>JASDDO010000006.1:369629595-370229595 GCA_030015575.1 Agapanthus africanus
GAGTCCTTTTATGGATCCACTGATAAGCTCATATCAACAAACAGAGCTGAGAAACTCATCGAATCTATGAAAAAAGACCCAAAACGCGTCGTCTTGATTGAAGACATCGATCAAGCGAGCGGGGAATTGATCGAAACTCTATCAAGGTGCATCAAAACCGGATTTTTAAAGGATCCGTTTGGAAAAGAGGTGGACTTGTCTCATGGTGTCTTCATTCTAACTACATCAAGCTCTACTAATCTCGACTCAAGCAACAAAGTGCTAAAAATGAAGCTTTGGTTCGAAGAGGCGTCGAGTTTCGATCACAAGAGGAAAAATTCGGAGCCGGGTTCTCCTTCCAACGAGGAGGAGAAGAAGAAGAAAATGAAATCGAACGAAATGGGATTTGAGCTGGACCTCAACATTTGCGCCGAAGATAGTGATCTAACCCAAGAGATTAATTTCAACAACGGGCTACTTGAATCCATTGGTGCAACTATCACAATGGACGAGATCCCAGGGTGGGCCCACAAGATCAAAGAGAAATTCGTCGCGAGATTGGGCTCGGGCTTCGACGGGAGCCTGGTGATTGATCAGACGGCGGCCGAGGGGTTGAGGGAAGCAATGGGGTGGTTTCTGGAGAGTGAGTTTGAGAGATGGGTGAGGGATGTTTTTGAATTGAATGTTGTAACGGTCAAAAATGGCGGGAAGGCCAGGTTGGGTGTGGAGGGTAAAGATGGAAACGTGGGTGAGTTTGGGTACTTGGGTTTGGTTTTGCCCAACAGGATTCATGTAGAGTGAGGGCGTGAAAATATGGGTGTAAAATAGGGGACAGAAATGACTAAAAATGCCACCTTTTTAATCTTTCTTTTCATCATCAGCAGCAGCAGCAGCAGCATTTTCCTCTTTTATTTTTCTTGGTAAATGCTGGTAGGTTAATTTGCTGTATGTGTTCTATTATTGGAGCAATTATTTTTCCATTGCATTATTGTTGATCTTATGTTCTTTGATCTTTTAGTACCGGTGGGTCATTACTACTTTTTTCTACAAAATTAAATTAGTAGGAACGTCGCAATATTTTCTGAGAGATATGCCGGATTTTAATAATATGCTCTTCGTTTTGATTTTAATATTCCGTTTTTATTTGTTTCGCTATTATTTATGTTCGATTTCTAGATTTACCACGCATACACATGTTTGGCAGGCCATGGCTTCAAAGTGTGAAGGGAGGGAGAATATGCAAAATGTGAATTCCAAAATTTATAGAAAAAATTTACACAATTATTGAAAATTATTATCATAATCATTATTCCCTTTTATCTTTGCCTGCAAGTTAGTGAATATAAATGGCGGAGCACAAAGTCCTTTCAACAATTTTTCCTTTTGTTTGGATGTGTGCTGCTTTATTTACATGTACGCTGGTAAAATGATTGCAAAAAGGTTGTGGACAAAGGTCTGCGTTCGATGTCTTTCTTGAAAAAAAAATATATAAGATGACATAACACAACATTTATTATATATAAAAACTAATATAATTTCTAATAATATTCATTCATATATATATATATATATATATATATATATATATATATATATATATATATATATATATATCTTAAGCCTAATAGGATGAAGCTTGTTTTAGGGGATGTAGGAGCGTGAGAATATTGTGCATGTCTTGGCTTGACAATTGACATAGATTGTACTTCGAATTTTCTTGTGACTCAACATGTGACTCTCTATAGATGCATCTTTTGCCAACCTAAGGTTTAGGTCATGTGTGTACTGCTGCTCGAGATATAATCTCATGCCCATTGTTCAAGGAATTTTAAAATGACATCAGAGATATATGAATATATAAAAAGCCCTATGGCTAAAAAATCAAAAACAAAAAGGAAAACGGGAGGTGGGGCCTATGTGTGCATGGCCCCATTTCCTTTTTGTCGTATGTCGACAGTATACCCACATATTTAATACTCGGGTCTCCGTTTATTCTTTCTCTCACATAGTCCTTTCTTTATTTACGAAATTAATCATCTCATGATATAGAGACCATCGTGTTTCTATATTAAAAAGATTTAAAAGGAAGAGTACCGTGATGAGAAAAAGTATACAAAAAGGATACGATCGTTTCTTTTATTACCTTCCATCGAAATCAAATCTTTCCATCTAGCCTTTATCTACTCCTCAAATCTTCTTCCCTATATTTAATTTTGTTCATTATCAATGATCATTAAAATTTTTGTTACATTAATGATGTAAAACTCACTCGAAACAAACTGTCTTTTATTCCCTTACCTTTTCTTTGAAGGGAAAAGTAGGACAAGATGGCCGACTCAAAATTGCCCATTTGACTCAAACTTTAGTTAACATAATCATTGTAGATGATAAAGACAAAGAGTAATTAATCCTCCACTATTCAACACAATGATACTTCATAACTTTATCCTTCACAAAGCAAGTTATGCTTTTATATCCCATATCATTACCACGACACAAAATGATAGATAGAGAAAAAGAGTGGGAGAATCATATTGCATTCAAAATTGGGCATTTTCCCGTCATTATATATATATATATATATATATGTTTTCTTATCAAGTTTAGGAGATGTATATGTTCTTCAGAGTTGTTAGTGGATGAAAGATAACAGAGCATCCTTTCTATTCCATTGGCTCTCCACATTTTAAGGAAAAGAATGCTACTTTTATTTCAATTTGCTCTCACATCAAAACTACATATAAAAGATAATTAAGGTCTTGTGTGTGTGTGTGTGTGGAGAGTAAGAGACTTTAAGGAGTTGGTTTGTTAAAGGTTTCTGGTAAAGATGCAACGATTCGCAGCAAAATTATAAAGGCAGCTTCTGATACAACCATCCGCAGCATAATAACATAATTGTCTAAATATATGTGAATATTTTAGTTTTTAGTACAACAAAAAGATATTGCTAGACGAAGCAAATCAACTAAAAAGAATTCAAAAAAATGTCGAATATAACATTTCTTTTAGAATAAGTATTACCATATTATATAGAGCATCTTATGATCATGATATCTTTATATTAATCATATTGACTAGTGGCTTTGTTACCATCATTGTTTTATGCAATATGCATTTCTTCTTACTTTGTGCATGACATGAGAAGAAAAGGCACAAGATATCATGACTACCTTCACTTGCAAAATTAATGAAATTTTTTAGTCATTATAATGGCCTCCAACATGATGACAAGTTAAAAAAAGCATTCCCTAATGAGGAGTAAATTAAACGTTTGTTGGTTGCCACCTTTGGCATTTAATAAACTAAAGGACAAACTTTCTTATTAGGATTTGGATTTTCTTCTATTTTCCTCCTCCTATTTTGGTGCTTTATGCACGTCCACGGCAAAGGCACGAAACATGTGAAAAACACCAATACATAAATGCCTCCTGTTTTATATTATCTTGCAGCGATCGTAACCATTGATTTTAAGATCAAAAAACTCCTGACCGCGGTTCTTGATTGCAGGAATAGAATGAAAAGGAAATTGCAGGGGCTCCGGATCCGATTTATTGAGTGTTGGGATTTATTGAGTGTTGGGATGCTTCCCTTAAACAATATAAATGACCAAGATCTAATTTGTTTTCAACTTTTTATACAAATCTAGTTTGCATAGAGGTTGGAGAAAAAGAAGAAAAAAAGAGAACCCGAATATGCTTATAAATAAATTGAAATGTTTTTAGTTCCCTAATGGGGAGTGACAAGATGGAATCTTATTCTTTTAAGTACCATCCATTATCCATGCAGATGGATCTTTGCGACAAGTTTTAAACATTATCTGAAGCTTTTCTCAAAATCGATAAGAGGCGATATTAGACTTTAATTGGAAGGACAAACACCCCTCACTTATTGTTCCGCCGAATATAACGGGCCCATGAACCTTCTTTTCTTAAGATCGTATCGATCAAACCTGTCGCTTACATGACAAAACAAAATTCCGTCCTTGTACATCACTGGTAACATACGATACGCCACATCATAATCGTCAATGTGAAGCATGTAGATCCGCTAATTTTTCCAAACAAAATTGTGGTGGTCTTTCAAAACCCATAAATCCTTGTACCGGACATCATACGGAGATCTAGGTGAAGCACAAAGGCATAGATGCCCATCAAAGTTCAGCAACCAGTAATGATACAAATTATGGCCAGCAGCTCCTGTGTAGGTAACATGATCACATCGAACATTTCGCTCTTAATATCGAAATAAGCAATTAGACCGAAAGAACTGGTAAACCAATGTATGGCTCCATTCACAATGATAGGTATACAAAAATATGATACATAGTAAGGCACGCCTTGTACGTTTCTCCACGAACAGGACCAAAATCCAAAGATTCCGCATGCGGTCTCTCCTCTAAATATGCTGGAAGAGAGCCTCACAACTTTGTATTCTCCTATAGAAATGTTTTGCCCCAACGCGACTCTTGTAGCATGTCCATCTTTGGCTCTCCATCTTTGGCTCTCAGAAGTAATAGCGCTTCCTTGATTCCTGGGTTCGCCAAATAAGATATATAATCATTATATATACAAACGAGACCGTTGCACGTGTTTGACAAATGAAAAGGATCCTTTTTCTGGTTGAAGTCGTCCAAGTCAAACTCGTGAAACTCGTTGTCATAATAATGCACGATCAATTCACGTCCATGAAACAAAGGCAGCACCAAGATGTCGATGTTGTCAATACCAGTCTTGTTTTCCAAGTGTTGAGTGATAAAGTGATGTTCTCAGCGTGAGGGGGCACCATTACTTGTACACGCACCTCACTCTCAAAACATATTTTGTAGGAAGTCGTCTGAGCATCTCAGTGATAAGTTTAGCCGGAATAGAAATTACAACCTTCCTCTCTCTCTCTCTCTCTCTCTCTCTCTCTATGTGCGCGCCAGTAGCCGTCTCTAGCTATTGAAACTGGAAATTGCATGGTAAATAAGATTAAAAAGATTATTAGCAATGATGTATCTTTTTTTCCTGGCACCCCCCCCCCCCCACTCCCCCCCCCCCCCAAAAAAAAAGCTTTACGAAATACTCTTGAATTTAGCCTAGAATTTAGGCAATTGCCCCCTAAAATCTGCCATATATTGATCCTTAATTAACCACGGATGGTATCAGCAGCTTATTTTGATAAATTCACTCCATTTGAACAATAAGATTTAAGTAATTGAAACAATCATGGGAGTGAATAATGAAACTAGGTGTGGGTATTAACCATTTAATTGTTAGGTTTTTTTTTTTCTTGAGATAAAGGTGGATAATTGGCCACCTCATTGCATCAAAAAGATTTTAATGGTTACAAAATGATACGCCATGAAAAGCCATACAGACACACTCCAAGTCAATACAGCTTAATTACATGTCAAAAAGAAAACGAGTGCCTCATATACGAGACACACCAAACCCAAAATGCCCCAGCCTCTACCTATCCATGCCCCTGGCTCATGTGCCTCCATCACCCCCACGTCATCGCCCCCCCCCCCCCCCCCCCATCTGCCGATCCCTCCTCAATCTCAACCGTCTCCGGCACCATCTTTCGAATTTTAAGTTTTGATTTATCTGCAAGGAAGATTGGTCAGTTAAGAAGCGTGGAAGATATATGATGGACGACATTTCTTAAACAATTATTTTTCCCCTAAAAATTCTCATTTCGTTCTCTCCATATATCCCAAGTAATACCCATGATAATAATGTCCCAATTCCTCCTAATGATACCCCTTAAATTTTTCTCCAATCTCCGCGGACATCATTGACCGATACAGATAACAGTAGAATGTTATTCCTAGCACAAAAATTAGACCAGACATCTTTAACAAAGGGACAAGTGAAGAATAGGTAATCCCCTATTTCCTCAAAAGCTTTGCAAAACTCGCAAACGAAAGGACCTTGCCATTTCCTTTTTAACAAATTGTCTCTCGTTAGAACCGTCTGCTTTGCCACCAACCAATTGAAAACTTTTATCTTGTTCAGTACCTTTGCCTTCCATATGAGCCGGATCTCTCCTCCTATTCCCCCCTCCATTTATGATCTTGTATAGCGACTTGACCGTGAACTTTCTATCGCAATTCCATCTCCATTTCTGTCGTTCCAACTCTGGTTGTTCGGACTCCTATCGATCAAGAAAGTCACAAGTTCCCTTAACTCATGTCTTTCAAAATTCGCCTGAAGGTTGGTCACCACACCCGTCCGTTCCATACTTCCACCACCTTAACATATCGATCTCTCGCTAAGCCATAAATTTTAGGAAATTTAAAACGCAGTGGCACCTCTCCACACCAAATATCCTTCCAAAAATTAATATTCCTTCCATCTCCAATTGTGAAAGTTAATCCTGAGAGGAAAATCTTCTCTTATATACTCCTTTCCAGAAATCTGAAACACGGTGTTGCATTCTTCAGCTTTTCTCTAAAAAGATCGTTTCTTAGGTAGTTCCCCTTAATAATATTCTTCCACTTGCTTAGCTTTTCTTCATACAATTTCCACCACCATTTGGCCAGCAAAGCCTGGTTCATATCTCTCAGGTTTATCACCACCAATCCTTCCAGCTTTTTAGTCTTACACACTGTCGACCACCTCACCAATGCGTATCCGGTATCTCTGTTACCACATTTCCATAAGAAATTTCTACGAATTTTGTCTATATGCTTCTCAATCTTGACGGGCATGTCAAATACAACGAAATAATACAATGGGATCGCAATGAGAACCGCATTCAACAAAGTCACCCTTCCCCCAGTTGACAACAGACGGCCTTTCCAACCTTCCAGTTTTTCTGTCATTCTATCGAGATCACATGTGTCCACTCTGATTTTTTTAGTTTGCCCGGTCGAAATGGTAGGCCTAGGTATTTTATAAGGAACGTTTCCAAGTTGCGGCCGAAGATGTTAGCTAAATTCTCATGATCTTTCTCGTCTTTCCCAATCAATGTAAGCAAGTTTTTATAATAGTTGATTTTTAAACCGGACTACTACTCAAAAAGACAAAGTAAGCCTTTCATTCTCCGAGCCTGAACGTTTTCCCTCTTACCGAAATAGCAATGTGTCGTCCGCGTACTGAAGATTAATGGCAGACATTCTAAGACTCCCCAGATCCTCTACCATACCCGTTCTGTAGGCCAAACTAATCATCTTGTTGAGTCCGTTGGCTACTAACGTGAAAATGAGAGGAGACAGCGGATCACCCTATCTTAAACCTTTCTTATATTTAAAACGGCTCGTAAGCGTACCATTAATAGCCACCTTAGCGGAGCGCAACCATTCCAGGATCCAGGAACACCATTTTCTTCCGAAACCATGTTTATTCACGGTTTTGTCCTTCGGAGCGTACCAGACCGGACCAGGGGCCACTTCCCAAGAGGTCATCCATCCCAGAACAAGCACGCTTAACTACAGAGTTCTCAAGATCCTGTCGTGTCGGTTCACTTAAAAGGCGTATCTGCATTGAAGAGTGGTATCATTCTATTTATAGTACATATATACCCACTTTTGAAATGTATTCCGAAAATTCCTTATTGTTCTACAGTAGGTCCCACAGACTCAAGAGGTGGCCCCCACAGATTGGCATGGCACTTCGTTCCGTGTGGCACATTATTCCGTGAGCAAGGACCGGAGCCCGACATCCTTCCCACCCCAAGAACAACGGTTCGTTCTCGAACCACAGACCTACCACGTTTATTCACGGTTTTGTCCTTCGGAGCGTACCAGACCCGACCAGGGGCCACTTCCCAGGAGGTCACCCATCCTAGAATTTTCCTGGCTCGAGCACACTTAACTACGGAGTTCTCAAGATCCTGTAGTGTCGGTTCACTTAAAAAGCGTATCTGCATTGAAGAGTGGTATCATTCCATTTATAGTACATATATGCCCACTTTTGGAATGTATTCCGAAAATTCCTCATTGTTCTACAGTGGCTCCCACAGACTTAAGAGGTGGCCCCCACAGATTGGAATGGCACTTCGTTCCGTGTGGCACATTATTCCATGAGCAAGGACCGGAGCCCAACATCCTTCCCACCCTAAGAACGTTCGTTCTCGAACCACAGACCTACTACTAGTGAGGTCCCACAGACTCAAGAGGTGGCCCCCGCCCTTTGGCATGGCACTTCGTTCCATGTGGCACATTATTCCGTGAGCAAGGACCGGAGCCCGACATCCTTCCCATCCCTAGAACAATGGTTCGTTCTCGAACCACAGACCTACTACTAGGGGACCTTTTGAATCTGTGGGGGCCACCTCTTGAGTCTGTGGGACCCATTGTAGAACAATGAGGAATTTTCGGAATACATTCCAAAAGTAAGCAAGGACCGGAGCCCGACATCCTTCCCACCCCAAGAACAATGGTTCGTTCTCGAACCACAGACCTACTACTAGTGAAGGTCCCACAGACTCAAGAGGTGGCCCCCGCCCTTTAGCATGGCACTTCGTTCCGTATGGCACATTATTCCGTGAGCAAGGACTGGAGCCCGACATCCTTCCCGCCCTAGAACAATGGTTCGTTCTCGAACTACAGACATACTACTAGGGGACCAGCTCTGATACCATTCTGTCACGACCCACCCCTAACACAGACGATATTGTCCGCTCTTACCGAAACCGCAAAGGTGGCCCCACAGATTGACATGGCACTTCGTTCCGTGTGGCACATTATTCTGTGAGCAAGGACCGGAGCCCGACATCCTTCCCACCCCAAGAACAATGGTTCGTTTTCGAACCATAGACCTACTACTAATGGGGGTCCCATAGACTTAAGAGGTGGCCCCCACCCTTTGGCATGGCACTTCGTTCCGTGGGCAAAGACCGGAGCCCGACATCCTTCCCGCCCCTAGAACAATGGTTCGTTCTCGAACCACAGACATACTACTAGGGGACCAGCTCTGATACCATTCTGTCACGACCCACCCTTAACACAGACGATATTGTCCGCTCTTACCGAAACCGCAAAGGTGGCCCCCATAGATTGGCGTGGCACTTCGTTCCGTGTGGCACATTATTCTGTGAGCAAGGACCGGAGCCCGACATCCTTCCTACCCCAAGAATAATGGTTCGTTCTCGAACCATAGATCTACTACTAGTGGTGCCCCCACAGACTCAAGAGGTGCCCCCCGCCCTTTGGCGTGGCACTTCGTTCCGTGGGCAAGGATCGGAGCCCGACATCCTTCCCACCTCTAGAACAATGGTTCGTTCTCGAACCACAGACCTACTACTCTAGGGGACCAGCTCTGATACCATTTTGTCACGACCCACCCCTAACACAGACGGTATTGTCCGCTCTTACCGAAACCGCGTGGTTTTATCCTTCGGAGCGAACCGGGCCCGACCAGGAGCCACTTCCCAGGAGGCCACCCATCCCAGAATTCCCCTAGCTCGAACATGCTTAACTACGGAGTTCTCAAGATCCTGTAGTGTCGGTTCACTTAAAAGGCGTCTTTGCATTAAAGAGTGGTATCATTCTATTTATAGTACAGATGTGTTCTCTTCGGAATGTATTCCGAAAATTCCCCAATATTCTGTAGTGGGTGCTACGGATACAAGAGGTGGCCCACACCCTTTGGCATGGCACTTTGTTCTGTATGGCACTTTATTCCATGAGCAAGGATCAGAGCTCGGCATAATCTCTTGTGCCGTGACCACCCCTTCTACGATGGATCTTCCGGGTATAAAACCTGTTTAGCACCCATCAATTAAAGAGTTCAAAAGATCCCCTAGCCTATTAGCCATTAGTTTAAAGATTATCTTCATTAGACTATTCACCGAACTAATTGGCCTAAAATCATTGACAGTTGCAGCACCTTATTTCTTGGGAATCAGGACCATATTAGCATAATTGATCATGTGCATCTCCCCATCCCCATCGTGCCATTGCCTGATAAGATCAAAGACTTCTCCCCGCACGAGGTCCCAAAAAATCTGGAAGAAAAACATTGGGAAGCCGTCAGGTCCTACCGCTTTATCAGGTCCAAGGTTAAATATTGCACACTTGACCTCTTCCTCTGAGAACAGACGATCCAACCCGTCCCTTTGTTCCAACGAGATTATGTCTTGAAGGTCCCAAATGTCCATACTTGCGCCCGGTTTTTGAGGTTCGACATTGGCGAATAGGCCTCAAAAGCGGTTCCAGAGGTGGAAACGTATCACATTCTCGTCGATCACCTCCTCATCTCCAATATCCATTTTATTAATGAGATTTCTTCTACGTCTACCATTTGCCACCTGATGAAATAATTTTGTGTTCAAATCCCTTCTTTTAGCCATTGCACCCTGAATCTTTGTCTCCACGTTGCCTCATCTTTCTTATAAATGTCCTCCAGAGACCTCCTCGGCGCGTTCATCTCATCCCGCTCTTGTAAAGACAGGAAGAATAATTCTTCTTTTTTCTCTAACAGTTCCAGTTTTCCCACCAATTCCCTATCCATATTATATCCTCTTTCTTATAAATGTCCAGAGTCCTCACCTCGCCCATCTCATCACACTCTTCTAAAGACGTGACGAATAATTCTTCTTTCTTCTCCAACAGTTCCACTCTTGTAGAGACTGGACGGATACTTGTATTTTAATTGTCAGGTTTTGTTCATATGAAAAAAAACTCTTGCCTTTTGAACTCTCAATCGAAAATTTTATCAGTTTCAACCATTTGTGTTACCATCTATAGAATCATTACAAATTTTAATTTTTATATATATCTCTATATAGATCAATCTTTTTTCTCTCACTCGCCCTTTTAACCCCTTTCTTCCTTATTTATAATGTCTATCACCGTCAGTCCTTGCAACATCACTTTTCTTTTCTTGCTCATTTTTAGACTAATATTCAGCATGTTACTGCCTTAATTACTCATATTTCTTTCATTCAAACAAAACGGATGAGTTTACTTTGGAATAATTCATCTACAAATTTTTCATTCACGTTGACTTCTACTGCTATTCGTAATAATTAATTCACAAATTAATTCCATGTCATTTAAATTTTATCATAGTCTAAATAATTATGATACTCCTTATGGAGTGTATGCATCCGGCAAAAAACTCATAGAAGTGCAAGTCCATTTATTTCATTAAATTAACATTTCATGAATTATTTAACAAACTAACTTGTTTTCTTATGCAGATGGCATATTTTATCAAATAAAATTTTTCAATATTCCACCCCCTCTAGAATGCAATCCTCGTTCCGTCCCCGACTACATGCTAGGTTGTTTCACCGCATTTGAATGCCCTCGTTCTTGTATGATCCCTTGACTGAGGAGGTGACCGAGAATAAAGGATGGATCGTCAAGATGGTGTGCGGACAGCAAGGTGCGGGTCTGAGAAGAGCCGAGCCTAAATATCCAGGTTCAGCTGGAAAGATAAGTTGGTAGTTTAGACATAACGCGGACCGTGCTTTTTTTGTTCTTACAAAGATTTGGACTTGGAAACTTGGTTTGTTCTTTGGTTTAACTGAATGGAAACCCTTCCCTTCACCCAAAACCCTAGCTTCCCGCCACTTAAAGCACCCATGGATCTTGCCAATTTCTTCACCTAGATTAAACAAAACTTCAAGCTTGGCCACTACCTCTTCAAAGATCTTCTCATAGACATCCATTGAGCTTGGATCCCTCTTTTCTTCATCCAAAGAAGTAAAAATCATATATTTTTCCCCAAGTTTTATCATGTCTTGCCATGTTATCTTTGGGTTTCTTTACTAAAGTCACTCTTTTGATAAGTAAAGTCTTGAAATTGTTGAGTTTTGTGGTGATTCACTTATAGCAGTGAGGTTTGTAGGGTATAGTAGGTAACCACTACTTGTTTGAAAGAGTTCGACGTATTTTGATGCATGGATATTTAGATTGAAAAGTGTTTTAAGCTTTAAAAAACTAGGAACTTATGGAGTTTTTGGTGTTTAAATTAATTCTGAAGCAAATTGGTGGCTCTAAAAAATAAAAGAGTTATTTTTCTGAGCTGTTTAGACCAATCTGAGACCACCCCCGAAGCCCAAGACCCCAATTTTTAACCATGGCAGAGCAAAATCCAAGCTGGGCAGCCCAGGATTCAAGTTAGGGTTTAGGGTTGATTCAGTAGCTCAAACACTTGATAAATTAGCCCTTTCGATATCTCTCTTTGTCTCAGATTCCATGTAACCAAATCTGGGAGCATTTTGGTTGGTTTTTGACGATATTTTACGTGTTTTTAAACTTGGGTTTTTTATTTCTATATCTTGACTTGATCGTTCAACGTTCATATGTCGACATCGGGAGTATTTTATCCTATTTAGCACACGCTAACTATAGGTTCTAACCTATGTACGCGTAACTCGTTTGCGTCGTTTTCAATTTGGATTTTTATGCGGTTGCATTATGGCTTCGATTGTAGATTCGATCGCGAGGACTTCCGAGACAGTGAGGAAGGACGAGGCGATCGTAGATTTCGACTAGCTCGAAACGCAGGGAGTAAATCTATATCTACGGAGGAAGTCGGGTGGAAGGCGTAAAGCACCCCCGCAACTAAACTAAGTAGAACACATGTTAATCAATATAATCCGTATTGCATATACTTAGCCTATAACTATATATCTAGTCTTTAATGATATACTAGGAAACCTGTATACGAATTTGTATACTTAATCTATAACTATAAGTTTGTTGATAGTTCGTAAGCTAGATACATAATCTGTAAATCATAACTATTAGGATATATTTGTGTGTGTGTTACGCGACTAGATGTTCGTACTATATCGATTGAATGATTGCTTGACATCGTACGATAGAGATTTCGTACGGAATGTGATGAGGATTGCCGAATGCGGCCGATATTTATTGACTCGTGGAGTCTTGATAAATCCCGATTGGGATATTATGAATGCTAGAGCTATACTAATTTAAAAACTAACGATTCATTTCCTACTTTTAAATGATAATGTCAAGGATCCGCTATAAATTTCAAATGAATATCTATTTCAATAACACTGTAGCCTCCTTATTTTCAAAACAATGTTTCATTCTATTTTAAACTATAACCGTATACCTCGTAAGTAATTATCAATTATAACGCTTGTTTAGATTACGATTATTCAATTCGTTATACGTTCGCACGTAGATTACTTATTGTTACACTACGTTTATATTATTCGTACTTATGCTTCGTACAATTAGTTTACGATACCATGCTCATATGAACACTTGATAGAACACTGCACAATTATCAATGATTGCCATGTTGCAGGATCACAGACCCGCATGCTACACCGACACATCATTGGTACTGCCATGACACTATAAAACTGCCATGCTCAATAGGACTATAATCATATCTGTATTGATGTCGATATATGAATATGATTGACTGATATATCTGTGTGTTAATCGTCAACTAAAAGAAGATGCATGATGCATAGTTGACGATTATGATATTGATATTCCGATGGGAATTGATAGCTATTCTTATACAAATACACTTGATAGAACACTTGCACAATTACTAATAATTGTCATGTTGCACGATCACAGACACGCATGCTATACTACGCATCATTAGTATTGCCATGACACAATAGAAACTGTCATGCTTATTCGCGATTAGTTGTCCATGCTAGTATACAGGATACTTGATGAATTGGATATACGAATACCATTGCCATTGATATTCGTATATGATTGTTTCCAATTGTGGCAAAAATGAATTATGGATTGTGTTCTTCGAAACTTGATATTTTCCATGGATTTGACAAACCGCGGTATGATTTATAAAACTTGAGTATGTTTTAAAATGTGGTTTTCTCTTGATATAATGATTTGGCGTCCACCATGAATTTTCTTGGTTTTGATGATATGATAATTATCCGAATCGAGGGAATGGTTAACCGATTATGGATACATGGTGGACTCAGTACGACTCCGAGGGACAGCAAGTCCGTAGGGAGGTACGAGGAGCCTACTAGGATGATCGATACCGGAGATAGTATTGGGCACGGCGGATATCCGGAGGATTCCGACCGGTGCGAGATCATAGACGCGGTGGCTTTAGCCCGGGGTTCCACTGATAAAGAGGGTTGATCCAAGGAACGGTGCCTAGGGAAACACATGAGATTTACGTGTCAATGATTGACATGGTTTTATGATGATGTTATCAGCGATATGTTTCTTGTGTCGATGATCGACACAGATTTGATGTTTTATGCTATATAGTAGTCGAACATGACTAATCCAAGAGACGTTATCTGAAATACTTGTTCATATATCAATGTACATTAAAGAGGTTTCCAAAGGAGTTATAGTCCCAATATTTTCAATGTGTCCATGACGACACAAGAATCTTTCAAACGAAACCCTCTTAAAATTAATTATAAAAAGCGAGACGTATATTTTAAACAAAATGCATATACTGCTTCATAAATCAATGTCCGCTACTTGTGCCGTGATATACGTATCATACGGCTATTTTGAAAGGATTTTACATACATTTTCGGCTACTTTATAGGCTTATACATGGATGCATGCTATATATATGATATGATGATGTATTTCCATGTTTACGCGATCCATTAAGATGCGCTTATATTACTTATGTGGTATATATATGTTATCGCATATTTCGTCATATTATACTTTATGATCTAGGTAGATCGTTATGCATTTCAATTTCTACCTTACGATATATTTTTATTCACGGGTTGGAAACTCAACCCTATTGTGCCTTAGTTTCTTAGAGGACCGACCGCTTGGATCAGTAGCGGCTTACTAACACACTTCTTCGGGTGATTGCTTTTGGTATGTGGGTTACATAGTCTCATCGTAACCGCCTCTGATATATGTATATTATATTGAATTTAGTTAAAAACTCTATCGACTAAAACTTGTATATTTTTGAACTTAGAAGCGAGACTTAGATGTTTAAGTTTTTGGATGTCGTACTCGGGTGGAGTCGACTTGTTATGTTTATGTTTTGCTTACTATCCTTCATCTTGAGCGTCGTATATTACCGTGTGGTTGCTCAGTCGTTTGGGCATGGAAGCTGGCTCCCGTTGAGGACGCTTATTATATATTATGCTTTGTATATGGTTTTATTCAAAATTTACAAAGGATGTGATGCCCGACTTTTTTTAAAACGACGAAAATATTTTCAATTAAACTTTACTTATACTTAAACTTGATTTCATTTAGGGATCATTTTCAAAACTTCACCTCCATTATTTCTTTTAAAATGGTTTAGATTTCTGGTTTTGGGCTTGAGTTACGGTGGAGTCCTATAGACTTCACGTGATTCAAGTGCCTATCGCGTGCCTTTACCGAGTCGTGACAAAGTTGATATTAAAACGCTAGGTTTAACCTTTATTGAATCTAGATTTGACTATGTAAGGTCTAGGTTTTAGTGTTTCGGAACTTAGTGTTGGCTATAGTGCCCTCAAGTCAATTATTGAATCGCAGACACGCGATTATGATGATTGAGGGAGGACCTATACCAGTAGAACAGTCTTATTCGAGATGATAGTATGCTCTCTAGTTTGTCTTTATCATCATGTACAGCATTAGGTGGCATTACAGATCACTATTACATGTTGATAGAGCCCATAGAATTCTTGCTTGACTACCAGCATTATGATGGCGATCATATAAGTGGGAGCTGGGTGGTCAATAAGCACATCCTTAAATGTCCCTAGTCGTGCGAGTATCGAGACTGGGCATCGATACTCTAGAGTAGACTAGTGTATACTTATCGAGACCCCGACGAGGGGCGGTGGCCGGTCTCACAAGCCATTGGTGTCAGTTAGTCACCTAAAATAGTATACAGGTGCTCATAGGGTTCTGAGTACACTGGACGGACTCACCAGGGACATGCTAGTTGGTATTATACGTATTGTCAGATAGCAGTTCCCAGATGACATGAGTACAGGTTAGTCTGTCGACCTGAGATCGTCATTTATCTCGTATGAGTTCCCACCGTGTTTTGATTACTACCCTACCACGGCTTAAAGGAGTCATGCAAATAGGTTTTAGTTGGGTACAGTCCCGAGCCACATGGAGACAGTGAGCGGATCGTCGGGGATTCTTTTCTCCCGGTATTGGGAGTTGATGCCGCGTAGTGCACGGGTGGCCATCACCAGAAATCCTTGGCCAAGGTAATCGAGAATTACTGATTTGGATCAGTAGTTTCTCAGTGGGTGATGGGCTTCATACCGACACGAAATATCGCGTTATTAAAGGTCTGACTTTATTCACCCCGTAGACTCGATATGCGATACTCTTAGACGAATAGACCAAACTGTATAGAGATTGTCACGAACAGGCTCAGTAGGGGTTCGGATGAGTTTGCTCGTCGGCCTTTCTTTCGCTCAATATCTGGATAGCCGTTACGTACAGCTAGTGTCGCTGACGTGCTTGTGGTTAAACCCACTGCCAGCGTATTGACGAGTCTTTAGAGTCCCACACAGGGTTTTCACGGTTCATGCGATATGGTGTAGATGATGTATATTGGTACATACAGGTGTCCGATTAAATATGTGTACAGGCTACACAGACTTTAATCGGGCGGTTGATAATACTAGCGGCTTAGGATTAAGCCGGATTATTAAATCAGGTTTTGATTTAATAATTTATATATATATATATATATATATTATATAAGTATTCTAGTATTATTGTTCACTATTCATTTTCTCTCTTGGCTATTTGTATTTTTGTACGAATACGCGTATATGTATTTCGATACGTATATCAGGTTATATTCCGTATTTATACAGAATTGCTTCTAGAAGTTGGACACCTCATTTAGATGAGTTTCTTTTTAGAAAATCATTTATTTTTTTAAATGAGGTGGAGGGTGAGTTGGCATGAGCATGTTGAGGCATGTAGAGATGTATGACTATGATTTGTTTATTGTAAAATGAGGAGATATTTTTCCATGGTTGAAATTATTGTAGCCATTCTTTCTTCATGCTAGCCTCTTGATCATGCATCACTTGCTCATACACTCTCTTAGAGAGACTTAGCCATTCTTGGTTGCTCATGCCACTAGTTTCCTCACATCCTCCTTCTTCTTCTTAAGTTGCTTGTTTGAGCATTTATCATGAGAGAGAAAGATAGTGAGACATTCCTACACCTCCACTCTCCATTACTAGCAACCTTGGAGCGTCGGTTGCCTTGCTTGGCGAGGCTGGAGCTTGCGTCGTTTCCCTCTGGTGGATCATCATCGATGGAGGAAGACCGGCAACCAAATTCGATCCGCAACCCCTAGGAGCTAAAGAAGGCGGTAGAAGACCGAAGGACTTGGTTCATTCGGTATAAACATTCTAACCTTGTAGTTTAGCACTCTCTAGTTTTGCTAGTATAGGTTTATGGTTTTGATCTTGGGGCGGGTTTTGTTTGCACCAAAAAAATTTGAACGCTAGATTTTGTTCCGCATCGGCCACGGTAGATGGCCAGGACGCCGGCAAAACCCAGCATGGTATTAGAGCCACCCATAAACCAATACTATATAGTTTGCACAAAGTTAGAATATCGATCGACCAATTTTTCCGAATTAAAATTCCATTTTCTCATGCTTGCTGTCGATTTTGAAAAGTGTTCAATAAATCTTTCTGTATATATTAAAAATACGTGCAGGCATTTGTAAGGGACCACAAGAAATTTGAGCAAGTGAACCATCAAAATGGCCGCGGAAGCGCCGCAATAGGTGCCTATTTGCGGCGTTTCCACGGCCGTCTTGTGGCCACATTGCTCCAAACTTCTTGTGGCACTCTCTGACATGGAAATTTTATTTTTGGTACATATGGTTTTGGCCCAGATTTGTTTGAATTCTGGATTTGCATTTGGGTCCAATTAGGAAAAGTTTAGTCGATCGAAATTCGAAGTGTGTATTTATCGGTGCATGTGATGATATCTGCGACCATGAATATTAATGAGCGGTACAACCCGACTAGTTGCTATATGCTCAACTAGACGAGTTTGCGAACATAATATTCACGTTGATGTTCTGTGAAATGCTGATATTGTGGTTGGATTGTCGTGGTGGATAGTCAATGGTGCAATGATAGTTAGTACAGTTCAAATTCATTTGTATATTCAGTATTGTGGGGCGAGCGTCCGATATGTGGACTGTCGTCTCTGCCAAATTGTATATTATTTGTTTGGAGCACGACCGGATTGAGGTCGGTGTCGCCATTGTATATATATTTTTCTTTTCTGTACTAGGATTACCCCGCAGTGGAGTGCACGAATAGCCGGGTTCTAGAGAACAACGGGTCCGCATCTCATGGCGTTGAGACGGAGGGTACCTTACTCTAGAATTGACGAGCTATTCACTGCACTCGTAGGGGGTATAGGATGACCCACGGAGGGGTGCACAAGTTACCGGATTCTATGAAGTGCTGGATGGTCCATTCACTTTGTTGATTGGGGTTGCCTCACTTCTGGATTGGCGGGTAACTTGCCGCACTTGTAGGGGTCCACGGTTTTCATTGCACAGGCTATCCACACGACAGGGAACGTTGATTTATCTCAAAAACTATCTATTACCGCAATCAAGAACGGCGTCGCTTTGCAGCTAGCCGGTGAGTACGGGTCGGTCCACAGGGATGTTGTGAATCTCCTAATCGCTCAAACGAGTTAATTCCGATGGGAGTTCGGATTGATTTATTAAATTTAAAAACTAAATCTATTTCTACTAAGATTATCTAGATCTAAATCTTGCTAGGGTTAGGTTTAGGAATGGTTTGGAGATGTAAATAAATCTCAACGCTTTCTATACCCAAATTAGGATCTAAAAGAAGTTATGGTAATTATCAATAAAGGGGATTAGATCCATTCGGGAAGGTATTCCTTCCTCTAGGTTCTTGTCCTTCCTATAGAGATCCTTACCCCAACCTCCATGGAAAACGCGCGCAACCGGGCCTTTATACTACGGTATCACTGCTACCTCGAGGGATAGGGTGCCGTAGGGCGCGGTGTGTGCGTGTATGCATGGAGTCCTATTGATTATATGTGATGGGTAAGAAAGGGATGAGAGATCTCATCTCTCAAAAGCCTTCCCCAAAACTAACATCTAAGGCAAGGAATTAAAATCTAAACTAGAGCAATTAAATAAAACTACTTACAGATGGCTCTCTCCAAACATCAACACAGGGTTGTCAGATCTGAATTCATGAAATGAAAAGAGGCACCGATGCTCTCCAAAAGAATTCTAAAATTTATTAATGAAGGGAGACATAGCTAAGACAATGATTTAGAGTTCCTATTTATAGAGGATAGGAAACCCTAGGGTTACAATAACTCGCACATCTGCTATTACAAAAATACCCCCTAAGAAAAAAGACCAAGTCAACGAGCCTCGCACAGCTACAAAATTTGTCGCCGACACGGGCTTAACCCGGCCGCGGTTCCGCGGCCAAAGGCATGTTTTGGCCGCGGTTCCGCGGCCAAAGTAAGGGCTTGAATTCTGCAATTTTCTGTAATGCTTCCTATTGACTTTTTATGACTATTTCTTGGGTTGGTTCTCAGATTGGATTCCAGGTTGCTTCCAGATCTCCACAGTGAACAATTGTAGTGAACTTTTGCCGTTACTTCGTGACGAAGTCTTGAACCATGCACTGCCTTGTACTTGTGAACTGATCTTCGTGTAGGCTTGATCAAGGTTCTCCCATTTGTCGGTCTTAGTCTCACTTTTTGCATCGTCTTCTGTCTTTTTCACTGTTTTCTGTCCAAGAACCTGTAACCTGTAATATGTAACAGACATGCGTCAAAAGCACCTGTTTATTTATAAAAAGAATAAGAATAGGGAATATGATAATACAATATTATGGTGTGAACAAATACCCCCAAACTTATCTTTTGCTCGTTCTCGAGCAAACTTATTTTTTTATCTCTACAAAAACCTAACCGCACTTTCGCAGGGAAACGCGATTGCACTGAGCACGTGCAACAAGCCGTTAAATCTCTAGGTGTCCCTAGTACGAGGAGTGTTGTCTCCTGAGGGTTTTCAGCGGATACTACCCACAAAATCCTATCAATTTGGCTTTTTCGACTTTAATTCTCCAATTAGGGTTTCTAACAAGGAACTCTATTATCTTCGACTCGTAAATTATCCACCCACATTCCGCACTTCCTCATCATCTAACTTAAGATTATATATGTTCTATAGACTTACTTAGCTTTCGGCATTTCTTAAGTTTTTCTTCTAGGGTTCCATCTCCACTTAGGAATTTCTATCAACTCTACTAAAGATACAAGTTCTATTCTTCACTCCTTTCTCTGATCTAAACTCCAATCACATATCCCCACGTGTGTGTATAAATCACCCCTACACTTGGAAATTCAAATCAAGCAATCATACTCTTTTTCTTTTGTCCAAAGCACTTATTAATTGGTGAATTTTTAAATGAATTTTTGCTTACACATCCTTCATGCGATCGTTAATACTTTTTGAGGTACCAACGGCCGATTACAAGATGTGTTTACACATTAAAGCGTAATTCCTAGTCTTGCAACACCCAAGGCTTTAGCAGTGACTCCCAAACCAGTTGGTCTAAGGCACTAGGTGATGAAGCACCCTCGCTAAATATATTTTTTTATTTTTGCAGCCTTAAGTAGTCACAAAAACCAGTGTTCATTTTTTTTTCTTAATTCACACTTGTATTTTTTTATTTTATTTTCATTGTACTAAGGACTTTAGACAAGAGCATTTCAAGGTCTCCTCTACTATTCCAAGTTTCGAGATGCGTGATTGTGCAAATTGTAGGGTATACATTTTCAGAATCTAGACTTAAGCTAGGAATTATTTTTCAAACTTATACTCTAATAAGAACATCAATACTTTTCTTTTGTTTCAACTTAGCCCAAGAAGTGAACTCAAAATTTGCCTATTTCTAAATAAACTACAAAGACATATACTTTCTACCGTTAAACTTTAAGGAAGGTTATTTTTAGGGTTTTTAATTTACTACGTCTAAAATCTAATTGTTCCTAGCTAGTTAACCTATCTGTCAAACTCTAGTCAAATAAGCCAAAATTGAATACATTAATTTTTATAATTTTTGAATTTTTTCAATTTTTATGGGTTTTCAAATAAGTATGCAAATGCAAAAATATACATATGAATGCGAAGGAAGAAAACGTACCGAGCATACCCCCAAACTTAAACTTGACAGTGTCCTCACTGTCATGCTACACCAAGAGAGTCAAAATGTCGACACTCCCCTGTTTATTTATTTACAAAATATTTTTTATATATTTTTTAATGTTTTGAAATTTTTTTTATTTTTTTATAGAAAAAGAAAACAAAAAATATATATACATATATACAACAAGGTTCCTCCCAAACTTAAGCTTGGCCTTACATAAGCCAAAGGTTAGCATCAACCATTCAAAAATCTTATCATGGTAATGGTCGAGTTGGTGAAAGAATGAAGTGGAAAGAAAAGAGACGAGAAGCACACGAGACCGTGTGGAGGTAGAAACGGGATACGGTCTCAGTGGGGGAGAAGTATGGCGGAAAAGAGAAAGAAGTAGAGTACGATCTTGAGGGTGTAAATCGAGTGAATAAATTAGCGCAATTTGTGATGACCGATGTGTTACAAGCGATTGTGCTAATCTATCAACCCGTCGAGAAATGAGGTCAAATCCTTCAAGATTCACAAGAAAGCATGGGTACGCCGAACTTGGTATTGGAGATGAAAGCGTAATAATCTCTTGCATGGTCGGAACGATAGGAAGGACGAAAGGGAGTGAATTAGGGATAGTGTTATTCTCACCTAAGTAATCTGTCGCGAACTTGAAGGATTCCATCAATGGTTCGAAACGACTGTAAGCAACCGAGTCTGATGGTTCAATTAACTCATCTGAAAATATAAAGGACTCAAACTCGGGCGGTGAGTCATCAACATCGTCCGGAAAAGTGAAACACTCGTACGTGTTATCGGCTGTGAGAACTGTGTCAGATTCAAAGGAAAAATTTTCAAGCTCACGGTCTTCAAGCGTGATATTAGGCGTGGTCGGAACGATGGAAATGAGGGAGGGTGATTTAGGTAAAGGTTCAAGAGGATGAATTGGAAAATCCGACACATCAAACAAAAATGGTTCAACCTCAATATTATCTTCAATACTCTCCTTAATACTATCCTCATAATTCTCCTCAATATTTATCTCATCCATGCCATTATCATCATAATCAAGACGCATATGAAGTTCGGGAGAAACAATTAATGACTTGGGATGATGAGTTGGACATAAAATTTCAATCAAATCAACGGGTTCATCATCCAAAATATTCCCGGCGTCTATATCCTTAATCAAGTGGAAATCATTTTTTTCTGACACCTCCTCAAAAGCATGGATATTTATCAATTTAGGTTCTAGATTGGAGGTGTAAAGATCAAATGGATTAGGTACGGTTTCACTCGAAAGGGGTTCCTCATAATCTGGCAAATCAAGCACTACAAAGTCGTACAACTCATCATTTTGGACACATGTTTGAAAATTGGAGTTGTTGGATTCAATTGGGTATGGGTAGGTTTGATTTGGAAATCCTCTCACATTCTCACTCTGTCCAACCGCCTCCTTATATATTGAAAAATTTGAAGCTAGTTGAAAACTAGCTGCCGGTTCACAAGGTTGTCTAAGGACGGTAATGGATGCTTCCACATTCCTAATCATTTTGTTTGTTGCTGAAATATAAGCTTCCAACGACTGTTCCAAACTAGACATGGGATGTGAAGGGGTTTCGGTAAAAGATTCGAAACTGTTTGGATACATGAAACTCCCAAAAGGCTGTGTAGAAACAGGGTCTAGTGAAGGTGGGAAAGTCGGGTAGGACTGGTAGGAAGTGGATGGTTGGACAGGATTAGGATCAACAAGTGGATAAAAAGGTGGATGGACTTGTTGATTCCTAGAACTAGATGAGGGGAGAGGGGTGAAAGATCGGCTACGAGATTGAGCGATATGCTCAGCAATGGACATCGGTTTAGGAGTTACTGCAGGACTTGAAAAAGTGGTATCAACATATGAAGGTGGTAAAGATTGACTTGGTTAACACAAAATGGGTTGCAAAGTCGAACTGTTTCTCCTAGACGCTTCTATTTGATCTTTCAAAGATATTTTGGGCACGGAGGGATCTTCTTTAAATCGACCGAAACAATTGACGTGCGACGCAAAGTTAGGTACGGGATACCAAAGTTCGGCAAAAGATTTATGCTGTGGGGTACCCATGATATCAGAAGGAGAAGAGAAAGAAGGTGGGTGTAAATGGGGTGCAAGGATTTCTTAGCACCAAAATTTTTGCAAGTTTTTTATAAAAAAAATTCCTTTTTTTTTCTTTTTCTCTTTATTTGAAACTGTTTGCAAAAAAAAAAATTCGATAAAGGGCTTAGACACAAATGCAATCAACCAGAAATGCACAATCAGACCTAGATCTAAGGTCACCTAGGTCAGCTAGACAGCTCCTAACTGTTCCAAAGGGCTAGAAATAGGACCTCAAACCGTCTCTTCACCGCCAATTGCGGCCAGGTAAGTGCCAGGTAAGTGGAAGGCTCCCCGCTACAAGTAGCGGTCCTAATTAAGTAACCATTTGCTTTGACACACTTGCCTAGACACCGCAAAATCAGGTTAGGATAAACGGCTGATGCCTATAACTAGTCCTCTGTCCTATTGAGCTCAAAGTCCTTAGGGCTGAGTCTAGTATTTTTTAATTAAGAATGGTCAATGCAAATGCTTTATGTGATTTCTGGGGTCATGGGAAGGGTGATGAAATCCCCACCCAATCTGAATTGGTCAAAAACCCCTTAAAATCCGATTAAAAATATGCAAAACAGTAAATCACTTGCAATCAAATCTTTTTTATTTTATGCGCGGCGCAAAGAATCCTGCACAAGATTTGTTATTTGGAAGGGAAGATTTTTTTTTTAAGCGCAACGAATCCTGCAGAAGATTTGACAAAAGATATATGGGGATTGACAGAAGAGGGAAAATGGGAGCAAACAGTGCAAAACACGTGCGCTGACGTGGCAAATGGACCGCGGAACCTCGGCGGGAGCGCGCTTGCGCGGCGGAAGGGCGGCGGATTTGAAGCTTCAGGTCTGAAAAAATTGTGCTGCTCTGTTGTTCCAATCCCTTTCTGTTCTGATCTATCTTTTTCTGTTTCGCACTCTGGATTTTTCCAGATCCGTCGATCCTGCAAAGATTCACAAAAAATACCCTTTCCAAAAAATAACAGATGATATATTTTTATAAATTTTCTTTTGATTTTTCAGTTTTTATGATTTTTTAATTAAGATTAACCCGAAATTGCAAAAAGGAAATAACACGCCATCCCCGGCAACGGCGCCATTTGATTTATCTCAAAAACTATCTATTACCGCAATCAAGAACGGCGTCGCTTTGCAGCTAGCCGGTGAGTACGGGTCGGTCCACAGGGATGTTGTGAATTTCCTAATCGCTCAAACGAGTTAATTCCGATGGGAGTTCGGATTGATTTATTAAATCTAAAAACTAAATCTATTTCTACTAAGATTATCTAGATCTAAATCTTGCTAGGGTTAGGTTTAGGAATGGTTTGGAGATGTAAATAAATCTCAACGCTTTCTATACCCAAATTAGGATCTAAAAAGAGTTATGGTAATTATCAATAAAGGGGATTAGATCCATTCGGGAAGGTGTTCCTTCCTCTAGGTTCTTGTCCTTCCTTTAGAGATCCTTACCCCAACCTCCATGGAAAACGCGCGCAACCGGGCCTTTATACTACGGTATCACTGCTACCTCGAGGGATAGGGTGCCGTAGGACGCGGTGTGTGCGTGTATGCATGGAGTCCTATTGATTATATGTGATGGGTAAGAAAGGGATGAGAGATCTCATCTCTCAAAAGCCTTCCCCAAAGCTAACATCTAAGGTAAGGAATTAAAATCTAAACTAGAGCAATTAAATAAAACTACTTACAGATGGCTCTCTCCAAACATCAACACAGGGTTGTCAGATCTGAATTCATGAAATGAAAAGAGGCACCGATGCTCTCCAAAAGAATTCTAAAATTTATTAATGAAGGGGGCATAGCTAATACAATGATTTAGAGTTCCTATTTATAGAGAATAGGAAACCCTAAGGTTACAACAACTTGCACATCTACTATTACAAAAATACCCCCTAAGAAAAAAGACCAAGTCAACGAGCCTCGCACAGCTACAAAATTTGTCGCCGACACGGGCTTAACCCGGCCGCGGTTCCGCGGCCAAAGGCATGTTTTGGCCGCGGTTCCGCGGCCAAAGTAAGGGCTTGAATTCTGCAATTTTCTGTAATGCTTCCTGTTGACTTTTTATGACTATTTCTTGGGTTGGTTCTCAGATTGGATTCCAGGTTGCTTCCAGATCTCCACAGTGAACAATTGTAGTGAACTTTTGCCGTTGCTTCGTGACGAAGTCTTGAACCATGCACTGCCTTGTACTTGTGAACTGATCTTCGTGTAGGCTTGATCAAGGTTCTCCCATTTGTCGGTCTTAGTCTCACTTTTTGCATCGTCTTCTGTCTTTTTCACTGTTTTCTGTCCAAGAACCTGTAACCTGTAATATGTACCAGACATGCGTCAAAAGCACCTGTTTATTTATAAAAAGAATAAGAATGGGGAATATGATAATGCAATATTATGGTGTGAACAAACGTCGGGTCTCATTTGCGGATCAAATGAAACCCAAGGCTCCAGGATTATCCACCATTCTGTGTTGCTTGCTGAGATTCTATGATGTTGCTTATATCATGCCTGGGACGAATGTTATATATATATATATATATATATATATACTAGTAGATGTTATATATGTTTTGCACCTGCGCTAGTCCAGCCCCCGCTCTGTCGTTAGTTAAGTAACCTAACGGGTGATGACGGGGCCCAGTGGCGAATGCGGATGGCATATATGTACATTTTATTTTCGTTCCTTTTCTGCGGTATGATATAGATTAATTGATGGGACTGCATTAATTCTGATTAATGCAAGGAAACACAAACCTATATGATGTTGGAACCAAGTTTTTAAAAACTGACATTACAGACGTTTTCTTTTGCTTTGCACAGTGTTATTCGGTTATGAATATCCAGCACCTCATTCGACGAGGCAAGAGCCGAGACCCCTTCACAGGTAGTGACCTCTTGAGCAAAAGTTTGCATCATCGTAAGAACTTCACTATAGTCGATTCATTTGATTTGCATTGTGGTATTCAGTTTAGAATATCCTGCATCTCATTCGACGAGAAGAGCCGAGATCCCTTCACAGGGAGTGACCTCTTTAGCAAAAGTTTGCGCCACTATATATTTGTAAAACCACTCGATTCCTTCAACGATATCAAGTTCATTACGTTAAAGGTTTTTCGCCAAAAACCAGCTGTAGCCCTCCGTCGTTTCGAATAAGTAGCACATAATATTCGTGCGGTGTTTGTTGGCCAAAGTCAAGGCATCGTGAACGGCAGATGTGTGTTGTTTATCCGTAACATTGGTAAATGCATTGGTTTAGGACAGACGTACCACTTTGTTGGCCAAAGTCAAGGGTGTGCGGGTGGGTCTAAATCAATCTGGATAATGACGGGTAGAACTTGACTTGCGTGTTATGATTTGTTGGCCAAAGTCAAGGTCATAAGCGCTTGAGGCAAAAACTACATCGCGAGTTTCAAACATACAGGAAACTTACCAGGTATGCGCATACCTTCTGGAGTGTGGTGACTTGAGTGGCTTCTATCAAGTTATCATACGATGATAGTTGGATCCTGATTCCCACTAATGAGTAGGTGTTACTTCTCGGGTGATTTTAGATGATCCCGACTAATTCTCCTTTGGGTTTGGAGGAGAATTCGAGGAAACAGTGGGAGACATCCTGATTAGATAAAGTGATTAACCAATCTAATCTAGGTTAGAGTGTACGCTGAGTGTTTCTTTTCTCTCTCTCTCTTTGGCAGCGACCATGGCCCGACCATAAACTAAAACTCATGAACCAAGTTAACCGAACCTTCTTAAGACACTTTGGCTTTTGGATTGTCACATATTCGCATATATCATTGTCGTTCCTATATCACCTTTATATTTCTCCGGAATATTCCGTATCACTACGAAGATCCACATTTCTTGGATATTTCCATCGTATATTTACATACGAACTCGAAGGAACTTGTTCCTGTTCGAGGATGGATTCTGGTTCATGATAAATTGAATAGGATTATTCGGTTGTCTTTTCCCTTTACCTTCTCTCAGGTTGCGAGAGCTCCTGATATTAGGAGAGTACACCTATTGCGCTTATTGGATAGTCTTCTTCCAAACCATAGACAGGTGCCGAAGGGTGGGGAAGGAAGAATACCAATTAGCCTGTGTGGTGTACAGAAAGTAATAAGTAAAGATATATAAAGGGATTAGATTAAGGGCAAAGAAAATTGCGACTACTATCATTCACAACGAAACCGTGTATACCCCCGCCACTCCTACTTTCACCTTTACTTTTCTCCAGAACATTCCGTATCACTACGAAGATCCACATATTACTTGGATATTTCCATAGTATATTTACATACGAATTCGAAGGAACTTGTTCCAGTTCGAGGATGGTTTCTGGTTCTGGAGAAATAAAATAAGGATTATTCAGTTGTCTTTTCTCTTTACCTTCTCTCAGATTGCGAGGGCTCCTGGTATTAAGAGAGTACACCTATTACGCTTATTGGATGGTCTTCTTCCAAACCTTAGGCAGGTGTTGAAGGGTAGGGAAGGAAGAAAACCAATTAGCTTAAGTGTGGTGTACAGAAGGTAATAAGTAAAGACATATAAAGGGATTACAGTGAGGGTAAGGAAATATACGGTTACTGTCATGAATCTGGATAGTGGAAGAGGCATTACTAGAAATACCCGGATATCCCTTCGAAACATTTTTATGTTTCAGTTTGACGTGCAGTGTTAATTGAAAACTGTTTTCCCAATTAGATTCTGACTCCAGGATATATATTTACCAGATTTCATTCTCACATGTGTATGGCGTTACAGATGCTGAGTAGGAATAAGATATTGGGAATTAAGTGATTATATTCTCAACATATAGGAATTCTTTGTAACTGGTGATACTTGAGGAAATCACCTGGGTTTTGCTTGATGGCAAATATTTGGTTTCGAATATCCGTTGTTATGCACCAATTTCAAACTGATATATCTATACGTTTATTTTATAAAGTGGGATATAACCTTTTGAAATTATGTTTATGACATTTACCTATATCAGTTGATGGTTAGGTAAGGAGTATTCAACAGCGGTGTAATTCTTCTTAACCATAGCACAGTTTTCAACCTAAGACACACAGGGTTCGAGTTATTAAACTCAGTGGACTTATACAGAGTATTGTATGTTGTCCGGTGTCCGTTAGGACAAAGGGGTTAGTACTCGTACTATATTCTGTTTACTCATGACTTCTCTAGTTTTAGACAAGTATTTCGTTGAAATACAAGGTCCATATTTTGAGAAGATATAGGTATAAGAATAAAGTAGAGAACCATTTATTACGAAGTATCAAGATTCTTCAAGGTAATCGAAGATTTGTGTTAGGTATTCCGTTGTAAATAATAGTTTTAAGAACTTGCTTCTCTTTCAGGTTACTCATACGTAGGTGCATTCCTTGATGAGTAATGCTGCTTGGCCTCCTTCCATTCAGTTGATATGCACCGGAAACAGCCGCATGTATTTTGAATCTGGTTCAAATTAAATTAGTATCTTTGTTTCTATATGGATATAGAATGGATTCATATCTTAACGATGTTAAGGTATATGGAGTACTCCGGCTGATGCTTAAAACCAGAATCTGGACAAACTCTAGGCACGTTTCTGTAATGGCAGTTTGTGGGTTATCCCGGGCATTGACGAAGGTTAACATTCTACCATCTGGAAGATCAATAGTTATATTGTTCTTGACCCGCCACCAGTTTTAGTAAAATGAATTCTTTTTCAGAAAACATTAGTGGAAGTATGGTAGAACTGGAAGTGATTCCAGAACCACAAACAATTGTTGAAAATTTAGTAGAACCTAGAGATTCAATTGGATTCGACATTCCATTAGCCACTCCGCAGATTTTGGTGGGTAGCCTCAGGCACCCGAGAGGTACTTCGGTCTTCTCAAAGACGGTGACAGGGAGGATTTTGATGACCCAAACTTGCCACTACCGTTGTTCTAGACTATGAGATCTGGCAGGAAGATGATTATAATATCGTTCTAAATTAGTTTTAGAAGTGCACGTGTATATGACTCTGCCAGAGGGTTGTTGTAGTCAGTGGGAGCAGCGGAAACATAGTGGGCAAGTAGATTATGTCTATTTATAGACTAAAGTAGGTATAGCGGAGATAAATCATCTATTTTTGATGTGACAATCATAGAGTTTGACTTCATCAGAATATGAGATGGATCTGGTAAGAAGATAGTAGGGAGTAATGTCCTGGTATTTGGATGACAAGCTCTTAATAGGAAGTGATATTTCTATACTAGATCGGTTATACTGTGGTTGTCACAAGGTATTTCTCCATATAAGATCTGGATAAAATATCAGGGTTTCTGGTCACTAGATCTATTGTTTTAGATCTAGATTTGGGAAGTGTCCCAATTTGGGTACTTGACACTATTCTAAAGTGTTTTAGAATGGACGACTCCTGACGTGGTGGTGTACCCACAGGTGATGGAGTCACCTTCTCTAAAGAGATGTCTTCTAGACTGATGAGTAGAGAGATTTGCATGATTGTCATATCTCTTACTTAAGCAATTGAGTCAATCATGAGACGTCAAGTACCACACCAAATATTGCTTTTGCACTAGCTGCAATAAGTATATATATTAATCCAATTCTGGAGAGATGTCGGAAAGCAGTTATGAACATAAGTGGATGTTCTTGGTATATGGTAACAGTAGCCTCCTTCAGGAGGCGGTTATCATTTTAGGCTTCCAAGGTGACCTGGATGACAGAGTGACTGTCAGAGTTATAGTTTTCCCTCTTTTGAGGGACAGTATGTTGGACAGGTGGTCCAAGCGGATACTGTGGAAGGCATGGCGCAGGATACTGATTAAATTCAGTAGATGATACAGTCGAAGAAATTTGTTGGATTTGGAGTTTATTTATGAACTGGGTCCCATCAGATATCCAGACAAATTCTAAGACAGGTATTGCTCATTTTGGGAGATAGTCTTTCTCCGCGAAATTGAGATATAGAGAGATAAAGATAGAAACACTTGAGCGGATCCACTCACTGAGGCTATTTCTCGAACGCAATAGTTTCGCAAACGGGCTTTGCGAAACTGATTAGTAGAGAAGTTGGGTGTTCGGTATCACACAGGCTGTGAGTATGCGACACCGCAATAATTAGTCTTAAGTGCAAGTGGGAGATTGTTGGCTATAGTGCCCTCAAGTCAATTATTGAATCGCAGGCACTCGATTGTGATGATTGAGGGAGGACCTATATCGATAGAACAGTCTTACTCGAGATGATAGTATGCTATCTGGTTTGTCTTTATCATCATGTACAGCATTAGGTGGCATTACAGATCACTATTACATGTTGATAGAGCCCATAGAATTCTTGCTTGACTACCAGCATTATGATGGCGATCATATAAGTGAGAGCTGGGTGGTCTATAAGCATATCATTAAATGCCCCTAGTCGTGGGAGTATCGAGACTGGGCATCGATACTCCAGAGTAGACTAGTGTATACTTATCAAGACCCCGACGAGGGCGGTGGCCGGTCTCACAAGCCATTGGTGTCAGTTAGTCACCTAAAATAGTATACAGGTGCTCATTGGGTTATGAGTACACTGGATGGACTCGCCGGGGACATGCTAGTTGGTATTATACCTATTGTCAGCTAGCGGTTCCCAGGTGACATGAGCACAGGTTAGTCTGTCGACCTGAGATCGTCATTTGTCTCGTGTGAGTTCCCACTGTGCTTTGATTACTGCCCTACCACGGCTTAAAGGAGTCATGCAAACAGGTTTTAGTTGGGTACATTCCCGAGCCAAATGGAGGCAGTGAGCGGATCGTCGGGGATTCGTCTCTCCCGGTATTAGGGGTTGATGTCGCGCAGTGCACGGGTGGCCATCACCAAGAATCCTTGACCAAGGTAGTCGAGAATTACTGATTTGGATCAGTAATTTCTTAATGGGTGATGGGCTTCATACCAACACGAAATATCGCGTTATTAGGGGTCTGACTTTATCCACCCCCCTACACTCGATATGTGATACTCTTAGACGAACAGACCGGACTGTATGGAGATTGTCACGGACAGGCTCAGTAGGGGTTCGGATGAGTTTGCTTGTCGACCTTCCTTTCGCTCAATACCTGGGTAGCCATTACGTACAGCTAGTGCCGCTAACGTGCTTGTGGTTAAACCCACTGCCAGCGTATTGACGAGTCTTTAGAGTCTCACACAGAGGGTTTTCACGGTTCAGGCGATATGGTGTAGATGACGTATGTTGGTACATACTGGTGTCCGATTAAATATGTGTACATGCTACACAGACTTTAATCGGGCGGTTGATAATACTAGCGGCTTAGAATTAAGCCGGGTTATTAAATCAGGTTTTGATTTAAATATATATATATATATTCTAGTATTATTGTTCACTATTCATTTTCTCTCTTGGCTATTCGTATTTTTGTATGAATATGTGTATATGTATTTCGATATGTATACCAGGTTGTATTCCGTATTTATACGGAATAGCTTCTAGAAGTTGAACACCTCATTTAGATGATTTTCTAAAATCATTTGTTTTTTTTTAGAAAATCATTTGTTTTTTTTTAAATGAGGTGGAGGGTGAGTTGGCATGAGCATGTTGAGGCATGTAGAGAAGTATGGCTATGATTTGTTTATTGTAAAATGAGAAGATATTTTTCCATGGATGAAATTATTGTAACCATTCTTTCTTCATGCTAGCCTCTTGATCATTCATCACTTGCTCATACACTCTCTTGGAGAGACTTAGCCATTCTTGGTTGCTCATGCCACTAGTTTCCTCACCTCCTCCTTCATCTTCTTGAGTTGCTTATTTAAGCATTTATCATGAGAGAGAAATATAGTGAAACATTCCTACACCTCCACTCTCCATTGCTAGCCTCACCTCCTCCTTCTTCTTCTTGAGTTGTGTTCCCCTCCGAAAGACGGCGACGACGTGAAGACGTCTTGCCTGAAGTTCGGGGCAGATGCTATTTGGTTTTATCCGTCTATCTCTCCGAAGATGCCGAGTTGATTTACGGCACCGTATATCGGAGGTTTAGACGGATGCGGCCGATGTAGCAGACTTCGTCAGATTCCCCCTCAGGGTGAGGGGTTTTTTATTGTGGGGACGCTCTTCCCTGCAGGCGCAAGCCCCTGCATTTAATTACGCTACCGCATCGCGGTAACAACTTTCTCCTTCTCCAGAATTTCACTTCGTGTCGTGTGTGTTTGTTTTGTTTGTGGTTGCCCGTGGATTGTGTACGGAGACTGAGTAATATCGTCACCCGTAGGACGTGGGTTAGTCCAAATCCGTATTTGCTTAGATTTGGGTTTGGTGTTTTTAGTTTAAGGATGCATTAGTCGCGTTGCGACTAAGATCAACTTAAACGTTCATCAAGGATACGCTAGTCCTGTTTTGGACTAAGATCGACTTGACGTAGTGATTGATTTAATTATCCGGCCGTCGGGACTCGTCACCTCTCTGACGTCGTTGAGGGATTACAACGACATACGTCTGAGGAGTTCCGAGATGTACCCTTGAACCAAAATTGGTTTGGGATTTTATTGTTTATTTAGATGTCTAAGGACACGTTAACCGTATTTGGGGTTAAGATCAACTTAGACGGGACCGTTTAGATCCGATAAAAGAGCGTTTGGGCCCTATCGTATCAGTTTAGGGACGTAACGGTCCATATTCCAGTTTAGGGACGTGGTGGTCCATTATTAGTTTAGGGACGTTTCGGTCCGTCGCCAGTTTAGGGACATAGTGGTCCGTCATTAGTTTAGGGACGTTTCGGTCCAATTTTAGTTTAGGGACGTTTCGGTCCGTCGCCAGTTTAGGGACGTAGTGGTCCGTCATTAGTTTAGGGACGTTTCGGTCTGATTTTAGTTTAGTGGTCGTTGGGACCCGTTGCCTTTTTGACGTCGTTGAGAAATTACAACGACAGGTGTCAAAGGAGTTCGGAGATGTACCCTCGGACCGGTCGTGACTTGGTTTATGAGAGGCACTTAATTTAAGGACTTACAGCCAGGATTGGGTTAAGTCCAATTTTTATTTCAGGCTCTGCCCGATTAAAAGAATCAACCTAAACAGGGCTCTGCCCCTTCATTATTTTGCAATCTAATTTGGGCCAGGCCCTTTTAAATAATGAGTTACAAAAAACTCAGGAATTTTCTGAACAGGGCTTTGCCCTTTTATTATTCTGCAATTGGGCCAGGCCCCTTTAAATAATGAGTTGCAGAAACTCAATAATTTTTTTGAGTTGGGCCAGGCCCTTTTGAATGATGAGTTGCACTTGTGCAGAAATTCAAGAATTTTCTTGATTTGAGAACAAAAAGTGCATAGCACTCTTGATCTAAATTTAGATCAAAGGAAAACAAGTTCTTCTTGTTTTCCTTGATTTTACAGAACCAAGGGTTCATATCAAGTGCAAGGCACTATTTATTATTCTTTGATTTTTTAGAACCAGGGGTTCATATCAAGTGCAAGGCACTATTTATTATTTCTTTGATTTTTCAGAACCAGGGGTTCATATCAAGTGCAAGGCACTATTTTTCTTTTTCTTTTATTATTCCCTTTTAATTTTCTGTTTTTTTTTAGAAATTTTACCTTCTCTTTTTGTTCTTGATTAATCTTCAAGAGCTTTTTTTTCCAGAAGTTTATCCTTCTCTTGATGATGATTGATTCTCCTTTTTCTTCCTTTTTTTTTTTTGAATGAGGTCTGGGCTCTTATTTATAGTGTTCACAAATTTGTTAAATTTGTTACCAAGATCTTTCCTGAATAATTTTGGGAATTTTCCCACCATTGGATCTCTGATCCAAGGGTCTCTGTTTTACAGAAGAACAGAAAAGATTTACTTAAATCTTCATTCAGTTGCTGCGCAACTCACCAGCGCGTGACACGTGTCGCGCATCCGTGCGCTTGCGCAGTTGCGATTGCGCAACTGCGCAGACACGTGGCATCCGTGCGCTTGCGCAGTTGCGATTGCGCAACTGCGCAGACACGTGTCGCTCATCCGCGCAACTGCACAGACACGTGTCGCGCATCCGTGCGCTTGCGCAGTTGCGATTGCGCAACTGCGCAGACACGTGTCGCGCTGCCATGCATTTGCGCAGTTTAAGTCTTAATTTTGTTTTCTGAAGAGTCTTTCTCTGATGGGACGCACTGTCTCGGGCGTTACGCCATCGAATCACCTTCTGCCATGTGGCAAATTGTGCGCTGCGCACGGAAACCGAAGCGTTGCTTCGAATTTTGAATTTTCAAAATTCAGTAGAGCCTTGCTCTGATTGGGGGAAACAGATGCCCCCCCACCGTTGCGCTCACGTGGCGCGCGCGTGAGTGCAACGGTGGCAAGATCCTGACCGTCGGATTGACGGGTCAAGTGAACAGGCGCAGGCGCCTATAAATAGGACCCTTGGTCCTTGGTAATTTTTTACCATTCTCAAGAAATTAAATTTCAGAGCCTTGCTCTTACTTGAGAACTCCCAGAGCCTTGCTCTTGCGATTCCTTAAGAACTTCCAAGTTCTATCCTTAGAACCATTCTAGGTAAATTAAATTAATTTAATTTAAATCAAACTTAATTAACAGAGCCTTGCTCTTATAGATCTTTGATCTAAAGGAAACTCCTTTGGGGTTTCTTCAACAGAGCCTTGCTCTTATAGATCTTTGATCTAAAGAAAACCCCTTTGGGGTTTTTATTCACAGAGCCTTGCTCTCAAAAATTTGCAGAGACTCTGTTCTTAGGTTTTAACCCATGAACAGAGCCCTGCTTCATAAATCAACTAGAAAACTTTTTTTTTTTTTAAAAGTTTCCATGGATCTTTAAGATCCCAAAATTTTAATTCTTAGGAGTTATAAATTTTTATTACTACTGCAGAGCTAGACTCTTTTTTAAGAAGTTTTATTCCTTTGAAATAGGAGTTTGACAAATGTCACTCTGTGGCAGAGCTTTGCTCTGAAAAGAGGAGATCTTCTCCTTGTCTCTAGGGGTCCCCCCCCCAATGAGGATATTCTCTTGGGGGTTCTTTTTATTGACTGATAGTCTCATCCAATGGTGGGATTGTCTCATCAAATGATGCGCCGTCATCTTGATTTTGTGGGTCCCCCTTTGGTCCCCTACCCGCTGCATCACAGTGTGGAGCAAGATTTTTATTTATTATTATTTTTTTATCATTATTTTTTTTTTAATGTTTAAGCGCCAGGCCACTAATGATATATATATATTTTATGCAGGAAAGATGTCTGACGACTTGTCTTTTCCCTTCGTTCACTCAGAAGGAGGGTTCCCACATGCACCAGTGGACCGGGTAGTGTTCGCCTTGATTAAAGATCACGATCCTGAGTGCAAGAGACTTCACCTATGGGGAAGGTGGTACAGCCAGATTATCCAAGGCCGCCGCAGTTTTAGTTCCGTCTCGCCTTCCGAACCCATAGTTACGATCCCCTATGCGGACAAACCCCCGGTGGAGTATGCCGTGGAGGTAAAAAATTGGAATTCAGACGACCTTCTCCAGCCTGCAATCGGCGCTATTCCGGTACAGCCGCCGCCGGCCATAGATATCTTGGGAAGGCGAATCTGTCAGAGTGAAGCACGCCCTTGGGGACAGGCTTACAATATTGGATTGAATCCGCGACCGCTTGCTGGATACCTGCCATGGGCCCGGTACATTTTAGCGGCGAAAAGAGCTCACCTGACGAAGATAGGTTTATATTCCGCCGTCTACGTCTCGCTTTTCGAGTATCCTACTCCTCCAACGTGGTGGACAAAGACCTTCATCGAACAATGGAATATCCCCACGCATACTTTCCTGGCAGCGGATAGGGAAGTTTCAATTTCTCTAGAGGAATTCGTTGAGCTTTCTGGTTTACCGGCGAGGGGGGAGCACTACGAAGAGCTGCTTCCTCCTGATGAGTACGTCTTTGCCACCAAGCAAGTGGTACTCGACTTGACTCCGGAAAATGCCATCCAGCATCAGCATCCGGGCCTGGTGAAGGTGTTGGAGATTTACGAGGAGCTTCATTTGGAATTGGGCGACCGAGGAGTTAGTTTTGCGGACTTCATTGCTCGTTTTATTCGCCCGGAATTTTTATCAGAGCAAGGTGAGAAGTTCGCCCAACTTGCTGATCCTTTTGGTTTCGGCTTGGACCGCCGACCTTCATCGGAAATTGATCAGCGAAGTTTTTACCTTCCCGGCACTGCTAGCGTCCCTTTCTCAGAGATCGCCGTTCCTGGCATGGATGAGGAGACCTTCTTCATCGGGTTCTTAGGTCTGTGGCTGTGCAGCTTCGCGCTTCCCATGCACCCACGCCTTATGAGGTCTTCTGTCTTTTACCCGGCGCATCAAATGGTGGCCGGTCTGCAGTTATCAGTGGGGATCGCCGGGTTGGCTTACCTCTACAATGGACTTAGCGTAGCGGCGGACGCTAATGAACCTGGGGTACAGCCTGCTAACTTCCCGATGCACTACTTCACTTCTTGGATGGAGCTGCATGTTCGAGGAGTGTTTGGTGCCCACAAGACTCCTCCATTCTTTGAGAGATTCACACTCCCAAGAATCATGCGATTGGTCGGGGCTTCCATCGTGTTTGCACCTCCGCGGGAGTCTAGGGGACTGCTTCTGCGTTCGCATCTAGTCGGGGCGAAGACCTCTTTTGTGGATAAGGTCATCACCATGGGTTCCGAGACCACTAAGTCGGTGGTGCCGCTGCGTGATGACTTTAAGGGTGGTGTCTCCGTGTTGAAGGCTCGGGAAATCCTCCATCTTTATTCCATTCGGCCGGGCTACTTGGTATTTAGGCAGAATGACACGGCCCTCTTCATGAGGTATAACCCGCATCGATTTGCCCGGCAATCGAGTTATAACCAAGGAGTCCCGTTGGAAGCCTTCTTGAGAACACCTGCAGTCGGTCCAGAGGGAGTACGGAATGCGATGCATCACTTCATCCGGCTCAATACAGGCTCCTACTTTTTTATCAGTGAGCCCAGCTGTACCCCTAAGATACTCAATTCGTATGTGGCCTGGTACGCGCACGCGATGGGCCCAATCATCTTGATGGAGAAACGTCTATTGGTCGATCGTAGGGCTGCGCCTCCCGGCGGCAATCGCAAGGCTCCATTGCAGCCCAGGGTTCAGGTTATCCCTCCGACGAAAGAGGCCGGAGCTGATCGACCACGGGTGTTGGCCCCTCCGCGTGGACTGCCACTGCCTACTACGGTGGATGCCCCAACGGCGCCCCGTGCTCCGACAAAGACGGTTAAAGCGGCATCGCCGGAGTCGGGTGCAGGAGCGGACATCGGGACTCGCCGCCCGAAAGTGACTGCCAAAACTGGCAAGCGCAAAGCTGCTCCCAGTGGGTCCAAGGCTGGCGGGCAAAAGAAGAAGAAGTCCACTTTATCCCTCGACGCGATTCTTAACTTAGAGTCCGCGGCTCATCCTGCCGAGACTATATGTGAGTATGGCAGCAACGAGGGTTTCGTGGTGGACCCTGAGGACACCAACCTAGCCGCCGCCATTGCAGCTTCGGAGCGATCGGCGAGGCTCGAAGCAATGTTAAGCAGACTCGCTGAGTCAGGTAATCCTCAGCCTCCTTATTTGTCATTTTATCCCACTTTTTATTATTATTTTTAGCTAATATTTGCCTCATTTTCAACAGGTGTATCCACTGAAGAGGCCATTGCTGCCTCTCTGAAGACCTTCCAGGAGGAGGAGAAGAAGCGTACCCTAGCGAGCGTCGGTATGTTTTATCCCTTTCTCTTTTATACGGAAAGTTCGTTATCTTTTTATGATAGTCGACCTGACCTTCTCTTGTTTCTTTACAGGGGTTGTATTAATCGGCGCAAGGACCCTTCCCAAGCCCGTCATCGAAGTCCCAGCTCCGTCGAAGCTGCCGCAAGAGCCTCGGCTTGATGCAACAACGAGGGATGCTCTGAAAAATCTGGAGGCATCCCTCTACACGGATGAGGAGGCTTCGCTCAAGGAAGCTCTGATGGCATCTGTCTCATCGGCTCAAGAGGAGCGGAAGCGGTCCAGACGCGAAGCTAAGGCGCGCAGAGCTGCTCTGGCCGCAGGAGCGGGCCCTAGCACTGTTCCTCACGCTAGTACCCCTTCTGAAGAGCCCCCTGTGGCTCTGTCTACCGCTCATCGGCAAGTTGCGCGCGCGGTTCGGAACGCCAATGATAAATCCGCTTCAGGTAGTACTCCTTTCAGAGCCTTGTTGTATGACTTGTAAAACTATTGGCTTATACATATCTCATCTTGCAGGGTCGAGTCCAATTGAGGGGGAGGCGGAGACGACCGTCGAACCCAAGGGAGCGGAAGAAGCGGTACTCGCCGAACCCGAACCGACAGTGGACAACTTTGTCGAGGCCATGGGGCCTGGAGCCGAGATTGAGGAACCTACCGCGGAGAAAGTCATTGATGCCGTACCCGAAGTGGCGGCAGATGAGATGATTGTCTCGACCGAGCCGAAGGCGGTAGAGGGCGAGGTACTTAAGGCTGGGGACCTCGTGGTGCCGATGGACTGGGCAGCTGTAATCGCTGATCCTGAGGGAGCAGCAGGTGAGGCGGCCATGATTCCTGAGGACGAGCTAGGCGCTCCTTCTCAGGAATCTGGCAATGTTCCTATCTTGGCCCTCCCTGTCTATGGTTCCCCGCCGCCTGCAGAGCTTGAGAGCATAACAACGGTTCCCCTTGAGTCGGGTGATGAAGCTACAGGCGGTGGTCTTCCGTCAGTGGAGGAAGGGACTGCCTCAGTTTCTGCTGGCAGCTCATCAGGTAAAAAAAATTTTGTCACCAGCGTTTCCCCTTTTTTTTTGTATATCTTGTGATCTCTTCTAACAAGCTTGTTCTTGCAGGTGCGGCCAGTACCGATGCTCCATTGCTCGAGGGGGCACCGTCAACTACTGCTTTGGCAGTAGTCACCTCCCCGTCTTCCCTTGTACCGTCACGGATGTTGGAAGGTATGGGTTCACGACTCATGCATTAATCTTTCAAAAATGCGGCTTTTGTACTAACGTTACACTATTGTGCCTTTGCAGGAGTACTTTTTGATCACCTATATCAAGTGTTGCTCCCGCACTTCTCTTTCCCATCCGAACTCGCTTCTCCCTCTAGTGGCGCCGGTAATATCTTTGTTTACCCCTTTTTTCTAGCAATGGGACGATTTCTAACTTTTCCTTTTCTTTATTGCAGTGCCACAAATCGAAGGAGGGGATGCAAGCCCTGTCGCGCTACCGGCCCTCCCGGCTTTGCCGTCCGCCGTACCTGGTATGGTAAATTTCCTTTTGGTAATCCTTCAACATCTTTTGAACCATCGTTTAAACCTGTTTTGTTTTGCAGCTATTGTTCCGGCTCCGGTCCCCTTCGAGGTTCGCGTCCTTTTACCGGCAGGCCCCTTTTTGAGACGTCCGTCTTCAAAGGGTGCGGTGATGAGTCTAGGCATGCTGAGCGGGTATATCGACGAGCTCAGCATGGACGCTCTCCCTTCCGCTGCAGATTTCGCTGTGGATGTTAACCCCATGTTAGCGGCGCTCGTAACTTTTCACAGCGAAGGCGTCGTTGAATCTTGGGTTAATCACTGCAGGGAGATTGAGGCTTGCTTGTACCGGCTGGAGTTGACGCGCCCTGCTCCCGAAGTTTTAGCTCTGAGCGCCCAACGCACAACTTGGCTCGAGCAAAGCACTTCGCACTCCCGCCACTTGGAGCAAGAAGCAGCTCGGAGACTAAAGGAATGCCAAAAGACCTCAAACGAAACGGCCCATCTGCGCGCTGAGGTTGAGGCAAATGCTGCCCAAGTGAAGACTATCTTTGAGGGTCTCTTGGAGCGCATCTCCCATGGGCTAAATTTAAAGAGGAAGCTTGACGTGGCTGAGCGCTATATCCCAAGTCGGGAAGCTGCTTATCAGGGCGTGAAGGAGCAGCTTGCACTGGTCTTGCGGCAACGAGCCCAAGTGGAGGCAGAGTTGACGGCGGTAGCCGAGCAGGAGAAGGCGTGGAAGGAGATATGCGAGCGATTGCTACATCTGTGCAAGACGCTCCCTTCCCAGTAGCTGCCATTGTATCAATATACTTGTAATTTTCTTTTTTGAATAAGATGTATACATTCTTTATTCTTTTATACGATTCGCCATGTACTTGATTGAGTTAATAAATAAAGATACACATTTTTTTTGCGATGTCTTGTATCATTTCTTTGCTTTCTCCCTTCTCTTATTATCAGCATGCTGTCTTGATAAACATGATTGACAGGTAACAGAGTAAGCATTTTGGTTTCTTCAAGATATAACGATGGCTTAGGCCGCAGGTTCGGATCTGCTGCCTAAGACTTTTCAACTCTATGAGCCGTGAGGGTCTCATAGAGACTTTTCTCCCTACGGATCGAGAGGATCTCGTAAGTGGATTTTCTCCTTAGGAATCGTGAGGATTCCCAAGTGTAGTTTTCTCTCATAGGTCGAAAGGATCTCATGAGAGAATTTCTCCCTCTTACGAGTCGAGAGGGCTCGTGAGCGGTTGTTTCCCTCTTTGTCGAGAATCGACTTCAGAGAGTGAGACCCGTGAATAGTATGCAAGAGACCATTTAGGATTGACTTGCAGGATCCCATTGCCCTTCTTACGAGTCGAGAGGGCTCGTGAGCGGTTGTTTCCCTCTTTGTCGAGAATCGACTTCAGAGAGTGAGACCCGTGAATAGTATGCAAGAGACCATTTAGGATTGACTTGCAGGATCCCATTGTTCAGGAAGCAAGTTTTTGAATCCTTACTGCCCGAGATGTGAGTCAGAAAAGCTCTCGTCACGGAGTGTTTGTATCCGTGAGTTGAGAAGATTTGCGAGGGATTATTTGTTTCCCAAGCGCCAAGGATTATTTGTGTCCTTGGGGTTTGAAACGAGTCGATGGTTCCCACGGAGGCGCTGGTGGCTCTGCGAGTCGACGCGGATCAGAAGGCTCTCGTCAAGGAGTATTTGTATCCGTGAGTCGAGGAATTTGCTGGGATTATTTGTTTCCCAAGCGCCAAGGATTGTTTGTGTCCTTGGGGTTTGAAACGAGTCGATGGTTCCCACGGAGGCGCTGGTGGCTCTGCGAGTCGACGCGGATCAGGAGGCTCTCGTCAAGGAGTGTTTGTATCCGTGAGTTGAGAAGTTTTGCGAGGGATTATTTGTTTCCCAAGCGCCAAGGATTATTTGTGTCCTTGGGGTTTGAAACGAGTCAATGGTTCCTACGGAGGCACTGGTGGCTCTGCGGGTCGACGCGGATCAGGAAGCTCTCGTCAAGGAGTGTTTGTATCCATGAGTCGAGGAAATTGCTGGGATTATTTGTTTCCCAAGCGCCAAGGATTATTTGTGTCCCTGGGGTTTGAAACGAGTCGATGGTTCCCACAAGGGCGCTGGTGGTTCTGCGAGTCGACGCGGATCAGGAGGCTCTCGTCAAGGAGTGTTTGTATCCGTGAGTTGAGAAGTTTTGCGAGGGATTATTTGTTTCCCAAGCGCCAAGGATTATTTATGTCCCTGGGGTTTGAAACGAGTCGATGGTTCCTACGGAGGCACTGGTGGCTCTGCGGGTCGACGCGGATCAGGAAGCTCTCGTCAAGGAGTGTTTGTATCCGTGAGTCGAGGAAATTGCTGGGATTATTTGTTTCCCAAGCGCCAAGGATTATTTGTGTCCCTGGGGTTTGAAACGAGTCGATGGTTCCCACAAGGGCACTGGTGGCTCTGCGGGTCGACACGGATCAGGAGGCTCTCGTCAAGGAGTGTTTGTATCCGTGAGTTGAGAAGTTTTGCGAGGGATTATTTGTTTCCCAAGCGCCAAGGATTATTTTTGTCCCTGGGGTTTGAAACGAGTCGATGGTTCCTACGGAGGCACTGGTGGCTCTGCGGGTCGACGCGGATCAGGAAGCTCTCGTCAAGGAGTGTTTGTATCCGTGAGTCGAGGAATTTGCTGGCTTCTTCGGTTGAAATGAACCGTTGAGGTTTGGCTTCGTCATTCGACGGAATCCGCTGGGGAAGTATGGTTTCCTCTTTGTTTGCGCCCTTGGATTGTATACAGGGATCGATGTGATCTTAACTGTAGGGCCGAAGTTTCATCATTTCTTATTTTTGTTTTATTTTATTTCCGCGATGCTCTATCATTTCAGCTTTTATATCGCGAAGGTCGCGATTGCCCAATCATTTCGGCTATTTTTCGCGGTGCCCAATCATTTCGACTTTTTTATTTTATCTTTACTCATTGCTTTTTATTACGAGTTGCCCGATCATTTCGGCTATTTTGCATGCATACATTTTACTTGCTGCTTTTTATTGCAAGTTGCCTTATCATTTCGGCTATTTTGTATGCATGAGCGGCCTACTGGCTTTCGCCATAAACCTGAAATTGGGCACCGACTTCGGCATCAGCACCGCTGCAACTGGAATATTGCCAGGAGCGAATCATCATTTGCCTCTGTCGTTGTCGAACAAAGGAGGCTTAGCGACCAGGGTTAGGGTCCTGTCGGCTAAGGCTTTTGACTTCATGAGCCGTAAGGGTCTCGTGAAGGTATTTCTCCCTACAAGTCGTGGGGATCTTGTAGGTGTATTTTCTCCTTAGGAATCGTAAGGGTTCCAAAGTGTTTTGTTCCTCTGTAAGTCGTAAGGATCCTACAGGGGGGTTTTCTTCTTGTAAATCGAGAGGACTTACAAGGGTTATGCGAACATATCCCCGATCACGGATGGACCTTGGTTAGGGAAATGTCTATTCGCGCCCGTGGATTGTATACAAGGGTCAATATTGAACCACTTGTAGGGCAACATTGGAAGTTTGTGGGGGTTTGCTTAAGCACAGGTTTAGGTCTCTGTGACTTAAGACTTTCAAATCCTATGAGCCGTGAGGGTCCCATAAGAGAGTTCTCCTTACGAGTCGTGAGGATCTCGCAAGCGTATTTTCTCCTTAGGAATCGTGGGGATTCCTAAGTGTGTTGTTCCCTTGTGAGTCGTAAGGATCTCACGCGGGTGGTTTCTCCTTACAGGGTCGAGAGGACTCTGTAAGGGTTCTTTAACGAAGTTGCGCCCTTTCGGGTTTTCACAAACATTCGCCGGCAGTCCTGCTGTTTTTACTCACGGAGCCCTTTCGGGTTTTCATCCGTGCCCATCTTGCTTATGGACATACCGTTCTATTTTTTTTTTTTTTTTTTTTTTATCATCATCTCGTTAATCTAAAGATGCTGCGGTAGTAGTTTTAAAGACGTTTCGGTCTGATATTAGTTTAAGGACATTTCGGTCCAACGTTGAGAGGGCTGGCTACTGCTTATAAAGCCTGAGCTTAGGAAGATAGCAAGCGGACATAGTCGTCATCTATCATTGACCTAAACTAAGGCTCGTTAAGCGTAATATTTCTTTAGGAAGCGACCGTTTATTGGCCTGAAAGGCCTTTCACCGTGCATGTCTATGAGTAGATAGGCCCCGCCCTGGTAGACCTTATCAATGATGTACGGTCCTTCATAGTTTGGCTCAAACTTTCCCTGCTTGGCGCGATTGGGGATCATGGGCCTTTTGACGACTAGCACGAGTTCGCCTTGGCGGAATGTCCTCGGACGGCTCAATCTTTCATATGAGCGCGTCATCTTTGCTTTATAAGCTTCCAGATTTTGCTGTGCTAGAAGCCGGATTTCATCAAGGGCGTCAAGCTCTTCAAACCGAAGGTGAGCATTTTCTTCGTCCGTCAACTCGTAATGGACTGCCACTCGTAGAGAGGGTAATTCTATCTCGAGGGGGAGTACTGCTTCCGTCCTAAATACCAACGCGTACGGCGTTGTATTTGTGGCCGTTTTAAATGTAGTTCGATACGCCCAAAGCGCCTCTTGCAATCTTTCGTGCCAATCTCTCTTATTTCGTGACACCGTTTTCTTCATGATCTTCGTCAAGGTCTTGTTGAAAGCCTCAGCTAGACCGTTAGCTCGGGGGTTGTAAACTGAGGAATATCTCCAGTCTATATTGTGCTGCTGTGCGAAGCGGCTAATCTTATGACTTCGGTAGGCTGGCCCATTATCAGAGATGATTCTTCTCGGGGTTCCAAACCGGTATATAACATGCGTTCTGAAGAAATGGAGGATGTTCTCCGTTTTTACTTCCCTCAACGGTACCGCCTCTGCCCATTTAGAGAAGTAATCAGTCGTCGCTAATATGAAACGATGTCCCTTTGACGATGCTGGTTCGATGGGGCCGACTATGTCAGTTCCCCACATTTCAAATGGCCAACTAGCCACTGTTGGATGCAGTGGATTGGGATGCTGATGGATGAAGTCTCCATGAATTTGGCATGAATGACATTGCCTCGCGTATTCTAGGCAATCCTGCATCATCGTGGGCCAGTAGTAGCCCATCCGCTTTATCTTTAACTTCATCTTAGGGCATGCTTGGTGGGAACCGCAGAGTCCGTCGTGAACTTCTTGGACGACCCTTCTCGCTTCGTCAGGTCCTAAGCATCTCAACCACAGAGAATCGAATGACCTCTTGTACAGAGTATCATTGACGAAGGCGAAAGACAGAGCTCGTTTCGTAAGCTGATGTCTTGTGGACGCTTCTTCAGGTATTCGGTGGAACTTGAAGTAATCTATGAAGACTTCTCTCCAGTCCCCGGTATTTTCCCAGTCTTTTACTTGCAGGGTTGTCTCCTCTTTCGCTCCTTTTTCTTCAGACGATTCCGGAGATATTTCTGTTGGGGCGAGCACTCGACGGCTTTGCACCACGATTCTAACGTCGTCGAGGTTCTCGTCAGCCAGTTCTTTAGCAAGTTTGGCTAGTGCGTCTGCTTTGCTGTTTTCCGCGCGCGGTATGCTTTCCAACGTGTAGGAGGGAATTTGGGTTAGCAGTTGTTGCACTTTTTCACCGTATTTTACCAATTCCGGTTTGCATGTTTGGTAATCGCCGTTCACTTGACTGACGACCAGTTGGGAGTCCCCGTATATGAGGAGGCTCTCAATTCCCATATCGATGGCGATCTCGAGGCCTGCTATCAAAGCTTCATATTCAGCTTCATTATTCGTTCTCGGCTCCGTTAAGGAGAAGGCGAAGCGCATTATTCCTCCTTGGGGAGTCACAAAGATGAGTCCCACCCCCGATTTGATCGTTGGCATACTTTGTTTGTGCTTTTTCATAGAGGACGCTCCATCGAAGTAAAGCTCCCAACGGGTATCACCACTGTCGATTGCGTCAAATGCATGTCTGTCTGGCAAATCGCAGTTTAAAGGAGAGTCGGCAGGTATGGGATGCTCAGCAAGGAAGTCAGCGATGGCCTGGCCTTTTACTGCCTTGAGAGGTTGATATGTTATGGAAAATTCCATCAAGAGCAGGGCCCATTTAGCGAGTCGTCCTGTCAATATAGCTTTTGACATTAAATATTTGAGAGGGTCCACTTTTGAAATCAGACGGACCTCGTGGGCCAACGCGTAGTGCCTAAGCTTTGTTATTGCGAAGATCAATGCCAGGCAGTGTTTTTCAATGGGAGAATAGTTGCTTTCTGCCCCCAGCAGCACTCGACTTAAGTAGTAGAGCGCCCTTTCTTTCCCTTGATCGTTCTCTTGTGCCCATAATGCGCCTAAGGAACCTTCGAGGGCGGTTGTATAAAGAATAAGAGGCTTCCCCTTAACCGGAGCAGCCAACACCGGCGGGTTCTGCAGGTATTGCTTGATCTCATCCAGTGCGCCTTGGCATTTTTGATCCCAAACGAATGGGGTTCCCTTCTTCATCAGGTGACTATAAGGGCGGCACTTTCCTGAAAGGTTGGCTATAAATCGCCGTATGTATGCGAGTTTCCCTTGGAGAGACCGCAACTGTTTGAGAGTCCTCGGCGGAGGCATTTCCATGATCGCTTTGATCTTTGACGGATCTATTTCAATACCTCGGTGTCGAACGACGAATCCTAGGAATTTACCCGAGGAAACCCCGAACGCACATTTAAGAGGATTCATCTTCAAGTTGTATTGCCGAAGGCGTTGAAACACGATCTTCAAATGCTCGAGATGTTCCTCGTATGATTTACTTTTAACCACAAGATCGTCGATATAGCATTCAACGATTTCATGTATGAGGTCGTCGAAGATCTTCGTCATGGCCCTCTGATAAGTAGCACCAGCGTTCTTCAAACCGAAGGGCATCACCTTATAACAAAATATCCCGAGAGGGGTCCTGAAAGCTGTGTGTTTCTGATCTTCAGGATGCATTTTTATTTGATTATACCCCGACGAGCCGTCCATGAAGGAGAAAACCTCATGAGTGGATGTATTGTCTATCATAAGTTCAGTAACTGGCACTGGGAAATCATCTTTTGGGCAGGCTTTATTAAGATCCCGAAAGTCTACGCATATGCGCACTGTCCCATTTTTCTTCATCACTGGGACGATGTTAGCGATCCATTCAGGGTATTGAACTTCCTGGATGAAGCCAGAGTCTATCAGCTTTTTGACTTCGGCGTTGATGCTCATCTCAAGCTCGAGTCGCATTCTTCTTGGCGCCTGTTTGACTGGCTTGATGTCCGGGGATATTGCCAATTTGTGTACAGCAATTTCTGGATCTAGTCCCGGCATTTCGGAATAGTTCCACGCGAAGCAATCTTTGTGCTGTAGAAGCACATCCTTCAACGCGGCCATCCTTTCTTCAGATAGCAGCTCGCTAATGAATGTCGGTCGCGGGTCATTTGCCGTCCCCAACTCGATTTTCTTGAGGTTATCTGCAGTAGTGTGGATTCCATCCTCCAGTTCTTTCGGAGCTGGGGGAAATTCTGAGATTACCTCATCGCGGTCGTTTTCAAAGCACCAAGGGAGGTTGTTCATGTCCTCGGACCCTTCTTTTAATGTTGTTATCACATGACAGGTGCGAGTTTTCTGCCAATCCCAATGCGGGGTTGGTTTTATTCTTGTGTTTTTGGGTTCGTGCTTTTGCGGCGGCGCTACCTTCCAACTGTCAGACAATGCGAATTTGCCAAGCTGATATTGGTCCTCAACCCAATTCTTAAAGGTGAAACAATCTTCAAGCGGATGCCCTACTACTCGATGGTAAGAGCAATAATTTGGGTTGGAGACTTCGCCTGCTTGCTCAGGGTGTTTAGACTCTGGCAGAGTAAGCATTTGATGTTTTAGAGCAAGATCAAGTATTTTCCTTGTTTTGTTCCGAGGAAACGAGTATGCTCGACCCATTTTCTTCATAAGGGCTAGGTCAATAACGCTCGCCTCTCGTATGCGTGGCTTCTTAGCTCTGTCTTGTGGTTGTCGAGCACCTTTTCGGCCCCTCGACTTGTTTTCGCTTTCGCGTCGAACCCTTTTTGTAGCAGGCTGACGTGGGGTAACATCTCCGTTCTTTACTGCCTGTCGAAGGAGACGCTGTGTCTTGGCTTTCTCATAGATTGCCATTTCACGATCGTGATCATCTCGGGCTTTTTGACTCGCATCCTTTATAAGTTTGCTCATCTGGTCTTCAGACGATGGACTGGGAGGTCTTGCATCAGGAACTCTTGCCGATTCAGGATTAGCGTCTTCCCATTGAGCGTCCGCTTCTTCATCAAAGTCATACATGGCATAACAGCTGTTTATTAACTCCCGTTTCTTAGGCCGGATGTACCCGAGCCCTTTTGTTTCCGTTCTCCCGTTAGGCAGTTTGCATTGAGTTCCGGGAACGTTCCAGACCTTGTCATAGAATTTGGCTTTTCTGATGGTCTGTGTGAAGGACATCCCTTGGCGTTTCAGCAGTTTTTTCAAACCTTCGGTATAATATCTGGGAAGACGGATAGGCTGAAGCCTGTCGAGCGTGAGATCCGCGCCATGCCAAATTTCTTTTTCCACCTCGTTTTCTTCAGAACGGTAGAATAGGATTGCCTTCTCGCCTTTTCTTCCGGGAGGGATATAGAATGTCTGCAATTCTTCTACGCTGTTGGTGTCGAGTGCATCCAGTTCTTTGTAATGTTCAAGCGGCACCATGGTTACCTGCAGACTTCGCTCTTCATCAGTGGAAATCTGTATTGAGGGCCGAGCGGGGAATACAGCATGAACTTCATCCTCTGAGTCACTACCGAAGATCAATGAAGGAACAGATGGTCCTGGCCTGGTGGACTGGGACGGACCTGAATAAATTATATCCTCCTCCTCCTCGGTGTCACTGCCGAAGACAGGGATGGTTGCGTTAGTTTTGTTCTCCGGTTTGTGACACCTTTCCGTGTCTTCGAAACTCGGTAGGAAGTATTTGGCATCTTCATACTTGCGAACTTCGTTCACGGAAAATGGATTCAACTCTCCTGCCACTGTGTACTCGAGGCCGTCCCTAGAATACTTCATGCACTGATGCTGTGTAGAAGGGATGATATTGTATTCGTGTAGCCATGGTCGGCCGAGCAGAGCATTGTAGCACGTCTTGGCGTCTATAACATGGAATTTGATGTCTGTAACGAGCATCCCGAAGCGTAGCGTCAAAATCACAGATCCAAGAGTCTTTGAGGATTGAGAGTCGAAACCGGAGATGGTGATTTTGTCCCGGGCGAGGTGTTGGACACTCATGCAAATCTCCTTTAACACTCGCACATTGAGTAAATTGACAGACGATCCGTTATCGACCAAGATTTTTCCTATCTTTATGTCATGGCAGTATCCGGAGACATAAAGGGGGCGATTGTGTTCACACGTCCCGAGGAGAAGGTCTTCATCACCAAAAGCAACGTCGGCTGTGTGCACCTCTTCCAATTCATCCTTCATCTTTTGTTCGGCTAGGAAGGCTTGGAACTGGTCCGGATCTTGTAGGGCCTTAATCAAAGAATCCCTCGCCTCTTTTGATAGCAATAGGGCATCGAGAATGCTGAGTTGTGAGGGTAGCTTTCTCAGATGCGCCAAGACATTGTAATCTACTTTATTCCTTTTTGGGGGATTCTTGGCGGCTAATTCTTCCGCAACTTGGTCATCCAAAGCGATGTCTTCAGAGACCTTCTCTTTCCCTTTGTTTTTCTTATTCAAGGGTCCGAGGTTCTTTTCGGGTAATGTTCGATTGCGCAGCTGTATATTCTCGCAGGCCTTCAGTTCTTTTTCTTTTCCCGAAGTGGATTCTTCGAAGAGGGGACCAAGCTCTAGCTCTTCATCGGAGTCGCTCCCAAATGTAGGCACTTGTGACCCGGTAGTGTTAACCATGTGACAATTGCCGGCAGTTCTTTCAAGTTCTTTAGTCGTATTTCTTTGTTCTCGACGAATTTTACGTTTTTCCCGTTTAAATCGTTGTCGATTTGCGACGTATCCTTGCCACCATCCATTGAAAGCTTTGCAATCTTGGGTGGAATGCGAGACCTTCTGATGGTATAAGCAATAAGAGGGGTGCATCTCTACCACGCGAGTAACTTTTTCTTCAGAGGGTGGTAGTTTCATGCCCATCGATATGGCCTTAGCGAACTTCTTTTTTATCTTGAATTGGCTTTTGTCAGCGGTGGAGGCATTTTGCTCCAACGGGATCATTTCAGCTCCTTCCTCAAGTCGCTGACGCTTGGCCCTTTCGAATATAGCCGTCTCGCGTTCTCGATCAGCCTTGCTTTTCAACCGAACTTCATTAAGAAACGCGCTGATCGTTTCAACTGGTAACCCTGGGGTTCCTGATTCGGTATTTGCCCCCAGCGTTTCAGTGCCAGAAGTCCCTTCATCATTCGTGACCGAATAAGAGATCATATGACAGCTCGCTACGCACTCCTCGGATTCATCCGATGAACTTTCCTCCTCATCTTCTTTTTGGAAGACGTGATCAAGGAAATCTTGGAGCGTAATGGGAGTCCGTGCCTTTTGGTTGTACTCATCTAGCGCATCGATTTGCTTTTGTAAGTCCGTGCGCTTGTCACCAGGCTTCACGGGCTTCTTAGATTTCTTCTTCTTCTTTTTCGAAGATTTTGACGGCTGGCTATGAACGCTTGAACTGCCACCATCGGTCTTCGGAGTCGGTCGTGGCTTCAACATCCCCTCAATAACCTGCGGTTCCAAGGGGTTCTTCCACTTGACCGCTAGGCAGGTTTGAAGATCATTTAGCATTCTCCTCGTTTTGGCCGATAATACAACCTCCCAGGGAGCCTCTTCAATGACGGAGCATGTTGCCCCCGGCGCATTCGTTCCCTTATAGGTGTGAGGCTGCGGAGGGTTCACCTTCCATTTGTCAGATAGCGCAAATTTGCCCTGACGGTACTGATTCTCCAGCCAATTTTTGAAGACGTAACAGTCTTCGATTGGATGTCCCAACACTCTATGATAAGGGCAGTAATTAGGATCGTTAACGTCACTTGGTTGCGACGGACGTTTTGGATCTGGCAGATTTATGAGCCTGTTGCGCAATGCCAGCTCGAATAACCTCCTTGTTTTATCACGGGGGAAGGAGTAAGCCCGTCCCATCCTGTCCTCAAGGGGTATGTACGGGCGTGTATTATTTGGACGAGCAACCGGCTTCGAATCGTTCGGTTGTTGTTGGGCATTAGCGACGACGATCGCTTTTCCCTTTCCTTTGTCGTTTCGGGAATCCGGCTTCGGGAGAGGGGGTTTATGGCCCATCTGGTCCATCTGCGCCAATTTGTCGATCAAAGCCTGGAAGGAAGTCGGCTTGAAGAACATCATAAATTGTGAAATGGTTGCTTGTGGATCGAGTGTTCCAACAAACATTCCCACCGCAGGGGCTTCTTCTATGCGCTGTTCACACTTAGACCATAGATTACGCCACCGTATAGCGTACTGAACCCATGTCTCGCCGGGTTTTACCCTGGCATTGATCAGTGCCGTCATCGGGGTACGCTCACTGGCACTTGCAAAACGTTGGGTGAAGAGCAGCTCCATCTCCGCAAAGGTTTTAATAGAGTCGTTGGGGAGCTCGGAATACCACTCGAAAGCCGTATCTGATAAGCTTCCAACAAATTGGCGCAGTAACAACTTGTCGTCGCCGCCTGTATTACCACAAAGCGCCCTGAACTGGGCAACATGTTGATGGGGATTGCCGGTCCCTTTGTAAACGTGAAACTTGGGAATCGTGTAACCCGGCGGGTACTTGATTTGGTCATACCAGCCCGGATATGGCCGTCCCGTTTTTACAACGTGGCCGGCTGCTTCGGCCGCCTGATGCACCCGTATTTGTTGAGCAATATATTCATCCAAATCAGCTTTTGATATGGTATCCTCTTTAGCTGCGGATAGAGCCGGTGGAGGATTCGATGTCTCTCCCCTATCATCTTCAAGAATGATCAGGGGATCTCCAACAGGTGGATCTGGTTGAATCATCATACCCACCACATCCTGGAACAGGAGGGCCATTTTCTTTATGTTGGCTGCCTGTTCCGCAGCCTCTTTGTCTCTCTTTTCCAGTGTTCGGCGGAGGAACTCAGCGTCGGTCTCTTCCTCTTGGCGTTCATCTAAGGACGTCTCAGGATTCTCTTTTGGCCCCGTGAGTGCAGCCATTGTAGTCATCATCTCCTGGAGCTTTTGTTGCTGCTCCTGAGACTTGGTCACTGACCGGGTAAGCGGTCGGTGGCCCGTAGAAGTACGACTTTCTTCCTTTCCTGAAGCCATATAGACCGTATGAACTGTTATGCCCCCTGATTTGGGGCGTTTAGGTTCGCCGCTTTTAGATTTTGTCATCGTCACGGGAGCTTTCTCTGGTCTTTTCCTTTTATGGACCTTTGAGGTTGAAGGAGCCGCTGAAGTGGGCATCCTAGCATTTGTTGCCCCCTGCCGTTTAATGGGGGGGTTCTTGTCTTTTTCCACCTTCGCCCTTTTCTGGCGACGGAAGTGGTCTGAGTCAATCACGGAGTCTTGAACTCTCCGCCAGACTTTATAAATTTTGGACGACAGCCGTTGAGAGGGCTGTTCTTGTTTTGCCTCCGGAGCTTTCTCCACGGGCGGAGGAGATCTTTTCAATACAGCGATTGGGGAGTTCTTTCTCACTTTCCTCAGTAATTCAAAGCTGTTCCCAGTTGGAACAGCAGCGTTGACCTCCGCCACTGGAGCAGGCGGGGTTAGCCCTGAAGGGGAGTTGCCCCCTGCTTTCCTTATTCGTTGCCAATGACGACGTCGCGCACGACGAGCCATTGGGACTGGCTCGGAAATCGGGATAGTTTCCTGTTGCCCCCTGTTTGGGTGTGGGGCAGCTGCCAATGTCAGCCTATCAAAGACTGATGCTTTCTGACCAGCTGAAGGAGGAGTAGGAACCGTCAATCTTGTGAAGACTGATTTTCTGATAGGAGAAGCCGCTTCAACGACTTCCGAAGCTGTGGCCGTTGCCCTCTTTGGGACAGCCACTTTATGATCCTGACCTAGCCTGGTGAAAACAGAGGCTGTCATCTTAGTAGCGGGCGACCCGTTGACAGGGGTCATGGTAGCAGTGAGCCGGTCGAACACCGACTTCTTGTTCGCTTCTGGTGCGAATATCGGCATGGAGAAGCTTGTAGGCGGGACCATGGTCCCGAAGAACAAGCCGGTGGTGGCTTGAGTCACCTGGTCTACCGGCAGAGTCAGGAAGGAAGCCGCTTGGGGCCCATATGCTATACCTCTCGGTGAGGTGGAACGTCCGCTGCAATGGCACTTCGAGCAGTTGGTGCAGTTGGTGGCCATTGGATCTTGAGTTCTGCGCTAGACAAAAGACCAAATCTTAGCAACTTGAAATCCGAGGACAACCATTTAACAAACCGCGATTGGTTCACGAAGACGACACACGAAGTGTGGAGTGGAAAGAGGAAAAGGTCCCACCGGGCGTGCCAGAATCCGTTCCCCTCCGAAAGACGGCGACGACGTGAAGACGTCTTGCCTGAAGTTCGGGGCAAATGCTATTTGGTTTTATCCGTCTATCTCTCCGAAGATGCCGAGTTGATTTACGGCACCGTATATCGGAGGTTTAGACGGATGCGGCCGATGTAGCAGACTTCGTCAGATTCCCCCTCAGGGTGAGGGGTTTTTGATTGTGGGGACGCTCTTCCCTGCAGGCGCAAGCCCCTGCAGTTAATTACGCTACCGCATCGCGGTAACAATTTTCTCCTTCTCCAGAATTTCACTTCGTGTCGTGTGTGTTTGTTTTGTTTGTGGTTGCCCGTGGATTGTGTACGGAGACTGAGTAATATCGTCACCCGTAGGACGTGGGTTAGTCCAAATCCGTATTTGCTTAGATTTGGGTTTGGTGTTTTTAGTTTAAGGATGCATTAGTCGCGTTGCGACTAAGATCAACTTAAACGTTCATCAAGGATACGCTAGTCCTGTTTTGGACTAAGATCGACTTGACGTAGTGATTGATTTAATTATCCGGCCGTCGGGACTCGTCACCTCTCTGACGTCGTTGAGGGATTACAACGACATACGTCTGAGGAGTTCCGAGATGTACCCTTGAACCAAAATTGGTTTGGGATTTTATTGTTTATTTAGATGTCTAAGGACACGTTAACCGTATTTGGGGTTAAGATCAACTTAGACGGGACCGTTTAGATCCGACAAAAGAGCGTTTGGGCCCTATCGTATCAGTTTAGGGACGTAACGGTCCATATTCCAGTTTAGGGACGTGGTGGTCCATTATTAGTTTAGGGACGTTTCGGTCCGTCGCCAGTTTAGGGACATAGTGGTCCGTCATTAGTTTAGGGACGTTTCGGTCCAATTTTAGTTTAGGGACGTTTCGGTCCGTCGCCAGTTTAGGGACGTAGTGGTCCGTCATTAATTTAAGGACGTTTCGGTCTGATTTTAGTTTAGTGGTCGTTGGGACCCGTTGCCTCTTTGACGTCGTTGAGAAATTACAACGACAGGTGTCAAAGGAGTTCGGAGATGTACCCTCGGACCGGTCGTGACTTGGTTTATGAGAGGCACTTAATTTAAGGACTTACAGCCAGGATTGGGTTAAGTCCAATTTTTATTTCAGGCTCTGCCCGATTAAAAGAATCAACCTAAACAGGGCTCTGCCCCTTCATTATTTTGCAATCTAATTTGGGCCAGGCCCTTTTAAATAATGAGTTACAAAAAACTCAGGAATTTTCTGAACAGGGCTTTGCCCTTTTATTATTCTGCAATTGGGCCAGGCCCCTTTAAATAATGAGTTGCAGAAACTCAATAATTTTTTTGAGTTGGGCCAGGCCCTTTTGAATGATGAGTTGCACTTGTGCAGAAATTCAAGAATTTTCTTGATTTGAGAACAAAAAGTGCATAGCACTCTTGATCTAAATTTAGATCAAAGGAAAACAAGTTCTTCTTGTTTTCCTTGATTTTACAGAACCAAGGGTTCATATCAAGTGCAAGGCACTATTTATTATTCTTTGATTTTTTAGAACCAGGGGTTCATATCAAGTGCAAGGCACTATTTATTATTTCTTTGATTTTTCAGAACCAGGGGTTCATATCAAGTGCAAGGCACTATTTTTCTTTTTCTTTTATTATTCCCTTTTAATTTTCTGTTTTTTTTTAGAAATTTTACCTTCTCTTTTTGTTCTTGATTAATCTTCAAGAGCTTTTTTTTTCAGAAGTTTATCCTTCTCTTGATGATGATTGATTCTCCTTTTTCTTCCTTTTTTTTTTTTTGAATGAGGTCTGGGCTCTTATTTATAGTGTTCACAAATTTGTTAAATTTGTTACCAAGATCTTTCCTGAATAATTTTGGGAATTTTCCCACCATTGGATCTCTGATCCAAGGGTCTCTGTTTTACAGAAGAACAGAAAAGATTTACTTAAATCTTCATTCAGTTGCTGCGCAACTCACCAGCGCGTGACACGTGTCGCGCATCCGTGCGCTTGCGCAGTTGCGATTGCGCAACTGCGCAGACACGTGTCGCTCATCCGTGCGCTTGCGCAGTTGCGATTGCGCAACTGCGCAGACACGTGTCGCGCATCCGTGGCTTGCGCAGTTGCGATTGCGCAACTGCGCAGACACGTGTCGCGCATCCGTGCATTTGCGCAGTTTAAGTCTTAATTTTGTTTTCTGAAGAGCCTTGCTCTGATGGGACGCACTGTCTCGGGCGTTACGCCATCGAATCACCTTCTGCCATGTGGCAAATTGCGCGCTGCGCATGGAAACCGAAGCGTTGCTTCGAATTTTGAATTTTCAAAATTCAGTAGAGCCTTGCTCTGATTGGAGGAAACAAGTTGCTTATTTGAGCATTTATCATGAGAGAAAAATATAGTGAAACATTCCTACACCTACACTTTCCATTGCTAGCAACCTTGGAGCGTTGGTTGCCTCGCTTGGCGAGACTGGAGCCTGCGTCGTTTTCCTCGGATGGATCATCATCGATGGAGGAAGACGGCAACCTCATTTGACCCGCAACCTCTAGGAGCTAAAGAAGGTTGTAGAAGACCGAAGGACTTGGTTCATTCAGTATAAACATTCTAACCTTGTAGTTTAACACTCTCTACTTTTGCTAGTATAGGTTTATGGTTTCGATCTTGGGACGGGTTTTGTTTGCGCCAAAAATTTTGGAACACCGGTTTTTGTTCCGCATCGGCCACGGTAGATGGTTAGGGCGCCGGCAAAACCCAGCACTTAGGCCTAACCTTATGGAACTTAGACTTGACTTTGGGGATTTTACACCCGAACTTTCATAGGTTAACCTTGGTATGATGGAGTAGGTACTAAGTAGAGTGACGTACCGTATATATGTTCTGTGGTATATTTACGATACAATACTCCGCTCAAATGACCTAAGGATATATCTTATGATCCTTTCTTCTATTCGTTTCAGTTGATCTATCCCCATCGATACTTATTGTGGTTCCAGTCACCATGTCTACGCGAGCCTAGAGGGCTACGACTAGAGATGCGATCAAGATGGGTTCATCTCAGATGAGAACTGGCTAAGGTGATTTCCGGGTGACACAGGAACATGTTGATCATCCTTTTGATGATAGGATTTCTCATTTGAAGGCGAGTGTTCAGGATCCACGCCGGATGGTCGGGTCATTGCTTGAAACCAGCCGGACTCATAAGCTTAATGTTATTCAGCCTACTCCAAAGATCGTTGTGCTGCCTACCGTACAGACAGTTGTATCAGCCGTTGCTGAGATTATAGAAGTTTCTCCTCCAGAGTGCATGAAGCTGAAGCCACCGATGTTTATAGGCATGGATGTGATAGAGGATCCTCAGTCATTCTGGATAGGATTGCTAGGATATTTCGTTCGTTGAGATGCTCCGAAGCGAGCTCGGTGGAGTTGGCTAGTTTCCGTTTGAAAGGTCTTGCTCAGACCTGATGTGAGTCGATCGAGAGAGGCCGAACAGTAGGTCTTTCTCCGATGACGTGGAACGGGTTCTCAAAGGTCTGATTAGCCAAATCTCTTCCACAGAGTGTCAGAGATGCCCAAGTTCATAGTTTCGAGTCATTGCGTAAGACTCCAGACATGATCTTAGCCGAGTATGATTTGCAGTTCGTCCAGCTATCACGATGTGCTCCCTACTTGGTCAATATTGAAGAGAAGTGGATTAAGAGATTCATGCGAGGTCTCGATGCACAGTTGTTCCTCTCCATTGGTGCCCAGAGATTTGATGCGTATAAAGAGGCGTTAGATGCGACCACACTTATAGAGGAACGAATTGATAAGATTGACTGTTCCGGAACCAAAGCGGATTCCTTATGGTATGCCAGATTCCACGCAGTTCGGCAGAGGTGAATTAGATGGAAGCCATGGCGGGTTCTTTCCGTGATATGATAGTGATAGAGATTGGACCCAGGACCAGTGGTATGGCGCGTATCCAGAGGCCGCCGGCGTTGACATGTTATACTTGCGAGAGGCCAGGTCATTTGGCTAGAAAGTGTTCCGAGAGGCGTCAGAGCGGGACTGTTTCCGTCGCTACTCCTCACCAGGCGGTTGTATCGAGAGGCCGTAGTTTCTGTGGTCTACAGAACTTTGGGCAGGAGACAAGTGGGAATCCTTGCTCTGCCAGCTCTGGGTACACATGCACCTTTCGACATTAAAGAAGGTACACTTCAATGTCAATTGTTTGATTTGTGTTTTTGTGATCCGAGTATCACACTTTCAACGTTGAAGAAGGAATATTTCAACGTCCGTTGTTTTGACTTGTGTGTTTTGATGATTTGAGAGTCACACATGCTTTCGTGCATACTCGATGCACTTGATGTTGTTTTTGTGCTCATTAGATACACTTGATATTGATTTCATACACATTAGATGCACTTGATATTGATTTTGTGCACACTCGATGCATTTGATGTGGTTTTGTGCACATTCGATGCACTTGAGGATTTCCGTGCACACCCGTTGCACTTGATTGAGATTTCCGTGCACAGCAGTTGCACTTGATTAATGTTTTCGTGTATATTTATTGTACTCGATTTATGTTTTCGTGCACACCCGTCGCACGTAGTTTGGTTTTTTGCACACTCGTTATGGTTGATTTCGTTTTCGTGCATCGCATTTTTATAAGATATATCATGCTATATATGTATTATAGTCTTGATTATGTTTGTGCTTGGTCATGTGCTTGATTTAAAAAGTTGATTTCACACTTTTGCACTTTGCATCATAACTTGTATGATTCTCATAGCATTTGTTAGAATTTCGATTATTTGAGTTTCACGCTTTTGTTTTTATACGCACGCATTGCGCTATAGTATTTCTAGCTAGTGTAGGATTTCAGAGCCCCATTGATTTGATTGGATTAGATAAGATGTTTTAAGATTTGGGGTTAAATTTAAATTCGGAAACCAGGTTTCTTTAAATGGGGGATATTGTAATATTTTTAAAATTATAAATATTATTTTATAATTTAAATATGGATATTACGGGTTTTTACGAAAATAATACCGAGCGTGGATTTTGGATTTTCGGATTGGTGTCCGTATGTATATTTATTTTTGGGAAATCGAAAATATGAGATATTTTGAAAATGATAAGTATTTTTTATTATATGAAGGATATAGGATTTTTATTATATTTGCTAGATTATGAGAGGGGGGAAATATGTTAAGCTTGTTATACCTCTCCCATATTCTAACACAAATATCCTTTTAAACCCTCATATTATGTCAACTCTCTCTCATTCTCTCATAATATTTCTCTCTTCCAAAATATCTTCATATTAGAAAAAATCGCAACTCCTTCACCCTCACCCAAAACCCTAGCTTCCCTCCACTTAAAGCACCCATGGATCTTGCCGATTCCTTCATCTAGATTAAACAAGTCTTCAAGCTTGGGCACTATCTCTTCAAAAATCTTCATATGGACATCCATTAAGCTTGGATCCTTCTCTTCTTCACCCAAGGAGGTAAAAATCTTATTTTTTCCAAGTTTTATCATGTCTTGCGATGTTATCTTTTGGTTTCTTTACTAAAATCACTCTTTTCATAAGTTAAGTCTTGGAATGGTTAAGTTTTGTGGTGATTCACTTGTAGTAGTGAGATTTGTAGGGTTTGGTAGGTAACCACTACTTATTTGAGAGAGTTAGAGGTATTTTGATGCATGGATATTTAGATTGAAAAGTGTTTTAAGTTTTAAAAACTAGGAATTGATGGAGTTTTTGGTGTTCAAATGAATTCTGGAGTAAATTGAGAGCTCTGAAAAATAAAAAAAAGTTGTTTTTATGAGCTATTTAGACCAACCTAAGACCCCCCCAAGCTCGAGACCCTAATTTTTAACCATGGCCGAGCAAAATCCGGGCTTGGCGGACCAGGATGCAAGTTAAGGTTTGGGGTTGGTTCGGTAGCCCCCACACTTGATAAATTAGCCCTTTTGATACATCTTTTTGTCCCAGATTCCCTGTAACCAAATCTGAGAGCATTTTGGTTGGTTTTTGACGATATTTTACATGTTTTTAAACTTGGGCTTTTTATTTCTATATCTTGATTTGATCGTTCGACGTTCATACGTCGACGTCGGAGGTATTTTGTTATATTTAGCACACGCTAACCATAGGTTCTAACCTATGTGCGCGTAACTCGTTTGCGTCGTTTTGGTTTCGATTGTAGATTCGATCGCAAGGACTTCCGAGACGGCGAGGAAGGACGAGACGGTCGTAGGTTTTGACTAGTTCGAGACGTCAATGAGTAAATCTATATCTACGGGGGAAGTTGGGTGGATGGCGTATAGCACCCCTGCAACTAAACTAAGTAGAACACATGTTAATCGATATAATGCGTATTACATATACTTAGCCTATAACTATATATCTAATCTATAATAATATACTAGGAAACTTGTATACAAACTTGTATACTTAATCTATAACTATAAGTTTGTTGATAGTTCGTAAGCTAGATACATAATCTATAAGTAATAACTATTACGATATATATATATATATATATATATATATATATATATATATATATATATATATATATATATATATGATAATTGGTATGTGTCATCCGCGACTAGATGTCCGTACTATATCGATTGAATGATTAGCTGATATCGTACGATGGAGATTTCGTACGGGATGTGATGATGACAGAATGTGGCCGATATTTATTGACTCGTGGAGTCTTGCTAAATCCCGATTGGGATATTATAAATGCTAGAGTTATACTCATTTAAAAACTAACAATTCGTTTCCTACTTTTAAATGATAATGTCAAGAATGCGCTACAAATTTCAAAAATATTATAGCTTCCTTATTTCCAAAACAATATTTTGTTCTATTTTAAACTATAACCGTATAGCTCATAAGTAATTAGCAATTATTACGCTTGTTTAAATTACGATTATTCGATTCGTTATACATCCGCGCATAGATTACTTATTGTTGCGCTGCATTTATATTATTCGAACTTATGCTTCGTACAATTAATTTACGATACCATGCTCATATGAACACTTGATAGAACAATGCACAATTAACAATAATTGCTATGTTGTACGATCACAGACTCGCGTGCTACGCAGACACATCATCGGTACTGCCATGACACTCTAGAACTGCCATGCTCAATAGGACTATAATCATATCCGTATTGATGTCGATATATGAATGTGATTGACCAATATATCCGTGTGTTAATTGTCAACTAAAGGAAGATGCATGATGCATATTTGACGATTATGATATTGATATTCTGATGGGAATTGATAGCTATTCTTATACGAATACAGTTGATAAAACACTTGCACAATTACTAATGATTGTCATGATGTACGATTACAAACGCGCATGCTACATTACACATCATTAGCATTGCCATGACACAGTAGAAACTGTCATGCTTATTCGCGATTAGTTATCCATGCTAGTATGTAGAATACTTGATGAATTGGATATATGAATACTATTGCCATAGATATTCGTATATGATTGTTGCCAATTGTTGCAAAAATGAACTATGGATTGTGTTCTTCGGAACTTGATATTTTCCTTGGATTTGAGAAACCGCGATGTGATTTATAAAACTTGAGTATGTTTTAAAATACGGTTTTCTCTTGATATGATGATTTGGCGTCCACCGTGAGTTTTCTTGGTTTTGATGATATGATGATTATCCGAGTCGACTGAGGGGTTAACCGATTACGGATACATGGTGGACCCAGTATGACTCCGAAAGGTAGGAAGTCCGTAGGGAGGTACAGGGAGCCTACGAGAATGATCGATACTGGAGATAGTATTGGGCGTGGCGGATATCCGGAGGATACCGACCGGTGCGAGTCATGGACATGGTGGATTTGACTGGGGGTTCCACTGATAAAGAGGGTCGATCTTAGAGACAGTGCCTAGAGAAACACATGAGATTTACGTATCGATGATTGACACGGTATTATGATAATGTTATCGGTGATGTGTTTCTTGTGTCGATGATTGACACATATTTGATGTTTTATGCTATATAGTAGCCGAACAGGACTGATCCAAGAGACAATACCTGAAATACATTTTCATATATCGATATATATTAAAGAAATTTCTAAATGAGCTATAGTCTCACTATTTTCAACGTGTCCATGACGACACAAGAGTCTTTCAAACATAAACTCTCTTAAAATCATTTCTAAAATGCGAGACGTATACTTTAAACAAAATGTATATATTGTTTCATAAATCAACGTCTGCTACTTGTGTCGTGATATACATATCATACGGCTGTTTTGAAAGTTTATATACATCTTTCGGCTACTTTATAGGCTTATACATAGATGCATGCTATATATATGACATCATGATGTATTTCCATGTTTACGTGAACCATTAGGATGCGCTTATATTACTTATGTAGTATATATATGTTATTGCATATTTCGTCATATTATATTTTATGACCTAGGTAGATCGTTATGCATTTCGATTTTTACTTTGCGATATATTTTTATTCACGAGTTAGCAACTCATCCCTGTTGTGCCTAGTTTCTTGCATGACCGACAACTTGGATCTGTAGTGGCTTGCCGGTGCACTTCTACTTCGGGTGATTGCTTTTGGTATGTGGGTTACATAGTCTCATCGTAACCGCCTCTTATGTATGTATATTATATTGGGGCTAGTTAAAAACTCCATCGACCAAGACTTGTATGTTTCTGGACTTAAAAGCGAAACTTAGATGTATAAGTTTTTGGGTGCCGTACTCATGTGGAGTCGACTTGTTATTGGACTTGTTATGTTTATATTTCACCTGCTATCTTTCGTCTTGAGCGTCATATATTACTATGTGGTCACTCCGCCGGTTGAACGTGGAAGCCAGCACCCGTTGGGGACGCTTATTATATATTATGCTTTGTATGTGGTTTTATTCGAAATTTACAAAGAGAATATTGTCCGATTTTTTTTAAAACGACGAAAATGTTCAATTAAACTTTACTTATACTTTCTGAATAAACTTGATTTCATTTAGGGACAATTTTCAAAACTTCACCTCCGCTATTTATTTTTAAAATGGTTTAGATTTCCGGTTTTTGACTTACTTGAATTACGGTAGAGTCCTATAGACTTCATATGATTCAAATGCTGGTCACGTGTTTTTACCGGATCGTGACAAATTTGTATTATGATAGTAGTATTCTTTTATAGCTAGAATGAATTTTAAATTTACATAAGAAATGCAAAGGAATTGGAAAAAGAAAATTGCAAATGCAAAGTATTCATTATCTTCTCGAAGGATTTTTTTAAAAAAAATTAAAATTAAAATGATCATTGAAGGAATCGAACCTTAAACCTCTTGCCGCTATTGCTTTATATCTCAAACAGTCTATTCATCCAGACAACCTGGTTTTTGTTTTCTATGAGCGATTTATTTTTTATTTATTTCAGTAATATAATAAAGAAAATATACATATATGTATACTTAAAAACCCGAAATCCAGGTAAGGCATCCGTCTCGCCTCGGTTATAGGTGGATCCGCCCCTGTAAGGAATTCATGCACATACATACCAAGATATCGCTTACTAGAAAACATCTACTCAGACAAGGAGATGGTATGGGAACTACGTATCAAGCACAAATAATTGTAAATACATCATGAATCGTCCCTGTTGATCGCGTATCGGAGTCTCGGATTCGCTTGGACTTGTAAATTTCTCACCAACCTCTCTTGAAACGACACTTCACCTTTCTTTCGAAAATTAAGACTCTCGAAAAATTTAAAGTGTCTAACATAATGTCATTATTTATTTATATTATTATTATATATATGGGAGTGCTCCATTGCAAACCGGTCCGCGTTTTTTAAAAACGGGAACTCACAATCTACGACATATTTTAATGATCCGATCTGTTGAAGTTGATCACCCACCCTCAAATATATGTATATGAAAAATCAAAGGATTTAAAGATCTCTGACCTATGCATCGGATGACGTTTATGTTGCATTATCGAAAAACATTCTTTTTTGCACCCATCGATACATAGGCTAGAGGTCTTTAAATCTCTTGATTTTTCATACACATTTCTTTAAGGGTAGGGTGATCAACTCGAATGGATCAGATCTTTAAAATATGTCGGGGATCGGGAGTTCCCGTTTTTAAAAAACGTGGACCGGTTTGCAATAGATCGCTCTTTTATATATATAAAGAACGGTATTCATGTATCCTGGTATTTGGAAAATTGCAAATCCACAAATCCGTGTCGTATCGTCAACCCGTGCACGTGCTACATAGGGAACTAGAGATACAAAAATAAGTCATATAGGAAATCCATATAGGTACGATAATAATGCACATACAAATCAAACTATCAATCGCTCGAAGGTGACATACATTACTGAATATTGTATCATGAGATCTTGAAATAGCTAGCAATTAAATTCTTTCTTCTTCTTTTTTTCTGAAAGAAAGCAAGCAATTAAATTCTAATGACAATGATAAATAAAAATGAAAACTAATAAATAAAAATAATACTAGCACTGATAAAAGCCTAGAGAGGGGAACTGCATCCGCATGTACCTGCGGAGGTGGTTGTTGATAAAAGAAGAAGTTGCTTCCTCTTTGTTGTTGGAATTGGAGGTGTAGTAGGCATGAAGCTATAGGGATCCATGATATTATAATGATAAGAGAAAGAGCCATGGCTTCTGCGACCTGCAGATATCAAATCTAGGGTTTGATGAGATTAGGTATTTGAACGAAGAAGAATAGGAGTAAAAATTTGGGAACCCGTGACGACCATAACATTATATTACAGCTATATTTTACTTTTATTTATAATGGGTTTTTTAATAAGGCCATTTAGCAATTAGCATTCATTAGGCCCATTAATTTTTTTATTTTTATTGTGTGTGTTTGTGTTTTGTGGGGGATTTTGTTGTGTGGGGGTTGGAATTCTGCGGTATGCCAGCCATATATACCGGGTCATGAGAGAAAGAAATAAGAACATGCATCTCACCAAACTGTCTAAAAGATACCCGAAATTCTCCATCTCTTACTCTCTCTCCTCTCCTGCTCGGATCCGGCTCCGGCATACAAAAAATTTCTTTGGGGGTGTTGTTTTGGGGTGAGGGCGGAGGCAATTGAATTACATGGCAACAAACCTTTCCCTTAATTCCAAAAGGCTGAAGGGGAAAAAAAACGTTCCCATGTTATGTTACAATTCAAAAAATATATAAAAACCATATGAAACAAATTTCTGAGAAAAACAAATTGAAATTATCACTCTTTTTCCAAATTTTTTAAATTGACACAAGAAATCATTCACCAATCCTACTGAAATTTTTTCCAAAAAAACACCCATATGCAACAAACAAAAGAAACAAAGCCATCATCCAAATTTTTAAATAATATCAGCTTTTTTTCAAAGATGTCAAAAGGACTGCTAACTACTATCATGAAATGAGGTAAAGCTTGGAATAAGAGAGGCGTGATAGAGGCAACCCAGTAAAGAGCAGCTATGAATGGATAACAGAAATCAGACAATCTCATTTATATATATTTTTTTCTCATCCCATCCTTACAAGCTGAACATCAAACCTCATTATAGAGTAACAGGAAACATGAATATCTTCTAAAAATGTAATTTCTAACCAATCGGTAAACAAAAAGAACGGGAATACAACGGAGAACAATCGATATCCGGATCGACTATATGCCAGTCCAGGAGAAGGATGGAAAACGCAAAGCACAAACCAAAAAACAAAAAGAAGAAAAGCAAAAGACAGCTGCTGCTGCTGCTGCTGCTGTTTTGAATAGTCGACTACACATTCTTTGTAGCTTCAACAGCCTGAAAAAATGTAGTTATACATGAGAACAAAACAATTAATATGTGATTTAACAAAAACTAGAAAAATTGATGAAGAAACTAAGTAGCTGGAAAGAACAGTGAAAACAAAACACCAGTGTAATATTTCAGGCTACCAATGTTCTTTCTGTGTAGAACAGATCATGGTGCAACTTCAATGATTTTTCCATCTTGAGCTAAACATTTTATATTTTAACTTCAACTAATCCAATGAAAGCAAACATATTTGAAGTTTGTTCAATTTCATAAATGTTAAAGTACTCTAAACTACCCTTAATCGTCATTGTTTTTCACTAAACTACATTGGTTTGATTTTTTTCTACAGTAAGCTTTTAAAAAATTCGTCTCAATACAGGTTTTTTCTTACGGAAGGTAACCTTACATACAACACATTACGGACTCTTAAATTTAGTAACTAAAAGTGTCCAACAAAAACTGGGGATTATGATTTGATTAAAGAAATTATCTGCGAGTCTCAGGGAAAGAAAACGACCGAGTTATTATCCAATACAAGAGGCAAGAGCCAAACTCAGAAATCAAGCACATGATTTACAAACAATAAGACAAAACATCGGATTTTTTTTTTAAATAAAAAATCATATTAGCTATTTGAAGAAAAAAGGAACCTAACCTGCTCATCAAGAAACAAGATCAAACTCCGATCCTCTCCCAAAGCTCCCCCTCAAAACGTTTGATACTCGCATCCCTCATCTCGATATTGTTATGGAAGAAGAAACAGGGGGTGAATCTGCAAGGATTATGAAAGCACGGCGCCGTCCTAAAGGTAGACGGATGCAACCCCGCCTCCCTGCGGGTGTGACTGTCATGGTCATGCTTGAAAGGGCAGGCAAGACACTCACTCGGTGTCACATGGCTGAGATCGGTGCATGCCTTTATCTTATAAATCCTCGTATAGAATAAGCTGAGACCCTACATAATTAATAATGCAGTCATAAATCATATGTATGTATAATACAAACCCTCTATATCTACACTACATATATGATCTTTTGGAGTACTTCCAACATCAAGTCTTGTCGTTTTAACTAGCTTAAATTTGGGTGGGGATTTTTATCTGAAGGAATTCATAGGCAGCTGTAATTTACATACTATTGTCTGCTTATGAGATTCACATTAGACATTGCAACAAGTTAACAAACTATTATCATAAAAAAACAAATTAATAAACTAATTAGCAATCCTTTTTTGGGGGGAGGGACCGCGGAAGGGGGGGGGGAGAAAGAAAAAACTGTAACCATCTAAGTGGGTAACCATATGCCATCTCAAATTAAATAAATTTAACTAGCTCTATTTAATTAAATCAAATTGTTCATACAGTATGGTAAGCATTATTGGTGACTTCTTTACTACTACATATATCATCTTTTGAAGTATTTCCAACATTATTATGTCTATACTATATTTCAAATAGAATAATGAAGAAAAGAGGCCATATGAGAGAATTCCCTCCTATGACGTCGAAAAAAAAACCTCCACTATTTTTTTCGGACAGACAGCACCCATCATCTTCGTCCTTATCATCTAAGATGTGGATACAAAATATCACGTGTAACTACCACTTTCACCTTTGAATTAGCAATGTAAGAAGTTCTATTTTCAGTAAACCGTTAATCAATAGTGAAAAAGTGGTAGAATCATGCGAGATTTTATGTATGCACATCTTAAATGATAAAAATGGAAGTGATGGTGCCGATTGTCGGAAAAAATCGGAGAGGGTGCATTTTTTCGTCGCCATAGGAGGGAATCTCCTCCTATGGCACCTTTCCTCCATTATTCTCTATTTCAAATCCCCTATTCAATGTCTAGGAACGGTAAAATTGATATTCCAAATATCTCCTAGACATCAAATAGGGGTTTGAAATATAGTATAGATAGAAGGAATTTGCTTATACTATCTAAACAATATAACAGCTACCTAAATAATATGACAACTATCCTGCGCCAAGGTATGTTCTAGTTAAAACTATAGAAATATGAAAGAAAAATTCTTAAATACAACTATTTATAAGCATAGTGATTTCATAGAGCTTTACCATTTGAAGCTTCAAGGCTTCAGGTTGGGAATCAAAACCATCCGCTGCATCAGTTGGACTATCCTGCTCACAAAAAATAACACCATTAAATATTTACCAAACAAGGAAAAAAATCAGGGAATAGGAAATAATAAGGGGGGAAATGCACTTTATAGAGCTTTATACATACTATATATGGATAGAGAAAAGTATACTCACAATAGCAGCAAGCATTTCTAGAGCAAAGCACGAGAGGTAGAGTATCCGCCTCCTGAATTTCAGTTTTAGAAACAAGATCGAATTATAGTTGATTTAGAACAAGCTTAATATATGTGGATCGTGTTATCTGACACAATTTGTGTATCACAAATAGTGCAAGTCCAGAACTAGCGAGTTCAACATGCAAAACTCTTCTAACGTGCTAGTTTATTTTCATTTCACATTAGTTTTTGATTCGTTAACTATCATCCTCTAAATAAGCTTACTGTTGCATCCAAAAATGAATAACTTACTGATTCTCAGCACGATACTAACTACAGACAAGATTTCCAAGCAAGGCTGCTGGCATGTTCTCGGGAACAAAATATAAATGTGCCTCTTGAGCATACTCACAAGAAAAGGAGGGTCCGTTGTTTATTAGACACCTTCCTAAATTTGTTTAACTTACTTTCATCCTTTTACTATGCTTGCATCCCATAAAGCTGGTAAGTCTAACAACAATCTTAATCCATGTCAATGCTATGCAAAAGTCATGCAGCAGAACATCTGTAAACGAATATATTTTGTTCATATTAAAGTTAGTGGAATACGTACAAAAGACATGCATATTAGGATTGCTTATTGCTTATTGAAACTTTACGTAAAATTCTTTTCTCTATACATCTAACCTTTAACTATTAAGTAACTAAGTCTGAGCAATTTAAGCCGATATACACTGAAGTTGAATGCTGATCTTATAGTTTCAAGCAGCCCTTGTTCAGCTTTTTATTTACATACATTTGTTTAACATTTCATAAAAGCATAGTATGTAGCAAAATATGAAAATACTCGTTTGAAAAAAAAAATGTTTTATTTGCTTTTACTTAAATTTTTCATGTTCTTTTAGGACAGAGGAAACTGAATTTAAAATGCATTAGATATATATGAGTAGGCAGAATAATAAACTCATGGTCCATCGTGCGGTAGGAACGGGCTGATGGCTGGCAGCATTATATCCATAGTAAAAGCCGGAACCAGAAGCAGGATAAGCCTGGACCTAGATATCATATGGTTACAGAATATGTAAAAATAAAATTAATAGTAATTGAAGACTAAAGTTATACTTCAATAAGGTAAAGGAAAAAATTAAAAAGATAGTAAAACATCCCCCCCTGCTGAATTCAAATACCAAGAATACATCGCGGGTTAAAATTTGAACCCCAATAGACGCACATGTTAGGATTGCTTATCGAATCTTTCAGTAACATTTTTTTTAGACACCTCTACCCTTTAATTTAAGTTAAATACTGATATAAGAGTTTCACCTAGCCCTAGTTTAGACGTGTTAAAAACGCACAGTTTTTTGTGCAATGAAAAACCTTTTGAAAAAAATAATCATTTTTACTTGCATTACAAGCATGTGAACCCGGATGTAAATAGGGGGCGACCGCATGTCCACACAAGGCAGGATAAGGAGCATGTCGCGGAGCATGAAAACGAATTGCTCTAAGTGGAACAGGCGCAGCCATAGCCTAAAAAACTCAAATTAATGAAAATCTACAAATACAATGCTAAAAAATTAGAGATACAATGCTAAAAAATTAGATATACAGAGCTGAAAACCATAATGATAAAATTACCAACCTGCAAAGCTGGAGGATAAAGGAGCGACAGTAGCAGGTTGGGGAACATAGAACGGAACAAGCCCGAACGGTGCAGGTGCAGGAGCAGGTCGTGGTGCATTAAAAGGACCTGATGCAGCAGCAGAATGTGGCGCATAAAATGGACTGTGAGCAGGAGCAGGTCGCTGCGCATGATAAGGACCAGGTGTGAGAGCAGGTCGCTGCGCATAATAAGGACCAGGTGGAGGTGCAGGATGCGGCGCATAGAAAGGAACGACTCCTTGCGGACCAGGAGCAGCCGCAACCTGCATTTCATTAGGTTTTTTAATAGAAATTTTTATTAATAAAACATTCCGATATTTCTAGATTTACTACAAACAAAAAGTTTTATTAGAATTCTGTATATTGACCTAATATCAGTAATATGCAACCATGCTAGTCATGGATGCTAAAAATGCAGAGCAAACGATGGCCAAATAATGATGCTTTACGACTGAATTTGGCACACAACTGGATGTATATTACGGAACTTATAGCTATTCAATCGAAACTCAATTGAGTGTGTACTACAATACATACAAATAATAAAGAAATAGTGAGGTAATTATTAGAATAATACTCAAATTTGAAACTTGAGTTTTGTGAAGACCACAAAATACCAACAACAAAAACGTTATGATCGATTAACTCGCGTGATGATCCGTAAGAAAAGTATCGGCGTCATCCAAGACGAACATCGCCGCAGCATCTGCGATCTCAGCCGTAGCATCCTATATTTCCAAAAAATGGTTTTCTTATATAAAAAAAAATTAAAAACAATTTATAAAAAGAAATCCACCATACAAAACAATGAAAAAAACACCTTTGAAAAAACTATCTTACATCTTTTTTAAATTTTGAAACTGAACCCTTTAAAATTATTCCAAACCCATAATTTCGATTAAGTTGAGAATCGAAACACCAATTCGCAATAACTAGATGAATTTCTTAGAACATCAACTAGCCCAAGATTTTATAAGAATTACTAGACTGATCTTTGGAAAATTGAAACCCTACTGGGAAAAAAACAAAAACAAAAACTCTTAACAAAACAAAAATGAAGCTAACATTTTGTTATTACAGCTCCATTGAAAAACACCAACCAACCCTTTCCCCTTTATAAAACAATGTTAAAAAATATGGACTACAACACCAACCTTAAACTACATAAATCCAGTAAAAATATCAAATTTTTAAGTAATTTTAACACAGTTTTCACAACTAATCTAGTAGGTAGCGATTCTTGATCCAAAATACAACAAACCTAGGCCAAATCGTCATCAAGTACCAAAAAATAAGAAGAACTAACAAATTTAAGAATCAATATATGATTAAATCGAGACAAACCATAGACATTAAATACAATAATGAACACGATTATGATCAAAGAGAAAAGAATTCAAAGTTTCGATCGATCGAAACCTTAGGTTGATCTTTTGACATCTTTACTAAACCCATTTTGAAATGTAAACCCACTTTAAAAACCACAAGAAAAAAAGAACATTTAAAATATGCATTTAATCAAGAAAATTCTATATGCAAGATAAGGTATCTTGGTGTATGCTATTCGCTGATGATATTGTTCTAGTAAATGAGACGAAAACAGGGTTAATGCCAAATTGGAGTTATGGAGGCAAACATTGGAATCTCGGGGGTTCAGATTGAGCAAGTCTAAGACAGCATATATGCATTGCAAATTTAGCAAACAGAGAAGTCGAGACCATATTGGTATAATATTGGAAGGGCAAGAGATATCACTAAGCGATCAGTTTAGATATCTAGGTTCCACCATCCAAAAGGATAGAGAGAACTATAGCGATGTTAATCAAAGGATCCAAGCTGGTTGGTTGAAATGGAGGAGTGCAACAGGAATTTTGTGTGATCGTAACTTTCTGTTAAAATTGAAAGGAAAGTTTTATCGGAGCGTTATTCGGCCTGCCTTATTATATGGTACAGAATGCTAGGCTCCTAAAAAGCATCATACACAGAAGATGCATGTAGCGGAGATAGGCATGCTTTGTTGGATGTACGGTAACACTAGAAAAGATAAGATATGAAATGAGAATATTCGTGCAAAAATTGGTGTGGCACCTGTGAATGAGAAGATGCGGAAAACCGGCTAAAGATGGTTTGGTCATATGCGACGCGGACTTATGGAAGCACCGGTTCAGCAAATGGATCTCTCGATATAGGCAATGTTAAAATGATGAAAAGGAGACCGAAGAAAACATGGGTGGAGGTGATACGAAAAGATATGGTTACCAAAGGCCTCAATGAAAGTATATTGTTCGATAGGAGTGAATGGAGATGGAGGATTCATGTGTTGGACCCGGCGTAATTCTCATGTTGGTTCATGTAGCCTAGCCCCATATACTTGGGATAAAAGGTTCGGTTGTTGTTATTTAATCAAGAAAATTCGCATGAAAGAAATGATGTTTCAACACAACAAAACAAGTTGTAATCCAACCATAACGCAACGAATTGTAACAAGATGTTCAAGAATACATAGAATTAGAAGTTTCGTTCAATCGAAATCCTAAGTTGATCCTTTGACATCTTCATTAAATTCATTTTGAAATCTAAACCCATTTGGGTTAAACCAAAAGAGCCCAAAAGAAAACAAAGAAAATTAAAAAAGAAAACATGTAATCAAGGGAATACATGAGAAAGAAACAATTTTTAGACACAACAAAACAAAAGATTGATTCAATTTGCGTAAAACAATCATGACGCGACGAATTGTAATGAAACTCATATTATTAGACAATCTAAATGTTATTGCACAAGAAAAGAATGAAAAATCAACATCGAATTTTGAGAATCAAGAACCTTACATCGAAATGGTCGACTGGGAATTCATCGGGGAGTTGGTGGTCATCGCCAAGATCAGCCATTTCAAAAGATTTTTTCGAGGGGTTCAAGAATGAATGGGTTCGGGGTTAGGGTTTTGTTAGGGTTCAAGGATGAATGGGGGTGAGGGTTTTGGGGGTTCAACAATGAATGATTTGGGTTTAGGGTTTTGGAGGGGTTTATATAGGGAGGGACAATTCTATCATTTTGAAATTATAAATCCAATTAAAGTTTTCCTTATTTTTTTCTCTCTCAAATTAAAATTCAAACCAAGTACAAAAGTTTAATTCTATGTTATAAGAACCATGCACATTCCAATGCTAGATTCATGAGGATGTAAAATTATCTAATGAATAATTGAACATTATAGCGTCATTACTTGTTCCATTTAGACCTTTTAACTATTATAAGATTTTTTTTACAAAGTGATTCAAAAAAACCTGGAATAAATTTGACGTTTTTTTCATAAAGTAATTTTTAAAACGGCCGAGGATGGTTGCTGGCCGTCGGTGGACTGCAACCGCTAATAGCATAGATAGATTAATAAGTTACATTACTTGCTTTCGCCGTCAGTGGTTGCCGGCCGCTGCATAGGCGTTCCGAGGGGTGCTGAAATTTCCTAAACCTCCGAGCTTTGAACTGCCTCTCAGCTCCGCTTCGCCAAAAGCTCCAGGCTTTTGCAGATCTAAGATAGATCTAATATCCCATACCTTACATCTAAGTTAGATATGAGATCTGAGATCTGAGATCTAGATCAGATCTTGGGATTCAAGGAGTCGAGATCGATCGTAGAAGGAATCAATCGAATAATGTTTTCATTGATTTTTATTTTTATTTTTTAAAGAGAAAGAAGTTTAGAGATGAGATGCGAGGGAGATAGAAGAGGGAGCTACGACGCCGAGATAGAAGACAGAGTAATATCAAGTTTTTGCGGCCCTTTTTTCAGAGAGAGAAGTTCTGAGATGAGATGAATCCCAGCCGTACATTTCATCAGCTTAAAATCGTCGTCCAGCATTCCTTTTAAACGCGGGCCCCACTCAAAGAAAACCTCAGAACAATTTTTACTCGCGGTATCCTTATGAGAAATGAGAAATTTAAACCAGGCTAGTGTACCAAACACTTTCGATTTTCGTTCTTCTCCCAAAAATAAATGGGTATCAAAATTCTATTTTTGCTTCTTCTCCCAAAAGTAAATGGATATCAAAATTCTATTTTTGTTTGCATGAAATCTTCTTTACAGTGAAAAGGGACGGAAACTCGAAAGGTTTTAATAGTTTAGGGCTTTTGGGATCTACTAGCAATCACATGTGTGAGAACGGTGGTTAGCTGGTTCATTTTAAGATCCAACCAATCATTCACACTCTCAAAGGTTCTAATCATATTCTTTCTAAAAGTTTAATTTTAAATTATCGCATGGCGTTTATGCTTGCACATGGCTGGAGGAAACGATGTCTCAACTCCTTACTTCTACACAGGAAGGTTGCAGGGTTGTAGCATTATTGGTCTATTCAACGGTTACTAAAATTAAATTAAATTAAAGAATTAGATATTTATTCCTCTTTCTCTTATATTCTGTCAAATAGTTCTTGGAAAGTCACATGAACGTGGTCCTCATGAACGTGGTCCTCGCCACATTCTTGTGTCGCATCAATTAACGGTCGCATTGTAATATAAATTTTTAAAAACATATTACCCACGGTTGAAACTCATTGTCCTACTTGCCACAATGGCTCTTACAATATATTTCCTCAGGCACATTACATATGAAAATAACCTTACGCACATTGCATATGAAAATAACAAATCGTGCATGTGCATAGGAAAGTCGGGTTGGGTTTGACAATCAGGACTAATCCTAGCCAGTCTAATATCACATAAGTTTTTATATCATACGTTGGGCTATAATCGGAACATGTATATTTACTATGTTTGTCTATATTTGTAACCGTATGGTTAAATTCTTCTATTTTACATTTGAGTTGTACATTTGAGCTCGTATTAGAGAATTACTTGTGACAGTCTGGACAGAGCTTTTATTCCCCCAATAGGTACACACTCATTTTTGCTTGATAAATAATATGTTAAAGAATGACCATTGAAAAATATGTAAATCACAGGAATATGAAGTGTGAGAGACAACTAATATACAAAGAAACTGGCGGCAAGCCAAGCAGCCACAGCCAACTCAAACGGCTCAAACTCTACAATTCTTGTGTTAATACCCTGAGGATGCGATAAAAACTAAACCACCTAAGAAGAAGAATAATAATAATATACAAATTGAGGCAAGCACTTGCAAAAGATATAACCGAGCACAAGCCCGTTCCACCACAATTAGCCACTACTTGTATCTGTAGAATCTGAAGGACTTCTTGACGAAGAACTTGAAGCATGTTCTGGAATATTAACATCATGGTTGAGCAAAGGTTTCAATCTCAGCTCAACCTCGCTTTGCAATAAATTCATCTCTTCCATGACCATAGACTCCGCTAACTTGCAAGCTTGCTCGTCCCTGAAGGCTAAGGTCCATCTACCATCAATCAACACCTTTGCCTTCCCTTTTCCCAAAGAGTCATACTTTGAGGGGCCCACATTGGGTAGAGAATATGGGCGAATACGCAAATGTAACCACTTTGGATGTTTTTCATCTATTCTGGGCTGATGGAAAGTAGAAAGCGTTAAGTCACAAAACTATCATCTTTTTGATTGCATGGGTCCTTTTTTTTCATGCGAAATATGGTTAGTGTCAAGTATGTTTTGAGCCAACTAAAAACTTTCACTGGATACATGAAATGAAATGTCTCCGAAAAGGCTTATACAATATGCATCTTGCAAACACCTCACTTCTCAAAGAAAGAAAGAATACAACAGATTACTTAAATAACAGTTCGAACAGCGAGAATTTTTCATCAAACGCTGAGGAAAATTAACTGTATCAATAAGTATCGTACTAAGGAAATCTTCTCAAAGATTTTTATTGTCACAATAAGAAGATAATCTATAAAAACAAAATGTCTCATGTGCTAAGTTGGAGGTCATGCGCAGTACGAGATCATTTTAAGTTTTGTAGTCTTCAAGGCTCTAATGATTTAGATTTTTATCCAATATTTCATCTTGTTTACAAATAAGCCCTTCATGTTACTATTGCGAGCATGTGCAAATTAAAAGCAGGTTTACATGTAACAAAAGTATTCAGTATCAATGGGACAATACTTACAACTAGAAGAGTATATAATTCACCTCCAAGTCTTCAATGAATTTGATTCCCAACATTAAGCACATAGGTGTGCAAGTGTACAAAAAGAGTTGGAAACCTAAGTGCATCTTACAACCATAATCTTAAGAGAATGTATTTCCATTTACCATTCTGTTTTAGGTTTCTTATAAGGTACGATAGATTTGGTATGAATATAATATTAGTTTGCAAATTCTATAGTGGTCCCCCCCCCCCTCCCTCTCTCTTTCTTCCCTGACCAAAAAAAAGAAAAGGGAAAAAATAAGGCAGAAATATAAGATGCACAAAAGTCAAAAGCAAGGAAAAACATACATCTGAGCCAGCCAAGGGTGCTGTGACACGAACAATTCCATGTTGCGGCCTACTAGGAAATTCTTCGGAAAGAAGAACCCAACCAGATGTTCCCTTGGATATTGCTAAAAAGCTCAAGTGCCGTTCTTTTCCTCTCTCAAATGCTATTCTACAAGGTATTGCTTTTTCTGCAAATTTTAAATCCAAGACTACTTCAGACCTAACATTCATAATGCATATGCCCTATCAAGCCAATCAGTTAACTTGCAATAATAGAATAAATTATGTTTATATAACTAACCTAAGTTTATTTCACTGCCTGGCTTTGCAGGTGAAACATCAAAACCAGCCATTTCTGCTCTTGAATGTATAGAAGAACTGATTGGAGAATGTGATGGGGGTTGATCAGGCAGAGATGTTCCAGAAGAGAAAATTAAAAGTTGCCGTTGAAGTACGAACACCTAAAAATATCAAAGCATGGATAATCTTCTCAATATTGATCTTCGTAACAACAGTGTTAAACACTCAACAGCGACATTCATGATAAACCGAGCATGCATTTATAATAACATGTGTACATATAACCATAAATGTGTCACCAGAATATGTGCATGTTTACACATAGGATGGGATAAAATCAGTGTCTGAATTTACAAATTAAGGCAAAAACTTAAAAAGAAGTTGGAAGAAAGAAACCAACCTTCACCGCCTCGCACATTCTTTCTCCAGCTGCAAAAGATGATTCACCTGGAATGCTATCCAGCTGATATCAAAATCCATCTAGATACTACAATTTACCCACTCACAACCACAAAGGAAACGAAGAAATACTAAAAAGATATTTAAAGGTTGAGAACATGGAACAATAACTAACCTCCACATGAGCATGTTCGTAATGGCAAAAGTATGGATTTTGGGTCCCGTTGAGGTGAAGAAGCCTCAATTGCTGAATTACATAAAGTTAATCCCAAGCATCAGCAAATGAATGTAAACATGAATCTGTTTGTTAATTTCACCATATTTCAGATAGTACCTCTTTTACAATTCCTCCACTCATCTTTTAGAACTGATAAAAGCATATCGCACCAGCTTCCTTTACCTTCTTCCCTCAGAATAGCACTAGTGTACTTGTGTGAATCCTGTATAAAGAGGGGTATCTAGATGAAAATAAGCTCATATTGAAACAACTGTATCTATTCTTACTTCTTTGTACAGTAAACACAAAACGACAAATTGAGTATAGAGCTAATATGTGCAACTATCACTTGAGTAATGCAATCCATGTGTGTATGCATATGCAGAACAGTAGAATATACATCCAGTTTCCAAGGGATGGTGGAAGGTTATTATCTATAAAAGAGCTGCTCTCTTTAGGATCCCAAGATCAAATCAAATAAAACACTTGCTCTCAACAAAAAAAAATTCAAATAAAACACTCTACAAGGAAGCAAAAGAAAGAAAGTGATATCCTCCCATAACAAAGTAAAATAGATTTACACGTAATCTACATAAATTATACGAAATGCCAGCTCTCCATCTTTTTGAGTAAACCCCTTCAACTTTCCACTTCAAATCAGAAAGAATGCCACTTACAGACATCAATTGCCACAGATGAATGTCATCAAATAAGTTGTAGAGCTCTCGGCTCCTCATCTGTAGGAAGAATCTTTTTCAATTTTCCAGTTTAAGTCAAAATGAATGTCACTTGCAAAAAAACCATACCAAATATATTCCATTAGCTGTCCACTACAATGTACCACAATTAGTCAGGATTACAGGTCAAAGAAAAAACTACTGCAAGTATTTATAATTTTATAACATCATTCACGAAATTAGTTTAGCAACCAATGATCTATTTATTACTGCATGACACCTTGAGGGTCTTAAATCGGTAGGCTTGCTCCAGCTCATGGGCCCGAGTGACTGAAGCAACCACTCACCAATGCATAGGGCAGGGTTGAATATATGTGGCCAGGCTCCACAATGGTGGAACCTTGTGCCTTCGGATGCCTTTAATTTCACGCCTTGATGCAGTACAAGTGCAATATCATATTCACTGACATTTTTTAGCATCATAAAGATCAATACCCGACAAAGTTTGCATGTAAAACTCTGTGGCAGAAGAGGGCCAAGCTATGATTAAATTAATACCTTGAGTTGCTTAAGATGATTAGTGCCGAATTCTTCCTCGCCGTGGGGGAGTAATTGGCGCAAGAGCCAACCACCACACCATAGAGTCTCTGCAGATAAAGAAGACCTGCAGAAAAGGTGGGCTAATGCATCTAGGACCTGAAAAAGCAATACCCGCCAAGTAAGAATATTAATTACATTGTAAGTTCTATTTACTAGGTCACCATCTGCAATTTATTGGAAAGATGGAAGAAAGAATAAACATTCTTTTTTATTTTAAAAAAAGAAAAAGAATGAACATTCTCCAGCTACATTGCTGATAAATCAAAGAAGATTCCAATTCGACACAGGGAACAAGACATTTTAGGTAAAATATGTAAGGTGAAATTATTAGCCTCTAAACATAATATGAAACTGTGGCTCTGTCAACAAGGAAAGTGCATCCTAACAGCCTTCAGAAATAAGAGGATAGGAACTTTGATCCCTAACCAAAATCCTGTTATTTATTCTCCGATCAATTAATCATTTATTACTGTTTCCACCTTTATTATACTTTTATAGAACAAAAATCTGAACTGCTTTTCCTTTTAAAACACTTAGGACTACAGGAAGAAAGAAAAAAAGGATTGAATGGAAGCTAAGCAAGCAGACCTGGTATCTATGTTTTTGGGGGTTTGCTCCTAATTCCTTGGAACAAAATGAAAGCCCATACTGATCCTACAGAAAGCAACACAACAAAACCAAAAACCAAATTATTTCTAAAGAAACATTCGTTAGATTTACCTCTTGAGAAAATAATTGACATATCAGCTATTATTTACAGTCATGACAGTTCTCAATGGCACATCTCTCAGCAGTTGAATTTGAAACTTACATAACAAGAGGAATGATGAGTCAAATAACAGAACTACATTTTCTCATGCATAAAAATTCATGGTTCATGGCAATTAGACATAATAAATCAGGCCTAGTGGCAACAAGTATTCACGCAAAAGACAATCAATGTATTTTGACTAATTTGTATGAACAGGGACAAAGGAACTTTACCGATAAAAGTTCTATTTGTAACTAGTAATGGGCAGCTTGCAGAAAAGTTCAAGCTTCTTCAATTAATGGCAATTCTTAGAAACGTGATTTCGGATTTTTATGCAGAATGGAACTTAGCCATCCTTCATTACTTAGTTAGCAGGATCAAAGTTTGCTAGATTGTATTAGACCATATTAGCCCTTAAAGGAGACTACCACCACTTCCAGAGTCCCATTCTAAAAGACATAGTATATCGCATACAGCAATTTCTAGAATTTATGATGGTCAAAGTACCACCTGAATCATCTAATATGAAAATAATTACGGAGACTTGTCTGGCAGGAGGAGGTGTCTGCGAAGAATATTTGTATCTTAAGTCTTAACAAAAAGATTGATGCGCAGTACAGAAAAATATCATATTAAGAAAGCAGGATGAAATAAGAAAATTCCTGAAAGACTGTATTTGTAGTATCCAAGTAAAACAAATGAATTAACTTATTAGTTTGAGACAGCAGTTATTTGACTGCAGTTACAAATTCCTGTAACAAAGTAACAAACAGTCAAAACTTCTTCTCAAGTCAAAACTTCTTCTCAAGTTTTTCTAATTGACTGAGGTATTGACTGATGTAAAGAATCTGACCAGGAAAAAAAATTTCAAGGGTACCTGCATCCATTTATATTCAGTCAGCTAGCCTTAATTGAATTTCATTACCAGAAATTTCCCATGAATCAACCGAAACCAGAAGTGCTTAAATTATAAGCTTGCAAACCAAAAAAAAACATCTTCGTATTTTTCCATTTATTACTAACACCAGATTGTACCTCTTTTCCCTCCCTCTCAGTGATCGCTTGTGTAAATAAGTAGCTTTCATTTTTTTAGAGTATATCATTACTCTGATCTTGGTTTGAATAAGGCCTGACTTCTAAAGACAAGGTTTTACTTCTTGACCTTTTTCGGAGACATGGTAAAATTATGCTTAACTACAGAAAATCTCCAGTGCATTGTTTTCTTACTCTCTGTACAGCTAGAAAACGTTCATAAGCTGTATTATTCTATGCTGCAAAGTATCCATATGACAGGCCTCAGCCAGAAAAAGTAAGCATTGTATAAGATGTCATACCACATCTGAACAATGACAACGTGAGAAGAAAAAAATAGGTTTGGTAGGAAAATGGAAATAAGCCAAAGCCAATACCTTGAACATTTGAAGATATCTCTCAAGCTCAGTATCAATGTTATCTTTCACCGCATTATTCTCAGGGGAAAAGAGCTGCTCCTCACCTGAGCCTTCACCCACCAAAGCTTGCTGTATACACACAAGAAATCAATCGCTATTTTTTTCCAGTAACCAATGACTCTCTCCAGGATCACTACTCTACTGCAATGTCCATGAGAGTAAGCAAAAGATGAAATTCAGTAAAAGATACATTTTGCGAAAGGGAGAGCAAGTCACATTAGGTTTTCATATTAGTGAAAGGCAAAAGTCCCGGTGAAATATAACTAACAATATGATAGGTATTCAAATTGTATATTAAAAAATTCATAAGAAAATTAACTGTAGGAAAGGCATCCAAACGGTGGGTTTGTCCAAATTTGATGTCACGCCTTCAACATATGGATCCGTAATATATGCTAAATTCAGAAGAATTTTACAATCAATATCGGGCAAAGCAATGTTGTAGAAAGTGATTTTTTTAGTATCATTAGGTGATGAGCAGCATACCAGCTTAATTTTATTTAAAAATATAATATATACTTAGAGGACAGAAACAATTAGTCACTAGCAAAAAAAAGTATCAAAGTACACTAGCTTAATGAACCGCTTGATTTGAAGTTAGTTGAAACTTAGAAGAGTCAAAAAATTAAAAAATTAAAATTAAAAAAAAAAATCAGACCAGGTATCAACTTTATGCCCAAGTATGTGAAAGATAAGTTTCGTTAACTAGGTGACCAGGAGGTCTTACTGTGAAGCAAAATGTAAGAAATTCTAAATATTAGATTTTCTCACACTGCTGTTTACTGCCAATTTAGCATAATTTGCATGCTTCTTATATTTAGGTAATATCATCTTATAACTGATGAGATTAGGTAGCTAGTAAAATAACAGATGAGGAGCAAGGAAATAAGTAGCACATACAAGTAGGAGCTTCTTGTGCTGCTTCCTTTGAGGGAGAATTCCAAGCCCGTCTAGCACTGATTCATCCAATTCTGTAGAGAATATTAAGTGATTCAGTAAAATAACGAAACGAAAAACCAGATTCACATAAATAATAAATAATAACTAGATGGTTCAGTCATTGCCTTTTGTTTGCAGCAAAGTTGCTAATAAAATCAAAGAACCGAATGTGTGCGTCTCATCTCCACTTGTGATATAAGACAGCAATAATTCCCTGGAACGGTAGCAAATGGTCAGAATTAGAAAGAAACAAGGATATGTGTGACTCGATGTAGGAAACTGTCCCCCAGAACGAAGGAAACATGGTTGTAATTTTAAGCAAGTCAATTCCTGTTAACGCATGACGTGAAATGCAAGATCGAGCTAGCTTTAACAGAACATATATACATACAACTCTCTCGATTGCTGAGAAGGAAACAAAAACTAAAAAGAGACAAATTAAGGGATATTCATAAGATGTACAGATATTCAGCGCCCAATAGACCAACATGTGATAGTGGCTTTCATACGCATGGCACTACGGTAGATATTAGGTAAACATCACACACACACACACACACACACACACACACACTGTCTGATTGGTTCGGAAGGAGTTGGAAGTGGATCTTTATCCAAATACATGATGCACAATTCAAATTGTGACTGCTCAATAAGTCATGATCTACAGTGTTTACATTCCAAAACCCAAAATATGAGTTTCAGAGTTTGTATTTTGTAGCCAATGATCAACTGGGCACAACATGGACAGCCAAAAGTTGTTTGAATCTATGGCATAGATCAAATCAACAGAAAGATTAGCGTGCCAAGGTTTTTAGGTGTTTAGCTCATAAGATGAACTGTTTGATGCTGAACTTACATGCAACCCAATAACAACAACAACTGAGCCTTTTATCCCAAGCATATCGGGTAGGCTACATAAACCAATATGAGAATCACGCCGGGTCCAGCACATGAATCCTCCGCCTCCACTCACTCCTATCGAACAATATACTTTCATTGAGGCCTTTGGCAACCATATCGTTTTGTATCACCTCCATCCATGTTTTCTTCGGTCTCTATTTTGCCCTTTTGCCATTGCCCATATCAAGAGTATCTATTCGTCGAACCGGTGCTTCCATAGGTCTGCGTCGCACATGACCAAACCATCTTAGCCGGTTTTCCCGCATCTTCTCCTCCACAGGTGCTACACCAACTTTTGCACGAATATCCTCATTTCGCACCTTATCTTTTCGAGTGTTACCGCACATCCAACGAAGCATGCGCATCTCCGCTACGTGCATCTTCTGTGTATGATGCTTCTTAGGAGCCCGGCATTCTGTACCATATAATAAGGCATGCCGAATAACGCTCCGATAAAACTTCCCTTTCAATTTTAACGGAAAGTTACGATCACACAAAATCCCTGTTGCACTCCGCCATTTCAACCAACCAGCTTGGATCCTTTGATTAACATCACTATCGATCTCCCCATTCTTTTGGATGATGGAACCTAGATATCTAAACTGATCGCTCGGTGATATCTCTTGCCCTTCCAATGTTATACCAATATGGTTTTGATTTCTCTGTTTACTATGCAATGCATATATGCTGTCTTGGACCTGCTCAATCTGAACCCCCGAGATTCCAATATTTGCCTCCATAATTCCAATTTGGCATTAACCCCTGCTTTCGTCTCATTTACTAGAACAATATCATCGGCGACTAGCATACACCAAGGTACCTCATTTTGGATAGTTCTAGTAAGCTCATCCATTACGATGGTAAACAGGAATGGACTTAATGCAGATCCTTGATATAAACCAATTGTAATCGGAAAATCACTCGTTAGACCGCCGCAAGTTCTGACATTTGCCACTACTCCATCGTACATATTCTTGATTATGTCAATATACTTGACGGGGACCCCCTTCTTCATCATTGTCCCCTATAATACCTCTTTAGATACCTTGTCGTACGTTTTCTCTAAATCAATAAATATCATATGCAAATCTCTTCTCCTCTCTCGAAAACGCTCGACAAGTTGACGAAACAAATGAATAGCCTCTGTCGTCGATCGTCCAGGTATGAACCCAAACTGGTTCTCTGTTATCTTAATATCCTTTCTTAGCCTGTGTTCAATCACTCTCTCCCAAAGTTTCATGGTATGACACATAAGTTTTATTCCACGGTAGTTTGAGCAACTTTGAATGTCACCCTTGTTCTTGTAGATAGGTACAAGGATACTTTTTCTCTATTCATTTGGCAACTTTTTTGTCTGCCAAATCTTATTAAACAGATCTGTCAGCCATTTAACGCCTATTTCTCCTAAGTATCTTCAAATCTCGATAGGAATTCCGTCAGGACCAACAGTTTTTCTTAAACTCATTCTGTTCAAAGCTTCTTTAACCTCAGGTGGTCTTATTTTACGCATGAAATCACGGTTTATATCTTGAGATTGAATGATAAGTCCATCCAAATTCTTAGTAAAGCTCCCATTGAACAATTTGTCAAAATAACCTCTCCATCTTTCCTTGATATCCTCATCTCGAACTAAAACCTTCTGATTTTCATTTTTAACACACTTCACCGCACATAAGTCTCTAGTCTTCCTTTCCTGCATCCGAGCAATCCGGTATATATCATTTTCAGCCTCTTTAGTGTCTAATTTCTCGTACACCTCCTTTTAGACCTTAGATTTAGTTTCCTGAACAGTTTTCTTAACTTCCTTTTTAGCCATTTTATACTTCTCAAATCTCTCCACATCTCTACTTTTCTTCAAATTTTTATAAGAATCCCTTTTAATTTTAATAGCAGCATTTACTTCTTCATTCCACCATGGTGTCCTTAGATGGTGGAGCACCACCTCTCGACTCACCAAGTAGATCTCTAACTACTCTCTTGATACAACTAGCCATTTTGTTCCATGTTCTGTCTGAATCATCTTCCGACTGCCAATCCGCTTCTTGGACTACACGATCTATAAAAGCCTTTTGGTTACCTTCTTTCAATCGCCACCATTTAATTCTAGGCTCTACCTTACGTCTAATTTTCCTAGGTCCTCTTCTAAATCGAAAATCTAGAACTAAAAGTCTGTGTTGAGTGGTTACACTCTCACCTAGCACTATCTTACAGTCGATACAACCTCTATCTATTTTTCTCGTCAGAAAAAAGTCTATTTGACTAGCACTTGATCCGCTCCTAAAAGTGATAAGATAGGACTCTCTTTTCCTAAACCAGGTGTTCGCTAAGATCAAGTCATAAGATAAGGCAAAATCTAGAATCGAGTCACCTACTTCATTCTTTTGTCCAAACCCAAAACCTCCATGGATAGTATCAAACCCACTACGACTAGTACCTACATGTCCATTGAGATCACCACCAATAAATAACTTCTCTCCACTAGGTATACTTTGCATCTCTCCACTAGGTATACTTTGCACCATCTCGTCTGAATCCTTCCAGAATAGACGCTTATTAGTGTCATCAAGACCTATCTGTGGTGTATAAGCACTAATAACATTAAGGATCTCTCCACTTAGAATAAGCTTAACCAGTAAAATTCTATCACCTTTTCTCCTAATCTCAACTACATTCTCAAGAAACCGTCCATCTATGATTATACCTACCCCATTACGATTTTTATCTCTACCTATATACCAAAGCTTATAACCCCAAGGCTCTATGACTCTACTCTTTTCACCTATCCACTTAGTTTCTTGCAAACACATAATACCAACTCTCCTCCTAATCATCACATCCACTAATTCTATTAGTCTACCCGTAAGGGAACCTATGTTCCAGGAAGCTAGACGGATCCTATGAAACCCTTGCTTATTTGTCACTACACCCGGGGTCCGATATAGCGCGCCGTTTCTGGACGACGGCCTATAAGCCCTTGCATACTTAACACTACACCCGAGATCCGATGTTGCGCGTCGCTGAGTAGGGGACGCCCCAACGATATTCTTATTATAGTTCATGTCATAGAATGTGACAAAATTTTACGTTGGCTGTCACAAGCCTACCACAACCCTCATCCTTACATGCAACCCAACAATACTTTAATTCAAATGCATAAGCAACAAATCGTGTAATCAGTCAAAAATGATTTTTAAGTATTTCTAAAGCTTATCGATCAAGAAGAGTGGTGTGGGTTTGCAATTGGAAAGGCATGTGAATGTGAAAGAGTTGCATTCAAACCCTTCTGGCAGGAGCCAAATCCAAATCTTTTTCAATATAGTGCTGACATATTGACAAAAAATGGATGTAACATTTCATCAAAAAAATATATAGATGTAACATGATGACACAGAAGTTGTTTGATTATTCTGATCTAGCGTTCAATCTGTCACCTCAATTGTTAAAGCCAGCATTGTCTGTGTCTAATGTTGTGAAAGGCAGTTACCATATAAGAGATTAAAACAATAATAAGTATTACATATAGTACAAAAACGAAACAACCTTCACAAAATTTTGGATCCATTACATTTGTCTTACTGTTCCGGACAGTGTACCTTTTAAAAAGAAAAAGGCACATGTATTCCTCCTCTGACACACTCCTAAGAGCACTCGTCTAACACACTCCCGTCGTTGAGCGCACTTCTTTTCATGAGTTGAGTCCTGTGCTCTAGTAAGCACTATTTCTTTCTTGGTCCAGTTAAATTCATGACAGCCTATGTTTGAGGCTCCAATACCATGTTAGAAAGTACTTGATCCAAAAACTTGATCCGATTGGTTGTGGACCAACAAGGCATAACAGGCCATCCTAATACTCCCTTGACATAGAAAACTTTGATAAGCTGGAAAATGGGACACATGAAGGCCCCAAAAACCAGAGTCCTAGAGGGGGTAATATAATTTTTAAGTAATTTCAAGGACGGTATATGAACCAGGGATCTCTCAATACCATGCCTCTAAATTATCTCGCTGTCCCCATTATAACATCAAAACTCAAAAGTTATGTTGTCATTGACGGTTTACTATCAAGTGATACAGAATTCTTATATTCCTTTCCATGCAGCACTATTAGACTCCATCTGTACTAAAATCAGCAATTGTTGTATCCTTATAGTTACAAAGCTTAACAATGAATGCAAATCATGTTAAAGACAATAAGAAAGCAACAGTATACATAACAAAATATAGTTTGAATTGTGTTCTTCCATTTAGGAGGTCAATATTTGACTAAGAAAGTGAAACGACAGAACTTATACATCAGTGCGCAGGTAGTGTCTTGTTCCTTAAATCTCTCAGCGATAAGGGACTAACTTCATCCAACGAAGCCCTTATATATGATGAAGACTAGGCAAAACTATTCGCTACAATTAGTATGCACTGAGAATGCTTCAAAGACAGCGTGTGGCATAATTTGGAAATCAAGTCACGAAGTACTACAAAGATTATAATTTTTTCTTGTCCGATGCTTATCCCCGCAAATAAATATAACCTATTGTCAGCAAAATTGAAAGAACAAACTTAATAATTCAGTCCAAAAGAATTAGTGAAAACTACCTCAATGTAATATGTGAATCACGACCATTACTGCATGAACTTGAATGATGAGGTGAACTCGGCACAGCCCCTGAACTTTTAATATCCGCTTCCTCCACAAGAGGACAAGAATATTCCTGGTGGTCTTCTTGATGCTTAGGGTGAGTACCATTAGGTGTAGTTTCACAATTTGAAACAAAACTATCTAGAGAGATGAAGAGGGTAGCAGCAATAGTATTAGCCAAATCCTTGGTTTTTACGATGCGTAATATACAACAAAGTAAATATAAGCAAGTTGTGATGCCAATTTGTGCACCCTGCAGCAGCAAAGTCATAACTAATTAGAAGCAAACAATTATTCAGCATGTTATAGTATAGAATTACAAATTAAATCCCTGGAAGTAAAAGCAAACATCACTTACAGCCTTGTGCTTCTTCAAAGAGGGCAAAAGTAATGGGAATACTAAAAGCTGCAAAACATTATCAGATATTAATCTCCCAAGATCAGGAACTCCGGCAGATATGACATCACTGAAGTAATACAGGTTGTCTTCTATTTCATCTACTGAGGCAGGAATTTGGGAACCAAAATCTGAGTTTGCATTCCTGCGGCAGAGGTAACATACCAATAGTTAAATTTATTTTTAAAAAAAGAAGGAATTGTTTGTTTGTTTTTGTTTGTTTGTTTGTTTGGGGTGGGGGATGACTACAGAGAACCAATTATGAACATATAATATTAGAGGAAAATGAATATATATGCAATCCTGCATTCTTTCACGTTTCTACTGCTTCCCTCTCAAATCACTGATGCCAATCACACATGCAGGCACATGGACGTGCCATAGAGGAAAAACAGATATGAAGATGGAAGGACCAAATTTGTGGAGCTTTAGAAAGATTGGGGGAAAGGAATGCAATAAATCAATATGGTTCAGTTAAAGTTCTTGTCGATAATCAGTCAGGGAAATTGATGTATACTAAAGGGCATAAAGGAAATGGACCGACTATCTGACTTAACAATGGAAGTGCTGGTGGATTAAACGGATATAACATTGGTACTCATAAGGAGCTCAATAGATACGGAGAATAATGGCAATAGTTGCGACACTCTAGTACATGTTGTCCTACGACCTCTTTGAAAAAATACTATTCTGCCAATAGTGAGCGGTTGCAGGATTAAAAAGACCCAAAGAAAACTGTAGGTTACTTAATAGTATTTTCCATTGCATATTTAGAAGAGTTTCCAGTCATACATAGAAGCTTGCGAGACCCATTTGTCTAAGCTGATGCATTGCTTTTTGAAATAATCTACCAAACTTGAAAAATAATTTGATAGCGGTTTGCGTGAAACATATCTGTTCACACAATCATCTCCAACTGAAACAGAAAATAGAAGAGAAGGGAAAAGTTAGGTTAATGGTTGCTAGCTCAATATCAACAAAGATAAAAAAGTAGCAATAAGGAATTGAGGCCTTACCAACTTACCGTGATAGACATTAAGTGTCAAAGCACGTACTGCAATACGAACCATATTTTCATCATGGAAAGCAAATTTTATTGCTTCGGTGTAAAGCGGAAAAGCAACTACTTCATCCTAATGACAAGAAAAACAATAATGCTGTAAAATATGAGAAATCTAAAAGTATAAAGATCTTAAAGAATAAACTAGAATAACATGTGCATTGGTCAACATTTTTCTTCAATGAAGCTAAGATGTGAAAGCATGAATAACCCGCACATAATATCTACTATGAGTGACCATTATATTATCATGCAATAAGTTCGTTTAATTATGAATACGTGTGTCTGGGATACCAAAGAAACTGATAATGGAGTATGCGTAAATAAATTCAGGTAGATTCATGGTGCCTACTCACTGTACCCAACAAACTTCTCCTTTGACTAGTTTTAAAATTCCTACTGGTCAATCGATAATGCCTCCCCTCCGCCATATGGCCGAGGCTGCAAAAGAGGTATTGCATTAACAGAGCTGAGCATGACAGGGTAGCAGACGATGATTTGAACTAATTATGATATACTTCATTTACTTCACCAGGAATTTAATCCAGGTCATTATATTGTAAAAGTTGTTCGCTTATGAATGATTGATTAATTTTATGTGTGCACAAGGAACACACCCCACAGACATCATGATGTGATCAGATAATGGGATCCAGTGTCAACTTTAATCTTGATGACGCATAAGATACTTAGGATTTCATTATGATGTGTTCAATGTGTTGACAACCATTTTGAAACGGCTAGTAAGGTCTATATTTTTTCTATTATGGGTGGTTGAGTTCAATAATAATATGAAGGTGGGTGAGAAGGGAGAGAAGTCGGTACGAAGTTTACAATACGTACTTTACCCATTTTATGGTTTATTAGGGAACTTCTGTAATCGTCTACGTTGAGGTCCACAAAGGCATGAATGCCGATCATTTAAAGGTTTTGAAGATATAAAGTGTCTTTATTGTACTTCAAAAAGCACCCATTCTCTTTCTTCTATTTTCCATCCTCTATCTAACATCATAAAACTCTCCACTAGAGATTCTAGTTCCTATTGTCCTGTGATATTTCTGCAGCAAGAGAAAAGGTAAAGATAAAAAAAATGTATTAAAAGGCCCTAGTTCCACTCCTTCTCATCTCCCAAAACTCTCCTTTTGATATTCCATTATCTGTAATTATGTAATATTTGTCATCAAGTTCAAAATAAAACATATTATTTCAAAACTCTAATACAAGTGATTCTTACATACACCTAGCAATCTTTACACTCGCAACCTATCACAGATTAACACAAATCTGTTTTCCAACACAACATATTGTACAGAAAATCCTAATTCCAACCCTTATACAAAGGTCTACAACTCTTCCACAGGCAATCCAGTAGCCAGAATCAAAGCCTGTTCAACAGTCCAATTGACTAGAAAGATAAAGGATCTGCCTTTCAGTGTATGTGCACCAATCTTAACATGGTAGCCTTTGGGGAAATCGATAAGGGACCAGAGTGAATTAACACATCAACCAAAAAGACACATGTTTCTATTGCATTTCCCAAGAAGAATGGAAGTTGTTCTAATATTAAAACCCATAAAAACATAAGCTAACGGATTGAGCATGAAACCGACAACCAAACTCATTTATGCATGCTTCACTTCAATCACAAATAAATTTGATACTGGAACACTAGAATGTGGATAAACAAGTAAGACCCATACATTTTCAGTCTTCACGAGCAATGAGATTGTATGCCTGTTCAATTTCCCACTTATTGCCCTACAAGAGGAACGAATGAATACATGAGCCCTTTCAATGATGTAAGAAATAAAATGAAGATATCGGAAAGCAAAAAGAACTAGAATAAAGGAACACAACAAAGAAATAAATAAAGTTGGTAAACCTTAAGAAGGATATGTAATAGGACAACAGCTCATCGTTTCGAAAGTCAAAAGAAAATGTTATGAGGTAGTTGATGAGTTCATTGCTAAATATATAATCTGTCAAACAAGCCAAAAAGGATAACGTCAGAGAAACAAACAAAACAAATTTCATATACTGAAAACATCGTACCAATTTTTAATGTATTTAATTCTGTTGGTGTTTTACTCAAACCATGGAGACTTACAGATTGCATGTTCACTTCTTAGATTTTGGATCATGATGCTCATTGTCTGCAGCAATTGAAGTGCGACTTTTGAAGTTCTACTGATTCTCAATATACGTGCGAACTCACCCATAATCTGCCTTTCCATGAAGAACCTACAAAGCCACATAAAGAAATATCAAAAAATCAATTATATTAATCACATCATAATCAAAGAAAAATCCATGCACACTCACTCAAAGAAAGAAGGATCATTCTGGTCACCATATGTTACCAGCTCTGCAATTGATCTCAAAGCCTCGATCACAAAATCCTTCATGACAAAACAACAACAACTGAGCCTTTATCTAAAAAGAAATATACAAAACACAATATCATTGCTGCTCCTAATTCTGCTTCTCCCATTTGGAAGAAAATTTATTCACTTCTCTCTATGATCCACTCTAATTCAAAGTGGGAAATTGGTAAGGGTGGCATCGATTTTTGGTCTGGCATGGTGAGACTGCTTTGGATGCTTACATTTCTGATCCTGTTGGTCATTTGTCTGTTAATTCATTCCTTGGGAATGGGGGCTGAGATTTTGCTGCCATCAATCATCTTTTGCCTCGTAGTGTGCTTGATGATATTTCTGCTCAAAATTATTGCTTCGGTGAGGGCTCAGATAAGCTTATTTGGAAGCCTACATTTCAGGGGAACTTTTCTTTGCAATCAGCTTGGAGTTTGGTGAGAACTTCTAGTCCTCATTTTCTGAATTCTAAATTCTTTTAAAAAATTCCCATATTCCTAAAATTGTGGTATTATTTTACCTGGAGATTGTTTCTTAATGCTTTACCTTTAGATTCTGCTATCAAAAGTTTGGGTATTTGCCTTCCTAGCAAGTGTTTATGTTGTTCACATAGCTCTCAGGAGGAATGCAGCATTCATCTTTTCCTGAAGAGTGATTGGGCTGTCGAAATTTGGGGGAAAGCTTTTTCTGCTTTCAATGTTAATCAGAGTAACTGGAACTCCTTGGATGAATGTTTTGACTTTTGGTATAATATATCCTCTATTCCTGAGTTAGCCAAATGGATCCCTCATCTTATAATGTGGAATATTTGGAAAGCGAGATGTGAAGGAAAATTTCAAGATCACAAGGTACCTGCTTCTTTCATATGGCACAATTTTTTGTCAGATATTAGATGTTTGGCTTCTACTTACAAGAATATTAGGGTTCCTGTTTCTGGAAAAATTATTCTTCAAGCACCGAGAGTTGAGGGCATAATTATTCCTCATCAGAAGGTTAGAAAAATTATTGTTGCTAATTGGTCTAAGCCCCCTTCAGGCAAGAAAAAACTGAATGTCGATGCTGCTCATGACATTCATAACAGCTGGGGGTGTCATCCTTAGAAATTCTGAAGGAATTCCTCAGTTTATTTCTAAATTTTTCTATGGTATTTGCTCTGTTTTAGAAGCTGAAGGTAAAGCACTTCTAGATGGATTATTACAATGCTTCTATATGGGATGTAGAGATGTTATAGTTGAAACTAATTCCAAAACTTTGGCTGATGCTCTTAATGGCACTTGTAATATGTCTTGGTGTTTGAAAAATATTGTGAAGGCTGGCAATTTCCTGAGAGCTAAACTGAGCATATTTGTGGTTCATGTTTTTAGAGAAGGTAATAGAGTGGCTGGCTTTCTTGCCAAAGAATGTCAAAGATAATTGCTCTGGATCTATTTGCTTTAGCTCATATCCCTGAAAGCATCCAGAGGCTTCTCAGGTTGGATCTTTCATCTCTGCCTGTCATCAGAGCTGCTAGTAAGTAGCGGGGGATGCTTGTTATTTTGTATTGGGAGTCTTTGTGGGGGATTTTGTTTTGTACTGTGTTCCTTTGTTGATTTCTTTATACAGACTTTAGTTGTATTTCCCCATTTTTGGTTCAGGAGTCCTCCTCCTCTTGGTTGTATCCGCTTTTTCTGTTCAATGAAATTCTAATGGGCTGGCTGGGGTCCAAGTAAAGTTCCAGCTTAAAAAAACTGAGCCTTTATCCCAAGCATATCAAAAATGTGCAATCATCAAGGCTTGAACCTAAGACCTCTAACCTCACAGCCTAATGTCTCCACCAATAGACTAGAACTACCACTCATTAAGCAAAGATGTATGCAACAATGCCAACAGCAAAAGAAACAAATTATCATATCAAACACTTACATTATTAACTTCATTTACAATTTGAACTTTTTGAAGTTGATCGGATAGATATCTGCAATGTAAAGGGGTAAGGAGTTAATGAGAGTTAATTTCAATTATCATTCGAAGTGCAAGCAGATCAGTTCTTCAAATAAGTTCAAAATTAAGACTAAAGTGAATAACTATGTTAATGAACATTTGCAGCAGCAAATAATCATGTCGCTCAAGCTCGTTAGCAATCAATGTAAATCATCTTTGAGGACAGATTACCTATTTTAATCTTAGAAAAAGTGAAGCTTGCTTATTAGATTATAGATCCACCAAATTTTGAAAAGTACCATGAACTTTCATGTTTTTAACAACCTATCGTGAACTTTGCAAGAAAGAAAACTATCATGAACTATTTGTAATATAGCAAACTATCATGAACTTTTTCCACATTCAAAGAACTACGATGACCGTGTTAACAATTGGCCGTAAGAAACGACAAATATTTCCTTCATTGCATATTTGTATCTTTCTCCCCCCCCCCCCCCCCCTGAAAAAAAACCCTGACCCGAACAATATTTCCCTCTTCCTATCCCCCTTTATTATCTTCTTCATCATTTTTCAACATCCTCCCGTTCACCCTTGTACCCTAACCCAAACAATCTCTCTCACACATTTTACTCCTAATCACCTTATCCATTGTCATCTACATCTTCTTCCTATTTCAAATTGAAATTGAAACCAAATATTTACAACAATCCATAGATGAGTCAAATTTAAATTTAATAAAGAAAACAATAATGCTCTGTGTACATGCATGCCCACTAGCACTCATACTCTGAGGCCATAAGGCACCGTTAGCATGCAAGGAAGAATGAATTTGAGTTGATAAAGCTTTTTTGTAATTAAAAAAGTGAGTGGCGATATTTAAAAAACTATATCTTCCCTTTAGAGATCATTGTGAGACATTTAAATTAGATTGGTTTTGAAAATATATGATTGCCTCACATGCTTTACAGAGGTTTATAGCTGTTTTTATATGGATGTGAACGATTTGTGGCGAGGGAAAAGAAGAGGAAATAGAGAAGCATATTTTCTGTCACATTTATCGACAAGCTTAATAGTAATAATTATGCCCAATGGTTTGTTGCAGTTGAAACCTTCTTGATGGGTAAACGGAAGTTGCATTACTTGCTGGAATGTCCTCCTGTTAAGGACAAGAATGAGAAGAAATATGATGATTGGCTTGCTGAAGATGCACAAATTCGAATTTGGTTGTGAAATAGCATGGAACCTAAGGTGAACAGCAACGTTGTGTTTTTGCCTACGTCGAAGGAGATATGGGAACAACTTAAAAATACAAATTCGGATTCTAGCAATATTGCACGTATTTATCAGTAGTATGAGGATTATTTTCAGATGGAGACAGGAGCGAACTCTCTTGAAGATCATTACCCGTCTTTCAATGGATTATGCCGGGAATTGGATTTGTATCAGCCTATTTCTTCCAATATTACGGAGATGAAGAAGCAACGTGAGATGCTGAATGTTGTGCGTTTTTTATCGAGTCTTCCCTTAGAGTATGAGTCCATTCAATCTGCTATTTTAGGAAGTTCAGAGATTCCGACCCTTTATGAAGTATTATCCAGATTACGTCATTCTTCCGTGTCAGTTCTTCCGCGTCAAATCTCTCATCTAATATACGTGGAGATAGTAGTGTGGATAAATCTGCATTGGTGACCACATCTGGCAGTACACGTGCTCATGGTCGCGGATGTTTTCATGGTGGTCGTGGTAGTCGTGATGGAGAATGTGGTCGGGGTGGTGGTCAGGGTGGAAAGTTGTGCACACGCTATGGAAAATCAGGCCATTTTGTTGACTTTTGTTGGAGTCTACATGGCAGGCCTTCTGCTAATCATGCATCCTCTCAGGATGATATATTTAAATACTCGCATCCAACTGCTATGTCTGACGCGGCATCTTCGACCTCAAAGATGATATCTATTTCTGAGGATGACTATCACAAGCTTCTCTCTATTCAGCGGTCTGCTTCTGTTGCCACGGTAACTCATGCTTCGGATACTCTTATAGTCTGTAATGCCACTAGCAAGTCCTGAATTATTGATTCAAGTGCTGCAGATCATATGACAGGTAATTGTGATTCTTTTATTTCATTCACACCGACTACACAAAAATCTGATGTCACCTTGACTAATGGATTCTCCTTCTCTATCACTGGAGGTGGGTCCGTACATCTATCCAAGCATTTTTCGCTTTCATCTGTTTATCATGTTTTACGATTTACTATTAGCTTATTGACAGTTAGCAAATTTACGAGATCGTTGAACTGTTTTGTGACATTTTATCCTCCACATTTTGTCTTTCAGGATCTGCAGACCAGAAAGTTGATTGGTAGTGGACATAAATCTCAAGGCTTTTATTATCTGAACACGGATGATATTTTTTCTTCAGGTTTCACTGCTTTGTCCTCATCAATTTCTCCTCTTTAGCTCAACTGTCAGATGGGACATCCCAATTTGAAGGTTCTTCAGGATTTATTCCCGCATCTTAGGTTAATACGACAACAACTGAGCATTTTATCCCAAGCATATGGGATAGGCTACATGAACCAACATGAGAATCACGCCGGGTCTAGCACATGAATCCTCTGCCTCCACTCTCTCCTATCGAACAATATACTTTCATTGAGTCATTTGGCAACCATATGGATTCGTATCACCTCCATCCATGTTTTCTTCAGTCTCCCTTTTGCCCTTTTGCCATTACCCATATTGAGGGTATCTATTCGTCGAACCGGTGCTTCCATAGGTCTGCGTTGCACATGACCAAACTATCTTAGCCGGTTTTTCCGCATCTTCTCCTCCACAGGTATTACACCAACTTTTGCACGAATATCCTCATTTCACACCTTATCTTTTCTAATGTTACCACACATCCAAAGAAGCATGCGCATCTCCGCTACGTGCATTTTCTGTGTATGATGCTTCTTAGGAGCCGAACATTTTGTACCATATAATAATACAGACCGAATAGCGCTCCGATAAAACTTCCTTTTCAACTTTAACGGAAAGTTACAATCACACAAAATCCATGATGCACTCCTCCATTTCAACCAACCAGCTTGGATCCTTTGATTAACATCGCTATCGACCTCCTCATCCTTTTGGATGATGGAACCTAGATATCTAAACTGATCGCTAGGTGATATCTCTTGCCCTTCCAATATTATACCAATATGATTTTGATTTCTCTGTTTGCTAAATTTGCAATGTATATATGTTGTCTTGGACCTGCTCAATCTGAACCCCGAGATTCTAACGTTTGCCTCCATAACTCCAATTTGGCATTAACCCCTGCTTTCGTCTCATTTACTAGAACAATATCATCAGCGAATAGTATACACCAAGGTATCTCATCTTGGATAGTTCTCGTAAGCTCATCCATCACGATGGTAAACAGGAATGGACTTAATGTAGATTCTTAATGTAAACCAATTGTAATCGGAAAATCACTCGTTAGGCCGCCGCAATTTCTGATATTTGCCACTACTCCATCGTGTATGTCCTTGATTTTGTCAATGTACTTGACGGGGTCCCCCTTCTTCATCATTGTCCCCCATAATACCTCGCTAGATACCTTGTCATACGCTTTCTCTAAATCAATAAATATCATATACAAATCTCTTCTACTCTCTCGAAAATGCTCGACAAGTTGACGAAACAAATGAATAGCCTCTGTCGTCGATTGTCCATGCATGAACCCAAACTAGTTCTCTGTTATCTTAACATCTTACCTTAGCATGTATTCAATCACTCTCTCCCAAAGTTTCATAGTGTGACACATAAGTTTTATTTCACGGTAGTTTAAGCAAATTTGAATGTTACCCTTGTTCTTATAGATAGGTACAAGGGTATTTTTCCTCCATTCATTTGGCATCTTATTAAACAAGGGTACTTATTTCTTCTAAGTATCTCCAAATCTCGATAGGAATCCCGTATGGATCAACCACTTTTCTTGATCTCATTCTCTTTAAAACTTTTTTAACCTCATGTAGTCTTATTTTACGCATGAAATCACGGTTTATATCTTGAGATTGAATGACAAGTCCATCCAAATTCTTAGTAAAGCTCTCAATGAACAATTTGTCAAAATAATCTCTCCACATTTTCTTGATATCCTCATTTCGAACTAAAACCTTCTGATCTTCATTTTTGACACACTTCACCGCACATAAGTCTCTGATCTTCCTTTCCCGCATCCAAGCAATCCAGTATATATCATTTTCAGCCTCCTAAGTATCTAACTTCTCGTACACCTCCTTATAAACCTTAGATTTAGCTTCCCAAACAGCTTCTTAACTTCCTCTTTAGCCATTTTATAATTCTCAAATCTCTCTGCATCTCTTGTTTTCTTCAAATCTTTATAAAAATCCCTCTTAATTTTAATAAGAGCATTTACTTCTTCATTCCACCATGATATGTCCTTAAATAGTGGAGCACCACCTCTCGACTCACAAAGTAGATCTTTAGCTACCCTCTTGATACAACTAGCCATTTTGTTCTATATTCTGTCCGAATCATCTTCAGACTGTAAATCCGCCTCTTGAACTATACGATCTATAAAATCCTTTTGGTTATCTTCCTTCAATCGCCACCATTTAATTTTAGGCGCTACCTTACATCTAATCTTCTTAGATCCTCTTCTAAATCGAAAATCTAGAATAAAAAGTCTATGTTGAGTGGTTACACTCTCACCTGGCACTACCTTACAGTCGATACAACAATTTCTATCTATCATTCTCGTCAGAAAAAAGTCTATTTGATTTGCACTTGATCCGCTCCTAAAGGTGATAAGGTGAAACTCTCTTTTTCTCAACCAAGTGTTTCCTAAGATCAAGTCATAAGACAAGGCAAAATCTAGAATCGAGCTATTTGCTTCATTTCTTTGTCCAAAACCAAAACCTCCATGGATAGTATCAAACCCACTACGACTAGTATCTATATGTCCATTGAGATCACCACCAATAAATAACTTCTCTCCACTAGGTATCTTTTGTACTATCTCGTCTAAATCCTTCCAGAATAAACGCATCTTAGGTCAATAAAATCACTTAATTATGAGTCATGTCAATTTGGAAAATATCATCGTGCATCTTTTCCTATTTCTGAGAGTCGTATATTGAACTCTTGTCATTTAGTGCATTCAGACATTTAGGGTCTTTTCAATGGGCCATCATATTTAGATTTTAAATATTTTGTTATATTTGTGGATGATTTTTCTCGTATCACTTATTATACTTGATGAAAAATCGCTCTGAATTAAGTAATATATTTCGTGTCTTTCATCTGAAAGTTCAAAACCAATTTGGTGTGTTGTTGAAATCCTACGTACAGATAATGCAAAAGAATATATTTCTGATTATTTCAATAAATGTCTTGCTGATAATGGGATTGTACATCAGACGTCTTGCTCATATACCCCTCAACAAAATGGGGTTGCTGGAAAGAAAATGTGTCATTTATTGGAACTTGCTCGTGTTGGATATAGTGCTCCCAAGGCAATTATTGTAATTGCAGGTAGGCGATTATATAATTGAAGGAGAATCTATACAGTTAGAACTTGCTCAAGATGATAGTATGTTATCTTATTTGTCTTTATCATTTGTGTATATATGTTTTACTTGCTATTATATACTGCTAATACATAATGATAAAGCCTGTAGGATCCTTACTTGACTACCAGCATTATGATGGCGATCATACTTGTGCAAGCTGGGTAGTCCAGAAGCACATCCTTAAATGCTCCTAGTCATGGGAGTATCAAGACTGAGCATCGATATTCCAGAGTAGACTAGTGTGTACGTTTCTAGACCCCGACGAGGGGCGGTGGCTGGTCTCACGGCCATTGATGTTTGGCACCTAAGATGGTGTATACAAGTGTTTAATGGAGATGAGTGCACCGAACGAACTTGCCAAGAACTTTTAGATGGTATCATACCTATCGTCAGATATCAATTCTCTGATGACATGAGTACAGGGTGGTCTTTAGACCTGAGATCGTCATTTGTCTCGTGTGAGTTCCTACTGTACTTAGATTACAACTCTACCACGGCTCAAAGGAGTCATGCAAACAGGTTTTAGTTGGATACAATCTCGAGCCACATGAAGGCAGTGAGCGATCGGAAGGGATTCGTCTCTCTTGGTATAGGGAGTCGATGTGGCACTGTGTTCGGTTGGCCATCACCATAAGTCCCTGGCAAGGGCGGATGAGATTTACCGATAGGAGTTCAGTAGTTTCTCGGTTGGTCATGAGTCCGGCTCCGGCACGACTTATCAGGTTATTAGAGGTCTGACATTATTCACCCCTAGACCCGGTATGCGACACTCTCAGACGAAGAGACCAGACTGTACGAAGATTGTCACTTACAGACTCAGTGGGATACGGACAAACTTGATTGTCAACATCCCTTTCGACATATACCTAGGTAGCCGTTACGTACAGCCGGTGCCGCTGACGTGTTTGTGGTTATGGATTTTATTCAGTAACTCACTGTCGGCGTATTGTCGAGTCTTTAGAGTCCCACACAGAGGGTTTTCTCGGTTCAGACGATACGATATAAAGGTCGTATGTTGATACGTCCAGTGGTCCGATTAAATACGTGTACTGGCTACACGGACTTTAGTTGGATATTTGGTAATACCAGACGGTTTAGGTTTAAGCCGGATTATTAAATCAATACTTGATTTAATAATACACATATATATTTTGATATATATATATATATTCTAGTATTATGTTCACTATTCATTTTCTCTTTATGGGCCATTCGTATTTTTATACAGATACGCGTATATGTAAACAATACATATACCAGGGTATTTATTATGTATATTATACATAGATATTTTAGAAGGAGGACACTTCTTTATTGATTTTCCATTTAGAAAAATCATAGGAAATGAGGTGGAGGGTGAGGTGGCATGGGAGCATGGTAAAGAGGAATGGGCAATTGTTATTATATTGTGATATGATTTGTGGTTACTATTATTGGATGGTTGGTTTTTCCTCTACACTTACCTCATTTGCACTATGATATTCTCTCTCCTCTCCTCATCTCCTTCATTCTCTTGAACAAGCTCTCTTAAGTTATGGGTTTGAGAGAAAATGACAGTGATAAATTTCTACATCCTTCACACTTTATTTCTAGCGAGTCTAGAGTGGCAGTTGCTTCCTCAAAGTTCTCTTTGGAGCGAAGTTGAACCTTCAATCGGTTTTCCTCGGGTGGATCATTTTCGACAAGAGTGGTCAACTCTCAAGCTTGTTCCCGACGGCCTAAGAACCTAGATGGGATCTTTCACGATTGGGTGGATACGCTATAAAAGATGTATGCTCTCAACCTAGTAGTTTATTTCTCTTGATGTTTTTAGTTTAGTGTTTGGAATCGATTTCTAGGTTGTGGTTTTTTGTGCTCGCATGAAAATTTTCGTTTTGTATTCCGCCTTTGATTTTCGCTTCCGTTGTGCGAGCGCTAGGAACCCAGCAGTCGTATCAAAGCCAACCAAACACTAGAACTAACGATATGCGATGCAATAGCTTCGAGACAAAAATTTAACCGTAACTTTTTCCGCAATTCCAAGTTTCTTTCCATTTTTTCAAAAATCGCCTGGAAATTTTTTGATATATATTTTTGGACAAAAATTTAAGAATTCGTGGTACAAAGTTTGAGGCAGAAATCTCATGGCCTGGCTGCCCAAGTCGGCCTTTTGGCCGACTAGGTCGGCGAAGCAGAGCGCATATGCCTTGAAGTTTGTGCAGAAGCTTGGAATTAAGGAAACTGGATTTTTGGTGAATGCCATTTTGCCCCAGATTCGGTCGAGTACTTGGTGTTTTCGGGCAACACAGAAAACTTTCAGTCGAAACTATAGTATCGTTTATTATTCGTATTTGTGTATGTGTTGTTAAATATCGTCTAATTGCTATATGTTTAATTAGACGGGATTGCACATATGTGGCTTATGGATATATATCATTATGATGGTTTAACCGGATTGTCGTGGTGGATAGCCCCTCGTGTGATGATGTATGTACAGTGTTGTTGTATTCATTTATTCGGGACGAGCGGCCGACTTGTGGTCGTCGTTGCCTCTTGATGAATATTTCTTTTTGTTGGGACACGTTCAGGATGCGAGCGTTGTTGCCGTTGTATATTTTTCATTACATGTATTAGGATGAACCCACGGGAAAGTGCTCGAGTCGTCGGGTTCTAGAGTGTGGCAGGCGATCGTCTCATGATGATGAGACCGGGCCATCTCGCTCTAGAATTAGCGAGTTGATCGCCGCACTTGTAGGGGTTATAGAATTGACCTAAGGAGGAGCGCTCAAGTTACCAGATTTTAGAAAGTGTCGGGCGGTCCACTCATGATATTGAGGGAGGTTGCCACGTTTCAAGGATTGGCGGGTAATTTTCCGCGTTCGTAAAGGTCTTGGTTATATATTGTATAGGCTATCCACACGACTGGGGAAAGTCGCGTTTTATTTGCGGCTTGAATGAAACGGGAGGCTCCTAGTTTATCCGCTATTCCATTTTGTTATTACATGTCGGCGATGATATATATATATATATATATATATATTAGATGCTTCTATATGTTTTGCATTCGCGCTAGCCCTGCCTCCACCCTGCCGTAAGTTAAGTAATCTTACGGTGAAAACCCGAGACCCTGTGGCGAATACAGATGGCATATAAAAGTATGCTATTTTGGTTGTTTCTGTTGTGACTGGGAACTTAAATGATATGACTGTATTATATGTTTAATGCAAAGAAATAAACCCAATATGATGTTGCGGGAACCAAATTTTTAAAGGAAATTATAGTCATATTCTTTTGCTTTACATATAGATATTCAATTACGAATATCCTGCACCTCATTCGATGAGGAAAGAGCCTTGATCCCGGGGTTCGCTCTTAAGCAAAAGCTTATGCTACTATAACCACTCGGTTTACTTCAGAACCGCTAATTTTAAAAACGAAGTCTAAACCACTCATTTTCAAAACCACTCGATTCTTTCAACGATATCAAGTTCATTACGTTCAGGGTTTTCTTAAAAACTGTTGGGGTCAAAAATTGCACTCCGGTTGACCAAGTCAAAATCAAAGTCAACCCCAAGCCAAGTGGGCCCATGCCCAAGTCAAGCCCCGCGGCCGACCTCCCCCATGCCAAAATAAAAATCATATAATAAATAATTTTGATGTAATTTTTTTATGCATGAATGTAAGAAAATAGGCATAAAGCCAAATTTCTGTAAAGCCCATGGCTTATGTGCAAAAGAAATGAGCACATGAGACATGGGATGGGCAAAATGCCATTTTGCAAAGCCCAAAGGGCTATATGTAAATTTGTAAGTCTATATAAGGCAACATGATGATGAATAAAAAATGGAACTTTTCATTCTCTCAAAAACTGGGGTTTGTGTGCCTCTTTCCCCTTTCTCAATGGTCTAAAACCCTCTTCCTCTTTTGAATTAAATCAATAGTTTAACTCTTCATTTCTCAAAAAGTAGTTTTTCACCACAAAACCCACAAAGGGGAGTTCGGATCTCCCATCAAATCTCTGGAAGGGGAGATTTTGAATCTCGCTCCCCTTTCTCCCAAGATCCGACCAACCGAGAGAAAGAAAAAGGAGACACATCTCCAAAAATCCCACGTTGGGAGGATCCAAGGCTCAAAAGAAAAGCCAAAGATTCTTAGAAGTTTAACTCCTTTCTAGATCAGTTGGAGTTTAACTCCATAAATTAAATTTCTGTTAGGAGTTCAACTCCAAAACCCCTTGGGAGTTCAACTCCCCAACCTAGGGGCTAAGCCCCTTCCCGCTGGCATTTCCGGCGGTCGCGTGCCACGCATGTGACCCACTTGACCCGCTGACGCCCGGCGGTCGCGTGTCGCGCACGTGACCCGCTGACGCCCGGCGGTCACGTGCCTCGCACGTGACCCGCGGGCGCCGGGCGCCCACACGCCGGGCACGTGACCCGCGGACGCCAAGCCTCAATTTCATACACTCAACACTCAAAACACGTCCCCTGCTAGGAAATTTTTTCTAAAAGGGCGCTGCTCCGCACCCCGTAAGGAGGCTGCTACCCCCAGCCCGCTATCCGGATAGCGGGACCCCCGTAAAAACTCTGCGGGGTTCCCGATATATCCAAAACCCCTTTCAAAACACAACACACGCACACTGCATATTGAGTTCGCATGACCTGTTTGACCCGTCAATCGGAGGTTCTCTCGCTCCAAAGGCGAGGGGTAATTAACGGCAGCTTAGTCCGCAGCTGCCGGGGATTCGGATCCCCACAATCAATAAACCCCAGCCTACCCTAGACAGGGGGAATCTGTAATGCGCTTGACAAGCGCGCGCGTATTCCCATCTCAATGGGTGACGAAAAACACCCTACAAATTCTGACACGCCCGGTGGGACCTTTCTCGCCTCTCATATTTCGGGTTAAATATCCATGCGAACTCAATCAACATATACATTGATTGCCTGTACTAAAATCATGCTTCTATTTGCAGATTAACAATTTTCAATTGCAATCTTCGGACGCAACAAAATGTCTCCGAGGACAAGCTCAGCTCTCGACACAGCTCCCATCTCCTATACGATGAAGATGGACGCCAGGACGGTCCTCCCGGCCAGTCTCGGGCGACAGTGGGAGGAGCCGCCGCTACCATTTGACTCTATTCTATTCGTGCCAGCTAACGCTATCCCAGCTCTCCAAGCTCCAGTAACAGAAAGACCGGTCTCGAAAGGCAGGAGGCCAAATGTCGTGGTCTCAAGGGCGTCCCGACCTAAACGCAAGTCGATGTTCGAACGGCTCTCTATGGCCCCAGCTGGGGGCAAAGCCGTCAGAACAAAAGAAGTTGCCAGACGTCCGTAGGCAAGCCCAGGCGATACCTTCAACTGACACGCAGGCGGATGTCTTCTCAAGACTCCCTATCCTATGGCGGCTTCCCGATGAGCAGAAGCCTGCCAAGCGCTCAAAACAGAGAAGCTGAGACAGAAGCGGCTAAGATACAGAGCCAACAAAAGGGCTAGGGCTCTGGCCATGTTAAAATTTGTGAATTTCCAAAGCCCATACTGCTCTTCAAAATCAGCCGCCAAAGATAAATAGATGGCTGGATATGTGGTACACACTGTTTATATGGTCGGACATGAAGAAACGAACCCTCCTATGCTTCACAGCCATGGTGATGATATGGTGGACGCTGCCCAACGTTGACTCGGTCTAAATAATAAAGAGCCCGCTCAGGCCGATAAGCCAAAGGAGCCTGTGGTTCTCTCCGGATCAAGCTCAGGCGGTAAAGATGATCCCGTTGTCACGTCCGGAACTACAGAACAAGCATTATTCCGATGGCTTCAAAGGCAGCTTCAGGACAGAGACGAGAAGTTAGCCAAGGTCCAATCTGAGGTCAACGAACTGGCAAATGTCGCGGCAGACCTCACGACTCAAGTCGCCCGATTGCGATTACATCATAATCAAATTTTGGTTCATGAGCCAAGGATTGGTACCCGGAGGCAGCCAACTGATACCCCCTTCAGCCCAAGAGCAGAGCGCCTTCGCGAAAAACGGCCGCGATCAGCCTCCAGTCCCACCAATACATACACCGAACGTCGTAAGCGGACAGCTGACGAACCTAACACCGACCAACCTCGAAAAACGGTGTTGGGAAGAGGAGGGGAATCGCCTCTGAAAGAGAAACTGGATAGGGTCTATTCCTTCAGAAGGGACAAAGTTCGCAAGATATTCAAGGACGTCCTAAGAAACAGTCTACAACTGCCAGAATCAAAAAGACCGCAAGAAGCGAATATGACTAACGACCCCAAATATTGCCCCTATCACAGAGTGATAGGTCATGTCATTGAGAATTGTTTCGTCTTCAAAAATTGGGTCGAAAAACAATATAAGGCGGGAGAAATCTTGTTGTCCCCTCGCGTGTTAGCGAACAAACAAGCTGCGACCGCTAATTTCATACAAATGGAAACCGAAGCCCTTTGGGAATCTGCTGCTCCATTGACCACCACGTCGTTAAACTGGGGGACAACCGACCACCACGTCGTTAAACTGGGAACCGTTGACCACCATGTCATTAAACTGGGAATAATCGCCCTCTAAGTCGTTAAATTGAGGATGTAAAAATGTGTAAATAAAAAAAAGATTAAAAAGTATAAAATAAAAAACCGAAATGATGGAGTAACTCGCAATAAAAATCAGCGAGTAAAATAAATAAGAAAATAAAGTCGAAATGATGGGGCAACCGCGAATAAAAAGCCGAAATGATAAGGCAATCGCGACGTTCGCGATAAGAAAAGCTGAAATGATAGAGCAATCGCGGTAAATAAAAAAAACCTCCAACGGCGAATGATGAGTCGCTCCTGGTACCATATTCCAGTGCAGCGATGCAGACGCCGACCAAAACTCAAATCCCCAACGGCGAATGATGAGTCGCTCCTAGTACCATATTCCAGTGCAGCGATGCAGACGCCAACCAAACTCCAAATTCTCAACGGCAAATGATGAGTCGCTCCTGGTAACATATTCCAGTGCAGCGATGAAGACGCCAACAAATTCCCTAAAATTCTCCCAGCCATACGGGTGGTCCCCAAATTGACTACCGTATACAATCCACGGGCTCAAATAATTCTCATCATACTCATACCTCACCGCAGTCACCAGTCCAGCGACCGGTCTCCGCCCTTGGAATTATGCTCCATTAGGAAAGACCCACTCATGTGTCCTCACGATACATGAGGAGAACAAACCTTCGTGGGATCCTTACGACTCACAAAGGAAAAACACACTTAGGGGTCCTTACGATTCCTAAGGAGAAAATGCACCTACAGATCTTTACGACTCGTAAGGAGAAAATGCTTTTATGGGACCCTTACGGCCTATAAAATTGAAAAGCCTTAAGAGATAGGGATCTAAACCTGTCTCCTAAGCCATCGCTTCCCAACAGGGAAAGGCAAATGATGATTCGCTCCTGGTACCATATTCCAGTGTAGTGATGCTGATGCCAAACAAAGACCAAAATCCCCAAATCCACTCATGGCAAATGATGATTCGCTCCTGGTACCATATTCCAGCGTAGTGATGTTTATGTCAACCCGAATCAAGTCCAACCAATAAGCTCTGCGTCAGAATCATGCTTCGTCTCAGAGTGTACCCCCGCGTCGAAATCAAGTTTCGCCTCGGTGTATCTGCCTTCTCTGTCGGAATTATATTTCGGCTCGGAATCAACCAGCGACATTCTCGTCGGAATTAAGCTCCGCCTCGGAATCAAGTCGACCAACAAGCTCTATGTCGGAATCATGCTTCGTCTCAGAGTGTACCCCACGTCGAAATCAAGCTTCGCCTCGGTGTATCTGCCTTCCCTGTCGGAATTATGCTTCGGCTCGAAATCAACCAGCGACCTCCTCGTCGGAATTAAGCTCCGCCTCGGAATCAAGTCGACCAACAAGCTCTATGCCGGAATCATGCTTCGTCTCAGAGTGTACCCCGCGTCGAAATCAAGCTTCGCCTCAGTGTATCTGCCTTCCCAATCGGAATTATGCTTCGGCTCGGAATCAACCAGCGACCTCGTCGGAATTAAGCCCCGCCGCGGAATCAAGTCGACCAACAAGCTCTGCGCCGGAATCATGCTTCGTCTCAGAGTGTACCCCGCGTCGAAATCAAGCTTCGCCTCGGTGTGTCTGTCTTCCCTGTCGGAATTATGCTTCGGCTCGGAATCAACCAGCGACCTCGTCGGAATTAAGCTCCGCCTCGGAATCAAGTCAACCAGCAAGCTCTGCGTCGGAATCGTGCTTCGTCTCAGAATGTACCCCGTGTCGAAATCATGTTTTGTTTCGGAGTATCTGTCTTCCCTGTCAGAATTATGCTTCACCTGAGAATCAACCTCTGCATCGAAATTATGTGCGGTGGCTGAATACCGTGCTATGGCTCATACTACGTGCGGGTTGATTTGGATAACTAACCTTGGATTTCAAACTTATCATCTTAATCCTCTCTTTTGTCACAATCAAACAACAGTCCATATTCCGTCTAATCCTGTTTTTTCATGAGAGAACCAGGTACATTGAAGTTGATTGCTATTTTGTTCGAAAAAAGAAGGAGAATGGCTTTCTTAACCATCAATACATTGTAAGCAAAGATCAACCAGCAGATATTTTCACAAAGGCATTGGGAAAAATAATAATTGAATTTTTATGTACCAAGCTGGGTCTACATGATATGTATGTACAAACTTGAGATGAGTGTTTAAAATAATGTGTGATAAAATAGTTGGGCTTTTTGATATTAGATCCAAACTCGTATTCGTAAACTCTAGTATAAATTTATATGTATTCCTCCATGAATTGGTTAATATAAAAGAATTCTATTTTCCTCAAATTCCTTGTCAATTATGTTATGCTCACATAACCACATGCGGGAATGTAAAGGATGGTAGTTAATTGAAAAAATGATGAAAAGTAGTTTCTTGTAATCGGCAAGGATCAAGGCAATTCAGTAAAAGATTACTTAACGCCATCAACTTTTTCAAGTTTTTGAGAGAACCCTACAAAACTTTAATATTGCCAGTAATCCTCCGTAACCTAGCAATGTCATTTCCAAAAGTTAGCTCCGTTAAATTTTGGGCTGGATTTCCCTAAATACACTTCTTTTTTTCCTTCCTTCTTTAAATAAAAACTCAAAAACTCCGTCTCTCCTCACGACTCTTTGTGCCACGTCGTGCACTCCATCAACTCCGAACCCTAACCCTAACATTAAGGATGTGAGAGTGAGAGGGCATGTGGTTTTTGGAGATCGTGAGGATGAGAGGGGCACAGAGGTTAGGGTTCGAAAAGGCCAAGGTTTGAATCTTGAGGATGTGAGGAGACATCATTTGAGATGAGAGTTGGTATTCTTGGGTGGTGGTGATGATTGAGAACGGTGTTTTAAAAGCGAGGTGCCTTGGCGTCTCAGGCATCCAAGAGAGGCGATATAGGCTTCTATTGCCTCAAGTGCTCAGGCGCTCGCCTTAAGTGTCAAAGGCGAGGCTCTGAAACGAGTATTTAAATTATTTTTCTCTTAAAAATAAAATAAATTTCATATTATTTCATTCTCCTTTTTGTTTATGTATACTTGTCTTCTCCTTATCATAGAGAAGTCTTCTATAAAAACATAATTGAACCAAAAATAACGATAAAAACTATGTTTTTTTAATTCATAATAGAAAAGGTCTTTTATTCCTTTCTTTCACATTCTTTCCCTATTCCTCAAACCGAGCTAGCAAAACCTTGTAGGTGGTTTGACTGTTTATCGTCTTACTTCACTCAGGGGGTCGTCTTTTTATCGCCTCTTGCCTTAGGTGATAAACAGGCTTCGTCATCTTGACGTCATCTTTCTCGCCTCAAGCGATAAACAGGCTCCGTCGTCTTGACGTAGTCTTTCGCTTTTAAAACACTGATTAAGAATGTTATGGTTTTTTTATTTAGGATTAGAAAGATGTTTTTGTTTTTGTATAGGAAAAGGATAGGTTCCCATTGAATTGGAGGGAAAAAGGAAGAAAGGGTACGATGATGATGATGATGATGATGATGAAGGTTTTGGGACTATGGGTTTTCTTTGTAATATATAAAACTATATGGATTCTTTATTTTTATTTTTATTTTGGAAAGATGGCTTTCATTGAATTAGAGGATGAAGAAAAAGAGAGGATTATGTGATGATGGAATAAGGTTTGAGCCTATGAGATTTCTTTGAACTGAATGGAAGAGGATGGATTTTTCCCCTTCCGGGAAAAAATAAGGGTTCCGCTGAAGTAGATGAGAAGAGAGGGGGGAAAGGAGGAAGAAGAATGGTATTCTTTGTTAAAAATTTTGTTGCCGTTGATACCGTGATGGTGTTCAGTGAAAAACAGATAGTTTGATGGTATTAGCTGTATGTTTCATAGGTTAACGGGGTTATCTCAAAAACTCAAAATAGTCAATGGTGTTTAGTAAAAAATTTACCCTTGGTCAAATTTAGCCTTAAAGATAATTAGTTTAAAGTGGAATCTAGTCTCTTGCATGTTCCACATTGCTCCCTGTAACTCTCCATTCTCGACGCTCCTATTCAACTTATTAATGAACATCCTGTTCTTTGGGATGAAAGGCAGAGCCTTCATAATTGTCAAATTCGGTATCATTACAGTAAATACATCTCCACTTAATCTTTCCCTCGTTTATGATTCTCAAAGTTCTAAACTTTCACAATATAGAATATTCTCTGAATCAAAATATGTAAGTTTGCCTTCTTTCAAGATAATTATCTCTAAATTACACTCAAGATCTCAAATCCCAGTAAATCAGACTGTATACCGATCAAAACATCACAGCAACAAAAAACAGGACGTTCCAAATTCGTAAAAATCGCTTCCGATTTGCATTTGGAAGCCTAAAGAAGGAAAACGTACCGAAGCTCGTCCAAAGAGAAGCGGTTCCTAGATCGCCAGAAGAATAACCAGGACATGTTGAGGCGAGATCCAGGCTCCACTTCGAGGGATCACGCGACGCCTCTCTCGATTCCAAGAACCATCGCATCAAGCGATCTGATGAATTATTCAGCGATAATCCTCCTCCTTCTCCTTCCAGAAAAAGGATTGGATCGATGTATCGATCTTTATTCGAAATTGAATTTGATTGTAAAATTCCAAATCGATTCTTCTTTTTGTTGGATCGAGGAGTTAGGGGTGGAGAAAGAGAAGAGCTCGACAGCAAAGGGGCTTATCGTGCTCCGCTTATTATTTTACACGCTGTAGTAAAAATAAACACGGATAGAGAGGAGGGGGGCGTGTGTTCGGACGATGCAAGGGTGGGTGCAAAAGATTTAATGCGTCCGGTACAAAGGATATGCCGACGTAATGATCGATGGTTATGCCGACGTGAATCAATGAAAGATTAGAGATCTTTCCCAAACTTATAATTGTAGAGAATGTTGGATGATCGAGGCAAAAATTATCAAATTTGGACCGTTTTATATATCATATTGTTTGTGTAGTACTGATCTATTAAGCATACAATTATATACTTCATAAAAAGGGATTAAATTAGCAGTATAAAACAATATATAAGAAGAAGTATGGTATTTAGTAAAGCACATACCACACACAGTTGACACGATAGACATATGTGTGGTACAGAATATTTAAATTACAAAAGGCATATGAACAATCATAATAAAAGCCTCAAAAGGATTTGGGTATTCATGTATGAACTACAACAAGGCAAGGACGATGGCCAGAAGGATTTTGAGATGAACACATGTAAACTTAAAGTGAATATTGTATTTGCATCTCGATAAATTGAATGTTTGGGACGATTACGATGACGGAGCGATGACAATGACAGGGCCTGAGAAGGGGGGTGATACGGTGACGATGACGGAGGCATCAATAGCAGCTATCTAGATCACCAAACCATATTGAATGCTTTATGGGAGCATCTCGACCTATACCAATAGGTTGGGAATGTTATCACGCAAATTTATGAACATCTAGTAGAATCTCAAGTAACTAGAAATATTATTTTTGTTAAGGAAAACATGAGGGCATTTGGTGGAAATCTGCGGTTCCCCGGATTACTGCATACAAAACGATAAATGTTTTTTATAGCATGTCAATTAATTTTATTTGTTTTTAAGAAAAAGACCAAAATACCAAAAGAATCTACAGAGCCGCAATGCATGTTTAATGGCATGTGGAATGAACTTTGTTTTGCATTTTCCTATTTTGTTGTTCGAAAGCTCGACTAGAGATTAAACGTTGAAAAGTTGATGGGTAAGGGCATGCTTTTAATATCTGTATCTCAAACTGAATTTTATTTATTTCGGTTATTTGGTTGTATTAATCCTAAGCAAGAGGTCGAGGTTTGCAAGGGTTGTGATGTGATTCATGAATTGGTCTTTGCGGATGAATATCTCCTTATGTTTACACGTTGTTTGCAGCTGTCTTGTCTCGCAAAAGCAGCTGCAATCATATGCCCATGTTTTGGTACGAACATGCAACACTTTTTTGAAAAGAAAAAAAACATGTAAATAAAGTTGCAATGTCAAATCCGGTTTGCGTGTGGCCGTAAGGAACTTTATGGCTTGAATCACTGCAGCGGTATGAATTGAACATGTAATGTTAGATACACAAGATTTATCAAGTTTTCTTGTACAACAGCATACCTCCTTGATTGCATTACAAGCAAATAAATATTTTTGGAGCAAGTATAGGGAACAAAATACTCAAAACGTCTGCCTTAAAACACCCACATGACTGCCTAATTTGCGATGTTTGGTGTGGAAGTCAAATTGTTTTCCGTATGTTTTTGGCGAACGAACACATCAATATGTCTTTGTTAATTTTCGGCTAATGAAAAGATGGTGCGTTCATGCCGATAAGTCATTTTCGTTATACTACTGGAGCTTTCTTTTAAAAATTGAAACTACTCGTGTTAGCATTTTTTTTAAAGAATGGGGTCTCTTCAGGAATCCAGCCGGCCCCATGCACATGTCAGAGAAAAGTTTACCATAAGAGTTCTCCTTTGCTCACACAGTATTCTTTTGGTGTTGTCCCATAATCTCTAACTGATGATACTCGATATTGGCGATCCCTAAGATCAGGACACGTGGCAAATGACGTGTCCCAGAACTCAGAAGGAAGGGCCCACGGGGGCCGGCCAGGCCAACCCTGTACCCGACCTGAAAGCACAAGCTGGCCCTCCTCAGCCCCCCTGCAAATTGGCCTCCTCGGCCCCATAGCTCGCCCCGAACTGCCACAAGACCAAGACTTCTCGGCCTCCCCGCTCGTCTCCGAGCTCCCGGCCGAGACCGTCTTCCTCGGTCCTCCGACCAACTCCACCGCTCACAGGCGTAACCGCCGCTCCGCGAATCTCGCCATGCTCGGATTCTCCGCCCGCAACATCCCACGTTCCACGCTATCGCGATCCCCATTAATGGGCGATCCGCTCTCTACGCGGGCGTGACGTCGGGAGCGTAACTGCCGGCGAGATTCTCGCGCCTGCTGCTGCGTGCCACCACCGCTATATAAACCCCCATCACAGAGGGGGCAAGTAAGCCATTTTTTTCCACTTAGCCGTTACTCTGCTCGGATCTAGCACTAACTTGATCGTCGGAGGATCCTCGGTGGTACCAAACCACCCCGGAACTTCTTTGCAGGTACTCGGCGCTAAATTCCTCGAATCACCAATCTCCTCAAACCCATTGAGACCCACACGCAACAGGAGATCACCTCCAAAATCCACCGGGAGATCGACGGAAGACAGCATCTGAAGGAGGCCTGAAAAGGACCTCCATCAGTTGGCGCCATCTGTGGGAACGTGAAAAACTCCACAAAAACAAAGTTGGCCTTCCGATCTCCTTCCACATGGCAAGTAATCGTCCTGAAAATCCAGGCACCAGCCGCCACCTTCCCCTCAGCGGAGGCGCGGGCGAACCTCAACCGAATGTCACCGGCCACCGCCTCGTGGACCCCGCCGAAGGAAACCAGGGCCCATCAAGAGCTGTGGTCATGACGACAGGGGGCCAGTCGGGCTCCTGCGAGGCCCGGCACCCCACGCCGGCAACAGACGCCAGCGGCCGCCCGAGCAAAAAGGCCAGAGGCCACGAGCCCATCACCTTTGGCGACGGGGACCTCCACGGCATATCCGTGCCCCACAACGACCCACTGGTGATCATGGCCCGAATCCACCGGTACGAGGTCCACCGGATACTCGTCGACTCAGGCAGCTCGGCGGACATCTTCTTCCATGACTGCTTCCTACGCATAGGGCTCACCCCAGCAGACTTGAAACCGACTTCTCATGTCCTTTCGGGGTTCACCAACCACTCCATCACGACGCAAGGGGTGGTCACCCTGCAGTTCAACATCGAGGAGCCCGGCCGCACGCGTACGTTGCCTGTGGACTTCATCGTAGCAAAAATCCCGTCGGCCTACAACGTCCTCCTCGGCCGTCTGACGCTGAACTCCCTCCAGGCCCAGATATCGACCTACCACCTGGCGATGAAGTTCTCTCTCGATCAGGGCGGGATAGGTCGGGTCTACGGGAACCAGCGGGTCGCAAAGCTATGCCTTACCGAAACGTCTTCGCCCGAGCGGCCGGCAGACGACGCCGGGGTAAGTGACGACTTCAAGGGTTCCCTGGACACCCGAGACGGGCGAAAGGAGGTCCGGGGGGCGCCGGTCGAACCCCTGATCGGGGTGCCCCTAACAGAGGGGGGCTCGGGAAAAACCGTCCAGGTCGGATCACTCCTGACGGAGACTCAGTGAGATGACCTGGTCAGATTCCTCAGGGATAACTCCGACGTCTTCTCCTGGGCGCCTGCTGACATGCCCGGGATTGATCCCAATATGATCTCCCACAAGCTCGGGGTTGATCCTACGGCCCGACCCGTCAGACAGAAGAAGAAGAGCTTCACCCCGGTCAAACAGAAGGCTATCGAAGAGGAGGTTGATCGGCTTCTCGCCACCAACTTCATCAGAAATGTACCCTGCTCGGAGTGGCTAGCGAACGTAGTTCTGGTCAAGAAGTCAAGTGGGAAGTGGCGCATGTGCGTCGACTTCACCGACCCTCAATAAGGCCTGCCCTAAGGACAACTATCCACTCCCCAGGATAGACCAGCTCGTCGACAGCTCAGCCGGCCATGAGCTGTTGAGCTTCATGGATGCTTTCTCCGGCTACAACCAAATCCGTATGAATCCTGAAGATGAAGATCTCACCGCATTCACAATGGACCGGGGGGTATATTGCTACAAGATGATGCCCTTCGGCCTCAAGAACGCCGGGGCCACATACCAAAGGTTGGTCAACCGTATGTTCAAGCCGCAGATCGGCAGGAATATGGAAGTTTACGTCGACGACATGCTCGTCAAATCCATTTCGTCGGCTGACCATGCCAGGGATCTGGGCGAGGCCTTCGGAGTGCTCCGCAAGTTCAAGATGAAGCTAAACCCCGCCAAGTGCGCATTCGGAGTCACCGGGGGAAAGTTCCTCGGGTTCGGGGTCACTCACCGCGGAATCGAAGCTAACCCAGAGAAAATCGACGCTATCCTCAACATGGCCGCGCCCAAGACCAACGTCGAGATCATGTGGCTAACGAAATGAGTCGCCGCTCTGAGCCGTTTCATGTCCAGGTCAGGGAAGAAACGCCTTCCGTTCTTTAAGGCTCTGAGGAAAATCCCGAGGTTCAAGTGGTCAGAGGAGTGCCAAGCCGCCTTCGACCAATTGAAGAAGCATCTCGCGACGCCACCACTACTCACCCGACCAGTTGAAGGAGACGAGCTGTCGCTGTATCTGGCGGTATCCGACCAAGCAGCAGGCTCGGTGCTCGTCCGGGAGGCCGATGGAGCGCAGAAGCCGGTATACTATGTGAGCCATGTATTTAAGGACGCAGAAACGAGGTACCCTGCCATAGAGAAGATTGTCTTAGCCCTCATGGTAGCCTCAAGGAAGCTGCGGCACTACTTCCAAGCACACACCATCATCGTCCCCGTCGAGCGCCCATTGGGGGTTATCTTGGCGTCACCTGAATCCTCGGGCCGCTTAGAAAGGTGGAGGTGGGAGCTATCTCAGTTTGATATAAAATATCGCCCGAGGCAGGCCATCAAAGCGCAGGCCCTGGCCGACTTCGTCATTGGATGCACCATCCCTAGCAAGAAGCAAGAGTCCACGCCGCCCCTCGCAACTCAGTGTCCCATCACGGAAAGGCCTGGCTCGGTTCCTGAGTGGGTCATCTACGTTGACGGGTCTTCAACCGAGAAAGGATGCGGTGCCGACCTCATTATCCGGGGCCCGAATGAAGCAGAGATGGAGTACTCCCTGAAGCTCGGTTTCAAGGCCTCGAACAACGCGGCAGAGTACGAGGCCCTCCTGGCCGGACTGCGTATGGCCGCCGGGCTGGGACTGAAGGTGATTCGAATCCGTAACGACTCGGCCCTTGTTGTCGGTCAAGTGACCAGCCGCTTTGAAGCTCGGGAGCCTCTGATGATGAAGTGCATGAACGAGGTAAGGAAGCTCCGGAGGAACTTTGACGAAGTCCAGGTAGAACAAATACCCAGGCAGCTGAATGCCCAAGCCGACGCCCTAAGTAAGCTGGCTTCGTCATACTCGGCCAATGTTCATATCATAATTTTACACTATTATATTCCCCATTCTTATTCATTTTACAAATAAACAGGTGCTTTTGATCCATATCTGCTACATAGTTGCAGATTACAGGTTCTCGGAACAAAAACAGTGAAAATGATGAAAAGACGATACAAAAGTGAGACCATGACCAACAAATGGAAGAATCTTGATCATGCCTACAGTTTGAAGAATAAACGAAGATCAATGGAAAATTTCACAAAGCACAAAGGCAACGAAAGGTTCAAGACTTCGACACGAAGCAAACGGTAAAAGTCCACGACATTATGCACTGTGGAAATCTGGAAGAAAACTAGAAGACAATCTGAGAAACCAAGTGGAAAAACAAGAAGACAAATGCAACCAGAAGAAGCCCAAAAAATTCCAACCCAAGACCCCTCTATATGGCCGCGGATCCACGGCCAAATATGGCTTTTGGCCGCGGTTCCGCGGCCATGATAAGCCCGTGTCGGTGCGTAGTTTGACGGTGCGGCGGTGCGTTGACTAGGCTTCTTAGGGGTAAATTTGTAAATGCAGATCTGTATCGAATGTAACCCTAGGGTTTCTATGATCTATAAATAGAAGCCCTAAAGCTCTTTTTGAGGTATGCCTCTTTTTATCAAATAAAATTCAGAAATCCATTGTAATGTTTTGAAGAGAGCATCGAATAAAGTAAGTAGTTTTTTTTTTCATTGCCCTAGTTCTAAAATTTCTTTCTGCCCTAGTATAGATTTTATTATCTGCCCTAGTTAATTAGTTTAGCACTTTTATTAATCTGCCGTAGTTTAGATAGTTAGTCTTTTAAAAACAAGTCATAAAAAAATGTCTTTTATCAATCTTCTAATGAGTGAGTAGTTCCTCACTTGTTAGGGTTAGGAATAGAAAAGGTTTGAGAGATGAAAATCTCTCACCCCTTTCTTGCCCATCACATATTATTCATAGGACTCCATGCATACATACACGCACCGCTCACTACGGCATCCTACCCACGAGGTAGCGGTGATACCGTAGTTTAAAAGACCGGTTGTGCATGTTTTCTATGGAGGTTAGGGTAAGAATTAAGAAAGGACGGACAAGGACCTAGAGAAAGAAACATCGTTTATTACTGATCGTCCCAATCCCCTTTATTAATTATTACCATAACACCTAAATAGATCTAAATTAGGGCATTGAAAGCGGTGAGAAATCTTAACTTTCCAAACTTAACCTAAACCTAATCCTAGCAAGGTTTTAATCCTAGTTTAAATCAACTTTAGTTTTAGTGATAATCAATCCAACACCATTTGGAATTAACTCGTTAGAACAAATTGAGAATACACAAAATCCCTATGGACCGACCCGTACTCACCGGCTAACTACCAAGCGACGCCGTTCTTGATTGCGGTAATTAATTCTTTGATCACAAAATTCCATACAAATCAGCCAACAATAAGCGTTCTATCCTCTTTGAAACCTTGTTTCAACCCAGCGTGGAAGACGGGGCAACGACACTCCACGTGTACGCGGCGCAGGAGGGCGACCAAGATTGGAGGAAGCCTCTCGTGGAATTCCTGAAGGACGGTACGCTCCCAGAAGACCGGGAAGCCGCCCGCCGTCTCCGGGCCAAAGCCCGCCACTTCGTCTGGAGCAATGAGAACCTCCACAAGAAAGCCTTCACTCAGCCCCTACTCCGGTGCGTTGACCCCCACAAAGCCGCCTATGTCCTTCGGAAAATCCATGAGGGGGTTGGCGGTGCACATCAGGGAGCCCGAACCTTGATCCAAAAGGCGTTGCTCCAGGGGTACTACTGGCCCACTATTCACGGGGATGCCCAGAAGCTAGTCAGGAGATGCAAGAGTTGTCAGCTCCACGGCAGCATTCCCCGCCTCCCGGCTACCGAGCTGACTGCCCTAACATCCCCATGGCCGTTCGCCCAATGGGGATTGGATATGATCGGCCAGTTCCCTACCGGTACAAGCGAGCACAAATACATCCTCGTCGCGGTGGACTACTTCACCAAGTGGATCGAGGCCGTCCCCATCAGAAAACCGGACGCCGCCATGACCATCAAGTTCCTGCAAAACAATCTGATACTCCGGTTCGGCATCCCAAGATGCATCATTACCGACCACGGGACGAACTTCGAGAACGAGAAAGTGAAGGACTTCTGCAAAGAATACCATATCCTCATGAAGTTCGCCGCGGTCGCGCATCCCCAGTGCAACGGGCAGGCCAAAGTCACTAACCGAGACGTCCTCCGAGGCCTCCGGACCCGCCTAGAAGGGCGGCAAGGCAGTTGGGTCGAAGAACCGCCCTGGGTCTTATGGGCCCTGTGCACGTCAAAGAAGACCCCCACCGGGGAGACCCCCTTCAGTCTCTGCTACGGGACCGAGTCAATGGTCCCAGCGGAGATCGGGCTACCCAGTCACCGGGTCGAGCACTTCGACGACGATGCGAACACCTCGGCGCTACGGACCAACCTGGACATCTTGTTGGAGAAGAGAGACCGGGCTCAGATCAGGGCTGCCACTTATCAACAGCAAACGGCCCGATACTACAACGCTCGGGTCAAGCACCGCTCCTTCCAGACCGGGGATCTGGTCCTACGGCGAAACCAGTTCGTCAATCAAGGCAGGCTACACAAGTTCTCCCCAAGATGGGACGGCCCCTTCCTCATCTCGGAGGTGCTCCCCGGCGGGGCCTATCGCCTGCAAGACGCAGACAGACGCAAGCTCCCGCGGCCCTACAACGCCGAGAAGGTCAAACTGTACCAATGAGGCCAAAGCCAACAAGTGTGTACCCCTCCTTTCACAAAGACGATGTAAACTCTTTCTAAAAAAAAAAAAGAGACAGCCGCGCGGCCTCATTGCCCGGTTACCCTCAGCAGGCCCCTTGCGGCACCCCCAACACTGAGGATCAAAGTCCTCCTAAGAGGCAGCTCAGCAGCTTTCCTGCTCGGCTATTCCTGGCGGGTAACTTCCCTACCGCAACGCCAGGGATCAGAAAGCCCTCCCAGAGGCAGTCGAGCCTGAGGATCCCTCGCTCGGCTATCCCTGGCGGGTAGCTTCCCTGCAGCAACGCCAGGGATCAGAAAGCCCTCCCAGAGGCAGTCGACCCTGAGGATCCCTCGCTCGGCTATCCCTGGCGGGTAGCTTCCCTGCCACAACGCCAGGGATCAGAAAGTCCTCCCAGAGGCAGTCGAGCCTAAGGATCCCTCGCTCGGATATCCTTCAGGACAAAAGCCCTCGCCAAGAGGCATCGGGCAGTAACCCTGCCCGGCCAAGGGTCCTTGGTAGGCTTCTTACAGCCCCTCCTGCGCTAAAGACCAAAGTCCTCCCAGAGGCAGTCGAGTCCTTGCTCGGCTATCCCCGGCTGGTAGCTTCCTACCACAACCGACAATGATCAAAGTCCTCGCCAAGAGGCACTGGGCAGCAACACTGCTCGGTCCCCGTCCTGAAGGATCAAAGCCCTCGCAAGAGGCAACCGAGCAGCTGCCATGTTCGGTCTTCTCCGGCTGGTAGCTCCCTACCCATGACGCCCGGGATTGAAGCCCTCACTAGAGGTACCCGAGCGGCTACCCCGCTCATTCATCCCCGGCTGGTAGTTGTCTACCCACGACGCCAGAGATCGAAGCCCTCGCCAAGAGGCAACCACGCAGCTTCACTGCCCAGTCCTCCTTAGTGGGCTTCTCACAGCCCCTCCAACGCTAAGGATCAAAGCCCTCGCAAAAAGGCAACCACGCAGCTTCGCTGTCCGGTCATCCTTAGTGGGCTTTTTACAGCCCCTCCGACGCTAAGGATCAAAGCCCTCACAAGAGGCAACCGAGCAACTACCCTGCTCGGTCAACTCCGGCTGGTAGCTCCCTACCCGTGACGCCAGGGATCAAGGCCCACACCAAGGGACAACTGAGCGATCCCCCCTCGACTTCGGGGCTATGGAAACGCCTCCCTCTCGGCAGCGCTTAGCAAGTGATCAAAATCAACTCGACGAACGATCGCTAGACAAATGGCCGGCCTGACATGGAAGCCCAACAGTGCAAGCAGGGATATTTTACAAGCATTTCTTCATGAACAAAAGACGAAGTGCAAACCGATGAAACCAAAGAAAATTTTTTTTGCTAAGAGACAAAATCTTTACAAAGGGTATTTTGAGCTCCCCAGCCTTACAAACTGCCCGGAGGCTTACAAGAGAGGGACGATGAAATATCAAAAAGGCCTAAGTTGCAAACCTCCCCTGCGCCTCACTTCCCTCATCACCGGGGGCTTCACCATCGGAGGTTATGCCACCAGGGGCGCGCCTCGCCTCCCTCGTCATTATCTGCCGGAGGCCTTGCTACCGGGAGCGGGACCCTAGCACGGAGCTCACCATCGACGAACTCGGGAAGCTGCTCCTTCACGGCATCCAGAGCCTTATTCCACGCGACGGCGGAATACTCACCCAGCTCGACGTAAAACTGCTCTGACACCTTGTAATCGGTCACAGCTTTCCTAGCCCGAGCCTCGGCAGTCTGGGTCGCCAGAAGCGCCGCCTCGGCCCCCCCTGCCGGCATTTCTTTCCTTCTCCATTGCCGCGAAGCGATCGGCCAGGTCCGCCAGCTTCCTCTTGGCAACCCGGTGAGACGCACTCAGGCGACGATGGACACCCCGATTCGCTGAATTGGCGAGCTCCGCAGCCTCTGCGCGGGCTCCCAGGACGTCGGCCCTCGCCCTCTCCAGGCGCAGGTCACGCCGCAGGACCTCGATCTCCGAGGGAAACGCTTCTACTGGCCTCGGTGCGTGGAACGCCCCCTCGGCCTCCATAGAGTAGCAATGGCGCAATGTTGAAGGACCTGACGGGAAGCGGATGAGAAACTGGTAGGCGCTCGAGCCAAAGAAAAGGAGGCCAAAAACAACGCGTGGAGGAGTTCATACCTGGACCGCCCCTTGGGCCATGGCCTCCATTTGGGCCCTCAGGGTCCCTTACGGGAGCTTTCCCCCGGCTGACTCTTCCATCTCGACGAGCAGGCCGACAGCGACAGAAAGCCCAGACGGAACCATAAAGACGACATCACCCTCCTGCACGGGAATCCCCTCAGGAACCATCGACGGCGGCGCACGAGAAATTGTCCTCTTCTTCTTAAGGGAGGCCCCGTCCCCGCCCTCCTCTCCGTCTCCCGTCTGGGGCTCGGATGACCGTGGACGTCTCTGACCACCGGATTAATCACCAGGAGCCGTCAACGAAGTGGACGGCCCTATCACCGGCAGAACATCCGACGCAGGACATGAGCCAACCGGAGGGACGGCCGCACCGCCAGCCTCCCTCTGGAACAAGCGACTCAAAGAGTGGGAACAACCATGTATCCAAAAGAATAAGAGCGTCGAGCAGCCAAGACTTAGAAGAAAGGGAATTTGAAGGAATATGGGCCCTGGAACAGGCCCACCCCTATTTATCACCGCGAGCGACCTCATCCAACGGCGCCCTTCATCTCCTGCCAAAACGCCTCCTCGCGTCCGAAGGCTCCGATTGCTCCACTTGTCGTTCCCACACTGGACCGCACCCTTTCATGCGTCGCAGGTCTGCACACGCCGCGTCGGCCAACCAACGCTTGACACGTGGACTGTCACTTCAACGGCAGGATGCACGAACCGGCGCACCTTCCTTAAATGCAGATATCTTGCCCCAATTCGCTGACAGAAAAGACAGCTGACGTCCCGGGGACACATCCCGACGAAATCTTAGGAGGGAGCTCACCCCGGGTGTCACGCCCCGCTTCCCAGTGTACGGCGAAGTGGGCGCGACGAGGCCCGCTACGTATGTACTCAGAAGTACATACGCTAAGCGTAACTAAGTAATATAAAGTAAATCACAAAAGACGATTGATATAGGAATAACAGCAACTTTTATTAATAACATTCTTTTGTACAATGCATGAAAAGGAAATACAACCGAAATGAAAACGATGCCTAAACAGTGGCATAACAGGAAATGAAAATACTGGAAAGAACAAGGTACAATATCTAGAGCTCAGGGTCTTCGTTAAACTGCCCCAAGTCTTCACCGGTGGGCTCGATCTCAGCTTGGTCCAACGCACCTGACGACATTCAAAGAAGAAAGAAACAGAATGTCGTCAGCGAACAGATCGCTCGGTAAGTCCCAAAAATAAGGGGGGAAATAGAATAGACAGAGAGTAAGAGAGAGGGGGAGAGGGTGGCTTTTATATTGTTATATTATCTTGTCATATTATAGTAGTATGGTGCTAACGCTGTTGTTGTAGCTTGGTACAGAAGAATGCCAGTGTATACGAGAGGGATCTCTATATGCTAGAGATCAGGGCAAATGGAAGTACAAGGCTCCGTTATACAACCCGGAACAACAGCAATTGGATTCAGGTTAGGTGTCTTAATCTTACCATCTCGTGCCACCTTTAACACCTTCCGTACCAATCTACCCCTTAAACCCCGCGATATCTTGTTTGTATTGTTATCTTGTAAATTGTGTTGGTTGTATGATTGATTGACTGACTGACCGAAACCATGATATCAGGAAACGGTTATAACCGTAGAGTCATGTAAATGGAATACTGAGAATCATGTAAAAGGAATATATATCCATGGTTCGGTTCAGTCAAGTAGTATAAATTGATAATTGTATTCATGTATTCATGTGTTCATATTGAATTGGAATCTTGAAGATTTATATGGTACTTGAATCATATTCAAGTCGGATTATGATCAGACTCAAACCCGAGTAAGACCGTAGAAATGTAAATCGAAGTCCTATAATTGCTAGGGTCCTTAGGGTAATTTATAAAACTTGAGGGGATTTTATATAAAAATACTTTTGTATAGTTTTCAAAATACAACTCAAGTATTTAATTATCGTCTTTATGTACATACAACAATTTAATGATCAAGATAAATATGTATACATGTTCGAATAACATGAAATGAGTCATGTATATTATTCGAGTAACTACCATAAACAATGTTGTAAAGAAATATTATGTACGACTAATTAATCAAGTTGAACGAATGCGGAATATAAACAGAAATATGACCCTAAATGTTTTGCATGCGTGAGTTCCACTTTCACCTAAATACGACTACCGGTTTGAGAGATATATATGTTTTCGTATCGTCGCGCAAAACAGATCAGAATCTATTTGGCACCGTCACATATTATTAAAACGCAGTTTGAGTTAATTTCTATCGGTTTTTAGGTTATGAAAATTATTAGAAAATTGTAGGTATTTCGATGAACTTGTCGAAAACACCAAGATTCATATGATTTGGATTTCTGAAGCTCTAGTTATGATCATTTTAATATCAGCGTTTAAAACAGAAATTCAGATTTCTGGACAGCAACTATATATTCTATTGCAAAGCCTATATCAGGTTGTTTCATGCATTCCTAAGTAATATAATATACATAAAATTATAGTTCTATCAATGATGCATCTACATATCTAAATTTTGTCACAAACGGACATCGGGTGTTCGAGTTATGTCCAATTTAAAAACAGTGTGCGAATCGGAACAGATTCTGTCCAGATCCGTCACTTAATATTGTAACGCGATTTTCTATATCTTACGTCGGTTTTCAGTAAAAACTTAAAACTAAGAAAATCTAGATCATTCGATTTAGATATCAAAAACACCTGAGTTTTCTCAATTTGGATACCGGTATACCAAGTTATATGTCCTAGAAATTGACCGATAACTGCAGTTTTCTGTTTTACGATCAGTGAATAAATACGATGTAATTCCTAAACAGTTATGTGGATCGATCTAAAATTTTTACAGCATGTATAAAATAATATAATCTATCATATGTAAATTCTGTGAAATTTTCAGAAGTAAAAATTAATTTCTAAAAATTATTTTAAAGTTAAAGGTATTGTTGTGTATACTAAAATCGGCAAAAAGATTAACTAGAATTTTTACGCAAGCTTCATCTTATCTTTTAATAACCAATCCGATTCCATGAGATATCGTAAATATATTGTGGCATGAAATCTATGTTCTCACTACTCATAATAAACATTTATAGTCATGAACAAAGAATTGAAAACACTTTAATTTGAACAAGAGGTAATAAGATATTATTAAACCATATATAACCATATGTATCTAGACTTATATATATGTATATGTTCATGTTTATTTTTCTCTTAAGGATTACGATATGGATAAAAACGGGTTCACGAGATATAAAAAGAGAAGAATAAAGAGATGGAGGGAGGGAGAGAGAAAGGACTTACATGCACAAGCCGGTATTGTCACCGGATTTGTCTATCCGCCGATAGCCTCGCGTTAGTAGCGAGACCTTCTTGAAGATTTCTTCATGTTCTTCCTCTTGGACTCTAGGTGAAGAGGAAGAAGTGAGAGATAGAAAAATGTGAGGAAGGAAAAGATAGAGGAGGACAATAAAGATGGTGTAATGGTGAATTATGTATAATAATATATGCATTCAACATGATAATTAAAAGAGAAATGAAAGGTCACCATTCATTTTGGAAATGAAAAGTCTCATTTGTAGGTTATGAGAAGAATAAAAATGATAAAAAATAATTGCAAGAATGGGGATTTGAACATGTGACTTATGGAATAACAATGCAAGGACTTAACCAATGAGCTATAAGGTTGTTCATGCATATATTTAATTAGAATTAAATATATGATGTTGCTTAAAAAAAAATGGGCATTTTAGATGAGCTGTAAAGAATAAGAATAATGGATTTGGGTTAAATATTTAAGAAAGGAAAAATAAGAATGAGAAGTTAAAAACTTAAATATAAGAAAAAGAATTTGTACCTAGAAAAAAATACATAATAGATTGAGAAATAAAATAATAATAAATTTAATAGAAAAAGAAAAATACCAAGTACAAATAAATACGGTATATTATTGAAGAGGGATAATACAAATGTATAAAGATTTTGGGGTCATTACACCGGGCGGCCCGGCAGTCCACTCCTGAACCGACCCGCTAGCTGGTTGGGACAAGAGTGGGGGGCTAATGATGATACTCGATATTGGCGATCCTCAAGATCAGGACACGCGGCAGATGACGTGTCCCAGAACTCAGAAGGAAGGGCCCACGGGGGCCGGCCAGTCCAACCCTGTACCCGACCTGCAAGCACAAGCTGGCCCTCCTCAGGGCCCCCTGCAAATTGGCCTCCTCGGCCCCATAACTCGCCCTGAGCCGCCACAAAACCAAGACTCCTCGACCTCCCTGCTTGTCCCCAAGCTCCCGGCCGAGGCCATCTTCCTCGGTCCTCCGACCAACTCCACCGCTCACAGGCGTAACCGCCGCTCCGCGAATCTCGCCATACGCAGATTCTCCGTCTGCAACATCCCACGTTTCACGCCATCGCGATCCCCATTAATGGGCGATCCGCTCTTTACGTGGGCGTGACGTCGGGAGCGTAATTGCCGGCGAGATTCTCGCGTCTGCTGCTGCGTGCCACCACCGCTATATAAACTCCCATCACAGCGGGGTCAAGTAAGCCATTTTTTATTCCACTTAGCCGTTATTCTGCTTGGATCTAGCACTAACTTGATCGTAGGAGGGTCCTCGGTGGTACCAAACCATCCCGGGACTTCTTTTCAGGTACTCAGCGCTAAACTTCTCAAATCACCAATCTCCTCAAACCCATTGAGAGCCACACGTAACGGAAGATCATCTCCAAAATCCACCGGGAGATCGACGGAAGACAACATGGCCTGAAAAGGACCTCCATAACTAACGTCTGTATACAGTATATATAACAAATCCGCACACAACACAGCCGCCCCCGCGAAACTGCCCCGAAAAAATGAAATTGCTCACACTATTAACTTGCAGTTACCAGCTTGTCACACGTTTCCTGAAAAACACAAATACCCACCATATCCAGCCGTCCATTCCGTTACCAATAATGAACGAACGGCTACGATTCAATTCACCCGCATCGCGCCGCTCCCTAAAAGCCCTTCTTCTCACCTGAAGCTGCACCTCCACACCCCAACCCCAACCCCAACCCTTGCTCTCTCCAGCTTTCCAACGAAAATCCCCAAATTAAAAAACCCTAATCCCCAGATCACCACCAAGTTCTAGGGTTTCAAATCGACGAAACCCTTTCCCAGCGTTTCAAATGGCGGAAGTCATGGACTTGCCTTCCGAATCTCAAGATCGCCAGCAAGAAAAATCCCCAGACGGCTCTCCACCTCCTGCTGCGCCTCCGGCGAGGAAAAGGGATCGGGACGCTAGGGATTACCCCCACGATTCGAGGAATCGGTCGCCGCCGCTTCCTCCGCCGCCTCCGGCTGGATCTTCGAGAGGCGGGAGAGATCGGGATTATAGGAGGAGGAGTAGCCCTAGCCCGCCTCCTTATCGCGATCGCCGCCACTCGCCGCCTCGCCGTTCGCCGCCCCCCGGAGCGTTTAAGAGATCGAGGAGGGATGATGGTGGATATGATAGAAGAAGAGGGAGCCCTAGGGGTGGGTTTGGAAACGACGATAGAAGGTGAGCATAAGAACTCAGGGTTTGTAGGTTTCGTGCATTTTGCTTCTGTTATAGGTAAAATCAGGGTTTTATTTTATTTCATTGTGGCTGGATTCTGCTGCTGCGACGAACTTTAGTAAAATGTGTATTTCTGTGTTAGGTATGGTTATGATCACGGTGGATCCTATGACCGTGGCGGCCCAGGCGTCAGGGGTGGGTACGGTGATGATAGGTCTCATGGTCGATTCATGAATCGTCAATCAGGTCAACCTCGATACATTATTGTAATACCTTTCGAGTATTCCTAGTGGAGAATTCATGAATTACAACTATTAGTGAGGAACACAAATAATGAGCAATGAACGACACAATAATGAATACTAAACAATTAGTTTATTACATTACAATTTTAACAGAACAACTTCTAATAGAATACACTAGCATGGCAGTATGCTAATTCATATATATACGTCTGCAGCTGTGAAAGCGTGTCAAATCGTTTCTATTGTAATAAAACATATTCATAGTGGGACCCTGCTCAGGCCCTCTAGCTATATGATTATTACTGCCTTTCAATAGTTTCAGGAATTGTCGGTTCTTTACTACCAGGCACGCCTTCTGGAATAATTTTCTTCTCTATAGCTGCAAAAGCCATAAATATGCTATGGCTTTCTCATGTGTTTTATGAAGCGCTAGTCTTTGGCTGTAAATTATTTGAAGTTCTGGTAGGCACTGGAATAATGGACCTTATCTAGCATGGCTTGCTACGATTAACTTGAAGCAATAATTTATTTCAACAAACAGTTTATAAGAAATTAATATTTAACGTTACAAAATAACAAACTTCTACGATCATTTAAAAATGATTGTATTCTAGCTATATTGAATGGTATGGTATCCAGTGTCTACATGCTGTCAGTATTACTTGCAGCTACCAGTAAGCTTCAATCATGGTTGCAACATCAATAGGTAGTCCTGTTTGCATGTTTGTATAGAGGTGTGAGTTCTGCAAGCTAGCTAGGTATTCTCTAGACCTTTTGTGTTTGAAATTCCATGAACTTGTTGAGAGCTATATCCATTAGAATTCCATAAACAGTATTTACGTGCTTGTTAGAAATATTCTTGTGATCGAGTGTCATTCTGATGCCTTCATCATCTTAGCTTGCACATGGGCATTTTGTTTTACTTATTGTTTATATTGGGCCAAGCAAAATTTAATGTGTATTAATCTTCCTAAGCGAAGAAACAACATATTTAGCAATAGATGTAGCTACACAATCGCAAAATTTTTTTCTTTCCAAAAACGTTTTTGTGTGCCATTGTAGTCACCATTAATTACATACTTAAATGAGGAGCGCTATTTATCTCTTGGAATCTACTAAGTGAAATATGCTGAACAAGCATCGTGCGCAAATTTGTATTTAGAAATATTTGGTTAGTCTTTACAACCTCCGCATTTGTGACGCGTTAATAAGTGTTAGAAAACTCCTTGTCCTAAATTTTTATCAGATAAATAATGTGCATACAATGTATTTGAACAACACACAACCCACTTGAACTTGAGAACAAATGGTCCCATGTTGGAGGCTGTAAAAGGCTGAATAAATGGAACGATGGAAGTGGATATCTCGTGGTTCCATCCCAAGAACTTTAAGTCTATTAGGAACTATGTTAGATGCCTACTTTACCAAAATCTTAAGCTGATGGTTGTGGAGCATCAAGTTATATAGATCCATAATAAACAAAACGGTTGTGATTTATGAGTCTTTTGCTTAATCACTTTTATTATCTAAGTCAATTGTTGAAATATAGTAGAGATCATGGGAATTCGGTTTTGGTTGTGATACGAGTTTTAAATGTATAAGAAATATATAGGATATGATATCGATATAATTTATTGTTTCTTTAACATGTAAATGGACAATGCATATATCTATTTTCGGAGGTGCTTCTATACTGCAGCACAGACCCTTGCTACACAGTGTTATTGTGCCCCACTATTTTCAAATTATATGTTTAAACATTTCCTACACATAAACATAGACATACATCGTGTTCCATGGATAAACATAGACACACATCGTGTTCTCTTTCCCTACCTTTTCCCCAGACATTTCATGCACCTTATGCATGTCGTGTGTCCATGTCCATGTATAATATCCATAGTTCTCACTTTAATGTTTGCTGAAATGATAGACAATGTTATCAACAAGTGCTTTGTTTCTTTCATAAGAATGAGATCCTTGCATCTGATAAATTACACAATACAATCCTATGTACACTGGAAATTCATAGAAGAATGAATTTTATTTAGATTTATATAAAAGAGCAAAAGGTATTTTTAGTGCTTACTATTAATGTCAAATTATTGCCCTAGTAAATTTTTTTCCTTTATCAACTTTATTCAGTTCTTTATATATATGGATTTTCATGTTACTAGTTATCTTAATTTAATTGATGTAACCATTCTTTTCCTTTTTTGGGTGAATATGCAGACTGGCATGATTCAGGACGTGGTGGTTACGGTGATGGTCCAAATGGCGGAGGCAGTCAAAGGTTAACAATTTTGCAATTATGATAGAATTAAGTTGCTATTCCAAAATTAATTATCGTCTACCTTTCTTTATTATCCATAATAATTGCTATTTGGTGTAGTGATTAAGATGATAATACTTCTCCATATTCCTTGGGGATTGCTGAGTGACGTTACAATCAATAAGGGTCTCAGCTAATTGCTTTGTGTCTATTTTCAATTAGATCATCTCTCGATTAACTCTAAAGTAAAGCTGTCCACATGTGGGAAAAGTTCAGCAAATGCATAAGTGGCAAGAGAGGTTTGACATGTGCAACAATGAGTGTTATCATTCCTCGGAAAAAGAAAAACAAATGCGAGTTTTATATGAGAGAGAAATAAATATAGAGAGGTGAGGGTATGAATCTGGTTTTCTCCTTTGGAAGTACCAGAGCTGTTTGGTGTTGACTTTCTTCCAGATATCCTTGTCTTGCACTAGGTTATAAAGATGCCTGGACTATCGAGTGGACATTCTCTATGAACTGATGCTCTTGCTGAACTTTTCCTATATGTCGACTGTTTTGTTCTTTCCTTATTTATGTCAACCATGGGTTTTACGTGATGGTGTCTTTTTTGGCCACGCCTTTTAGAAGTGGTAAATTAATGAAAATCATATGCACAACTATTTTTATTCCTTTCCCATGATTTGTCTTAATTAATATGTTATTTTCTGTAATCATATGCACATCTAATACCCCACTTCATATATTGATACAATACCTGGAGAACCGATTCCTCTCTGAGTCTGAAATTTCAGTTTATTCTAGGGTCTAATGTTAATTCTGTAACCATGGGAACAATGGTGTCTACTTTGTACGTTATTCCTCATTTCTTATCCTAGCTGCCTTCTTGGTCTTTTGCTCTTCCCACTTGCATTTATATCTTCTTTCTCTTGCCCTTTGCCTTTGTAGATCATTGTTTCTACTCCATTTCTCTACGTCTTCTCTTGCAAATACCTACATTTAACTCTTTATCCATTATATATCCTATGGCTATAATCTTGGCTGATTCAGATATCAGAAGGTTGATTCAAAGCCGATACAGAGAGTGATATCGGGACTATGTAGCACGTATTATGAGTTGGACTCGAGATCGCAATAATAAAAAAATTAAGGATATGATTCTTTGGGATACACTAACATTTTATTGTTCAAACACACACACACACAATAGGGAAAGGCTATCATTTAAGCAAGTATAAACTAGAAAACAAGTCATTCATTTGTTTTAATGCATAAATTGTTGGTGTCCTTGCCACTGATACATATTTGATGTAGATGGAAATACAATATAAATTTTATTATGTGCCAAAAAGAGTTCTACAACTATCCTGTATGAATCCGAAAGAACCTTATGAATATATTTCAACATGAATATATGGATACTTTCCTCGACGACGGATCCGGGCAACGCTGCCAGCATATTAATGGGTTTTACTATCAAGTTTATTATGGGTTAGTGGGCTGATTAATGGGTTATCGGTTTATTTAACATCATTGAAAAATGCCAAGATTCATAGTTATATCGCAATTTAGTTTCAAAACCATATTAGACATAATTTATTGCTGAGAAAAATATTATTTATAGATATTTATAATATTTTATTAAAAATTTCACTAATTTTTAAAATTCTGTTGGTCAAATGATAAAATAAGATATTTCGATCTGAGATAGCCGATACAGTGAAGAGGGTTGATTACGTTCCCAAATTGACTGTTCGCTACCAGTGTTGATAACCAAGATTCTAAACCTTGTAGTTGTGCATATTGGATAGAAGGTCTATGCATATCCATAGCATGTGCTCATTTATTTCACCTTTTTTGCTTGCACTTTTGAAGCCATTACCATCTTTATGCCATCTATGATGAAATTTTTATTTCTTTCTTATTTATTTATTTTGGAACTCCTTTTTATATAAAACATATGGATGATGAAATCGTTAGGCCTTCCTTTTTTATGCAACATATGATTCATGAAGTTGTTAGGCTTTTCGTTTTTATGTTTGAACTCCTTTCATACTTTTATTCATTAGATGTCATCAAATCTATGTTTGGTGCATTGATTTATCTTGACATTATTTGAAGAAGACATGCATGTTTCCTGTCTATATGAGATATGGCAAGAGTATTATTGCATTTGGCTGGGCTGATTTCTGTTCTTTTCTTAGCCGATTTGGAAATGATGAAATTGCTAATGATGCTTAATCATTTTCATTTTCTTAGCTCAAGTTTCAAGACAAACTGAGCCCTGCATCTCACCCTTTTTTGTTGAGTGAGGTTGGGGTTCCATTGAGATGTAACATGCATTACTTATTTGGTATTGATTGCTTTTAGGGAGGGCTTGATGTCATACAAACAGTTCATTCAGGAGCTTGAAGATGATATATTGCCAGCCGAAGCTGAACGCAGGTAGATAGATACACATGGTTATGATGAAATATTGCATTATGATAAGTTATGATGATTGGACCGTTATGTAAACTGTTATACAATTACAGTGGGAGCTGGCTATACCTTCTCATTTATTTATGATTCACTTGTTTGTCTAATTTTTTTATGGATCTTCATAGAGAGGTTGTATACAATTGTTTATGATATTCCACTAGCATGCATACATGAACACAGAGTAGCATATGTTCACGGGGATGGAACCAGATAATATTCCACATTGCTTTCACAGTCGCCGCAGAATTCTCCACCAGGCAGTAATATTTCTTTCACTGCCTAGTATTTCAGTACTTGGATGATGGCCGTCCCAAAACCCCGCTGATACTAATCAGTCAGCCTATTATATGTATTTTTGGATAAAACTTTACCGATTATGATATTATAGTTATAACTTATTAGATAGTTTCTATCTAATTTTATAATTATATTGGTATACATTTAATGAATTCTGGAATTGAATTATGAAACAGGTGTAAAATTAGAACATTTTCTTAAACTTTTGATTATCAAAATCAATTCGAACACTCTATTTACATAAACAACGATTAACAATTAAACTTTTAGCTATAAATGGAAGCCATTTTCAATTCAACCATTAGAATACATATTATAGGCAGATGCCAATAGAAGTGTCCGGTCCTTCCTAGAATTAAAGCAATCAAAGGTCTAGGTATGGAAATTTTATTACATTTTGTGTTAATAGTTTGTTTCTGTATATCTGTGTTTTATCTTGGTTCGATGCCATGCTCTTTAATTGAAGAATTTGATTTTGTCAAGCTGGTTAAGTAGATCAACTAAATATTTAAAATTAAAATTTTATTTATTTTGAAGTTCAAAATAATTTCCTCGACTTATTGTTTTACAATGGTAGAAAAGGATTAAAATATATCATCAGAAAAATATCATTTTCTATCCTGCATCCCCCTCCCCCGCAAAAAAAAGAGACCGAATTTTCTTTATAAGGTTTCCCCCCTACTGAGTTCAATGCTGGTTGCTTCGCTGTGTGCTCATGAGCACTGTTTGAGGGTGCATTCTGCTGTGCTTACGCGTGCACATGTGCTTGTTTCTATTTAGAGGGTTTAATTGTGTTATTTTGGCCTTTTGGGTTAATCCTGTTTGTTAACTAGTGAGACATTGATGTGCCATATAGGTATCAAGAATACAGGTCGGAGTACATTACAACTCAGAAACGTGCTTATTTTGAAGCTCATAAAAATGAAGACTGGTACTACTTATAGAATATGCATATGGATATAGAGTTTGATTGCAGCTAGAGTTTCTTTTGTTTGTACATCTTTCTGTCAGCTTCAAATATTTTCTGGACTTGTTTTAAATGCAGGCTTAAAGAGAAGTATCATCCTACAAACTTGGTGGCTGTTATCGACAGGTGAGTTGATGTCATTTACATTTTTAACAGCATATAACAGGTGACAGTTTGTGTCCTGTGAGCAACTTGGATCAAGGTCTTCCTAGTTCCTACCCGACAGCCAATTTAGCCTCCCCTCTCACTGCTAAAATCATCCTATTTTTTCATATCTTTGCTTCAGTCTTGTTACATTTCTATTGTCATTTACCTATTGACTTGTAATATATACAGGATGAATGAACAAGCAAGAATCACAGCAAAAGAATTTTTTCTTGATTTGCAGAGTGGAACTCTAGACCTGTAATGTTCTCTTCTTAGTCCTTAGCGACGTTTCACTCATTTGGGTTCTTGACGTAGACTTCTTTTGCCTTTCCTATGCAGCGGTCCAGGTTTGACAGCTTCCACATTTAACAAATCAGAACATGATAGTGAACCAAACTCTGAGGATGAAGCAGATGATGCTGGAAAAAGGAGAAGGCATGTGAGAGCTCCAGCAAAGGAAAACAATCTGCTTTCTGCCGCTCCTAGAGCTCCCTCGGTTACTTCTGAACCTCGGCGAATTCAAACTGACATAGAACAAGCTCAGGCTCTAGTTCGTAAGCTTGACTCTGAAAAAGGCATCAAGGATAATGTTCTTTGCAGTAGCGATCATGATAAATTGGATGGAGAAAAATCACACGGTGGATCTATTGGTCCAATAATTATTATTCGAGGCTTAACAACTGTTAAGGGTCTTGAGGGAGCTGAGCTATTAGATACACTAATTACTTATTTATGGCGCATACATCATTTGGATTATTATGGAATGTCTGAGAGGAATGATGCCAAGGGTCTTCGGCATGTCAGATCAGACAGTAAAGCCACTGACGAATCTAATGTGAAGGGGTTGGATTGGGAGAAAAAGCTTGATTCATTCTGGCAGGAAAGGTTGCAAGGTCAGAACCCTTTGGAAATAATGACAGCCAAGGAGAAACTTGATGCTGCTGCTGCGGATTGTCTAGATCCTTATGTTAGAAAAATAAGAGATGAAAAATACGGCTGGAAGTATGGATGTGGGGCCAAGGGTTGTACCAAACTCTTTCATGCTGCTGAGTTTGTTCACAAGCATTTGAGACTCAAACATCCTGAACTTGTGATTGAACTGACTTCAAAAGTTCGTGAGGATCTTTATTTTCAAAACTATATGAAGTACGTTATGAGTTTATTTTGTATTACCAGCAAGAAAAGATGGTCCGGATCTTCATAACAATATACTGACAGCATTTATCTTTGTTGCAGTGATGCAAATGCTCCTGGTGGAACTCCTGTTATGCAGCAATCAGCTCCGGTATTTTTTTGCTCTTTGCTTGCAAATACACTTTTTAGCTTACAAGACTTATTATTGATAGTAGCCCCATGTGTAAAGCATGCGGAGCTGTAAATCCCATGTTTGTTGTATAAAAAAAAGCCTCATAAAGGGGCATTAACAAAATTAGTCACTGGGTGCGTCACTTAAAGAGCTCTATATTGCTTATGAGTGTGTTACATACCTGGTTACTCTGATCCTTGCATCACATTCTTGTTTTTGTAGGACAAGGGAATGCGGCGCAGACCTGTTTCAGATCGTCTGAGAGACGACCGTGGTAACCGAAGAGATTATGGCAGAAATGATAGATTCAATGATCAAGATAGATACGGCAGGTCCGAGGGCTCACCATCCCGTGATGTAAATGGTGGGCCAGATGGAGGCAATCCTGATGATCCAATGTATGATGCATATGGTGGACAAGGACTCGTTGGTGCTCCTCCCTTTCCTGATGATATTCCTCCTCCTCCACCAGTATTGATGCCCGTGCCTGGTGCAGGGTAAGTTAGCCATATGTGAAACCCACATTTTCCATAGTTTTTTATTTATTTATGTGCATCTTATAATAATAAGCCGTGTCATTCTGTAGTCCATTGGGACCTTTTGTTCCTGCACCACCAGAAGTTGCTATGCGCATGCTGAGGGAACAAGGAGGACCGACTCCTTTTGAAGCGATCGGTGGTGGTCGGGGAAGGAAAGGGAGACCCGGTCCACAAATGGCTGCTCCAGCGCCAATCCTTGGTGTACCTCCAGCGCTGCGACACGATCCTCGTCGTATACGGAGGTGAATGCTACTTTTAGTTGATCATTTGCTTATATTTGATTGCATTTTATTGTGTGAAGTATGGGTTGGCAGAGTCGGAAAAATACACTTCTTTGCCAAAAAATAAAATAAAAATAAAAATGAGAGATGACTTCTTTGCTCTTCTTTTAACTCGTGTTTTTACCTTGAGGCCATTAGCCATTATGCACCTGCATAATATCATGGGTAATGCATAATGATACTGTTCAAATATTGAACTCAATATCCATTTATGGTATAAAACAATTTTAAAGTCAGATCGACCATGGAACATTCGGATTTAACGCATAGGATATGACTATAAAATTGGAGATTTTTTTTATTAAAGCCTTAACTTTAGCACATTCTTTTACTAAATAATTAAAGTATACGACCTCATCAGCTTAATTTATATTCAATCTTATGTCACATCATGTATTAGTTGACAGACCTCATATATATATCCAACTCATTGGATATATTTGGATATAAGGATATGTGTAAGAGGGATATATTGGAAAGTTCACAACAACATTATTTTTGTCCCTATTTAAAGAAGGGGTGGCTATCTGATAAGAATGCAAATATGATATTGAATTCTAACCGAATTACCAATATTTGTTTGCACCATCACATCCTTCTTTACTGATGTGATCCATGTTTGTTTAAAGTATAGTTGCAGTCGATTCAACTAATAATTATGTAGCACCTAACTGTGTACTCGTTGATCCTGCTTTCGCATGTCTAAATAATCTGAACTGATTCCTCATTTCTATCCCATGATTTCTTTCTTTACGAACATCAACATGCTTCTCGACGACATTTTTTGAATTTAACCATTATATTTTGATCTAATGAACACCATCCTTAATCCCACCATCGCCATCTTGATGAATATTGATCACTCTGAGTTAAGACTTCGGTTTAATGCTTTTGGAGTACCATCAAACATATTACATGCATCATGGAACCTCAAAGCTCAGTTTTTAGCAATTGATTCATAAGTTATGCCAAGAGATAAAGAAATAGCTTTGTATCCTTTGGAGCTTGAAAAGACTATTTGTTTCACTTGATTTATTATTCTTTGAACTGGTTTGCTGTGATCTCAATGTGAACACCAGCATATTTACCAGATCTCTTACAGTCTTCTCTTTATTATGATGCTACATGTGGCTAATTCGTTGTCGCTGAAAGTTTAGGACCATCTCTCTTTATTATATATGCTGATTCTTGTCATAACCTCTGTGGTTGCAGCTATCAAGACCTTGATGCTCCTGACGATGAAGTGACTGTTATAGATTACAGGAGTCTTTAGGCTTTGTGTTTGTGTCCAGCTGTTGCCACGATTGTTGATTTCAGGAACGAGAAGGGCTCTCTCTGGACTTGGAAAATGCATTGGAAAGCTAATTGTTGGAGTCCCTTGCATTCCAGACTTCCAGTATTGTACTGTACTTTTTATGTTGCCAAACACAAGTCTCAGTGGCCCTAAGATGTGTTGATTGAGGAAAGGGATAATAATTGTAGCTATGTTATGCTTGTGATGCTGCTGTATCCATGCATCTTTTTTTAGAGTAGGGGAGAAATATTTCTCTTGAATCTCCTTTTGCTTGTCTAAATTTGTACGTAGCGCCTTGCTATTGTTTTAACTCTAATTTGCTTTGTGAACTCCGTGGTGAAACCTGATGTGTGAAACTTGCTGTTGTTTCAAATTTACATCATTCTTGTCATTTGTGTAGATGAATGTAATTTGCGAGGGCTGGGGTTGATCTTGTTATGTAGAGATGTAAAATTGGATTATGATAATGGGAGATCCTGTTTCTCATCTCTTAACTTCTACATCAGCCACACCCCATTCTCTTAGTAAGATGCTAGTGCTGTTATAGCTTGATATAATTCCAAAATTTTGGTTTAATATTAGATTCTGCTTGCCATCATATGAAAATTGGTTTGATATAACGAAAATACTAGGAAGCAAATATTGTTGGAGAAACCATGTTAAGCTCTTTTCATTGCAAAATAAATCAGCTTCATTTCATATCTAATTACGAACAATTGCTGTTTCTCAAATGTAGCCAGAAATGAATTGAGGCCGTACCATTCCCTGCGTTTTATTCAACCAACATGATGAAAGTCACGATAGTCACACAATATCACTCGCCTTTCACAAGACGCTCAATTCTAATATCTTGGAGACATGATTTCTTACGAGAGGGGGAGGGTTCCACTGAGGAAAAAGACCAGCATTTTCTTTTCTTTTTCTTCTTCTTCACGCTAAATGAGAGCTTGGCTGCAGCAGCAGCGGCAGCAAGCGACGACATTTTAACGATTACATCTCGATTAGGCATCCGCCTCCTCTTCCACCACCACCCTCTGATGGAGGTCCTTTTTGGGTCTCTTTCAGATGTTGTCTTCCGTCGATCTCTCGGTGGATTTTGGAGGTGATCTCCTATTGCGTGTGGGTCTCAATGGGTTTGGAGGAGATTGATGACTTGGGGAGTTTAGCGCCGAGTACCTGCAAAGAAGTCCCGGGATGGTTTGGTACCACCGAGGACCCTCCGACGATCAAGTTAGTACTAGATCTGAGCAGTGTAACGGCTAAGTGGAGTAAAAAATGCCTTTCTTGACCCCTCTGTGATGGGGGTTTATGTAGCGGTGGTAGCATGCAGCGACGGCGCGAGAATCTCGCCGGCAGTTACGCTCCCGACGTCACGTCGGCGCGGAGAGCGGATCGCCCATTAACGGGGATCGTGATGGCGTGGAACGTGGGATATTGCTGGCGGAGAATCTGCGCATGGCGGGATTTGCGGAGCGGCGGTTACGCCCGTAAACGGTGGAGTTGGTCGGAGGACCGAGGAAGACGTTCTCGGCTGGGGAGCTCGGGGGCGGGCGAGAAGGCCGAGGAGTCTTGGTCTTGTGGCAGCTTGGGGCGAGCTGAGGGGCAGAGGAGGCCTATTTGCGGGGGGCCTGAGGAGGGCCAGCTCGCGCGTGCAGGTCGGGTATTGGGGTGGTCTGGTCGGTCCCTGTGGGCCCTTTCTTCTGAGTTCTGTGACACGTCATCTGCCACGTGTCCTGCTCTTTGGGGTCACCAATATTGAGCATCACCATTAGCCCCCCACTCTTGTCCCGACCAGCTAGCGGGTCGGGTCAGGAGTGGACTGCCGGACCGTCCGTGGTGAGCTCCTTCCTAAGGTTTTGCCGGGACGCGTCCCCGGGCCGTAAGCTGACTTTTCTGCCAGCGAATCAGGACAGGATCTCTGCATTTAAGGAAGGTGCGCCGGTTCGTGCCTCCTGCCGTTGAAGTGACGGTCCACGTGTCAAGCGTCGGTTGGCTGACGCAACATGTGCAGACCTATGACGCCTGCAGGGGTGCGGTCCAGTGTGGGAACGACAAGTGGAACAATCGGAGCCGTTGGATGCGAGGAGGTGTTTTGGCGGGAGGCGAAGGGAGTCGTTGGATGAGGTCGCTCGCTGTGTTAAATAGGGGTGGGGCCCATTCCAGGGCCCCTACTCTTTCATATTTCCCCGTTCTAAGTCCTGATTGCTCGGCGCTCGTATTCTTTCTTCCGCTTTCGTTTCCCGAGGACCCTCCTTCTCAAGGTTAGATGTCTTCCTTTGTCGAGTGAGTAGATGTCGTCGGAGTAGGTTCTAGGGACCCTTTAGGTGAGCCTGAGTCCTTCCGGGGAGCAGGGTCGGCCCTTCTTCCCGGGATCGTGTGGCAGGGGCAGCCCCTAAGGAGGAGGCGGTAGATGCTGCCCCTGGCGCCTCGTGTTGAGTGAGGCATGAGGAAGAGCTCGCCAATGCTCGAGCTCGTTTCCACATCCCCGCGATATACGCTTCGTCTGTCCAAGGAGGAAGAGAGGGCAGACCAGGTACGGGGCAGGGAGATCGCCCTGTATTTGGAAGCTTTTTGGGGCGGAATGCGCCTGCCCTTTTCTCCTGAGGTCGTCGAAGCGCTGAACTTTTTCGGGTTAGCCCCTGGCCAGTTGGTGCCGAACTCGTGGAGGATTCTCCTCGGGTTCCTGATACGCCTGAAGTTACAGGCGATTCCTTTCAGACTCTCCCTCCTTGATTCTTCCCCCGTCTTCAAAAATCACCCGGTGGTCGAGCGGGCTACCCGAGATGGGTCTACCTTTCCTTTAGAAAGCAACAGGGGGCCCCCGCCGGGACAGGGGTTGTGGCTCTGCCTTTTTCCATTCACGACTGGAAGCAGAAGTTCTTCTTTGTTTCCCCCCCGAGGGCGAGAACTGGCCCGTGCCTACACAGGGGTCGAGAGAGAAATGCTTGCCGGGGAACCAGTCCAGTGACCCCATCGCGGTGAGAGTGGCGTCGTGGGAGCCCATCCCCCGTTTCGACGTGCTGCTGTCTGAGAGGGTCCTGAGTTGGGCCGGGCTCAGCCCCGTTGAGTTCGTCGGTAAGTGTCACGCCCCGCTTCCCAAAATACGGAATACGAGGGGTTGACAAGGCCAGCCATGCTCCTACGGTCAAGGAAATGTCCTGCCGTAGTCACACTTCGGCTTCTAGTTTTACATGGTAAACAGTAAATGATGCGCAGGTAATGAGAAATGCAGTAACTGAATGAAACAATGTAAAGAACTGACCTGATGGGAAACAAAAGGGTATAACCCTGGATAGCTAATCAAGATGTCCGTGATGTACGTCTAGTCCCGGTCCAGGCTAAATCTTCTCCTCATACTGAGCATGCATACTCAGGTCGTCAGAGCGACACAATAGCAATATAATATATAAATTCATGTGACAATTCTAACAGTGATAATAGTTATATATAACAGTAAATTAATGACGGTATAGGCATGAACATGCAGTAATCAATGCAGCGGAATAGTAAAAGCAGTAGAATGATATGCCACGTATGTCAACACAGTAAGTATGTATATCGATGCCATTATCCCTATCAGTCTCTAAGTCTCACTATACAGGTCACTAAACCTATCGTCAGTCCAAGTGTGAGAGTCAACCACTCGCGAGTGTCCTCCACCCAAGGGTAGAACCCAAGGGCAAGGGACCACGGGCCTAACATATAAATCACGGTAATAATCATGTACCCTGTAAATCTCCATATATCTCCCTAAATATATAAGCCGGCATGGGACTCCCGAGATTCTGTTGAACTCACACTCAAACTACCCCACACCCTGTGGTCTATATCAAACGCTAACCATAACCCTAAATACCAATCGGTCTGTGACAAGTCTGCGCGAGAACTGGAGGTAGGACCTCCATCAAGCACGTCCCGACTAATACCTAAGATAAATGGCAGTGTCTGGTGCCTTATCTGTGACACCCGTGCAAGAGCTTCCATAAGTGTCCCATACCACTTATAGTTACACGTACACGTGTCCCACAGACGTCGACAATGCAATAGAATAATAAGGTTCACTGATTGTGTACAAGTACGTATCACTTTCACTTATTCACTGATACACGAATACTAACGTACTTGCCACAATCATCACTAATACCTAACACTGGGTAATGCACGTTATCACTAGGTTATCAATGCAGTGACATGTGTATGATATGATGCGTAAACAGTATGTAAAGCATGATTAAGGTGTCATAAAACAGTATTCTATCACTTGCACGATTTATCATGAATCGTACGTGTACAGTTTAGCGAAACGATAAACAGGTAATAATTAGTATGTTCAGTTATCTATCCATCGAATTTAGTTTCATGCCAATCGGGTTTCAGGATCATTAATTATGGCCATTTCATTTTAAACGTTTGCGGCTGGAAATCCGGTTTTAGAATCGAAAGTCCGTTTCGCAATGCATTTTAATCCCAGTTGGGATCAGATTTTAGCGACACCACAGTTGGATGAAATTTAGGATTTTCAGTAAGGTTTTCAACGCAACAGACGGATTTTCAATCGCATCTGTATGTCAGGAGTTATACATTGTTTAACGCTAGTATGTCGATTCTGATTCTGTTGGGACTGTTATACGTCCCGATCTTTTAAATTACAGATTAAATAGCAACCGATGACGAAACAGAATGAAACCACTTGTGTTATCTATCTAACAGATTCTCCTTCAATAAAATGCAGAGTTCCGCAGTCTACGAGTTAAGGAAACAGGGTGGTACCACTTTACGGGACAGTAAACAACAACTGGAGTCGCTCTGGACTGCAGTCCAGAGTCGCACTCCGATCTAAATATTATCACAGTTTAAGTACAGAAACTATGAGAAACTTGCATAGGATTATAGTTCGTCGAGTCGGCTTCGATTTAAGCCATCGAACGCACCATTCCAGTATGTATATAATTTATGGTGATTTTAACGGTTTTCAGGTACAGGAAATTTCCAGTTTTACAGGCAAACTTGGGGGTAGTCGTTTTAGTCGGTAATCGTCGTATTATCCAGTGAAATTTATACAGGGTATTTATCACTACACGGGCCAAGACGGACAATCTAATTCCGTCAAAATAGACAAGTACTTTCATAGGAATCACACATCGAACAGGTTTGACACATAATCGATCTGAAACTGTAATTTTACGATCTATGTAATTTAAATTTGTAACTTGAATATATAACATGTAGCAAGTAAAAGTACTTGCCTGGAAATGTGTCGACAATAATACTGCAGTGGTATCAGCACGATCGCGCCACGAACGCAAGTACCGGCTCAGTCCTTTGGAATCCGACAATTTCACTCGATCTAGCTGCTCTTTGTGCCCTTCTTTTCTTCACTGCTTCACGTTGTTCCTTGATTTGATGTGAGGGAGGGTGAGACGCTGATAAAGGGAGAGAAATTTAGAGAGAGAGAAAGAGAGAATTAGAGAGAGAGAGAGAGACAAAGAGAGGGAATTAGAGTGAGAGAATTAGAGAAATTGAGAGAGAGAGGGAGAATAGAATGAATGAGAATTAAGTGGTGATTAATAGGGTTTTAAAAGGGATTAATGGGGGAAATTAATTAGGATTAAAGAGGCATTAACTTGGTGGTTTAATAGGAATTTATAGAGGAGATTTGGGTTTGGATTTGAAGGGATTTAAAAGAAATGAGGTGGGATAATTGTTATTTTAATGGGCCGGGGAGGGAAAATGGGCTCGGGCCAAAGGATAAGATAGTAGGGAAAAGAAAGGGGCCGGGCTTGGAATTTTAAGTGAATGAGAAAAGGATTAGAGGAGTGGGCCAGCTCTGGGCTTGGGGAAAGTAACGACCGGGCTAAAAATGAAAAAGAAAGGGGATACTAAAAGAGGAAGGGAATGAGGGTTTGGGTTAGGGAAAATTAAAAGATATGAGATTAGATTAGGATTTGGGTTTTTAGAATAATACAAATAATAATTATAAAATAAATAAATTTTGAGAGTGACAAAAATACGGATATTGGTATTCAAAAGGACTGGGTATTATAGTAAGTTTAGGCTTGCTTTTTGGCTTGTATATTGCTTGTGTCGCTGACCTCTTTACATTCGGTTTTGTGCAGGTGCCATAAATATGGACTCGCTCCGAGCCTCCATGCACCAGCCAAGGAAGGTCACGAAGGCGGAGGGTGCCGGCTCTTCCCGCTCAAAGCCTGCCCCGGCTCCTTCTCCTCCGGTGGTCGTGTCCCGCGAGTGCTCGGAGGCGGATCTCGTCCCGTGGCCCAGCAGAGTGTCGGGCCGGAAGCGGGCTCGGATTCTGGAGGATCCGGCCTCAGAGGAGGAGATCGGCTTTCCCTCAGAGCCGCTCAAGAGGAGGTCATCCCGGGGACCGTCTTCGCCGATCATGGTGGAGGAAGGGGCTTCCAGTTCGCAGTGCCTTCGGGGCTATCCGTCGCGGATAGCCTGCTGCACAAGATAGAGACATCAGCCGGGGGTAGAGTCCCCGGGGGGACCTTCAAGGCTCAGCTGGCATCCATCGCCCAGGAGTCCGTGCAGGTAAGTGCTTGGTTTTTTATTATTATATATTTTTTGAGATTCGGTGCCTCCCCCGTCTTTCTGATCTCTCTCCTGCCTTTCAGGTTCTCTAGCACGTTGCCCTCGCCTTACGCATGGAGGCCGAGGTGATAGCCCCGGCGATGAAGGCTGCGGGCCAGCTCGTCTCGCTGGAAGAGAGCTCCAAGCGGGAGCTGGAGGCGGTGAGGGCGAGGGTCGCCGCCCTGGAGGGCGAGGTGGAGGCTGAGAATCGGAAGGTCGCTCGGCACCGCGAGGCCGCCGCGGCTGCCGAGGCTAAGCTCGAGGACGCTCAGGTGCTTTCCGGAAACCTGAAGAAGACGGTGAAAACCCTCCGGAAGGGGCTGAGGGCGGCGACCGAGTCGGCGAAGTTAGCCGACCTGAGGGCGACGAAGTTGGCCGACCTCTTGGCGGCGAAGGCGGTGGAGGGCTACAAGAAGTCGAAAGACTACTTCGATGACCTGGCCGTTGCCACGACCCTCATCTGGCACGAGGCCCTCGACGCCGTTAAGGCCCGGGTGCCGGGGTTCGCCGACGAAGAGCATCGGGCCGAATACCCCCTCGCGGACGCCGGTGAGCAGGGGCAGGAGGTTCTTGGCGAGGAAGTCGCCAAGGACCTAGCTCGCCTCGTGGTGGATGTCGAGGGCCCCGAGGTCGCTCCTGGCCCCGAGGCCTAAAGCCCCCGTCTTCCTCTTCCTTTTCTTTTGTTGCTTTTGGAATTTTGTAAGCCTCCGGGCATTTTGTAAGGCTGGGGAGCCAAAAATACCCTTTGTAAAGACTTTGCCTTTTAGTAATAAAACTTTTTCTTTGGTTTCATCGGTTTGTCCTTGTCTTTTGTTCATGAAGAATGCTCGTAAAATTTCTCTTCTTACGCTGTTGGGCTTCCATGTCAGGTCCATGTAAGGTCGGCTGCTTGCTTAGCGATCGTCCTTCGAGTTGGTTTCGATTACTTGCCAAGCGTGCCAAGCGCTGCTGAGAAGGAGGCGTCTCCATGGCCCCGAAGTCGAGGGGAGATCGCTCGAGACTTGGATAGACCTGACGCCTCTTGTTGGTGGCTCGGATCCTCTGCATGCGATGGGCAGAGAGCTGTCCGCTTTATTTGTGCCGAGGGTAGATGGAAGCTGCTCCGTTGCCCTTTGGCGAGGGCTTCTGATTTCTGGCGTCGTGGGCAGGCAACCACCAGTCTGGGATGACCGAGCAGGGTAGCCGCTCGGAGGCCTCTTTCGAGGGCTTCGATCCCTTGCGTCATGGGTGGGGAGCTACCAGCCGGAGTTGACCGAGCAGGGCAGCCGCTCGGTTGCCACTTGCGAGGGCTTCGATCTTTCAGGACGGGGACCGAGCAGGGTTACAGCCCGGTGCCTCTTGGCGAGGGCTTTTGTCCCGAAGGATAGCCGAGTGAGGGATCCTCGGGCTCGACTGCCTCTGGGCGGGCTTTCTGATCCCAGGCGTTGCGGTAGGGAAGCTGCCCGCCGGGGATAACGGAGCAGGGATGACCGGGCAGTGAAGCCGCACGGTTGCCTCTTGGCGAGGGCTTTAATCTCTGGCGTCGTGGGTAGGCAACTACCAGCCTGGGATGACTGAGCGGGGTAGCCGCTCGGATGCCTCTTGCGAGGGCTTCGATCCCTGGCGTCATGGCTAGGGAGCTACCAGCCGAAGATGACCGAGCAGGGTAGCTGCCCGGTTGCCTCTTGCGAGGGCTTTGATCTTTCAGGACGGGGATCGAGCAGGGTTACTATCCAGTGCCTCTTGGCGAGGATTTTGATCCTTGTCGGTTGTGGTAGGAAGCTACCAGCCGGGGATAGCTGAGCAAGAACTCGACTGCCTCTGGGAGGACCTTGGTCCTAGGCGCTGGAGGGGCTGTAGAAGCCTACCAAGGACCCTTGGCCGGGTAGGGTTACTGCCCGGTGCCTGTTGGCGAGGGCTTTTGTCCTGAAGGATAGCCGAGCAAGGGATCCTCGGGCTCAACTACCTCTGGGAGGGCTTTCTGATCCCTGACGTTGCGGTAGGGAAACTACCCGTCAGGGATAGCCGAGCGACGGTTGGGCTCGACTGCCTCTAGGAGGACTTTCTGATTCCGGACGTTGCGGTAGGGAAGCTACCCGCCAGGGATAACCGAGCAAGGTAGCTGCTGGGTTGCTTCTTGGTGAGGGCTTTCTGATCCCTGGTGTTGCGGTAGGGAAGCTACTCGCCAGGGATAACCGAGCAGGGTAGCTACTGGGTTGCCTCTTGGTGAGGGCTTTTATCTTTGGCGTTGCGAGTAGGGAAGCTACCGGCCAGGTATAGCCGAGCAGGGGAGCCGCTCGGCTGCCTCTGCGGAGGACTTTGATCTTTAGCGCTGGGGGAGGGGTCTGAGGAGGCCGGCTAAGGACAACCGGGCAGGGTAGCTGCTCGGCCGAATCTTCATAAGGTTTCGCCCGACCATCTAATTGCGGGTATGGGGAACAGGAACGGTCGCGGCGGGCGTGCGCGCAGCATGCGCATTGAATGTGGGGGGAAGCGAAGCGCCAGGGTCGCGTCACTTCGATTCCGCTAGAGAAGGCTCGATGATCGCCGCGTGGCAGCGACTTCTTGGGTGAGAGCGGGCGACCGTTGAGTTCCGTTGGGGCGCAGCGGGCTATATAAGGCTGAAGGAGCACCAGTCTTTCCTTGTAAACGGAGCGTCGAGAATGCAGGACCTCCCCTTTACCATCCCCGAGATCATCCATTTCGAAGACGTATACCTCTATGACCAGAACTGCACCGAGGACACGGTGCAGTTGGTATATGGGAGCATCGAGGACCACTTTGGCCGGTTGCTCCCCCGACGTTCCTCCCTGCTGCAGCTGCTGATATACTCTATCTGGAAGGCATCACCGGGGCTTTACAATCCCCTGTCCGAGCAGCTCTATGACGAGGCCATGGGCAAGCTGCGGTCCCTGAGGCGCTTCGGCTTGATCTCCGCGAACCAGCTGGCTCGTTCGGAGGCGCTCGTCCGCGAGTGCTACGAGTTGAGGCTCGGGGTCAACGTGCGCGGGGGGAACCGAGGGGAGATGTTAGATCTCGTGAGGCCTCGGCTGGTGGAGATCTTTATCAAGTATCATGAGCAGTGCTCTCTGCACCCCCTTCCCCCGCTGTTGTAATTTTTCTTTTTCTTTTTGTATGTACGGCTGAGGAGCCCATAATACCCCCCCTTTTTTTGAATAAATGAGATCTTCCCTATTTTTCCGCAATGTTCCATTGATCTTTATTAAATTAATAATAGACCCTAGGGAGAGTTTACATTGCCCCAAAAGAAAAGTAAATGCTAATAGATGACCCTATCAGCGTGGCCCGAGATTCCCGGAGGCTTGCGGGTCTTCGTGCTCGGCATCGTGTACGGGGCTTCTCGAGCGCCGGACTGGTCATCTGCTGAGACAAGCATGATCTGGCCGATGGTCAGCTCGGCGGGAGGAGGACGCTGCTCCTATTCGCGGTCGGCTTGCCGTTTGTCCCTTAAGTAGGCGGCGAGGTGCCCCGATCGGATGAGCTCCTCGATATAGTCCCGGAGTTGCTTACAATCCTTAGTGGCATGGCCCAGCGTCCGGTGGAAGGCGCAGTAAGGGCCCCGGGTTCGCTTCGAGGCCTGACGCGGGATTGGGGGGAACTTGAAGAACCCCTCACCTTGGGCCTCCTCCAGTAACATTACGAGGGAGATGTTGAGCGGGGTGTACTTCTGGAACTTCGGGTGATAGGGTTGCTGACGCTCCAGCTTTTCTTCCCGAGCCCTCTTCTTCGGGTCGGGCCGTTCTGCTCGGGGGAGGTTCGCGTTCACCTCGGACTCCAGCTGAATCTCGCGCTCGGTCCACGCCTTGACTTCGGCCATGGTCCTAGACTGTGCCAATGCAAAGGAGCGCAACCACTCCTTGTGCCTAAGGCCAGATCTGAGCGCCGTGATGACGGTCTCGTCCCAGTGCTCGGGGACCTCGAAGAGGGCGTTGTAGAAGCGGGTGATGTTGTCACGCCCCGCTTCCCAAAGTACGCTAAAGTGGGCACGTGACATAGCCAACCATGCTACCTGTGGATAGGAAAAATCCTTCCACAGTCACATTACGGCTGCGGAGATATCAAGAGCAGGAAAGTAAACTAACTATCTAGTACATGTCCATAAGCCAGAGTAAAGAGTCAAGAGATAACAATATGCGGAAACCAAAAGATACAATAAATGAAACACCTGGAGTGAAACTACGTACCGACATGAACCTCACCGCTCGTCTAAAAGCGGTAAAACTCCTAATCAGTCTGCAGTAAGGTAGAAGAATCCGGGCCATGCAAAACCCAGACGTCAGCGCGTCAAGCCATCAAGTAATAAAATAATAAACAGGGTAACAGACAATGCAAATATAAACATGAATAAGCAAGGGTAACAATAATATAAATCAGAGCAGTGCAGGGTAGTGTGTAGTGAGTAAACTAAACTGTTCTATCAGGTTCTCTATTCTAAAGTCTTTGAAACCAAATTGATGAATCATCGATGTAACTCAATAGTATCCCGTACATACCCGGGACCACGGCCACAATATTCTCGGCTGAAACCGAGACATGCCGCTAGGCACAAAACAGGAATGTGTACACTCAATAGTATCCCGTACATACCCGGGACCACGGCCACAATATTCTCGGCTGAAACCGAGACATGCCGCTAGGCACAAAACAGGAACGTGTACACTCAGAACAGGTAGTGAACTGTCGAGTTACAAGTCAGGTTTCACCTTTTGATTTCCCCATACCCCCAAGTTATATGTGTAGGTCAAGTCAGGTATCCCGAAATCAAGAAACTAATGCCAACACAGGATCAGGTAAACATGTTTGTCTGGATAGACAACAGGAACGGTCCATGAGGACTTCATGTCAGGTTTGTTGGCATTAGACACAAGATCAGGTAACGGGTCAGGTCATGGTACATCATGTCAAGTTAAGCAGTATACGGTACCATGTCGGGTCAATCAATGTGTAGGTAGCAAGACAGGTCAAGAAGCAAGCGATATCATAGGTGCACGCACAATCAGTTATATAATCAAGTATGGGTATCAACCACATGAGATAAGCAATGAAGTAAGCAATAGGCAGATTCATTCGATTTGCAATACAGTTATCAATTGTGTCACAGAGATGATTTCAACATTATAAGAGTGCAGTAAGACAATTATAGCCGTTTAATCCTGTTAACAAGTTTAAGACTTCATAGATGCAATGTTATATGTGTATATAGGTTCCACGAATGAAATCACAGTTTAAGCAGGTTAAATGCATACGAGTGTCCAAATGAAGTAAAACGGAAGAAAAGGTGCCATAGGCTACGCCATCAGTGTAAGTGTAATTAAAACATGTAAATGTGATTATTAGGTTCCAAATTAGTAATTACAACAGGTAGGTTCCAAGTTTGAAAGATAAATGATATATAACAATCTTGAACACGAAAAATAGGAAATTATAATACCAAAGTTAAATTGCAGGTTTTAGGGTGTCATTAATTATAAGTAAATATTGTTTAGCATGTAGCAAGGGGTACTTGCCGCGACGGGTCGCGGATCGGGAAAACGGAACGTAAAACGTCGGCGGGGAAAACTCGCGACGGACGCACGGTTCACGGAATGAACCCAAACGACGAACAGTGGAACCACACGGGTCGGGGTACCATGCTGGAACGTCGGGACACGTCGTCGGCACGGCCGGATTCCGGCGAGATCAAAAACAGCGAATGTCAAGAGTTGCAATCAAGAAGAGAAAGGAAAAATAAAGGAGAACGGGAAGGAGGATGGAGAAGGAGGGCTTACAATGGTCTGTGGGACGGGTGGTGACGGTCGACGGCGTCGACGAACTCTGGCGGACCACCTGCAGGGGACACCGCGATTAAGAATGAAACCGGCGCAAGAAAATAAAGAAAAGGAAGGAAGGAGAAGAAGTGGAGGAGGTGAGGGGGGTGTGAGGCTCACCGAGGGGGTGCTTGCGAGGCAGGGGCGGATCGAGATCGCCGGCGGCGATTCGACGAGGTGTAGGCGGTGTGCAGGCGGCGTGCAGGTGGCGTGCAGGCGGTCGGGAAAGAGGGAAGAGGAGGAAGGAGGTGTAGTGGGTCGGTCGAGGGCGAGGAGGCGACGAGGCCGGCGAGGGTGTCGTCGGCGTTGGGGCTGCGGCGGCGAAGGGGGGTGAGGCTGCGGTAGGGTCTGCGATGGGTTCTGCGTTTTAAACGAAAGGAGAGGAGGGAAATAAGTAATATAGAGGAGAGAGAGAGAAAAGTTAGAGAGAGAGATACGGGGGAGAGAGAGGAGAGAGATAGAGAGATAAGAAGGGGGGAGAGAGAGATATACGGAAGGGAGAGGGAGAGGGAGAGGGAGAGAGAGAGGTAAGAGGTGGGGCCCACGGTTGATTAGGAGAATCGTGATTGGTTGGCCAATAAAGATTGGTGAAAGATTTATAAATATAGGAAAATAATATAAGGTTAAATTAAAATATCGATGGCTTTAAAATATTAAAATTTGGGGTTTTGGCATAAAGTAAAACATTTCCAAATCGCGCCCGGGTCGGGTCCAAAAATTTGAAATTGAAATAATAGAATTTTAGGCGGGATCCAAAAATTAAAATGAAGTGTTTTATGATCAAAAAGCATACCCTCAAAACGGACACACATACGTGTACGTAGCCGTCCAAACTCGCCCGTTTCACTGAACGGGACGAGAACACGACGCACGGACGCTACAACGGGGTTAGGGGTGTCAAGTAGGCCAAGATGAATATTTTTAATTTTATTTTAGATGCCATAAATTGTTATATGCAGAAATGAATTTCCGGGTAGAATTTACAATAAGTAACAATCAAGCAAGATAAATGAAATAAATGCCACACTACGTTCAAACAGTAACGTCAATTAGTAGCATTGGGCTCAGGTGTTACAGATGTAAGCCTTGAACGTCTCCTTATCTCCGCTCTTTATTGTGAAGAGATAGTCGACCGTGCGCTTCTGCCGACGGTTCCCCACGAAGTGGCCGAAGAACTGAGTAGCCAGCTCGTCGAAGGTCGAGATTGAACGAGGCTCGAGCCATCGGAACCAGTCTCGACCTGCGCGGATGAGGGTGGCTGGGAAGGTCCTGCACTGGGCGGCGTCGGAATGGTCCTGGAAGCTCATCCCTGCGGTGAAGGCATCCAAATGGTCTTTAGGGTCGGTCTTCCCGTCAAACAGAGAGACCTTTGGAGGCCTGTTGCGCGAGGATACATGGACAACGAGCAGTCCCTCGGTAAATGGTTTGGTGAGTGAACCGGCGGCGTACTCAGCCCCGTCGGCCGAGAGGTGACCTTCCCGGTGCATGCCCTCGATCTTCTTTTCGAGGGCGTCGAGTCGTCCGCGGTACCCCGAGGACTCGGTGCCCTGCGATCCCTGGCCTCTGCTGTGGGAGGACTGCGTCTGGGCACGGCCCCGGTTCCTCTCGATGAGGTTCCTTAGATCCCCGGACGAGGTGGCCCTCGAGCCGTCGTGGCGAGCCCCTTCTGTGCGACCCCATCGAGGGAGAGGGCGTCGGTCATGCCTGTGGGCAAGTGAGGTGACCGACATCTCCTCAGGGAGGTACGGGTCGCGAGGAGGCTCGAGGCGTGGAGCTCCGGCGGCGGACCTTGGTGTGGAGCCGTGGGACGCCCAACGAGCCTCAGGGAGTATCGGCCTATGAGATCCGTGGTCTGGAGTCGTAGCCTGCCCGTGGTCAGCCGTGCCGACGGGGGCAGAGCCTTCTGGAGGCAGAGAAGCGGCGATCTGGGGCCAGGCCCGGCCGTTGGACGTGGATGAGCGCCTCTACGAGGGACTGTAGCCGATCTATTCGGCTGGCGAGGGCGTTGATGATGGTCACCGGAGGGGGTTCATCCGCGCCTCCGGTGAGGGGGAGGCGGCGGCTGGTACTCGGATCTTCAGGATGGTTGCTTGGCATGTGGACGGAGATCGGAAGGCCAACTTTCTTTTTGTGGAGTTTGCTTTACCACAGACGGCGCCAACTGATGGAGGTCCTTTTTGGGTCTCCTTCAGATGTTGTCTTCCGTCGATCTCCCAGTGGATTCTGGAGGTGATCTCCTATTGCGTGTGGGTCTCAATGGGTTTGGAGGAAATTGGTGACTTGGGGAGTTTAGCGCTGAGTACCTGCAAAGAAGTCCCGGGGTGGTTTGGTACCACTGAGGACCCTCCGACGATCAAGTTAGTACTAGATTTGAGCAGCGTAACGGCTAAGTAGAGTAAAAAATGGCTTACTTGACCCCTCTATGATGGGGGTTTATATAGCGGTGGTAGCACGCAGCGGCAGGCGTGAGAATCTCGCCGGCAGTTACGCTCCTGACGTCACGCCCGCGCGGAGAGCGGATCGCCCATTAACGAGGATCGTGATGGTGTAGAACGTGGGATATTGCTGGCGGAGAATTTGCGCATGGCGTGATTTACGGAGCGGCGGTTACGCCCATGAGCGGTGGAGTTGGTCGGAGGACCGAGGAAGACGTCCTCGCCTGGAGAGTTCGGGGGCAGACGAGAAGGCCGATGAGTCTTGGTCTTGTGGCAGCTTAGGACGAGCTGAGGGGCCGGGGAGGCCCATTTGCAGGGGGCCCGAGGAGGGCCAGCTCGCGCGTGCAGGTAGGGTATTGGGGTGGCCTGGTCGGTCCCTGTGGGTCCTTTCTTCTGAGTTCTGGGACACGTCATCTGCCACGTGTCCTGCTCTTTGGGGTCGCCAATATTGAGCATCATCACTCTCAGTCTCTCTCCTCCTCCTCCCTAATCCCTCTCTTTTCCACATCTTCTATCTATTCGCATCTCGTCAAACCCAAGCGAGAGCACGAAGAGGGACAAAAGCTCGAACACGGAAAATTAGGGTTTTCTTCTGGCGGCGGCGGCGGCCGCTTATTTAGGGATCACGAGCCCTCGCTTCTGCTTCAGAAGAAATCGTATCTGTCGGGGACCGAGTACTGCACCCCTTTGGTTTCTTTTGTTCGCAGTAGGGTTCTCTCACTACCTCTTTTTCATTATTTTTATCTTCAACTGATAATGATATTTCTATTTTGGGGTTTATGCAGGTTATTCTCTTTGGGTTGCGAAGATTAAAAAGACCGAATTCGATGACATTAGGTATGCACTTGCATTGTGATTGTTGTTTTCCTGAAACAAATGATGATTTTTAACGAGAGATAATAATGTAGACAGTGAAGGCTTGTTTGCAACCATTGAGTGAGCCCTTTCCCCCCAAATTGCAGAAGTCTTGGATGCTTGATGTAGTCCTGTGATCATCCTATTTTAGGATCAATAACTAGAATTTCCCGCCTTAATTTTTTGGTGTATCGTCGTTCAATACTCAAAGTCCGTATTTGGATTCCTAGTCCGCTAAAATCTAATAAGGCAACAAGTTTTATTTTAGTGTGCTGTTCTTTAGTCAAGTGTTTGTGTTTGCGGGGAGTATTGAACCATCTTGAGGAGCGACTGGTATTGCTTAACCCTTTGTGAATCAGCTTGTGGACATGTCTAATATGATATATGCGAGAAAATGGGTGATATGTATGTTTCCAATGTCTTCATATGACTTTATACCATCGATATATTGCTTAACCCTCTGCAGAGAAAGTTCAATTCATGAAGAAGTCTCTCAAGTTATAGTATTTTCGTAGACAACATTGCTTTATTTCATTTATGATATAAATTGAATTGTTGAAACATCTAGCTCTTTACCTGATTGATTCTGGTCATTTTACCGATACTCTTTGTTTGGTTTCAACCATAAGAATATAGAGGCTAATACGTGTGATTATGGCATTATTCAAAATTTAATTGTACTGGCATTATCATGCAACTTGTTTAACTACAAATGGAATGCATCAGCCAACGAGCAGTTAATACCGCATTATGGTGCAACTTTATGGTCTTCTTGTTACATATATAAGCCCTAGAGGCCTTTGTTGTACATATGATGTATATTATAGTGGATACTTGGATATATATAGAGAGGACTTTCTTGCTCGACATGATAGTATGCTATCTGGTTTCATTTTATCTAAACATGTTGACTTGTATTGTATTACTGTCTTGCTCTCACATGTTGATAAAGTCCTTCGGATATGTACTTGACTACTAGGACTATGATGCAGACCATACTAGTAGGACTAGGGTAGTTCAAAAGTACATCCTATAATATGTTCCTAGTCGAGAGTGTATCGAGATAAGGTATCGATACTTCAGAGTAGACTGGCGTATACGCATCTTGACCCATATGATGGGCGATGGATGATCCCACATCCATTGGTGTTTGACATCAAAAATGGTGTACGGGTGCTCAGTGGAGACTGAGTACACTGAACGGACTCGCCGAGAACTCCTACATGGTATTCTACCTATCGTTAGATAGCAGTTCTCTAGTGACACTGGTACATGTTAGTCTGTAGACTCGAGATCGTCATAGAGTCTTGTGTGATTCCCACTGTGTTTTGATTTCCACCTTACCACGTTCATGAGAACGTGCAAAACGGTGTTTTTGGGTACAGTTCCGAATCACATGGAGGCAACGAGTAGGAGGGTTTCGTCTCTCCCGGTATTGGGAGTTGATGTTGCGCTGTGTTCGATTGGCTATAACTGGAAGTCCCTGGCCAGGGCTGATATGGAGACCTACCGGTAAGTGTTATCAGTAGTTTCTTGACCCGTTATGAGCCTCACATCGACACGACTTATCGGTTACTGGGGTCTGACGTTTACCACCCCTAGACTGGATATGTGACTAATCAGACGAAGAGACCGGACTGTACGGTAGTGTTACTGATTGGATTCACAGGAGTGTGTACATGCTTGCTTGTTGATCTTCTGATCGCTCAATACCCGGGTGGCTGTTATGTTTAGCCGACCGCTTCCAGCTTGTGGGTGTTTGATATGATTATCACCTACTGCCGGCGTATTGACGAGTTTTAGAGTCCTATACAGAGGTTTCCTGGCTCAGGCGAAACGGAGTAGGAGCACATATGTGATATGTGCGGGACCGAGACTAATACGTGTATGTGATACCGTATTCTATTCTCGCGATATATGATATCGGCCGGATATATGTGATATAGCCGGGTTATCGGATCAAGTGTTGATTCGATAAAATGATACATGTTATATTAGTCGGTTATGTGTAATATAGCCGGATTATTAAATCAAGTGTTGATTTAATAATTTAATGTATAATTATATATGTGATATATTAAATTACATTAACTAATATAATGCCCACTTATGTATTTCATTTTCTCACATTTGGATACATTTAACATATATATGATATATGTTTAATGTATTCTTTTCTTTTATTACATTAAATATTATATATGTGATATATAATATTGTAACATACTAGGTTATAAATGCAACTAGGGTTTATGAGATTAATACCATAGCTATGTTTATGGTTAGGTTTTTTAATTATCTTAGTTAATTCTAATTGAGTGGATTAATCTTGAGATATTTTCTTGTGTTGACTTAGTCCACCCTTCTTGATATTTCTAAGATATTTATTAACCTAACTTTTAACCCTAGCCCATAGTTTATTCTCTACATGAGTTAGTCATGACACATTTAACCCATGGTTGCATTTCTAAACTTATATAACAATAATTCATTCATCACTTGTTCTTTTTCTTCTTCTTGACAAAAAGCTTGTTTTATTTTTTCCAAGTGCTGAATGATTGTGAGAAATAGAAAACTAAAGAGAGCAAAATTCTCATTTCATCATTCTCTTCTATACTAGCCATATAGATTAGTGTGTTAGCTTTACTAATCCATAATTAGTGAATAGATATCTTGGGTTTGTGATTCCTCAAGGTAGATCATCTTGGATTGTGAAGACTTCAAGCTATCATGGATCATTCACCTTATGGAGCCTCTCTAGAGTCCGGGAGCTTGATGATCGCAGCGAAGGGACCACAACTTTGAGCTTATGAAGCAAAGAAATGGACTACAAAGGTTGTAATCCCAATCACTTAGAAGTAAAGATGTTTGCGTTATGTTACTAACCCTAATTCTCTAGTAAAGATCCTTACTTAGGTTGTTTGGCACTTGAAATTTTTAAATACGGCATGTTTGATGCCTTGTAGAACCTTGTTCTAGTGTCTAAGAATCTTACAGTGGTATCAGAGCCTAACTAGAGCATTAGGCGTTGTCTAGACGAAATTAGAATTCTGATCGAACCCCGAAAACTCGAATAATACCTCCTCTCTGGAAATTTTTCCAAAAGTTGGATTTTTCCATGTTAAAAATATTCAGAAAAACAAGCAGAGAATTCTATGGACACATCTGAAGAACGAAACCCTAACTCGTCTAAGTGACCGCGGATCCGCAGCCAAAACATGGTTTTGGCGGCGGATCCGCGGCGCCACTTGAGAGGCTTGGGCGGGCCTTCAGCTCGTAGGAACTGTGGTATGTCTCTGGTTAATTTTAACAGTGCTCAAGTGTTGAGCTCTCTGGAAAATTTTGGGAATTCGTTGAATCGATCGAATTGTCTAATTTCGCCTAGCTATCTGTGGTTGTGATACAATATGTGGAACTCATATAATTAGGCATGAAATCCGTAATATGTGATATTTCGGATTTATGATATCTAAAGAGTTTGTGGATTCCAAATGTTGTAGTTTTTCACTTTCTTTTTGTAACAACCCTAAATTTCCTATTCAAGTTTTTACAATTTTTTTTTCAAAAATCCATAAAGGGGTATTTATTGCCTGAGCACAAGATAAGTAATTAATTGGCAATTTAATTACAAGAAGGAGCTTGTGGCTTATTGGTAATACCTTGCACTGCTGAATCAAGTCACCAGAGTTCAAATCCCATGCCCCACATTATTTTTAATATTATTTTGTTTTGAATTTTTATAGAAGCCCAACAGTCCACACGAGATAACTCCAAAATTTCCCACTATCCATGAAAACTGAAGGTACCAGTGACTACTTCAGGAGACCCCCCACCTAACCATGCCTCGAGTCGGCCGTCGGACCGACTCGGGCCGGCACCGCCGGCCGGACTCAGCCGGACGGCCGAGTCGCCTGAAAGGAAACTGTACCTCTTGGACTGCCCAACCCCCCTGCACACTCTAATTACTCAGATCGTTTCCAGAGAGCTCATTATACCCTATTTACTCCAATTTTTAATGATTTTCAATACATTTTTATATTTTTTAATTTAAAACCCTTCATCTATCCTAACCCTAACCTAACCTTATAAATACACCTCTACCCTCTACCCTCTCACCCCAAAACTCTGAGCCAACTCTCTAAAATTCTCAAGCAATCTTGTGTACTTTGAAATCGAGCACGAAGCGAAGCTACGACGAATTTTCCGGCGAACTTCCGACGATCATTCTAGGAGCTCCCGGCGACGAAGCGACGCACCGGCGACTCCTCCTGTTCTATCTCTTTCTTCTACTTGTCCAAAACCCGTAAGTCCCATTTCTAACTTTCTTTTCCATTCTAAAAATACGGATTTACAAAACCCGACGGAATCGAAACAAATCCGATTTCCGATTTGGTTTTCTTATAAAACGTTACTTTTCGTTAATACAATTATACTTAAACTCCTTCATGTTGACCATTAAACACTAATCAACAAAATTGATCAAATTTCATTTCATAAAATGATAGCTATTTCAATTTATCGTATTTTTCACTTAAATACCACATTGTTTCAATTCTACATTTAATCCCATTAAACTTGCTATACCTTTAAGTAGATCATGAGGTAACGACCTACCTCTTCACACACTCATATGCAACATAACACGATACCCTCGAGAACTCAGAATACGGGAAAACAAACATTTTCATTTAAATACCCTTTACTTAATAAAACCATTTCTAAAAGATTTAGTATTGATACATCTTTACAAATAAATAACTTTTGAGCTAATAAAAAATATCTAGACTCAGCCAATTAAGGACTGTCGTGATCATTAGGACATAGGAAGGTTGTGGGCATTCAGTCGTTTATCTAAACCTGACTTTGTGGTATCTAGGCTAGACAAGTGAGAAAGGTAACTTTAAAAGGCCCGTCTCACGGTGATTCGTGAGCGGATCCCTCCTTTCTTCACTTGTACTTACCTGACCACAATTGGCGGTGAAGAGACGATTTGAGGTATCTCACAATTTGTCACTTTGGACCAGTTAGGAGCAGTCTAGTTAACTTAGGAGACCCTAGAACATAGAATACGGGAAAACGATACTTTTTCATTTAAATACCATAATTAATAAAACCGTTTTCCTTAATGATTAGTATTTATACAAATTTTTGCAAAACGCCGCTACAACCCATTTGGGGAAGCCGTTCGGGATGGTGCAGATTATCGCACATCTTCGGGCTTAGTAGTGCGAGATTCAGACCTCCGCAAGGAGCATTCGGTCTCGAAAGATTTAAAATACGAAAATCTAAAGAAATGAGATTTCTAGAATAATATATATATTAAAAATTATTTTCATATAAATATATGTATATTTATCCTTAAAATATCTATTTTATAATAAAATAAATATTCCACTTTTTCTAAAAATATCACAAGAATCATTTTACACTAAAATACCATGAATTCCATACAAATCAATATTACAAATAAATACCATTTATTATGAAATTAGGATATTTTTACTAGAAATATCACAATATAAAATCTACATTCATTAAAACTCTAAAGATAAATAATAAATACTTGGGGTATATTTTGAAAAGTATATAAAAGTATTTTTACATAAAACCCTCTCAAGTTCTATAAATTACCTTAGTAAACATAGGTTTAAGCGGGACCAATCTCTTGAGCCTCAGAGAGCCGGAGAAGTGGGTGCTTGCCTATTTAACGTAGACAACTTAATAATGGTGTTATCAATACAGTAATCGTCTTTGAAAAAGACACAAATCCTGCCGTCCATGTGCAGCGGTTATCGATAACATCAAAACAATTAGGACTTCAATTTACTTTTCTAATTGTCTGATTTAAATTGAGTCTCTCTATAATCTGACTTGAATATGATTCAAGTACAATCTACAATCTACAATCTACAATATTACAATTCAACACGAATCCATGAATCCATTATTCCATATATTCAATCTATCAATCTATCAACTTGACCGAACCGAACCATGGATATACATTCCATTTACATGATCATCCAGTTTACATGATTCTCCAGTTACATACATGATTCTACAGTTACATCCGTTTACTGATATCATGGTTTCAGTCAGTCATCCAATTATACAATCAATACAATTACAATCAAGATAACACGGGGTTTAAGAGGTAGATTGGTACGGAAGGTGTTAAAAGTGGCACGAGACTGCAAGATTAAGACACCTAACGTGAATCCAATTGCCGTTGTTCCGGGTTGTATAACGGAGCCTTGTACTTCCATTTGCCTCTAGTCTCTGGCATATACAGACTGCTCTCGTATACACTGGCATCCTTCTGTACCAAACTACAAATAACAACGTTAACTCTAAATACAACATTATAATAATATAATACAACTTTAAAAGCTACACTCTCTCTATTTCTGTCTATTCTATTTCTCCCTTATCTTTGGGACTTACCGAGCGACCTGTTCGCTGACGATATTCTCTTTCTTTCTTCTTTGAATGTCGTCAGGTGATCTGGACATATCAGAGATCGAGCCCAGTGCTGAAGACTTAGACCAGTTTAGTAAAGACCCCGAGCTCTAGTTCATTGTACACTTTCCATTTCAGTACTTTTCTTTTCTGTTATGCCATTGTTGTAACACCCTAACTCATTTATACCAATTCCAGTTCCCGTATTTTCTTATTTGTGGTATTTTCTTGATTTATTGTGTTTTGGGTGCGAATGGTATTTTACATTTTACATTGCATTCGACCCGACCCGCTTGCTTGGAACCTGTTCGATTCATGTTTATAGTTTAACTTGACTTGTTATATAGACATGTGCACTTTCATGTTTACTGCATACTTGTATTTTATCTGGCATTGCATCTTTTACCATATAACATTTTAAGTCATGTAAAATATTTTAAAAATACATTTCATAGCTTGCATGATACCCCTAACCCCGTGGTAGCATCCGCGCATCTTGTTCTCGTCCCGTTCAGTGAAACAGACATGTTTGGATGGCTAGGCGCATGAATGTGTATCCGTTCTTGGGGGTATGCATTTTCGTTACCCGGATATTCATTTTTTATTTTGGTCATTGCATATATTTTTCATTTTTTAAAACCGGATTTTTAGACCCGACCCGGGCGTGTTTTGGAGTAAGTTTGTATTTGCCAAAATCTCAAAACGTACGAATATTATATTCCTTAACTAAACTATTAAACTATTATACATGATTAATTTTATAACTAAATTATATATTCTTTTAACTAATCAAACCCTCAGATCTCAACCTCAGATCTCAACAGTCTCTCTCTCTCCAATCTCACATATCTCTCTCTCCTCTGCATAAATATATATATATTTATATTTTATATTTAATTATTCTTTTACCATATATTTTACCCACGTTCTTCTTTCTTCCTTGTCAAATTTTCTTTCCCGCCTCACCGCCTCGTCCTCGCTCGAACCCACGCCTTCACGCTCACCCACGCCGCCGACCACTCTCGTCGGTCTCCCTTCGTCGCCTGCATTCCCAACTCCTCCTCAATTCCGTCACCTTCGCGACGACCCACGACCGCGAGGAAACCCATGCCTGTCCCAGCCTCATCGTCGCGGCCCATCGCCTCGTCGCCACCATCCTCGCCTCTCTCGTCTCCTTGCCTCCCTCGAGTATCTCTCTCTCTTTCCACTCCCCGACTCCAACCCCGACGACCCACCTTCACCTGAAACCCTAGCAACCACTGCCTTTGGCCAAAACTATCGCCGGAAACCCGTTGCCGACGTCAACCCATCACCACGACCTCTCCCTGGCCCCAGTGCAAACCACAGTGAGCCTTTCCTTCTCCCTTTTCCTTCCTCTTCTTATTTTCTTTTCCTTTTTCTTTATTCTTTCTTGAAACCTAGATTTCAGCGATCGCCGGAGCCGTGACCGTCGCTGCCGTTCCAGACGACCCAGAGGACGTACCCTACCTGCGTGATCACCCTCTTGCGTTACTTGGACCCGTCCCGTGTGCCGTGCGCGCGTTGCAACGTTTTACCAACGTCAGACGTGCCGTACATATCCGTTCCGTGATCCGTCGAGGCAAGTTAATCTTGCTACATGCTATATAACTCATTATACACCTATTTAAATAAATATCATACCTGTATTTAAAATCATGCACCCCATGTTTAGTTTTATAACTTTTCGATATTCCGTTTGCATCCAATCATATCATTTCAGATCCAGGTCATGAAAACCTATCTTGTTACATCCTAGATTACAATATACTGCATCCATATCAATATTTACATTACATATTGCTTAGTTGTACATTCCACAATACCATTTTATAGTTTTACTGTTTTTGGATACCCGTTTGCATCCATCTCATTTGAAATATATATAACTGTATCTATAGATCACATTAATACATAATACTGTGATATTAACACCCCATGTTTAATAAAGTGCATCCTAATTAGTATTGAAACTATAAATGTAAGCTTAATCGATAATTGTGCATCTATATTTTTGAATTTATATTTATTTGCATACCATATCACATTATTCCATTTTATTGTTATATTAGCACTCCATACTTGATTTTATGTACCCATACTTATTACATTTCAATTATGAGCACCCACTTGATACTTGTGCACTACCTGATATGACCTGATATACTACTACTGACATGACTTGATACCTGTGCACTACTTGACATGACTTGATACATGTACACCACCTGACATGACCTGATGTACCACAGCATGACATATTACTTGTTCTTGTTACTAATGCCGACAATCTTGACCTGTTGTCCCTACGGACATTTCTTGTTGTCTATACAGACAAACATGTACCTGCTTGATCCTGTGTTGGCATTAGTCTCAGATTTATCAATACCTGACTTACACACATAACCTTGGGGGTATGGGGAAATCAAGAATGTATCCGAACGTAACTCAAAGGGCTATTACATCTTGTTACCGTGGTTCCGTGGAGTTGAACGGGACATAAACTCACAGTCTATTACATCGTGTTACCGTGGTCCCGTGGGGTTGGACGGGACATAGACTTACAGTCTATCATATCTTGTTACCGTGGTCCCGTAGGGTTAAACGGGGTATAGACCGATGGGTTACGATGAGGATTACATTATTGATTTCGAATAACTTTAGAGTAGATAACCCTATAGCACAGTTTAGACTACTCACCGCACTTCACCTGTTTATATCCTATTCACTGATCTATATTCATGTTACTGTTACTTGTTACTGATGACTTGTTACCGTTCATACTCATGCCTGCATGACTTGTTACCCCTTGATTATATTATTGTTGATATTATGACGTACTGACGTCTGGGTTTTGCATGGCCCAGATCCGCTACCCTTGTCGCAGGCTGATCAGGAGTATTTCCGCCGTCAGGCCGAGCAGTGAGGATCCAGTTAGTATCCATTTTAGTTATGTTTACTTTCCAGGTGTTGTTGTATTGGATCTTTTGCTTCCGCATTATTTTATTTCATGACTCGTTTATTCTGGCTTATGGACATGTGTTAGATAGTTTATTACCGTTCTTGATATCTCTACAGCCGTAATGTGACTGTGGAGGGATTTTTCCTATCCACAGGTAGCATGGTTGGCTCTGTCACGTGTCTATCTTAGCGCACTCTGGGAAGCGGGACGTGACAGGGTTTGTTTGGTATCAAAGCCATAGGATCTAGATTAACCGGGTTTGATTCTTTTGTAGTTGGGTATTGGACCCAATACATGAATCAGAATACTCGTGATTAGGAACATGTCCTGCCACTTTACCATCTTGCCATTCTTGAATCTTAACTTCCTCCTGATCCTGTCTTGACGATATGCAAACAACTTTGCATCTCGGCTTGAAACCTTTTTGGTTCCCTATTGTTTCTTCCCGTTCCTTTGATTCTGATAGTAGGATTTGAGCGACTTAAACGGAGTTATGTGATTGTAACTATGAACTGCAGCATGATTACAATGCGGTACTCTATTAAAGTAACTTGGAGTCCTAGTTTTGATTCACTTCCTTATTTCATGGTCGTTATATTGCCTGGCTTCTCTTTCTTTCCAGTTCAAGTTTTATCGTCAGCTTGAATTCTGTTTACCGTGCTTAATCTTCTTCAGTATCTTGGTTTCGGATGAAGTCATTTCAGTATCCCACTTGTTCATGTTTTTCCTGCATTAGTATTATTCAATTTTGGTGCACCCCTTTTTTTGATGTTGTCTTGGGAATGGATTTTCTCGGCACTTTCTACGCTCACATTGATTGTAGGGCAAAGAAAGTGATTTTCCAGATTTTCGAACATCCGGAGTTTGTTCTGCTGGAGGTAGCAGTTCTGTCGGGCCAGTCGAGTTTAAGGTTAGGCCGACAAACAATGTTCTTTCGTCAATGGAAGTTGATAAGGAGGAAGCGCCAGCTGTAGTTCGAGATTTCATAGACGTGTTTGAGGACATCTCGGGTTTACCACCAAAACTAGATGTGGAGTTCGCGATTGATCTTGTTCCTGGTGCAGCGCCAATCTCAAAGGCGTACTATCCAATAGCACCAGTGAAGTTAGAAGAAGTCAAGTAGCAGCTTACCGAATTACTTGAGAAGGGTTGGATTCATAGCAGTAATTCACCTTGAAGAGTTCCAGTTCTTCTAGTTAAGAAGAAAGATGGTACAAGGAGGATGTGCATCGATTATCGAGAATTAAACCGGGTAGCTATTAAGAACAAGTACCCGATCCCTCGCATTGGCGAATTATTCGAGCAACTCAGTGGCGCGAGGGTATTCTCGAAACTGGATTTGCGATCCAGATATCATCAGGTCCGAGTTAAATCAGAAGATATTTGCAAGACTGCGTTCCGAACTCGGTATGGACATTACGAGTATTTAGTGATGCCCTTCGGAGTAACGAATGCTCCGGCAATATTTATGGACTTGATGAACCGAATCTTTTCACCATTCTTGAACCAGTTTATAGTGGTGTTCGTTGATGATATTCTGGTTTACTCGAGGAGCATTGAAGAGCATGCAGAACACTTGAAGATCACACTGCAGACATTGAGGCAAGAATGATTATATGCAAAGATGAGCAAGTGCGAGTTTTGGCTTGAAGAAGTGAAGTTTTTGGGGCATGTCGTGTCCGAAGATGGAATCGCCGTTGATCTCGAAAAGATTGTAGCAGTTCGAGATTGGCCGATTCGAAGAACGTTGCAGAGATCAGAAGTTTTCTTGGACTTGCCGGGTATTACAGAAGATTCATAGAGAATTTTTGCTCGTTTGGCTGAGCCTTTGACTACGCGAAAAGTAGTACCGTTCATATGGACGGATAGATATGCGTCAGCTTTTGAGGCGTCGAAGCAGAAATTGATAACCGCTCCTATTTTGACCGTACCAGACAGTTCCGGAGGATTGGTGATTCACAGCGACGCATCTAGGAAAGGTTTGGGATGTGTTCTGATGCAGCATGGGAAGGTTATAGCTTACGCATCGAGACAGTTGAAGACCCATAAGAAGAATTACCCAACTCATGATTTGGAGCTAGCAGCTGTGATTTTCGCTTTGAAGATTTGGAGGCACTACTTATTGGACGAAAGGGTCGAAGTATTCACCGATCGCAAAAGCCTAAAGTGTGTGTTCACACAGAAAGAGCTTAACATGAGGCAGCGTAGATGGTTGGAGCTGATGGCTGACTATGATCTTGATCTTAAGTTCCATCCGGGGAAAGTTAATGTTGTGCCGGATGCGCTCAGTCGGTTGCCAGCAATTCGGATGTTGACTACACAGAAGGAGCTTATCGAAGACTTTCGGAGATTCGAGTTGGAGATCGTGCTACCGCATTCTTCGGGACAGTTGATGCAACTGCAAGTACAGTCGTCGTTGATCGATAATATTAAAACAGCGCAGTCACTGGACCCAAGATTGCAGAAGTTTCGAGGACAGGTTGAAGCAGGACTTCGAACAGACTTGTTGATTCATGAAGATGCTTTGTTGCGATATGGTAGCCGTTTGTGTGTGCCAAAAGGAGACATTCGTGAAGAAGTTATGAAGGCGCACAGTTTCGCGTATTCCGTACATTCAGGAGGCACGAAGATGTACCGCGATCTAAGACAACATTTCCGGTGGGAAGGCATGAAAAGGGAGATTGCTCGCTTTGTAGCAAAGTGCTTGGTGTGTCAGCAAGTTAAGGCTGAACATCAAAGGGTTGCTGGTTTATTGCAACCACTTTCGATTCCTCAATGGAAGTGGGAATATATAATCATAGATTTCGTGACGGCTTTACCGCGGAGTCCAAAGGGCAACAATGCTGTTTGGGTGATTGTTGATCGATTGACCAAGGCAGCTCATTTCATACCATTTCGAGTTGGTCAATCAATGGAAGCATTGGCGGAACGGTACATGCAGGAGATTGTAAGATTGTATGGAGTACCGGTGAGCATCGTGTCCGACCGTGACACCCGTTTTTTATCACACTTCTGGAGGAGCTTATAGGAAAATTGAAGTTTAGCACAGCTTATCATCCTCAAACAGATGGCCAGTCGGAGAGAAAGATCCAAACTCTTGAAGACATGTTGAGAGCTTGCATGTTAGACTTCAAGGGTTCATGGGAGGATCATCTACACTTGGTGGAGTTTTCTTACAATAACAGTTTTCAGGCAACTATTCAGATGGCTCCATTCGAAGCATTGTATGGTCGCAAGTGTCGTTTACCTGTTTGTTGGGACGATATTGGAGAACGAAGATTGTTGGGACCGGATTTGATCGTGCAGACAGTAGAGAAAGTTAACACTATCCGGAAACATATGAAGGCAACGCAAGATCGGCAGAAGAGTTGGGCCGATACATCGAGAAGACCTCTAGAGTTCGCTGTTGGTGATCTAGTATTCTTGAAGATATCACTGACTAGAGGAGTGATTCGTTTTGGGAGTCGAGAAAAGCTTAGTCCTCGATTCGTTGGGCCTTTCGAGATTTTGGAGCGTGTTGGAGAAGTGGAGTATCGATTGGCTTTACCGCAATCTTTGGCGAATATTCATGACGTGTTTCATGTATCTCAACTCCGTAAATATGTTCGAGATGAAACACACGTACTGGATCATTCGGAGCTGACTATACGAGAAGATTTAACCTTTGAGAAACGACCGATGTCGATTGTGGATCGAAGGGAAAAGGTTCTTAAGAACAAGGTTATCCCTCTCGTACTTGGTTCTTGGGGAAATCGCTCGCATGGAGAATCAACTTGGGAACGAGAAGATGAAATCCGATAGAAGTTTCCACATCTATTCTTGTAGTTTCTTTACTGTTTATCTTTTCTTGTTTTTGGAATTTCGAGGACGAAATTCTTTTGTAGTTGGGTATAATATAACACCCTAGCTCATTTATACCAATTCTAGTTCCCATATTTCCTTATTTGTAGTATTTTCTTGATTTATTGTGTTTTGGGTGCGAATGGTATTTTACATTTTACATTGCATTCGATCCGACCCGCTTGCTTAGAACCTGTTCGATTCATATTTGTAGTTTAACTTGACTTGTTACATAGACAGGTGCACTTTCATGTTTACTGCATACTTGCATTTTATCTGGTATTGCATCTTTTTCCATATAACATTTTAAGTCATGTAAAATATTTTAAAAATACATTTCATAGCCTGCATGATATCCCTAACCCCGTGGTAGCATCCGTTCATCTTGTTCTCGTCCCGTTCAGTAAAACGGATGTGTTTGGATGGCTACGCGCACGTACATGCATCCGTTCTTGGGGGTATGCATTTTCGTTACCCGGATAATCATTTTTTATTTTGATCATTGCATATATTTTTTATATTTTAAAACCGGATTTTTAGACCCGACCCGGGCGTGTTTTGGAGTAAGTTTGTATTTGCCAAAATCTCAAAACGTACGAATATTATATTTCTTAACTAAACTATTAAACTATTATACATGATTAATTTTATAACTAAATTATGTATTCTTTTAACTAATCAAACCCTCAGATCTCAACAGTCTCTCTCTCTCCAATCTCACGTCTCTCTCTCTCCTCTGCATAAATATATATATATATATATATATTATATTTAATTATTCTTTTACCTTATATTTTACCCACATTCTTCTTTCTTCCTCGTCAAATTTTCATTCCCGCCTCACCGCCTCGTCCTCGCTCGAACCCACGCCTTCGCGCTCGCCCACGCCGCCGACCACTCTCGTCGGTCTCCCCTCGTCGCCTGCATTCCCAACTCCTCCTCGACGTCCTCCTCCTCACTTCCGTCACCTTCGCGACGACCCACGACCGCGAGGAAACCCATGCCTGTCCCAGCCTCATCATCGCGGCCCATCGCCCGTCGCGCCCGTCGCCACCATCCTCGCCTCTCTCGTTTCCTCGCCTCCCTCGAGTATCTCTCTCTCTCTCTTTCTACTCCCCGGCTCCAACCCCGACGACCCACCTTCACCTGAAACCCTAGCAACCATTGCCCTTGGCCGAAACCATCGCCGGAAACCCGTTGCTGACGTCAACCCATCATCATGACCTCTCCCTGGCCCCAGTGCAAACCACAGTGAGCCTCTCCTTCTCCCTTCTTCTTCTTCCTCTTCTTCTTTTCTTTTCCTTTTTCTTTATTCTTTCTTGAAACCTAGATTTCAGCGATCGCCGGAGCCGTGACCGTCGCTGCCGTTCCAGATGACCCAGAGGATGTACCTTACCTGCGTGATCACCCTCTTGCGTTACTTGGATCCGTCCCGTGTGCCGTGCGCGCGTTGCAACATTTTACCGACGTCAGACGTGCCGTACATATCCGTTCCGTGATCCGTCTAGGCAAGTTAATCTTGCTACATGCTATATAACTCATTATACACCTATTTAAATAAATATCATACCTGTATTTAAAATCATGCACCCCATATTTAGTTTTATAACTTTTCGATGTTCCGTTTGCATCCAATCATATCATTTTAGATCTAAGTCATGAAAACCTATCTTGTTACATCCTAAATTACAATATACTGCATCCATATCAATATTAACATCACATATTGCTTAGTTGTACATCCCACAATACCATTTTACAGTTTTACTGTTTTCGGATACCCGTTTGTATCCATCTCATTTAAAATATATATAACTGCATCTATAGATCATATTCATACATAATACTGTGATATTAACACCCCATGTTTAATAAAGTGTATCCTAATTAGTATTGGAACTATAAATATAAGCCTAATCGATAATTGTGCATCTATATCTTTGAATTTATATCTATTTGCATACCATATCACATTATTCCATTTTATTGTTATATTAGTACTCCATACTTGATTTTGTGTACCCATACTTATTACAGTTTGATTATGAGCACCCACTTGATACTTGTGCACTACCTGACATGACCTGATACACTACTACTGATATGACTTGATACCTGTGCACTACTTGACATGACTTGATACATGTACACCACCTGACATGACCTGATGTACCACAGCGTGACATATTACCTGTTCTTGTTACTAATGCCGACAATCTTGACCTGTTGTCCCTACGGACATTTCCTGTTGTCTATACAGACAAACCTGTACCTGCTTGATCCTGTGTTGGCATTAGTCTCAGATTTATCAATACCTGACTTACACACATAATCTTGGGGGTATGGGGAAATCAAGAATGTATCCGAACGTAACTCAAAGGGCTATTACATCTTGTTACCGTGGTCCTGTGGGGTTGAACGGGACATAGACTCACAGTTTATTACATTGTATTACCGTGGTCCCGTAGGGTTGAACGGGACATAGACTTACAGTCTATCATATCTTGTTACCGTGGTCCCGTAGGGTTGAACGGGGCATAGACCGATGGGTTACGATGAAGATTACATTAATTGATTTCGAATAACTTTAGAGTAGATAGCCCTATAGCACAGTTTAGACTACTCACTGCACTTCACCTGTTTATATCCTGTTCACTGATCTATATTCATGTTACTGTTACTTGTTACTGATGACTTGTTACTGTTCATACTCATGCTTGCATTACTTGTTACCCCCTGATTATATTATTGTTGATATTATGACGCACTGACGTTTGGGTTTTGCATGGCCCAGATCCGCTACCCTTGTCGCAGGCTGATCAGGAGTATTTTCGCCGTCAGGCCGAGCAGTGAGGATCCAGTTAGTATCCATTTTAGTTATGTTTACTTTCCAGGTGTTATTGTATTGGATTTTTTGCTTCCTCATTATTTTATTTCATGACTCGTTTATTCTGGCTTATGGACATGTGTTAGATAGTTTATTACTGTTCTTGATATCTCTACATCCGTAATATGACCGTGGAGGGATTTTTCCTATCTACAGGTAGCATGATTGGCTCTGTCACGTGCCTATCTTAGCGCACTCTGGGAAGCGGGACGTGACAATTGTTTAGGCATTGCTTTTTATTTCAGTTATATTTACTTTCCATGTATTGTATAGAAATAATGTGAATAAATAAAGTTGCTATTCAGTTTATATCTCTTGTCTCTTGTGCTTACTTTTATATTGCTTAGATACGCTTACCGTATTTACTTCACAGTACGTAGCAGACCAGTCACGTCCCCTTCGCCGTATACCGGGAAGCGGGGCGTGACACTTTTCTGCGACCGTAAGTGTAATTGTGGTGTATCGCCGTTTTCGTTGCTATACATCAACGACAATTGGGATACGTATATTTACTTATGTTGATGATATGTGATGTTATGTGTTGCTGTGATATGTTATATTGGATCGTCGTGTTTAGAATAGCCGGGGGTTTTATGTGACATGAGAGTTTTTATTTTCATTCATGTAAAATTCATTGTATGTAGTATTCTTTTATTGGGGCACTTCCGGGTTGAGGATGATGTCACCATTGTATATTATTTACTTTTCCGCATTAGAATAGACCCAAGGTGGGGGGCATAAGTAACCGGGTTCTAGAGTCCAGTAGGAGACCAGCTCGAGGTGTCGAGTCCGGGTCTCCTAACTCTAGAATTGGTAGGGTTGCTTTCCGCTCTCGTAGGGGTCTAGAGATGTGGGTTTGGCTATTCATCGCGACCGTGGAATTCGTGTTTTATATAGACTCAAAATAAAACATGAACCTCCTAATATATCTAATATTTCATATGTTATCTTCTGCTGCTAATATTCTTTGATGTGATCATTTTATAAACGTGAGACGAATGCTTTATTATTGTATATATATGATATATAATATACGTTGCTTATGTTTTGCACCCACGCTAGTCCCGCCCCGGTATGCCGTTAGTTAAGTAACCTAACGGTGCATAACGGGACACTGTGGCGAATGCGGATAACATAAGCGTACATTGTATTTTCGTTTCTTCTGTGATGCTTAGGAAGCATAATTGATAGGAATTCATTAATGAGATTAATGAAAGAAAAGAAACCTAAAAGATATTGTAGAATCATATTTTCAAAAAGGGTAGCTCTAGTTTTTGCTTTGCATAGCGGTATTTCTTGTAGAATATCCAGCACCTTATTCGATAAGGAAAGAGCCGAGATCTTTTCACCGGGAGTGATCTCTTTAGCGGAACTAGCAGATGCTACAACTCATTCGGTTTTGTTTTTGACTGCTTCTATAGTTTTTGCTTTGCATAGCGGTATTTTTAAAACATGTTTCTCCAATCAGAGCAAAACTCTGTTCAATTCCAAGATTTAAAATGAAGCGACGCTTCTGCTTCCCCAATCAGAGCAAAAGCTCTGTTCAAATTCCAAGATTTGAAATGAAGCGACGCTTCCTTTCCCCCAAGCAAAGCAAAGCTCTATATTGAAATTCTAAAGGCAAAAATTGAAGCAACGCTTCAAATCCCGTGCGCTGTGCGCTGCGTGCCACGTGTCAAGCGTAGACGCGCTAGCGCCAGGTGCGCTGCGCCCTAGGCAGCGCACCCCCAATCAGAACAAAGCACTGCTTCAAAATTCAAAATTTAAATTGAAGCAACGGTTCAGATTCTGCGTGCTGCGCGCCACGTGTCAAAAACGGGTGCGCTCTGCGCTGCGCGCCACGCAAACACGGGTGCGCTAGCACAGTTGCGCTGCGCGCCACGTGTCGAACGTAGATGCGCCAGCACTGGAATTAAAAATTCCCCCACCATCAGATCAAAAGATCTACTAATAATAAATTATTAATTAATCAGAACTAAAATTCTGTTATGGAAAGATTTTTCAATCTTATTAAAATAAGAAGATTATCTTCTGTAAAACAGAAGCCTTAGGATCAAAAATCCAACGGTAGGAAATATTCCAAATCAATCAGAAAAAGATCTCTCAAAACTGATTTAACAAATCATTTGGCCCTATATAAAGGACCCTAGACTTCAAGTCATACATACAGAAAATAGAGAGAAAAACCTTCTGCAAAAGAAGAGAAAGCTCTTAGAAAAAAGAAGATTTTTCTTCATCTTCATGGTAAAAAGAACCATGTTCTTGAATAATAGAGATGAAACCATCCCGTAAAAAGAAAAACCATCTTCTAAAAAGATCAGAGATCTAAGAAAAAGACTAAGGTCTTTAATAAAAAAGAAAAGATCAAAGATCTAATCATAAAATAATAAAAAGAAGTAAAATACTTCATTTACAGATCTTTTGATTTATAAAGACAGAGCCTTTTATAAAAAACAAGAACTTTTGTTCTTGGATCTTGCGGCAAAGCCTCCTTTGAAGAGCATAAATCTGTTCTTTAATCTTAAAATTGATCATAAGCGCTTTGCGCTATTAAAAAGTGCCTTGCACTCATGTATTGCGCTTTTGCGCTTCTTAGACCGGCGCTCAACACCAAAACGTGCCACGTGTCAACCATAGACACTACTTACACTTTGCGCTTCTGAAACAGAGCTCTGCGCTTGTGGACTGGCGTTTAGCGCCAAGCGCCCCACGTGTCGCTCACTGGCGCGCCAACAGACTAGCGCAATGCGCTCATAAACTAAAAGCGCAAATGCGCCGACAAACTAGTGCTTAGCGCTAAGCGCGACACGTGTCCTCTTCGTGTGCGTTACCCGACAGAAGCGCAATGCGCTCTTTGACTGGCGCAAAGCGCCTGGCGCACCACGTGGCGCACTGTCAGAACACACTTGGTTCTGATGAATGCTATGCATTCAGTATAAGACAAAAAATGTCAGAGCCCAATGCTTAGAATTATTAAAAGGGCAGAGCCCAAATAAAGGTCTAATGGCCAGAACAAAAATAAAATGTTGAACATTTTAAACTGGACTTAGCCTAATTCTGGCCATAAGTCCTCAACTTGTATTGAACTGAGCACATCTGCTCTGTCAACCAATTCACATCGGTTCGAGGGTACATCTCTTTACTCCTCTAATATCTGTCGTTGTAATCCTTCAACGTCGTTAGAGAGGTAACGGGTCCCAACAACCGCACATAACAATAGACTGTAGGGTCCTTAAACTCATGGACTATGATGTCCTTAACCTCGACCGTGATGTCTTTAAACTAACAACGGACTGTGGGGTCCCTAAACCCATGGACTATGATGTCCTTAACCTCGACCGTGATGTCTTTAAACTAACAACGGACTGTGGGGTCCCTAAACCCATGGACTATGATGTCCTTAACCTCGACCGTGATGTCTTAAAACTAACAACGGACCGTGGGGTCCCTAAACTCATGGACTATGATGTCCTTAACCTCGACCGTGATGTCTTAAAACTAACATCGGACCGTGGGGTCCTTAAACTTATGGACTATGATGTCCTTAATCTCGACTGTGATGTCTTAAAACTAACATCGGACTGTGAGGTCCTTAAACTCACGGACTATGATGTTCTTAACCTCGACCGTGATGTCTTAAAACCAACATCGGACTGTGAGGTCCTTAAACTCACGGACTATGATGTCCTTAATCTCGACCGCGATGTCTTTAAACTAATAACGGACTGTGGAGTCCTCAAATCCATGGACTATGATGTCCTTAACCTTGACCGTGATGTCTTAAAACTAACATTGGACCGAGATGTCCTTAAACTAATAATGGACCGTAATGTCCTTAAACTAATTATCGACCGCAATGTCACTAAACTAAACAACAGAGCCCAATTGCTCTCTTGTCGGATCTAAACGATCCTGTTAAGTCGATCTTAGTCTAAAATAAGACTAACGTATCCTTAACAAACGTTTAAGTCGATCTTACTCTCAAATAGGGCTAACGTATCCTTAAACCCAAACCCCCAAAACCCAAATCTAAGAAAGATACGGATTTGGACTAGTCCACACCCTACAGGCGACAATATAACTTAGTCTTCGTATACAATCCACGGGCAACCAAACACAAAAAAAACACCCACGACACGAAGTGACCATTTGGAGAAGGAGAAAGTTGTTACCGCGATGCGGTAGCGTGATTAACTACAGGGGCTTGCGCCTGCAGGGAAAAGCGTCCCCACAATCAAAACCCCCTCAAATGAGGGGGAATCTGACGAAGTCTGCTACATCGGCCGCATCCGTTTAAACCTTCGATACATGGTGCCATAAATCAACTTGGCATTTTCGGAGAGGTGGACGGATAGCACCAATTAGCATCTGCCCCGAATTTCAGGCAATACGTACACCGCGTCTCCGCCGTGTCTTTCGGAGGGGAACAGATTCTGGCACGCCCGGTGGGACCTTTTCCTCTTTCCACTCCACACTTCGTGTGTCGTGTTCGCGAACGAATCGTGGTTTGCTAATGGTTGCCTTTGGGTTCGAGATACTGAGATTTGGCGTTTTGCTTGGTGTAGAAAGCAAAGATCAATGGCGTTCACCTGCTCGAAGTGTTCCACATGCAACCGCAACCTACGTTCTACTTCAACTGGGGGCATAGCTTACGGGCCCCAGGCGGCTTCCCTGTTCATGATGCTAGTGGAACAGGTCACCCAAGCCACAACAGGATTGTTTTTCGGGACCATGCTCCCGCCAACGAGCTTCAACGCTCCTATGCCAGCACCGGAAGCTCCCAAGAAGTTGGTCTTCGATCGGCTTGCTACTACCACGGCCCCTCTCAACGGGTCGTCCAGCTCCAACTCCTTGGTCTTTGCCAGACTGAGCCTGAACTCCGATGGGCCTGCCAAGAAGCCCATGATACCTGAAGTGGCCATCCCAAAGAAGATAGCCACCCCTGCTCCTGAAGTCGTTAAGACGGCTTCTCCTGCCAAAGAGTCGGTCTTTACAAGACTGACTATTCCGACTCCCGTTCCTGCTCGAAGGTCTATCTTTGACAGATTGGATACCGCTACTCAAAAGACGTCAGTCTTCAAGAGGCTGGCATCAGCGGCGCCTCATCTGGACAGGGGGCAAGACAAAGCCATCCCCATCGCTGAACCAGCTTCAACAGCTCGACACGCTCAACGTCGCCACTGGCGCCGAGGAAGGAAGGCCGGGGGCAACTCCCCTTCTGGGCTAACTCCACCGGCTCCAACGGTGGAAACTAATGCTGCTGTTCCAACCGGGAACAACTTTGAACTGATGAACAAGGTGCGCAGCAATTCGCCTACCGCCGTACTAAAAAGATCTCTGCCGCCGGTGGAGACTGTCACAGAAATGAAGCCGGAACAGTCCCCTCAACGACTGTCTTCTAAAGTTTACAAAATCTGGCGATAAGTCAAAGAGTCGGTGGTTGATCAAGACTATCCCCACCGGCAGAAGAAGCTGAAGGTCCGACAGGAAGAAAACCGTCCTGTTAAGCCACAAAAGACGACGGCTACTTGGGTGCCCACTGCAGCGGCCCCCTCAACTTCGACTGCTCATAAGAGGAGAAGGCCGGAGAAAATCCCCATGCCTTCGACAAATGTCAAAGGCACTGAGCCTAAACGCCCTAAGTCTGGGGGCATGGTGGTGCATACCGTCTATATGGCATCCGGAAAAGAGGAAAGTGTTCCCCTCTGAACGGCGGCCAAGACATGGACGTCTTGCCTGTGATTCAGGGTAGATGCTATTTGGTTTTATTCGTCCACCTATCCGAAGATGCCAAGTTGATTTATGGCACCGTGTATCGGAGGTTTGGACGGATGCGGCCGATGTAGCAGACTTCGTCAGATTCCCCCTCGTTTGAGGGGTTTTTGATTGTAGGGACGCTCTTCCCCTGCAGTTAATTACGCTACCGCATCGCGGTAACAACTTTCTCCTTCTCCAGAATTTCACTTCGTGTCGTGGGTGTTTGTTTTATTTGTGGTTGCCCGTGGATTGTATACGGAGACTAATTTATGTCGTCGCCCGTAGGACGTGGATTAGTCCAAATCCGTATTTTCTTAGATTTGGGTTTGGGGTTTTGGTTTGAGGATACGTTAGCCATATTTGAGGCTAAGATCAACTCAAACGTTTGTTAAGGATACGTTAGTCTGATTTGAGACTAAGATCGACTTAACTGGATCGTTTAGATCCGACAAAAGAGCATTTGGGCTCTATTATTACAGTTTAGGGATCTAGTGGTCCATTTAATGTATGGCCGTCGGGACCCGTCACCTTTCTGACGTCATTGAAGGATTACAACGATAGGTGTCAGAGGAGTTCAGAGATGTACTCTTGAACCAAAGTTGATTAGGGGATATAGTCCGATTTGGGACTAAAGTCTGTTTGAAGATTTTGGTTTAAGGACACGTTAGCCATATTTGAGGCTAAGATCAACTTAAACGTTTGTTAAGGATACGTTAGTCTAATTTGAGACTAAGATCAACTTAACGGGATCGTTTAGATCAGACAAAAGAGCATTTGGGCTCTATTGTTCCAGTTTAGGGACATAGGGATCCATTGCCAGTTTAGGGACATGGTGGTCCATTGCCAGTTTAGGGACATGGTGGTCCAATAAAATGTATGGCTGTCGGGATCCATCACCTCTTTGAAGACGTTGAAGGATTACAACGACAAATATCAGAGGAGCTCAGAGATGTACCCTTAAACCAATGTGGATTAAGTAATCTGTAGCCCAATTTGGAAACTAAGATCAATTAATTAGGTTATGAGCACATTGGCTCAGTTGAGTCTGAATTGAGGACTTATGGCCAATTTAGGCTAAGTCCAATTAAGTTAGAAATATTGGCTCTTATTGGACCATTAAACATTTGTCTGGGTTCAAACCCACATTATTTAGCAACGCTAAACATTTTCATCTTTGATTTTCTCAGTTTTGAGATTCATTTGGAGGAGGGACTTTTGCCTCTGGAAAATTAGCCAATTTGGCTAAAAACAAAAGCGTTAAACACTGGAGATAGAACTCTCAAATTAGTGTTAAACACTAAAAGACAATCAGTGTTAAACACTGGAAATATAATCTTCAATTTAGTGTTAAACACTAGAAACAATCAGTGTTAAACACTGGAAATATAATCTTCAATTTAGTGTTAAACACTAGAAACAATCAGTGTTAAAAACTGGAAATATAATCCCCAAATTAGTGTTAAACACTAAAGAAAGAGGGGTCACGTGTGGACACGTGAGAGCGCCCAAAGGTGGGACCAGATCCCTTTTCTTCGTTCTGCAATTAAGTGTTAAACGCTTCTTCATCTTTTGAGCATCACGTATTGACACGTGATGGAGATTTATGCACTGATCATTAAAGCACTCGCTAAGGGGTCACGTGGGGACACGTGCGCACGCCCAAAGCTCATATTTCCTTTGCTTTTTCTTTCTGTGTTTTGTAGGTCACGTGGGAGCACGTGAGGCATTGCCTCAAAACTTTCCTCCTTCTCATTTCTGGGGATCTCTTCAGGGGTCACGTGGGGACACGTGACCTTGGTCTTTTGCATGTATGGAGATTTTTTAAGTCTCTTTATTTTAAGAATTGAATTCTCTGTATGGTTAAACCCTAATTATGATTTTGGAGGAATTAAATTCCTATGGTGCAAGAATTAAAGTCTTAAGTAGGGTTAAACCCCAATTTCTTTTTAGAGAAATTAAATTCCCATATATGTAAAAGAATTAAATTCTTATATAGGGTTAAACCCTAGTTTCATTTTAGGAGGAATTAAATTCCTATTGATCTGAGAGAATTAAATTCTCAATTAGGATTAAACCCTAGTTCTGTTTTAGGAGAATTAAATTCTCATGTAGGATTAAACCCTAGTTTTGTTTTAGGAGAATTAAATTCTCAAAACTCAATTCCCCTTCCAAGTTTAGGATCTGCATGGCAGGATCTCGACCCGATGAGAATTAAATTCTCAACTTATCGGGAGATGTGCTCTGTGCAGATCTTCAACCAGAAGAAGAACTAAGTTCTTTTTTGTATAAGAGTTAAACTCTTGGATTGAGAATTAAATTCTCTTTATTGAAGTTTTGATCCCCTTTCTTTTCTTACCTAAGGTTTTTCTTTGTTTAGAATTAAATTCTCCTCTCTCTGTTCATGTCTCCAAAAAGGTAGATCCCTTCTCTTCTCTTCTTGGCTCCTATTTATAGGAGAAGGAAAAAAATCAATTTGTTTAGCAAATCTTTCATTGAAAGATTTGATTTGTTTTCATATTTAATATGAGCCTTTAGATCATTCAGTGAATTTTATTCACCGTTGGATTTTAAATCCAAAAGATATTCTGTTTGTTATTTTCGGTGAGATTTAGGGAACATCTTTCCTTGTCTAAAATCTTTCCATAAATTGGTGATTTTTAATCACCCTTGGATCTTTAATCCAACGGTCCCCATAATCCTTTTCCATTTGAGAAGATTTAGAAGCTTTTAGTATTTTAATTCTATTAACTGTGAGGCTTTCGGAGCCAGTCACGTGCTGACACGTGATCCTTGATCACGTGTGAGCACGTGACCCTCAATTGAGTCCTTTTCTCAGCGTTTATTTACGCTTCAGTTTTAACCATCACGTGTCAACACGTGACCATTGGTCACGTGTGAGCACGTGATACCTCATTGAGGTATTTCCTTTAGCTATTTGTTTTTATTTCTTTTTTAACTATCACGTGTCAACACGTGACCATTGGTCACGTGTGAGCACGTGACCCCCAATTGGGTCCTTCTTCAGCCGTTGTTTTTATTTCTGTTTTAACTATCACGTGTCAACACGTGACCATTGGTCACGTGTGAGCACGTGATACCTCATTGAGGTAATTCCTGATTTTTAATCAGGGAACAGTGCATAGCATATTTGCTCATAACTTTTGATCCCGGATGAATTATGAAGACCATAATATATCAAATCGAAAAGTTTTTCGAGATGCTTCCAATTCCATTAGAATTTAATAGTTACTCCTTCGGGAGTTTATCAAAATACAGGCCGGAAGATACTGGTTCGCATTTCCCTAAGCGTATCGCTGCCATTTGATACCTTGGACTCTTCTGCGCAGAAATTTTTGGCGGGAACAAATGCCCCCCACTACTTTGCCCACGTAAGTATATACGTGGGTGAAGTAGTGCAAAGTTATGAGTAGCCATGGAATTGAGGGCTTAGGAGACAAGTTTATGGTCCTTGTAGCCTAAGACTTTTCAACTTTATGAGCCGTGAGGGTCTCACAAAGACTTTTCTCCCTACGGATCGAGAGGATCTCGTAGGTGTATTTTCTCCTTAGGGTCCATGAGGACTCCTAAGTGTGTTTTCTGTTATAAGTCGTAAGGATCTTATAAGAGAATTTTTCCTCTTACGAGTCGACAGGACCCGTAAGCGGTTGTTTCCCTCTTTGTCGAGATTTGACTTTGGAGAGTGTGACCCGTGGATAGTATGCAAGAGACCGTTTTGGATCGACTTGCAGGGTCCCAGTGCTTAGGAAACAGGTTCTTTAATCCCTGCTGCCTAAGGCTTTTCCTTACGAGTCGAGACGAACGAGTATTTCTCGCAAAGACACTAATTTCCTCAAGAGTCGAGACGAATCGAGCATTTCTCGCAAGAATATCCTAACGTCACAGTTAACCTCTGCTCTTTACGACAGAGGTCCGTTAAGGTCTATGGTACTTAGGGTTTTGTCCATCGTACCGACGCATCGGCTGATGTATTCCTCGATAGGCAGTTTTGCTGTTCGAGTAGCCTTGCGATTGTCGTGTCTCCGATCCCTTCTGGGGCTGGACAAGACGTCTTCAAGCAATCCTCCTAGGCAGTTTGACCGTCGAAAAGAGCAAGCGTTAGGAATTTTGCCATGCCGCTTTTTACTTGAGGTTAGGCTCATTTTGGAGAGCCTCGATGAGTCATAACCACTCCGCGCCGGTGTGAGATGATCTCCGATAGTCTTTCAGGCTTTATATGACTTGCCGTTAAGACCCTAAAACTAGGAATTTGGCCTTTTCTTCGTTTGCTGGCATCGCGTCTGCTGTATCGAGACGAATGTCGCGGTTGTCTCTAGGTTGCTGGTGAACCGTCGAGGTTTGGAACCAGGGATTTTGCCGTGACTCCTTTTGGTGATGTTGAGTCTGCTGTGTCGAGACGAACGTCGAGGTGGTGACCATTCCGCACTGGTGCGAGATAATCTCCGATTGTCTTTCTGGCTTTATATGACTTGCCGTTAAGACCCTGAAACTAGGAATTTAGCCTCTTGCATTGCATCCGCTGTATTGTGATGAATGTCGTGGTTTTCTCTAGGTTGCTGGTGAACCGTTGAGGTTTGGAACCAGGGATTTTCCCGTGACTCCTTTTGGTGATGTTGCGTCTTCTGTGTCGAGACGAACGTCAAGGTGGTGACCATTTCGCACTGGTGCGAGATAATCTCCGATTGTCTTTCAGGCTTTATATGACTTGCCGTTAAGTGTAAGTCCATGCTACCTCTCCCGGTACTTTCGGGAATGCGGAATTTGGTAAAAAACGATTTTTACGGAGGTGGTAACATGGACCTGAAACCCGGATCTTGGTTAAACATCTATCTAGCAACCTAACTACGAGTTTCTAGCTACTCGGTTAGGGGGTTATACCTTGCTTGTCTTGAACTCCTTCGTCTTCAAGCTCCGATGGTGGTCCGGAATGGCTTCTTCTCGTCGTCTCCGTACGCCGAAGATAGATCCACCTGAAAGCTCCAACCTTTAGCTCCTTCTTCGTTCTTTGAAGAAACTAGTTCACTTGGTTTGCTAAACCTAGTGAACTAGAATGAGTAGAGAAGAATTAGAATGGGATTTTATCTATGGTTCTTGATTCTCAACTCATGAGACAAGAGAACCATAGATTAAAGAGAGGGAGCAAGAGCAAAAGGGTGAGAGCAAAAGGAGAGCTCAAGAACAAGAGAGAGAATGAGCAAGAAAGAATGAGGCTCTCTTTTGTCTTTCACCTTCTCATAATCCAAAGCAATCATAACTCATCATACTAACAAAAGTCTTATGTGATGGTTGAAGCAACCATAACCATATCATTTCATGCACTCATTTTACACAAATGAGCAAGCAAGTAAAAGTCTTTGCCATGAAATGACGGCTATGGTTATCATGATGGTCAACTAGTCAAGCCTAGTCAACCGGTCAACAAAGTCAACAAGTCAACAAAAGTCAACAAGTCAACAAAGTCAACAAAAGTCAACAACCATGTCACCATAATACTTAATTAATATAATAGTTAATCACATATCATATTCTCATTAGGGTTGATCAAAAGGACAATAGTCAACGGTCAACTGTCAACAACCCTAATGAGAATCCACTGCCTCTGTCTCCCTGTCAACTGTGCATACACACCCGCATCCGCGTTCCGAGGAACACGAATGCAAACTGGATAAATCCAATCCCATAAGGTACACTAGGATCTGGCTTAAACCAAAGCCCGCTAGTGTAAACTGTCCGGACACTGTACGCGCACAAGTGCACGGATGTGACCGAACCCTGTCACAAAACCATGCGACCTGTTGCAATACCATGCGACCTCTACTCTTTTGCCTAAAGGCGAAAAGCTTTCTGTGTGGGACTCTAAAGACTCGACACTACGCTGGCAGTGGGTTTAACCACAGACCGCAAGCGGCACTAGCTGTGCGTAACGGTCCCCAGGTAATGCCGACAAGAAGACCGACGAGGCGAAACCCATCTGAACTCCTACTGAGCCTGAGTGTGACATTCTCCGTACAGTCCGGTCTGTTCGTCTGATACATCGCATGGCGGGCCCAGGGGGCGGTAAACGTCAGTCCCCCAATAGCGGTACAAGTCGTGCCGGAGCGAAGCCCAAAACACCCTGAGATAACACTGGAAACCTACCAGTATATCTCGTTTGCCCTGGCCAGGGACTACTCGTGTAATGGCTCTCCTAGACACAGCGCGATGCCAACCCCCAATACCGGGAGAGACGAATCCTGTCTCACCGTCACTGCCTCCAAGTGCTTCGGGACTGCACCCAACCACTACCTGTTTGCACGACTCCTTTGAGCCTTGGTAGGGTAGTGATCAAAGTACAGTGGGAACACACTCGAGGCGGAGTGACAGTGTCAAGTCAGCAGACTAAGCTGTACTCATGTCACCTGGGAACTGATAACCGACGATAGGTATAATACCAACTAGTCAGTTCCCGACGAGTCCTGTCCAGTGTACCCGTAACCTAACGAGCACCCGCATACTATCTCAAGTACGACGTACTGACGGCTGTGGGACAGACCGTCTCCCACACTGGGATGAGAAGCGCATGCGCTGGTCTACTCCGGAGTATCGATGCCCTGTCTCGATAGTCCTGCGACCAGGGACCTGCATAAGGATGTGCTTATAGATTACCCAGCCCCACTAGTGTGACGGCCATCACATCGCTGGTAATCAAGCAAAGATCCTAAGGGCTCCACTAATGTGTATAGGCGATATACAAAATATAAACACATGTACACATTGAAGTAGAAACAAACCAAGTAGCATACTACTATTTTGAGCAAGATTGTATATACAAGGTGAATATCCCAAGCATCCATTAAGTAATATACAAACTAGTATGATACAGTAATGGCCTCTAGGGCATATACACTAACATTAAGACCCTGAAGCTAGGAATTTGGCCTTTGTTTCGTTTGCTTGCATTGCGTCTGCTGTATTGAGGCGAATGTCGTGGTTGTCTCTAGGTTGCTGGTGAACCGTCGAGGTTTGGAACTAGGGATTTTGCCGTGGCTCCTTTTGGTGATGTTGCGTCTGCTGTGTCGAGACGAACGTCGAGGTGGTGACCACTCCACACTGGTGCGAGATAATCTCCGATTGTCTTTCAGGCTTTATATGAGTTGCCGTCAAGACCCTGAAGCTAGGAATTTGGCCTTCGCTTCGTTTGCTTTGGCGTGTCCGAACCTTGCTGGAGAAAGGACGCCGGGGTGACATTTCATCTGCTATATCGAGACGATCGTCGAGGTGGTGACCACTCCGTGCTGGTGCGAGATGATCTCCGATTGTCTTTCAGGCTTTATATGAGTTGCCGTCAAGACCCTGAAGCTAGGAATTTGGCCTTTGCTTCATCTGCTTTGGCGTGTCCGAACCCTGCTGGAGGAAGGACGCTGGGGTGACATTTCATCTGCTGTATCGAGACGATCGTCGAGGTGGTGACCACTCCGCGCTGGTGCGAGATGATCTCCGATTGTCTTTCAGGCTTTATATGAGTTGCCGTCAAGACCCTGAAACTAAGAATTTGGCCTTTGCTTCATCTGCTTTGGCGTGTCCGAATCCTGCTGGAGGAAGGACGCTGGGGTGACATTTCATCTGCTGTATCGAGACGATCGTCGAGGTGGTGACCACTCCGCGCTGGTGCGAGATGATCTCCGATTGTCTTTCAGGCTTTATATGAGTTGCCGTCAAGACCCTGAAGCTAGGAATTTGGCCTTTGCTTCATCTGCTTTGGCGTGTCCGAATCCTGCTGGAGGAAGGACGCTGGGGTGACATTTCATCTACTATATCGAGACGATCGTCGAGGTGGTGACCACTCCGTGCTGGTGCGAGATGATCTCCGATTGTCTTTCAGGCTTTATATGAATTGCCGTCAAGACCCTGAAGCTAGGAATTTGGTCTTTGCTTCATCTGCTTTGGCGTGTCCGAATCCTGCTGGGGGAAGAACGCTGCAGTGACATCGCGTCTGCTGTATCGAGACGAATGTCGAGGTGGAGCTGGGATTTTGTTATCACTCCGCTTTGTTTTGACCGTGAGGTCTTTCATTGACGTTGTATCCGTATCCTACTGGACTGCAAGGAACGCCGTTGCCGATTCTTAGGCTGTAGATATTGCCGTTAAGATTTGGGACTAGGGACTATGCCGTGGCTCTATTTCATTGCGACTCTGAGGTCGGTTGTTGACGTCATGTCTGCATCTGGTTGGAGTGAGGAGAAACGCTGTTGGTGATCTCTAAGTTGTCGATATCGACGTCGAGACCCTGAAGCTAGGGATCTTCTTTTGCTTCGTTTGTTGACATTGTGTCTGCAATATTGCGACAAATGTCGAGGTCGTCTCTAGGTTGTCTGTAACACCCGAGCCCAATGCTACTATTTTCAGTTACTGTTTGAGCATAATGCGGTACTCATTTTATTTAACTTGCTTGTTTGTTGCTTATTGTAAAATTTACCCGGCAAAGTCATTTCTACATATAACAAATTTTGGCATCTAAAATAAAATTGAAAATATTCATCTTAGCCTACTTGACACTCCTAGCCTCGTGGTAGCGTCCGTGCATTGTGTTCTCGTCCCGTTCAGTGAAACGGGCGAGTTTGGACGGCTACGCGCGCCTACATGTGTCCGTTTTGGGGGTATGCTTTTTAATCATAAAACACTTAATTTTAAAATTTGGATCCCGCTTAAAATCCTATTATTTCAATTTCAAATTTTTGGACTCGACCCGGGCGCGATTTTGAAATGTTTTATTTGGCGCCAAAATCCTAAATTTTAATATTATTAAAACCATCGCATATATTTTTCTAACTAACCTGATATCTTACTGTTCATTACCTATCTTTTAAATCTTTAAATTAACCTATATATATATTCTACTGTTCCTTAAAATATTTTGAATCTTTAATTAATATTTATCCCTAACTAACGATTCCCCTTTAGCCAATCGCGTTCCTTTTAATTCCGTGGGCCCCCACCTGCAGCTCTCTCTCTCTCTTGCTTTCACTTCTCTCTCTCTCTCTTCACTTTTTCTCTCTCTCTCTCATTTATTCTCTCGTACTTCTCTTTATCATTCTTTCTCTTCTTGCTTCATGTCTCGTTTCTCATTTTTTTTAACTGTTCTTTTGTTGCCGGAATTCCGTCGTGCCGATGACGCTTCTCGACGTTCCAGCGAAGTACCCCAACCCGTGTGGTTCCTTTGTTCGTCGTTTGGGTTCATTCCGTGAACCGTGCGCCCGTCGCGAGTTTTCCCCGCCGACGGTTAACGTTCCGTTTTCCTGATTCGCGACCCATCGAGGCAAGTTAATCTTGCTACATGCTATATAATTCATTTTATACCTATTTAAATAAATACCATACCTATAGTTTAAATCTAGTGCCCCATGTTTAATTTTATAATGTTTCGATGTTCCGTTTGCATCCGTTTATATCATATTAAATCTAGATCATGAAAACTTATCTTGTGACACACTAGATTACATTATACTGCAACCATATCATTTAAAATATATATCGTCTTAATATTAATTATAATTATCTTTAATTAGTTTATAATCTTCATTTTATAATGTTATACATTTGAAAATCTTATAGTTTACACATAAAACGTCGTTGAAAAATCGGATATGACAAATCTGAAATTTACTGTACACCTTATCTTATAAAATTCATTATAAATCATAGAAAAATCATTAGTATACGTTCTTTAGTTCGTTACGAAGCTAACTCATAATACTATAACTCTATGAAATATTTACTTGCAAAATAAATTGTTTAAATAACGTAAAATGTAAATGAAAATGTCTCCAAACTGCTGTCTAGGGAAATTCCAGCAGCAAACTTTCAATTTCGAATGTTCATAACTTTTTGTAGGGACAACCTGAGATGCTTATACTTATAAAACTGAAAACTTTATTGAATTATCTTTGTTTTGGTATAAGACACGTCCCTTTTGGAGAACGTTTGTTATTTTTAAGCTATTTTACAAATTATGGTGACGCTGAATTTCTGAACGGAACCTTCTTGTGCATGGTTAATCAATACCACTTTTATAGTTATTAATCGCTTTGAATATGCTATCCATATTAATATTATTATATCAATATTTATATCACATATTGCTTAGTTGTACATCCCACATTACCATTTTATAGTTTTATAACTTTTCGGATACCCGTTTGCATCCATCGCATTTAAGATACATATAATTGCATCCATAGATCACATTACTACATAATAATGTGAGATTAACACTCCATGTTTAATAAATTGCATCCTAATTAATATTGAAACTATAAATGTAACCCTAATCGATAACTGTGCATCTATATCCTTGAAATTATATCTATTTGCATATCATATTACATGTTCCAGTTTATTATTCTGATAGTACTCATGCTTGTTTATTTATACACATGCTTATGTTAGTTTGATTATGAGCACCCACATGACATCTTGTGCTTCCTGACATGACCTGTTACACTTCCTACTTGACATGACCTGGTACCGTACACTCTTGACATGACATGACACCTTTATACATTACCTGGCTGGACCTGATGTACCATGGCTTTACCTGTTACCTGATCTTGTGTCTAATGCCAACAAACATAACATGTAGTCCTCATGGACCGTTCCTGTTGTCTATCCAGACAAACCTGTTTTTACCTGATCCTGTGTTGGCATTAGTTCTTGACTACTGAATACCTGACTTGACATACATAACTTGGGGGTATGGGGAAATCAAAGGTGAAACCTGACTTGTAACTCAACAGTTCGATACCTGTTCTGATCAGTCTTACGGGCTAGGCCAGCCCCGGAGTGATGATGCTGACATCACTCGCCCATCCTGCTACCTGTTACTGTCTAGCGGCACGTCTCGGATTCAGCCCCGAGGGTCTTGACTGTGGTCCCGGGCATGCACGGGATACTATTGAGTTACATCGATGATTCATCAATTGATTTCAAAGACTTTAGAATAGAAAACCTGATAGAACAGTTTAGTTTACCCACTGCACGCTACCCTGTACTGGTATGATTCATATTATTGTTATTCTTGTTGTATTCATATTTATATTACATTGCCTGCTACACTGTTCATATTATATTACTTGATGATATGACGCGTTGACGTCTGGGTTTTGCATGGCCTAGATTCCGTACCGCTGTTGCAGTCCGAGCAGGAGTACTTCAGCCAGCAGGCTGAGCTGTGAGTTCAGTAGTAGTTAGTTTTATTTCCTGCATTTATTTCCTGATGTGAGCCCGCATTATGGGACACACTTTTCAGTTATTTGTATTGGATCATTTGCTTCCGCATTTATTTATTATTGACTCCTGTTATTCTGGATTATGGACATGTTTTAGATAGTGTTATCTTGTTCTTGATATCTCTACAGCCGTAATGTGACTGTGGATGGATACTTCCTACCCACAGGTAGCATGGTTGGCTATGTCACGTGCCCATTCTAGCGTACTCTGGGAAGCGGGGCATGGCATTGTCTATGAACCGTCGAGATTTGGCTTCACTTTTTGGTGGAGCCTGTTGGGAAGGTATGGTTCCTTCTTTGTTTGTGCCCCTGGATTGTATACAAGGATCGATGTGATCTCACCTGTAGGGCAAAAGTTTCATTCATTTTTTTATATTATTATTTTATTTCCGCGATGCTCTATCATTTCAGCTTTTATATCGCGAAAATCGCGATTGCCCAATCATTTCGGCTATTTTTCGCGGTGCCCAATCATTTCGGCTATTTATTTTATTTTTACTCGCTGCTTTTTATTGCGAGTTGCCCAATCATTTCGGCTATTTTGCATGCATACATTTTTACTTGCTGATTTTGTTGCAAATTGCCCCATCATTTCGGCTATTTGATATGCATTTTAGCTCGCTGATTTTTATCGCGAGTGTAGAACTTGGAATCTTGTGCCAATCTCAGCATCAGCATCGCTACAACTGAAATATTGCCAGGAGCGAATCATCATTTGCTATGAAAGGACTCGGGGTTTGATACTGTTTTAGGCATCAGCATCGCTACAACTGGGATATTGCCAGGAGCGAATCATCATTTGCCTCTGTCAATGTCGAACAAAGGTGGCTTAGTAAACAGGGTTAGGGTCCGGTCGACTAAGGCTTTTGACTTCGTGAGCCGTAAGGGTCTCACAAAGGTATTTCTCCTTACAAGTCGTGAGGATCTCGTAGGTGTGTTTTCTCCTTAGGGGTCGTGAGGATTCCTAAGTGTATGTTCCCCTGTAAGTCGTAAGGATCTTACAACATGGTTTTCTCCTTATAAGTCGAGAGGACTTACAAGGGTTATTCACCGTATGGACATATCCCCAGTCACGGGTGGGACTTGGTTAGGGAAATGTTTATTCGTGCCCGTGGATTGTATACAAGGGTCAGTATGAGCCGCTTGTAGGGCACTATCCAAGGTTGTGGGGGTTGCTTAAGAACAGGTTCAGGTCTCTGTAACTTAAGACTTTCAAATCTTATGAGCCGTGAGGGTCCTATAAGAGAGCTCTCCTTACGAGTCGTGAGGATCTCGCAAGTGTAATTTCTCCTTAGGAATCATGAGGATCCCTAAGTATGTTGCTTCCCTGTGAGTCGTAAGGATCTCACGCGGGTGGATTCTCCTTACAAGGTCGAGAGGACCTTGTAAGTGTCTTTTAACGAGGTTGCGCCCTTTCGGATTTTCACAAACACTTGCCGGTAGCCCTGCTGTTTTTACTCACGGAGCCCTTCCGGGTTTTCATCCATGCTCATTTCGCTTATGGACATACCATCTTTTTTTTATTCTCTTTCTTTCTTCTTTTTTTCTTCTTTTTTTTTCTAACGAGGTTGCGCCCTTTCGGGTTTTCACGAACACTCGCCGGTAGCCCTGCTGTTTTTACTCACGGAGCCCTTTCGGGTTTTCATCTGTGCCTATTTCGCTTATGGACATACCGTTTTTTTTATTCTTTTTTTAATTCTTTATTCTTTTTTTTATCTCGTCAGCCTGAGGATGCTGTGGTAGTAGTTTAAGGACGTTTCGATCCTCAGCTAGTTTTAGGACATAGTGGTCCGTCGTTAGTTTAAGGACGTTTCGGTCCGCCGTCGCCGTATTTGAGGAGAATCTCTAGTTTACTGACTTTTCGGTCTATGGGGCTTTCCCTATGAATGAGCATGATGCCCCCGGCATATCCATCTTTTTTGGAGCATGTGGTTGTGGCGGGCTCACCTTCTAGTTTTCAGTGCGAACTTGCCCTGCTGGTATTGGTCTTCAACCCAGTTTTTGAAGACGAAGCAATTTTCGATCGGATGACTTACTGCTCGATGGTAGGGGCAGTAATTAGGATCGTTGACATCGCCTGGCTGTAGCGGACGTTTCGGACTTGGCAGATTGATGAATCCGTTGCACACTGCCAGCTCAAACAGTTTCCTCGTTTTATCCTGGGGAAACGAGTAAGGGCGTCCCAGTCTTTCCTCGAGGGATGGGCGTGGACGCATATTGTTTTGGCAAACAACCGGCTTTAAGTTGTTCGGCCGTTGTTGAGTATTGGCAACGAAGGTTGCTTTCCCTTTGCCCTTTTCATTCTAAGGCTCTGTCTTTGAAGGAGATGGTCTATGACCCATCTGGTCTATTTGGGCCAGCTTGTCAATCAAGGCCTGAAAAGTGGTCGGCTTGAAGAACATCATGAATTGGGATATGGTCGCTTGAGGATCGAGAGTGCCCACGAACATGCCCACCGCTGGCGCTTCTTCGATACGTTGTTCGCATTTCGACCATAGGTTCCGCCATCGTGTTGCATATTGGACCCACGTTTTGCCTGGCCTTATCCTGGCATTGATCAGTGCTGTTATCGGGGTGCGTCCACTAGCACTCGCGAATCTTTGTGTAAACAGTAGCTCCATCTCCGCAAATGTTTTGACAGATTCGTTAGGTAGCTCCGAATACCATTCAAAGGCTGTTTCTGCTAAGCTGCCGACGAATTGTTAAAGCAACAATTTGTCGTCACCTCCCGTGTTGCCGCATAAGGCCCTGAATCGAGCGACATGCTGATGGGGATTCCCTGTCCCTTTATATACATGAAACTTAGGGATCGTATATCCCGGTGGGTAACTGATTTGGTCATACCAGCTCGGATAGGGTCGCCCAGTTTTGACGACTTGGCTGGCTGCTTCATTCGCCTGGTGAGCTCGTATTTGTTGAGCTATATAATCATCCAGGACGGCCTTGGAGATAGTTTCCTTCTTGGCTGCTGAATGAGCCGGAGGAGGATTAGATGTCTCCCTTCTATCGTCTTCAATAATGATCGGAGGGTCTTCAGCTGGAGGGTCCGGCTGTAACATCATCCCTACCATATCTTGGAAGATGAGCGCCATTTGTTTTATGTTAGCCGCTTGCTCTGCGGCTTCTTTGTTCTTCTTTTCGAGGACCCTGCGTAAGAAGTCAGCGTCAGTTTCTTGTTCATGGCACTGCTTTGATGATGCCTCCGAGCTTTCTTTTGGCCCGGTAAGTGCAGCCATTGCAGTCATCATTTCCTGAAACTTCTGTTGCTGCTCCTAGGCTTTTGTCACGGATCGGGTGAGCAATCGGTGACCCGTCGAAGCACGGCTTTCCTCCTTTTCGGAAGCCATATAAACAGTATGCACCACTATGCCCCCAGACTTGGGGCGTTTGTGCTCAGCGCTTTCACGGTTCGCCATGTTCAAAGGGGCTTTTTGCGGCCTCCTTTTCTTTTGAGCGGTCGAAGTTGAGGGGGCCGTTGATGTGGGCACCCAGGTAGCCGTCGTCTTTTGTGGCTTGACAGAGTAGTCCTTCTCCTGCCGAACTTTCATCTTTTTCTGTTGGCGGAGATAGTCTTGATCAACAACCGAGTCTTGGACTTGATGCCAGACTTCATAAATCTTAGAGGACAGCCGCTGAGGGGGTTGCTCCAGCTTCGCCTTTGGGGATTTCTCCATAGGTGGAGGAGATCTTTTCAGCACAGCAGTTGGCGAATTCCTGCGAACCGTGTTAAGTAGTTCAAAGCTGTTCTCGGTTGGAACAGCAGCATCGATCCCCACCATCGAAGCTGGCGAAGTTATCCCAGAGGGGGAGTTGCCCCCAGCCTTCCTCACTCGGCGCCAGTGGCGACGGCGAGCATGTCGAGCGGACGGCGTTGGTTCAGCGACGGGGATGGCTTTGTCTTGCCCCCTGTCCAGATGAAGCGCTGCTGGTGCCAGTCTCTTGAAGACTGACGTCTTTTGAGTAGCGGTATCCAATCTGTCAAAGACAGACCTTCGAGCAGGAACGGGAGCCGGAATAGTCAGTCTTGTGAAGACCGACCCTTTGGCAGGAGAAGCCGCCTTGACGACTTCAGGAGCAGGGATGGCTATCCTCTTCGGAACAACCTTTTCTGGTATTGCAGGCTTCTTCATGGGCCCACATGAGTTTTGGCCCAGTTTGCTGAAAGCTGAGGCACTGGGCTTGGGCGACCCGTTGAGAGGGGCCGCGATAGTTGTAAGCCGATCGAAGACCGACTTCTTCGGAGCTTCTTGCGATGGTAATGGGGCATTGAAGCTCATTGGTGGGATCATGGTCCCGAAGAATAGCCCAGTGGTGGCCCGAGTCACATGTTCCACCGGCATAGTGGAGATGGAGGCCGTTTGAGGCCCGTAAGTCACTCCTCCGGACGGGAAGGAGCGAGAGTTGCAGTTGCAGTTAGTGCAGTTTGAAACCATTGATCTTCTATTTTCTGCACGGAGAAAGACACCAAATCTTAGTACCTCGAATCCACAGGCAACCACAGCAAACCGCGATTCATTCGTGAACACGACACACAAAGTGTGGAGTGGAAAGAGGAATAGGTCCCACCGGGCGTGCCAGAATCTATTTCTCTCCAAACGGCGGCCAAGACATGGACGTTTTGCCTGTGATTCGGGGCAGATGCTATTTGGTTATTGTTAGTGTATATGCCCTAGAGGCCATTACTGTATCATACTAGTTTGTATATTACTTGATGGAAGCTTGGGATATTCACCTTGTATAAACAATCTTGCTCAATATAGTAGTATGCTACTTGGTTTGTTTCTACTTCAATGTGTACTTGTGTTTATTTCAGTATATCACTTATACGCATTAGTAGAGCCCTTAGGATCTTTGCTTGATTACCAGCGTTGTGATGGCAGTCACACTAGTGGGGGCTGGGTAATCTATAGGCACATCCTTATACAGGTCCCTAGTCGTAGGACTATCGAGATAGGGCATCGATACTCCGGAGTAGACTAGCGTATGCGCTTCTCATCCCAGTGTGGGAGATGGTCTGTCCCACAGCCATCAGTACGTCGTACTGGAGATAGTATACGGGTGCTCGTTGGGTTACGAGTACACTGGACATGACTCGTCGGGAACTGAAAGGTTGGTATTATACCTATCGTCAGTTATCAGTTCCCAGGTGACATGAGTACAGCTTAGTCCGCTGACTTGACACTGGCACTTCGCCTCGAGTGTGTTCCCACTGCACTTTGATCACTACCCTACCACGGCTCAAAGGAGTCGTGCAAACAGGTGGTGGTTGGGTGCAGTCCCGAAGCACTTGGAGGCAGTGACGGTTAGACAGGATTCGTCTCTCCCGGTATTGGGGGTTGACATCGCGCTGTGTCTAGGAGAGCCATTACACGGGTAGTCCCTGGCCAGGGCAAGCGAGATATACTGGTAGGTTTCCAGTGTTATCTCAGGGTGTTTTGGGCTTCACTCCGATACGACTTGTACCGCTATTGGGGGACTGACGTTTTACCGCCCCCTAGGCCCGCCATGCGATGTATCAGACGAACAGACCGGACTGTACGGAGAATGTCACATTCAGACTCAGTAGGAGTTCAGATGGGGTTTCACCTCGTCAGCCTTCTTGTCGGCATCTACCTGGGGACCGTTATGCACAGCTAGTGCCGCTTGCGGTCTGTGGTTAAACCCACTGCCAGCGTAGTGTCGAGTCTTTAGAGTCCCACACAGAGGGTATTCGCCTCTGGGCAAAACAGAGTAGAGGTCGCATGGTTTTGCGACAGGGTTCGTTCTCATCCGCGCACTTGTGCACGTTTGGAGTCCGGACGGATTATACTGGCAGGCTCTGGTTTGAGCCAGATACTGGTATATGTTTTGGGGGTTGCTTTTATCTCTTGGTATTCTTGTTCCTCGGAACGAGAATACAGGTGTGTATGCACAGTTGCTTGAGGCGGAGGATGAGGTTTTTTCATTAGGGTTTCGGAACGGGTGCGTATGCACAGTTGACAGTCTTCTTTTTCCAAACCCTAATGGATTTGTATTATATCAATTAATAATATATAATAAAATGAAATTGTGTCATGGTTAGTTTTTGTTGACTTGTTGACCATGGTTGACTTGTTGACCATGGTTGACTTGTTGACCATGGTTGAACTTTTGACCATCATCATCACAAAAGAAAGATGCTCTTTGATTCTAGCAAATTCATTTAATGTTTGTAATGATAATGGTCATTCTAAAACTTTCCATCAACCTTTTCATTTTCATTATTATTATTATTGATAATTCTTTTTCTTTTGCATCATGGTTGCAAGAAAGAAAAAGGATAGCTCATTCTATCATAACCTCTCTCTCTCCTCATTTCATCTTCTTCTTCCTCTAGCAAAGAGAAACCTTCTCATGTGTTGAGAATCCTTCTCTTTAAAAAGAAAAGCAAATCCTAATCACTCTCTACTCATTCTAGGATGAAGGTTTAGCAAGCCGGAAACCCTAGTTCACTCAAAGATCGAGGAAGAGCCCAAAGGTCGAACCTTCGAGGTGGATCCATCTTCGACGGAAGAAGGCGACGAAAAGAGAGAACCATCAACCTCTACAAGGTTTAAAGAAGAAGGAGTTCAAGTTTAGGTATAACCATCTTCCATAGTAGCTAAATCTCTTTAGCAAGTATACTAGTTTTAGTTTAGACAACGATCCCGACCTTGTTTAGTCCATGTTGCCTCTTGCGATAAAAATTGTCTTTTATACCGTTTCCGCCTCCCCGTAAGCACCGGGGGTCGCAATATGGACTTACATTGGTATCAGAGCCTAACTAAACTTAAACTAGCTTGGTAGTGAAGTGTAACGAAGTTCGGAACCGAAAAATCGCAAAACCGGAAAAACAAAACCCTAAGTTTCTGTTGAAATTTTTTCTGCTCAAAATGAAAAACTTTATACTTGTAAATTCGTCTCAGGGTTTTCTAAGAACACCCACCAAAAATGATAGCATGATTCCTCCAAAGCGCCGCCCTTCCGCGGCCTCACCTCTTCATCTGGCCGCGGAATCGCCGCTGTTTGGTGTCATCTCTGCATCGTTTTTTGTGCAGTGTTCTTCTGTGTTGGTTTTGGGATTTTTAAGATATATTATATGTACCCAGATTTTCCAGAACTGAAATTCACTTTTGGGGTCCTATAATTCCGTATTTTTTTCCGAACTTCACTGCACTTTGGCTATGTTGGTTATATCTGTGTTGTTTGCATGTATTGAACGTCGGCTAATCGCTATAAGTCGATTAGTCGGGGTTATACATGATCTGTAATGTGCTGGAATGTGTATATGAATCTGTTGGACTGTCGCGGGTGAATAGCCGGGGTGGATGTAAGATGAGCTTTTGTTTTTCTTTCATTCATTGTAAATGTAAATTGATGTAATAATATTATTTGTTTGGCCGCACAACCGGATTGGGGTTGTAGCCGTCATTGTATAATTCTTTTTACTGTTTTTGCTCCTAGGATAGACCCATGGAGGGGTGCACAAACTACCGAGTACTTGGCGGGTAGTTTGCCGCACCCGTAGGGGTCTTGGGTGGGGTATTTGGCTATTCACCGCGACCGTGTTATCCGCTTTTCGTTTCAGGCTCGAAAGGATTGCGGATTGCTAGTATATCCAATGTATTCATCTGTGATCTGTAATGTCTATCATTGCTTTCTATTTAGGCGTTGCTTATGTTTTATAGCCGCGCTAGCCCAGCCCCCGCTCTGTCGTTAGTTAAGTAACCTAACGAGTGATGACGGGACCCCGTGGCGAATGCGAATGGCATAAGCGTACGTCATATTTTAGTTGTTTTCTGCAATGGTAGGATTTAATGATGGGACGCATTAAAAGAACTAATGCAAGAATATCACGCATTAAAAGAACTAATGCAAGATAATAAACCAAGTTTAAGTCGATGGAACACTTTCGAAAAACCACTCGGTTCTTTTCAAAACTAACTTTTAAATGCGGAGCTTGAGCCACTCCTTCTAAAAGCTATCTCGTTCCATCGATTATATCAAGTTCACTACGTTCACGGTTTTACCAAAACCATTCGTAGCCCTCCGTCATTTCACATAAATAGTCAATAGTATTCAAGCTGTGTTTGTTGGCCAAAGTCAAGGCATAGTGATTGGTAGCTATTGGATATTCATGTGCAGCATAGATAGATGCGTTGATTTGGAACAGTCGTACTGCCTTGTTGGCCAAAGTCAAGGGTATGTACGGGTGGATTCAAATTAACCTGGAGAACGACGGGAAGAACTTGACATGTGACTTATGATTTGTTGGCCAAAGTCAAGGTCATAAGAGCATGGGGCAAAAATCCACATCGGGAGTTTCATAAGTACTGAAAACTTGCTAGATTTGCATACCATTTGGAGTGTGATGATTATGGTAGGATTCCTTCATTTTCGTCACGCGATGATATTTGGATCCCGATCCTACTGTGAGTATATGCTACTCCTCGGGAAATTTCTCACTAAACGATCAATGCTATAAACCTAGTAGGTGCCTAGAAAGGTGTTAGCGGGGCTACGCCCCCAGGGAAAAGAGGTTCTTAAATTAAGGAACTTCGCGAAAGCGTTGGAAAACCTCCCTCGAAGTACCGACACTGGCCTGGCTGAACGGTTAAGCAAGTATTGTACGGTGGGATTGATCCCGGCTAATTCTTCCTTTGTGGTTTGAGGAGGGATTCGAGAGACAGTGGGAGCCATCCTGTTTAGACAAATTAAAAACCATTCTAAACTTGCAAGAGCATCGTGCTAAGTGTTTCTTCTCTCCCCCTGCAGCGACCAAATCGAAATGACTGGACTTAAGTTACTTCTAGATAAAAACATATTGACAGGGCCAAACTACAAAGATTGGCTCAGGAATGTCAAATTGGCAATCTCTTACGACAAGCTGGGGTATCTTCTTACCACCAAAGCTCCCCCCGTCCCAGGTCCCACCTCCAGCGTCGCGGATAAGGAAATCCGTAAGACTTGGGAGATTGACAGCGCGAAGGCCAGATGCCTCGTACTTGCCTCGATGGACAACGACCATCAGAGGAGGCACGAGAATATGGATTTGGAATCCATATTTCTTCATACAAAAGAACTGTATGGAGAGCAGTCTCGTATCGCAAGATACGAAGTGTCGAAGAAGTTATTTTCGACTAAATTGGCCGTCGGATCATCGGTAGCGGACCACGTGCTTAAGATGATTGGCTACACTGAGGAGCTCGCGGAACTTGGGACCACGTTGGACAGTGAACTTTATACGGATATAATTCTCCAGTCCCTTCCATCCACTTACGCCCAGTTCATACTGAATTTCAACTTGCAAGAAAAGGAAGTTGAACTTTCAGAACTCCTCAACCTGCTGAGGAGCGCAGAGGACACCCTACAGAAGGGTAGGGATACATCCACTTTGTTTGTAGGAGGATCTTCTTCTTCTAGGTCCAAGGCGAAAGCCAAGGGAAAGAAGAGGAAAGCCCCCGCCAAACCAAGGGGCGGTGTTAGTAAAGTGGGTACGAAGGGAAAGGAAAAGGCAACAAAGATAGCGGGGAAGCTTGTTGGTAAAGAGGAATGCTTCTATTGTCACAAGAGTGGACACTGGAAGAAAGATTGCAGGGCTTGGAAAGCCAGGACACAGGAACTGAAGCAGGTTGCGGCTTCAGCTTCAGGTGTGTATGTTATTGAAAACTGTCTTTCTATAAACTCTACTTCCTGGGTATTGGATACCGGATCAGGATCTCATATCTGTAATTCTTTGCAGGCGTTGAGAAACCGTAGGGTTTTGAAGGCAGGTGACATGACCCTCAGAGTTGCGAACGGAGCTAGCATGGATGCTAAAGCCGTGGGGGACTATCACCTGGGAATGTCAGATGGGCATGTTTTGGTTTTGCGTAATTGCTTTTTTGTACCTAACGCAACTTGTAATATCATTTCTGTATCTTTGGTTTCTAAAGAAGGTTATGAATTTGCGTTTGTAAGTAATGTTGTAAACATTCACCTTAATCAAGTTCTGATTGGGTCAGGTACACTGAGCAATGGTATATACGTATTAAACCAACCACAGATTTTTAATGTCCAGAATACACACAAAAGAAAGTCTCCAGATATCAATCAGGCTTTCTTATGGCATTGTAGACTGGGTCACATCAATGAGAGAAGGTTGACTAAGTTACATACAGAAGGATATTTGGATCCGTTCGAATATCAATCGTATGCCACTTGTCAATCCTGTCTCAAAGGAAAGATGACAAAGACTCCGTTCACTGGACACGGAGTAAGAGCGAGCGAGCTCTTGGGACTCGTACACAGCGACGTGTGCGGTCCAATGTCTACACATGCGCGAAGCGGTTATTCTTACTTCATTACTTTTACGGATGATTTTTCAAGATACGGTTATGTCTTCTTAATGAAACATAAGTCCGAAGCTTTTGAAAAATTCCAGGAATTTAAGAATGAAGTAGAAAAACAAACCGGCAAAAGTATCAAGATTCTAAGATCGGATCGAGGTGGAGAATACTTAAGTGCCGAGTTCCTGAATTATTTAAAAGAGAATGGGATTCTCTCTCAGCTTACTCCTCCATACACTCCGCAACACAACGGTGTATCGGAGAGACGGAACCGAACCCTATTGGATATGGTACGGTCCATGATGAGTAATGCTGAGTTACCGCGATCATTCTGGGGGTATGCGCTAGAATCAGCTGCGTACCTTTTGAACCGAGTTCCTACTAAGACTGTGCCTACTACACCATATGAGATGTGGTGTGGGAAGAGACCCCATCTCAGTTACATCAAGACTTGGGGATGTCCAGCTTTTGTTAAAAAGCAGCATGTGGACAAGCTCGAGGCACGCTCAGTACAGTGTAAGTTCGTGGGATATCCAAAGAACTCTAAGGGATATTTCTTCTACTGTGAAGAGGAACAAAAAGTTCTTGTTTCTCGTCATGCCTACTTCTTGGAAACTGAGTTTTTGGAAAACCAGATAAGTGGGAGCACAGTAGAACTGGAAGAAATTCCAGAACCACGGACTATTACTGAAAGCTTAGTGGAACCAGAAGGTTCAAATGAACAGGACATTCCTACGCCGCTCCGCAGAAGTAGTAGGCAGTCTCATCCGCCCGAGAGATACTACGGTTTTCTCATAGACGGGGATAGAGAGGATTGCATCATAGATTATGATGAGCCTACTAGCTTCCAGCAGGCCGTTCAGAGCATTGACTCGGTAAAATGGCTGGATGCAATGCGGACCGAAATGGAGTCCATGTACACCAACAAAGTATGGACGTTGGACATTGCTCCAGACGGGGTAAAACCCGTAGGATGCAAGTGGATCTTCAAAAGGAAGATTGGTGTAGATGGACAGGTTGAGACCTATAAAGCTAGACTTGTAGCAAAGGGTTTCCGTCAAAGACCTGGCTTGGACTATGACGAAACCTTTTCTCCAGTGGCTATGCTGAAATCCATTCGGATCCTTCTTGCCATTGCTGCCTTCCACGATTATGAGATTTGGCAGATGGATGTAAAAACCGCTTTTCTAAATGGAAATTTAGAGGAGTGTGTCTATATGGATCAGCCAGAGGGTTTCATTCAGAGTGGGAGCAGCGGAAAGGTGTGCAAGTTGCTTAAGTCCATCTATGGACTAAAGCAGGCATCGCGGAGTTGGAACATCTGTTTTGATGAGACGGCCAAGGAATTTGACTTTATCAAAAATCCAGATGAACCATGCATCTATAGTAGATTTGTAGCGAGAACTGTAGTATTCCTTGTTTTATACGTGGATGACATTCTCTTAATAGGAAATGACATTCCTATGCTACAATCTGTCAAGGGTTTCTTGTCACACAGGTTCTCCATGAAAGACCTGGGTGATGCCTCTTACATCCTGGGGATCCGGATCCATCGTGATAGATCCAAGAGGATATTAGGACTTTCACAGTCCAGGTACATCGACACCGTACTGAAAAGATTCAGTATGGAAGATTCCAAGCGCGGTAACCTACCGGCTTGTCACGGGATCACCCTCTCTAAAGAGATGTCTCCCAAGACTGATTTGGAGAGGGATCGCATGTCTATTATACCCTACGCTTCTGCGGTAGGCTCTATAATGTATGCGATGTTGTGTACCAGACCGGATGTAGCTTATGCACTGAGTGTAGTAAGCCGGTATCAGTCAAACCCTGGGGAAAAACATTGGATAGCAGTAAAGAACATTCTCAAGTACCTGAGAAGGACTAAGGAGATGTTCTTGGTGTATGGCGGAAAAGACCTCCAGATTGAGGCCTTTGCTGACTCCAGCTTCCAGAGTGACAAGGATGATTCCAAGTCCATGTCGGGTTTTGTCTTTACCCTCAATGGAGGGGCGGTGTGTTGGAAGAGTTCCAAACAGGAAACCGTTGCAGACTCGACTATGGAAGCGGAATACATCGCTGCATCTGATGCCGCAAAAGAAGCTGTCTGGATAAGGAAGTTCTTAAAAGAACTTCAGGTGGTTCCGTCCATTGTTGACCCAGTACCTCTGTATTGCGACAACAACGGGGCTATAGCTTTAGCAAAGGAACCCAGGTCCCATCAGAGATCCAGGCACATCTTGAGGCGGTATCACCTGATCAGGGAGATCGTGGATCGCAAGGAGATCGAGGTTCGGAGGGTTGCTTCAGAAGAGAACACTGCAGATCCATTCACCAAGGCCTTACCCCAGACTCAGTTCGAGCGGCTGATCGAGATGATAGGTCTTCGGTACGCCAGTTCATGGCCTTAGTGCAAGTGGGAGATTGTTAGTGTATATGCCCTAGAGGCCATTACTGTATCATACTAGTTTGTATATTACTTGATGGAAGCTTGGGATATTCACCTTGTATAAACAATCTTGCTCAATATAGTAGTATGCTACTTGGTTTGTTTCTACTTCAATGTGTACTTGTGTTTATTTCAGTATATCACTTATACGCATTAGTAGAGCCCTTAGGATCTTTGCTTGATTACCAGCGTTGTGATGGCAGTCACACTAGTGGGGGCTGGGTAATCTATAGGCACATCCTTATACAGGTCCCTAGTCGTAGGACTATCGAGATAGGGCATCGATACTCCGGAGTAGACTAGCGTATGCGCTTCTCATCCCAGTGTGGGAGATGGTCTGTCCCACAGCCATCAGTACGTCGTACTGGAGATAGTATACGGGTGCTCGTTGGGTTACGAGTACACTGGACATGACTCGTCGGGAACTGAAAGGTTGGTATTATACCTATCGTCAGTTATCAGTTCCCAGGTGACATGAGTACAGCTTAGTCCGCTGACTTGACACTGGCACTTCGCCTCGAGTGTGTTCCCACTGCACTTTGATCACTACCCTACCACGGCTCAAAGGAGTCGTGCAAACAGGTGGTGGTTGGGTGCAGTCCCGAAGCACTTGGAGGCAGTGACGGTTAGACAGGATTCGTCTCTCCCGGTATTGGGGGTTGACATCGCGCTGTGTCTAGGAGAGCCATTACACGGGTAGTCCCTGGCCAGGGCAAGCGAGATATACTGGTAGGTTTCCAGTGTTATCTCAGGGTGTTTTGGGCTTCACTCCGACACGACTTGTACCGCTATTGGGGGACTGACGTTTTACCGCCCCCTAGGCCCGCCATGCGATGTATCAGACGAACAGACCGGACTGTACGGAGAATGTCACATTCAGACTCAGTAGGAGTTCAGATGGGGTTTCACCTCGTCAGCCTTCTTGTCGGCATCTACCTGGGGACCGTTATGCACAGCTAGTGCCGCTTGCGGTCTGTGGTTAAACCCACTGCCAGCGTAGTGTCGAGTCTTTAGAGTCCCACACAGAGGGTATTCGCCTCTGGGCAAAACAGAGTAGAGGTCGCATGGTTTTGCGACAGGGTTCGTTCTCATCCGCGCACTTGTGCACGTTTGGAGTCCGGACGGATTATACTGGCAGGCTCTGGTTTGAGCCAGATACTGGTATATGTTTTGGGGGTTGCTTTTATCTCTTGGTATTCTTGTTCCTCGGAACGAGAATACAGGTGTGTATGCATAGTTGCTTGAGGCGGAGGATGAGGTTTTTTCATTAGGGTTTCGGAACGGGTGCGTATGCACAGTTGACAGTCTTCTTTTTCCAAACCCTAATGGATTTGTATTATATCAATTAATAATATATAATAAAATGAAATTGTGTCATGGTTAGTTTTTGTTGACTTGTTGACCATGGTTGACTTGATGACCATGGTTGACTTGTTGACCATGGTTGAACTTTTGACCATCATCATCACAAAAGAAAGATGCTCTTTGATTCAACAAATTCATTTAATGTTTGTAATGATAATGGTCATTCTAAAACTTTCCATCAACCTTTTCATTTTCATTATTATTATTATTGATAATTCTTTTTCTTTTGCATCATGGTTGCAAGAAAGAAAAAGGATAGCTCATTCTATCATAACCTCTCTCTCTCCTCATTTCATCTTCTTCTTCCTCTAGCAAAGAGAAACCTTCTCATGTGTTGAGAATCCTTCTCTTTAAAAAGAAAAGCAAATCCTAATCACTCTCTACTCATTCTAGGATGAAGGTTTAGCAAGCCGGAAACCCTAGTTCACTCAAAGATCGAGGAAGAGCCCAAAGGTCGAACCTTCGAGGTGGATCCATCTTCGACGAGAGAAGGCGACGAAAAGAGAGAACCATCAACCTCTACAAGGTTTAAAGAAGAAGGAGTTCAAGTTTAGGTATAACCATCTTCCATAGTAGCTAAATCTCTTTAGCAAGTATACTAGTTTTAGTTTAGACAACGATCCCGACCTTGTTTAGTCCATGTTGCCTCTTGCGATAAAAATTGTCTTTTATACCGTTTCCGCCTCCCCGTAAGCACCGGGGGTCGCAATATGGACTTACAGTTTTATCCGTCCACCTCTCCGAAGATGCCAAGTTGATTTATGGCACCGTGTATCGGAGGTTTGGACGGATGCGGCCGATGTAGCAGACTTCGTCAGATTCCCCCTCGTTTGAGGGGTTTTTGATTGTAGGGACGCTCTTCCCTGCAGGCGCAAGCCCCTGCAGTTAATTACGCTACCGCATCGCGGTAACAACTTTCTCCTTCTCCAGAATTTCACTTCGTGTCGTGGGTGTTTGTTTTATTTGTGGTTGCCCGTGGATTGTATACGGAGACTAATTTATGTCGTCGTCCGTAGGACGTGGATTAGTCCAAATCCGTATTTTCTTAGATTTGGGTTTGGGGTTTTGGTTTGAGGATACGTTAGCCATATTTGAGGCTAAGATCAACTCAAACGTTTGTTAAGGATATGTTAGTCTGATTTGAGACTAAGATCGACTTAACTGGATCGTTTAGATCCGACAAAAGAGCATTTGAGCTCTATTATTCCAGTTTAGGGACATAGTGGTCCATTTAATGTATGGCCGTCGGGACCCGTCACCTCTCTGACGTCATTGAAGGATTACAACGATAGGTGTCAGAGGAGTTCAGAGATGTACCCTTGAACCAAAGTTGATTAGGGGATCTATAGTCCGATTTGGGACTAAAGTCTGTTTGAAGATTTTGGTTTAAGAACACGTTAGCCATATTTGAGGCTAAGATCAACTTAAACGTTTGTTAAGGATACGTTAGTCTAATTTGAGACTAAGATCAACTTAACGGGATCGTTTAGATCCGACAAAAGAGCATTTGGGCTCTATTGTTCCAGTTTAGGGACATAGGGGTCCATTGCCAGTTTAGGGACATGGTGGTCCATTGCCAGTTTAGGGACATGGTGGTCCAATAAAATGTATGGCTGTCGGGACCCATCACCTCTCTGAAGACGTTGAAGGATTACAACGACAAATATCAGAGGAGCTCAGAGATGTACCCTTGAACCAATGTGGATTAAGTAATCTGTAGCCCAATTTGGAAACTAAGATCAATTAATTAGGTTATGAGCACATTGGCTTAGTTGAGTCTGAATTGAGGACTTATGGCCAATTTGGGCTAAGTCCAATTAAGTTAGAAATATTGGCTCTTGTTGGACCATTAAACATTTGTCTGGGTTCAAACCCACATTATTTAGTAATGCTAAACATTTTCATCTTTGATTTTCTCAGTTTTGAGATTCATTTGGAGGAGGGACTTTTGCCTCTGGAAAATTAGCCAATTTGGCTAAAAGTAGTGTTAAACACTAAAGAACAACAGCGTTAAACACCGGAAATAGAACTCTCAAATTAGTGTTAAACACTAAAAGACAATCAGTGTTAAACACTGGAAATATAATCTTCAATTTAGTGTTAAACACTAGAAACAATCAGTGTTAAACACTGGAAATATAATCTTCAATTTAGTGTTAAACACTAGAACCAATCAGTGTTAAACACTGGAAATATAATCCCCAAATTAGTGTTAAACACTAAAGAAAGAGGGGTCACGTGTGGACACGTGAGAGCGCCCAAAAGTGGGACCAGATCCCTTTTCTTCGTTCTGCAATTAAGTGTTAAACGCTTCTTCATCTTTTGAGCATCACGTATTGACACGTGACGGAGATTTATGCACTGATCATTAAAGCACTCGCTAAGGGGTCACGTGGGGACACGTGCGCGCGCCCAAAGCTCATATTTCCTTTGCTTTTTCTTTCTGTGTTTTGTAGGTCACGTGGGAGCACGTGAGGCATTGCCTCAAAGTTTTCCTCCTTCTCATTTCTGGGGATCTCTTCAGGGGTCACGTGGGGACACGTGACCTTGGTCTTTTGCATGCATGGAGATTTTTTAAGTCTCTTTATTTTAAGAATTGAATTCTCTGTATGGTTAAACCCTAATTATGATTTTGGAGGAATTAAATTCCTATGGTGCAAGAATTAAATTCTTAAGTAGGGTTAAATCCCAATTTCTTTTTAGAGGAATTAAATTCCCATATATGTAAAAGAATTAAATTCTTATATAGGGTTAAACTCTAGTTTCATTTTAGGAGGAATTAAATTCCTATTGATCTGAGAGAATTAAATTCTCAATTAGGGTTAAACCCTAGTTCTGTTTTAGGAGAATTAAATTCTCATGTAGGGTTAAACCCTAGTTTTGTTTTAGGAGAATTAAATTCTCAAAACTCAATTCTCCTTCCAAGTTTAGGATCTGCATGGCAGGATCTTGACCCGATGAGAATTAAATTCTCAACTTATGGGGAGATGTGCTCTGTGCAGATTTTCAACCAGAAGAAGAACTAAGTTCTTTTTTGTATAAGAGTTAAACTCTTGGATTAAGAATTAAATTCTCTTTATTGAAGTTTTGATCCCCTTTCTTTTCTTACCTAAGGTTTTTCTTTGTTGAGAATTAAATTCTCCTCTCTCTGTTCTTCTCTCCAAAAAGGTTGATCCTTTCTCTTCTCTTCTTGGCTCCTATTTATAGGATAAGGAAAAGAATCAATTTGTTTAGCAAATCTTTCATTGAAAGATTTGATTTGTTTTCATATTTAATATGAGCCTTTAGATCATTCAGTGAATTTTATTCATCGTTGGATTTTAAATCCAAAAGATATTCTGTTTGTTATTTTCCGTGAGATTTAGGGAAAATCTTTCCTTGTCTAAAATATTTCCATAAATTGGTGATTTTTAATCACCCTTGGATCTTTAATCCAACGGTCCCCATAATCCTTTTCCATTTGTGAAGATTTAGAAGCTTTTAGAATTTTAATTCTATTAACTGTGAGGCTTTCGGAGCCAGTCACGTGCTGACACGTGATCCTTGGTCACATGTGAGCACGTGACCCCCAATTGAGTCCTTTTCTTAGCGTTTATTTACGCTTTAGTTTTAACCATCACGTGTCAACACGTGACCATTGGTCACGTGTGAGCACGTGATATCTCATTGAGGTATTTCCTTTAGCCATTTGTTTTTATTTCTGTTTTAACTATCACGTGTCAACACGTGACCATTGGTCACGTATGAGCACGTGACCCCCAATTGGGTCCTTCTTCAGCCGTTGTTTTTATTTCTGTTTTAACTATCACGTGTCAACACGTGACCATTGGTCACGTGTAAGCACGTGATACCTCATTGAGGTAATTCCTGATTTTTAATCAGGGAACAGTGCATAGCATATTTGCTCATAACTTTTGATCCCGGATGAATTATGAAGCCCATAATATATCAAATCGAAGAGTTTTTCGAGATGCTTCCAATACCATTAGAATTTAACAGTTCCTCTTTCGGGAATTTATCAAAATACAGGCCGGAAGATACTAGTTCGCATTTTCTTAAGCGTATCGCTGCCATTTGATACCTTGGACTCTTCTGCGCAGAAATTTTTGGTGGGAACATACAGGTCATTGACCGCTTACGCGATCCGTGACAAAAGCTCAAGAGCAGCAGCAGAAGCTTCAGGAGATGATGACTGCGATGGCCGCATTCACCGGGCCAAAAGAAAGCCCAGAGGCATACTCGGAGCAACGCTATGAGCAAGAAACTGATGCCGAATTCCTTCGGAGAATACTTGAGAAGTAGGACAAAGAGGCTGCGGAACAAGCAGCCAATATAAAACGAATGACCCTTCTATTCCAAGATATGGTGGGCATGATGATCCAGCCGGATCCCCCAGCCGAAGATCCTCCAGTGATAATTAAAGATGATAGAGGAGAAATATCAAACCCTCTGCCAGCTCTATCAGCAGCCAAGGAAGAGACAATCTCCAAAGCTGCCCTAGATGATTACATCGCTCAGCAGATACGAGTTCACCAGGCGAATGAAGCGGCTGTGCAAATTGTTATAACTGGGCGACCGTATCCAGGCTGGTATGATCAAATAAAATACCCATCGAGATACACGATCCCCAAATTCCATATGTACAAGGGGACAGGCAATCCTCACCGGCATGTCGCCCAGTTCAGGGCTCTTTGCGGCAACACCGACGGCGATGATAAGCTCTTGCTTCGCCAATTCATCGGCAGCTTATCTTAGACGGCGTTCGAGTGGTACTCCGAACTTTCAAATGACTATGTCAAAACTTTCACGGAAATGGAGTTGTTTTTCACCCAGCGATTCGCAAGTGCTAGTGAACGCACCCCAATAACGGCATTGATCAATGCCAGGGTGAACTCGGGCGAGACATGGGTTCAGTACGTGATCCGATGGCAGAATCTGTGGTCGAAGTGCGAACAGCGCATCGAAGAAGCACCAGCGGTGGGCATGTTCGTGGGCACTCTAGACCCTCATGCCATTATTTCACAGTTTATGATGTTCTTCAAACCGACCACATTCCAGGCTTTAATCGACAAGCTAGCCCAGATGGATCAAATGGGTCATAGACCGTCTCCTTCGAAGCCGGAGCCGCGGAACGAAAAAGGTAAGAGGAAGGCGACCTTCGTTGCAAATACCCAACAGTAGCCCAGTGCTCCAAGACTAACGGATCAATTGGAGGAGAGACGACGCTATTATAATGAGAAAATGAAGCGCCATTACTCATTCCCGCGGGATAAAATGAAGAGGCTGTTCGAACTAGCGATGCGCAACAGGATTATCAATTTACCGAATCCAAGGGGACCATCGCAACCCGGTGAAGTGAATAATCTTAATTATTGCCCTTACCACCAAACGGTGAGCCATCCAATCGAAGATTGCTTCGTCTTTAAGAGATGGATCGAGGATCAGTATTAACAAGGAAAGTTTGCGTTGTCTGAGAAGTGGAAAGTGAGCCCACCACAACCGCATACTCCTAAGAAGATGGACACACCGGGGGCAACGTGCTCTTTTGTTAAAGTAGCTCCATGGGAGATCGTTCTTTCGGCCAAAACCAAAAGGATGCTGAATGATCTCCAGACATGCTCGGCGATCAGGTGGAAGAATCCGTTGGAACTTGAAATCATCGAAGGGATGCTGAAGCCGCACCCAACTCCAAAGGTTGGTGGTGATAACCAAAGTGTTCATATCCAGCCGTCGAAATTTTCGAAAAAGAAGAAGAAATCCAGAAAGCCCGTGAAGCCTGGCGATAAGCTCACAAACCTGCAAAAACAGATCGACGCGCTGGAAGAGTACTACCAGAAGGCGCGGACTCCAATCACGCTCCAAGAATTCCTCGGCCACGTCCTTGAAGACGGTGATGATGGAGAAGACTCGTCGGACGAATCTGAGGATTACGTAGCAAGTTGACATATGATCTCTCATTTGTCGACAGATGATGGAGAACCTCCTTGCACCGAGAGACTGGGGACAGGTCCTGAACCGGAGCTTCCAAGGCCATCAGACGAAATGATCGACGCATTCCTAAACGAAGCTCTCCTGAAAAGTAAAGTTGATCGGGAGCGTGAGATAGCCATATTTGAAAAGGCCAAACGCCGACGACTGGATGAAAGAGTCGAGACACTCCCGCCAAATCAAGAGACATCCGTCGTGAATAAAAACAAGTTCAAGACGAGGAAAAGGTTTGCTAAATCCATATCAATGGGAATGAAGCTACCATCCTCCGAAGGAAACACTCTTGGTGAAACAGAGATGCATCCTAGCTACTGCTTATATCATCGAAAGATTGCGCACCCCACTGAGGAATGCAACGCTTTTAAAAGATGGCGGCAGGGGTATGTTGCTCACCGGCAACATTTTAAGCGGATGAGATGCAAAACTCGTCGGGAGCGAAGAAGTACGACAGAGGATCATAAAAGAACTATCGGTAACTATCGCACGGTCAACGCCGGGGGATCGCAAGTGCTCACCTTCGGAAGTGACTCTGACGAGGAAATGACTCTTGGCCCTCTTTTTAAAGAATCCACCCCGGGGAAAGAGGAAGAGTCGAAAACTTGCTAAAATATCCAGCTGCGCAATCGTACACTTCCAGAAAAGAATCTCGGACCCACAAACAGAAAAGATAAGGGAAAAGAAAAGGTCTCTGAGGATATCGCTTTAGATGACCAAGTCATAAAAGAGCTGACCACCAAGGACCCGCCAAAGAAAAGTAAGGTGGACTACAACATTCTGGCGCACTTGATGAAATTACCCTTGCAGCTCAGCATTCTCGATACCCTTTTACTATCAAAAGAAGCAAGAGATTCGTTGATCAAGGCGCTACAAGAGCCAGAGCAATTCCAAGCTTTTCTCGCCGAAGAAAAGATGAAGGACGAACTGGAAGAAGTACACACAGCCGATATTACCTTCGTCGATGAAGATCTCCTCCTTAGGACGTGCGAGCACAACCGTCTCCTATATGTCTCCGGATATTGTCACGATATCAAGATAGGCAAAATCCTGGTCGACAATGGGTCTTCCGTCAATCTCCTCAACGCGCGAGTGTTGAAGGAAATTTGCATGAGCGTTCAGCACCTCGCTCGTGATAAAATCACCATCTCTGGCTTCGATTCCCAGTCATCACGGACCCTCGGGTCTGTGATACTAACGCTGCGCTTCGGACTACTTGTCACAGATATTAAATTTCACGTCATAGATGCCAAGACATGCTACAATGCTTTGCTCGGCAGGCCCTGGTTACACGAGTACAACATTATCCCTTCTACACAAAATCAGTGTATGAAATATTTCAAGGATGGTCTCGAGTACACTGTGACGGGGGAGTTGAACCCATTCTCCGTGAATGAAGTCCGAAAGTACGAAGATGCAAAATACTTCTTACCAGACTTTGAAGACACAGAGAGATGTCATAAACCGGAGAACAAAGCTATCACCACCATTCCGGTCTTCGGGAGTGATACCGAGGAAGAGAAAGAGATAGTTTATTCAGGGCCGACCCCAGTACAACAAACCAGGACCGTCCGCTCCTATGTTGATCTTTGGCAGCAATTCAGAAGATGAGGTCCATGCTATATTCTCTGCTCGGCCTTCAATACAAACCTTCGCTGATGAAGAGCAAAATTTGCAAGTTGCCATGGTTCCGTCCAAGCATCATAAAGTGCTAGATACGCTTAATACTTACAATGTGGAAGAGCTGCAGACGTTCTATGTCCCTCCCAGGCGAGAAGGTGAAAAGGCGATCCTATTCTACCGATCCGGGGAAACTAAAGTGGAGAGGGAAATCTGGCACGGCGCGGATTCCACACTCGACAGGCTCTAGCCCATCCGTTTTCCCAGATATTACACAGACGGGCTAAGGAGACTCTTGAGACGCCAAGGTGTACCCCTTAAGCAAACTGCGCGATGAGCACGGTTCTATAACAGGATCTGGAACGTCCCTGAACTCAGCGGAAATTGCCCAACGGAAAAATGGAAACGACCGGGCTTGGGTATGTTCAATCCAAGAAACGGGAGCTACTCCGCGATTGCTACGTCATACATGACTTTGATGAAGAGGGAGATGCTTTTTGGGAAAATGCTAACCCTGAACCAGAAAGAGCTCCCGACGTAAAAATACCCAGTCCGTCGTTTGAAGAACAGATGGACAAGCTTATAAGGGAAGTGAATCAAAAAGTTCGAGACAACCATAATCGCGAAATGACCATCTACGAGAAAGTCAGGATGCAACGCCTTCTTCAACAGGTTGCGAAAGATGAAAATGCTCCTCCCTGTCAACCCGTTATACAAAAGGCCCGACGCAGAGGCAGAAGCAAATCAAAGAACGGGAAAGGCGTTCGACAGCGGCAGAGCGGGACCAAGAAGCCACACGATCAAGAACCGAGCAACCAAGATTCATCTCTTATAAAGAAGATGGGTCGAGCATACTCTTTTGCCCAAGATAAGACAAAGAAAATACTTGATCTTGCCATAAGACATCAAATGATTACACTTCCGGAGTCCAAGCATCCCGAGCAAGTCAACGAGATCTCTCACCCAGACTATTGCTCCTATCATAGGGCAATAGGGCATCCTATTGAAGACTGCTTCACCTTCAAGAACTGGGTCGAAGACCAATATCAGCAAGGCAGGTTCACTCTATCCAGCAGCTGGAGGGTAACCCCGCCGCAGAAGCATGAACCCAAATCCACGAGGGTAGAACCAGATCCACATCAGTCTTGGAAGCGAGCTCGTACCTGTCACGTGATTACGCTGTCGAAAAAAGAAGAGCCCGAGGATATGGATGACCTCCCCTGGTGCTTCGAAAACAATAATGACGAGGTGATCTCGGAATTTCCACCGGCGCCGAAAGAGCTGGAAGATGGAATATATACCACTGCAGATGATCTCAAGAAAATTGATTTGGGGACGATAAGTGATCCACGGCCGACATTTGTCAGTGAGTTGCTGTCTGTAGAAAAGGTGGCTACACTAAAAGACGTGCTTATGCAGCATAAAGATTGCTTTGCATGGAACTATTCCGAGATGCCAGGACTAGATCCAGAGATTGCCGTCCACAAGCTGACAATATCCCCAGACGTCAAGCCAATCAAACAAGCACCGCGAAGAATGCGGCTCGAGCTTGAGATGAGCATCAACGCCGAGGTCAAGAAGCTGATCGACTCTGGCTTCATCCAGGAGGTGCAGTATCCTGACTGGATCGCCAACATCGTCCCGGTGATGAAGAAAAATGGGACAGTGCGCATATGTGTGGACTTTCGGGATCTCAATAAAGCCTGCCCGAAAGACGACTTCCCAGTACCGGTTACCGAGCTGATGATAGACAATACGTCTACCCACGAGGTTTTCTCCTTCATGGACGGCTCGTCAGGATACAATCAGATAAAAATGCAATTCGAAGACCAGAACCACACCGCTTTCCGTACCCCTTTGGGTATATTCTGCTATAAGGTGATGCTCTTCGGTCTAAAGAACGCCGGTGCCACCTATCAGAGGGCTATGACGAAGATCTTCGATGACCTCATATATGAAGTCGTCGAATGCTATATCGTTGACCTCGTGGTGAAAAGCAAATCATACGAGGAACATCTAGAGCATCTGAAGATCGTGTTTCAACACCTTTGGCAATACAACTTGAAGATGAACCCTCTCAAATACGCGTTCGGAGTTTCCTCAGGCAAGTTCCTAGGATTCATTGTCCGACACCGAGGCATCGAGATAGATCCGTCAAAAATCAAGGCAATTATGGAGATGCCCCTACCAAGGACTCTCAAGCAATTGCGGTCTCTCCAAGGGAAGCTCGCGTATATCCGGCGATTCATAGCCAATCTCTCAGGCAAGTGCCGTCCTTACAGTCACCTGATGAAGAAGGGAACCCCGTTCGTCTGGGATCACAAATGCCGAAGCGCGCTGGACGAAATCAAGCAATACCTACAGAATTCGCCAGTACTGGCCGCTCCGGTCAAGGGAAAACCTCTCATTCTGTATACAACCGCCCTTGAAGGTTCCTTAGGCGCATTATGGGCACAAGAGAACGACCAAGGGAAAGAAAGAGCTCTCTATTACTTGAGTCGAGTTCTATTGGGGGCAGAAAGCAATTATTCCCCCATCGAAAAACACTGCTTGGGATTAATCTTCGCGATAACGAAGCTCAGGCACTATGCGTTGGCGCATGAAGTCCGTCTCATATCGAAAGCGGATCCTTTCAAGTATTTGATGTCTAAGGCCATATTGACGAGACGGCTCGCTAAATGGGCTTTGCTCTTGATGGAGTTCTCAATAACTTATCAGCCTCTTAAGGCAGTGAAAGGCCAGGCCATCGCCGACTTCCTCGCTGAGCATCTGATACCTGCCGATTCTCCCCTGAATTGCGAACTGCCGGATGAACATGCGTTTGACACGATCGACGGTAGTGGCACCTGATGGGAACTTTACTTTGATGGAGCGTCTTCCATAAATAAGCGCAAACAAAGTACCTCTATAATCAAATCCGGGGTAGGCCTCATCTTCGTAACTCCACAAGGAGGGATAATGCGCTTTGCTTTCTCCTTAACAGAGTCGAGGACAAACAATGAAGTCAAGTATGAAGTCTTGATAGCAGGTCTCGAGATCGCCATAGACATGGAGATTGAAAACCTTATCATATACGGAGACTCCCAGCTGGTCATCAGTCAAGTAAACGGCGACTATCAAACGTGCAAACCAGAACTGGTGAAGTACGGCGAGAGAGTACAGCAACTGCTAACCTAAATACCTTCCTACACCTTGGAAAGCATACCGCGTACGGAAAATAGTAAGGCGGATGCATTAGCCAAGCTCGCTAAGGAACTGGCTGATGAGAACCTCAATGACGTGAGGATCGTTGTGCAAAGCCGTCGGGTTCTTGCACCGGCAGAAATATCTCCGGAGTCGTCCGAGAAAAAGGGAATGACCAAGCCAGCGGCTCTACAAATAAAAGACCAAGAAAAGGTTGAAGATTTGAGAGAAGTCATTATAGACTACTTTAAATCCCGTCGAACGCCTGAAGATGCGTCCTCAAAACATCAGCTCATGAAGCGAGCCCTATCTTTCGCCTTCGTCAATGATACCCTGTATAAGAGATCATTTGACTCTTTATGGCTAAGATGCCTGGGACCTGAAGAGGTAAAGAGAGTCGTCCAAGAAACTCACGACGGACTCTGTGGTTCTCACCAAGCCGGGCCGAAGATGAAGCTAAAGATCAAACGGATGGGTTATTATTGGCCCACGATGATCCAAGACTGCCTCGAACACGCGAGGGAGTGCTACTCGTGCCAGATTCACGGGGACTTCATCCATCAGCATCCGAATCTGCTACATCCAACAATGGCTAGCTTTGGCCATTCGAAATGTGGGGGACTGACATAATCGGCCCCATCGAACCAGCATCGTCCAGAGGACATCGGTTCATTTTGGCGACAACTGATTACTTCTCCAAATGGGCAGAAGCAGTACCGCTGGGGGAAGTGAAAACGGAGAATATCCTCCATTTCTTCAAGACACACGTCATTTATCGGTTTGGCACTCCCGACGGATTATCTCCGATAACAGACCAGCCTATAGAAGCCACAAGATCAGCCGCTTCGCACAATAACACAACATAGACTGGAGATGCTCCTCAGTTTAAAATCCCCGAGCTAACGGTCTAGCTGAGGCTTTTAACAAGACCTTGACGAAGATCGTGAAAAAGACGGTGTCCCAAAATAAGAAGGACTGGCACAAGAGACTGCATGAAGCTCTCTGGGCGTACCGGACTACGTTCAAGACGACTACGAACACAACGCCGTACGCATTGGTATTCGATACAGAAGCGGTACTCCCCCTAGAGATAGAGCTACCCTCTCTACGAGTGGCAGTTCATTACGAGCTAACGGACGAAGAGAATGCTCACCTTCGGCTTGAGGAGCTCGATGCCCTTGATGAAACCCGGCTCATAGCGCAACAAAATCTGGAAGCTTATAAAGCAAAGATGACGTGCTCATACGAAAGATTGGCTAGGCCGAGAACATTCCGCCAAGGCGAACTCGTGCTAGTGGTCAAAAGACCTATGATCCCCAATCGTGCCAAGCGGGGGAAATTCGAGCCGAACTATGAAGGCCCATAGATCATAGACAAGGTCTACCAGGGTGGAACCTATCTACTCATGGACATGCATGGCGAAAGGCCCTTTAGGCCAATAAACGGTCGCTTCCTGAAGAAGTACTACGCTTGACGAGTCATGGCCTAGGTCAATGATAGACGACGACGCCTATGTCCGCTCGTTATCTTCCTAAGCCCAAACTCTATAAGTAGTAACCGGCTTCCTTTACAACGGACCGAAACGTCCTTAAACTAACAACGGACCGAAACGTCCTTAAACTAACGACGGACCGAAACGTTCTTAAACTACCAATGGACCACTAAGTCCTAAAACAAGCCGTTGACCGAGAGGTTGATAAGCTACGATGGATTGCAGCGTTCCAAAGTTGATACAAAAAAAAAGAAAAGAAAAAAGAGAAAAGAAAAAGAAAACGGTACGTCCATAAGCAAAATAGGCACGGATGAAAACCCGAAAGGACTCCGTGAGTAAAAACAGCGGGGCTACCGGCGAGTCTTGTGAAAACCCGAAAGGGCGTAGCCTCGTTAAAAATTAAAAAAAGAAGAGAAAAGAAAAAGAAAACGGTATGTCCATAAGCAAAATAGGCACGGATGAAAACCCGAAAGGGCCCCGTGAGTAAAAACAGCAGGGCTACCGGCGAGTTTTGTGAAAACCCGAAAGTGCGCAATCTTGTTAAAAGACACTTGCAAGGTCCTCTCGACCTTGTAAGGAGAAACCACCTGCGTGAGATCCTTACGACTCGCAAGGGAGCAACACACTTAGGGATCCCCACGATCCCTAGGGAGAAATTACACTTGCGAGATCCCCACGACTCATAAGGAGAACCCTCTTATGGGACCCTCACAGCTCATAAGATTTGAAAGTCTTAAGCTACAGGGATCTGAACCTGTTCTTAAGCAGCCCCACAACCTCCGATACTGCCCTACAAGCAGTTCAGTACTGACCCTTGTATACAATCCACGGGCGCGAATAAACATTTCCCTAACAAGGTCCCATCCATGGCTAGGGATATGTCTGCACGGTGAACTGCCCTTGTAAGTCCTCTCGACTTATAAGGAGAAAACACTCTTGTAAGATCCTTACGACTTATAAGAGATCATACACATAGGAATCCTCAGGAGAAAATACACCTACGAGATCCTCACGACTCGCAGGGAGAAATACTTTTATGAGACCCTTACGGCTCATAAAGTCAAAAACCTTAGTCGACAGAATCCTAACCCTGTCTACTAAGCCACCTTTGCTCGACATCAACGAAGGCAAATGATGATTCGCACCTGGCAATTTCCAGTTGTAGCGGTGTTGATGCCGAAATCGGTGTCTAATTCCAAACTTGCAAGCAAAAATCTGGCAAACCGCACGTGCATACGAAATAGCCGAAATGATGGGGCAACTTGCAACAAAATCAGCAAGTAAAAATGTATGCATGCAAAATAGCCGAAATGATTGGGCAATTCGCAATAAAAAGCAGTGAGTAAAAATAAAACAAATAGCCGAAATGATTGGGTACCGCAAAAAATAGCCGAAATGAATGGGCAATCGCGACCTTCGCGATATAAAAGCTGAAATGATAGAGCATCGCGGAAAGAAATAAAAAAATGATAAAATTTATGCCCTACAGGTGATATCATGTCAATTCCTGTATACAATCCAGGAGCGCAAATAAAGAGGGAATCACACCCGTCCTCCCTAAGCTTCGTCAGAAGGAGAGGCCAAATCTCAATGGCTCATAGACAGCCTAGAGATCATCTCAACATTCGTCTTATTATAACGGACACAACATTAAGCAAAGCGGAATAGCGGCGACTCCCAGTTCCATGACTCGGCGGTGTACAGATGACCGAGAGTCAAACTCCGACTCCGTGAAATGCGGATAAAGTCAACCCTTCCTGGTCATCGCAGAGCACGGCAATGACCCCGTGTGAAGCATCCAGAGTGGAGCCTGGTCCTCGCCGAACACGGCAGTGAACCCGTGGGAAGCATCCAGAGCAAAAATTCCTGGCTACGTGGAACGTGAATTATGTCACTCCTGACCCCGTTGGAAACGTCCAGAGCGGATCCTGATCCTCGCAGAGCATGGCAATGACCCCGTGTGAAGCATCCAGAGTAGAGCCTGGTCCTCGCCGAACACGGCAGTGAACCCGTGGGAAGCATCCAGAGTAGAGCCTGGTCCTCGCCGAACACGGCAGTGAACCCGTGGGAAGCATCCAGAGCAAAATTCCTGGCTACGTGGAATGCGGATTATGTCACTCCTGACCCTGTAGGAAACGTCCAGAGCGGATCCCGGTCCTCGCAGAGCACGGCAATGACCCCGTGTGAAGCATCCAGAGCGGAGCCTGGTCCTCACCGAACACGGCAGTGAACCCGTAGGAAGCATCCAGAGCAAAATTCCTGGCTACGTGGAATGCGGATTATGTCACTCCTGACCCCGTGGGAAACATCCAGAGCGGATCCTGGTCCTCGCAGAGCACGGCAATGACCCCGTGTGAAGTATCCAGAGTGGAGCCTGGTCCTCGCCGAACACGGCAGTGAACCCGTGGGAAGCATCCAGAGCAAAATTCCTTGCTACGTGGAATGCGGATTATGTCACTCCTGACCCCGTGGAAAACGTCTAGAGCGGATCCTGGTCCTCGCAGAGCACGGCAATGACCCCGTGTGAAGTATCCAGAGCGGAGCCTGGTCCTCGCCGAACACGGCAGTGAACCCGTGGGAAGCATCCAGAGCAAAAATTCCTGGCTACGTGAAACTCGGATTATGTCACTCCTGACCGCGTGGGAAACGTCCAAAGCGGATCCTGGTCCTCGCAGAGCACGCCAATGACCCTGTGTGAAGCATCCAGAGCGGAGCTTGGTCCTCGCCGAACACGGCAGTGAACCCGTGGGAAGCATCCAGAGCAAAAAATTCCTGGCTACGTGGAACGCGGATTATGTCACTCCTGACCCCGTGGGAAACGTCCAGAGCGGATCCTGGTCCTCGTAGAGCACGGCAATGACCCCGTGTGAAGCATCCAGAGCAGAGTCCGGTCCTTACCGAACACGGCAGTGAACCCGTGGGAAACATCCAGAGCAAAATTCCTGGTTACGTAGAACGCGGATTATGTCACTCCTGACCCCGTGGAAAACGTCCAGAGCGGATCATGGTCCTCGCAGAGTGCGGCAATGACCCCGTATGAAGCATCCAAAGCGGAGCCCGGTCCTCTCCGAGCACGGAAGTGAACCCGTGGGAAGCATCCAGAGCAAAAATTAGACTGTGAGGTCCTTAAACTTATGGACTATGATGTCCTTAACCTCGACCGCGATGTCTTAAAACTAATATTGGACTGTGAGGTCCTTAAACTCATGGACTATGATGTCCTTAACCTCGACCATAATGTCTTTAAAACTAACATCGGACTGTGGGGTCCTTAAACCCATGGACTATGATGTCCTTAACCTCGACCGTGATGTCTTAAAACTAACATTGGACTGTGGGGTCCTTAAACTCATAGACTATGATGTTCTTAACCTTGACCGTGATTTCTTAAAACTAACAACAGACTGTGGGGTCCTTAAATCCACGGACTATGATGTCCTTAACCTCGACCGCGATGTCTGTAAACTACGGTATCCTGGAGAACATCCAGAGCGGAGCCTAGTTCTCGCAGAACATGGCAGTGAACCCGTGGGAAGCATCCAGAGCAACCCCTGACTCCGTGAAATGCGGATAAGGGCAACTTCACCCATCTCTTACGGGTCCTCACGACTCGTAAGGGAGTAAATTCTATTGTGAGATCCTTACGACTTTCAAGAGAAAACACACTTAGGAATCCTCACGATTCTTAAGGAGAAATTACACCTACGGGATCCTCTCAAACGGTAGGGAGAAAACTCTTTATGAGACCCTCACGGCTCATAAAATTAAAAAGTCTTAAGTGACAGATCCTAACCCTGTTTTCTAAGCCATCACCATCCTACAAAGAGCCCAAGATTGACCGCAATATACTATCTACAGACCGCACTTGCTAAAATCACATGGCAACAACCCAGCAAGGAGAAGAAAGCGACAAGGAGAACATTTGATTCGCATTTAATTAAGCGTCCGAGGCATACCCGTTCATGCATGTGCAAAAGATTTAATACGAAAAATAAAACAAGCTGAAATAAGAAACTTGCCATTCATACTGCGAAAAAGTTCTTACAATTATGAAAGCAGTAAACAAAAACATTATTAAAATAATTACAATGGCAAAACCTCAGATCCAGGGCATGGATTGAGGAACTCAAAAGTGACTTTGTCCAGAATTTTCCAGGCCTGGCGATCCATCCTAGTATGCTTTCTTTCGCGATCACAAGCGTCAGGATCCCCACGGATGTCCTCCACCCTCCGATAGGCAGCAAGTATGGCCGACTGTTGAAAAGCCTGGTACAGGAGATCAACAAGATTGTCTCACCTTCTTTTTGAGATTAGGCTCATCAGATATATCGAGTGCACCTTATCCTCGACGGCATCCAACGCTTTAAGTGGCACGCCGGTACAGAATAAGGGAAGCGCTTCCCAGATTGCTCCCACGATAAGCTTCAAGAAAGAGGAACGTCGAGGAAGCAGTCGGCCATTGTATGCGTCAAAGCGACTCATGATTTTGGCACACTCGGCGTTTGTGAATTCTCGATTCTGAGAACGGCCGAGTGAGCGGATGTCTCCGTAAGAGGTAATCTCGTCGAGATCATACATATGAGCCTCCATTACTCCTAAAAGAAAAAAGAAAATCAACAAAAATTAGCGGACAGATTGATTAAGCGATTTCTTATTAAAAACAGGCACATGGAGTTAAACTCCTCGAGAGCAATTCTCTGCAGACAGGAGTGACACCTGTCGAAATCAATTATGGAGGGAATTTAAAGAAATTCCCCGAGAACACTGTGAGCCTTGCTCTGAGAAGATGATATAATTCATCAAAAATAAAATTCCATTTTTAATCTTCAAGATCCATGAAAAACTCTTAAGAGTTCTCCTATATGATTTGAGAGGAGCAAAGCTCCATTAACGAATTGAGAAATCATAAGTAAAATCCTTTTAGAGATCAAAGCTTTATTAATGGAACCCTAAAAGGGTTCTCTTTAGATCAAAGATCTATGGAGAAAAGCTCTGCTAGTGAAACCCTAAATGGGTTTTCTATAGATCAAAGATCTATTAAGAGTAAGGCTCTGTTAATGGGTAAAATCCTAACTCATTAAAATTTATTAAAATTTTACCTAAGTTTGAAAAGAATTTTTTTTGGCTTTTGAGAAGTTCTCAAACAGAAGAGCTGTGCTGTGAACAAAATTCTCAAAGAAGATGATAATCATCTAGAGGACCAAAGGTCCTATTTATAGGCGTTAAGCCACCTCTTCAACTTCTGAGTTGATCCAAGGGCTCAGATGTTGTCACTGCTGCGCTCACGTGTGAGCCACGTAAGTGCAACGATGGGGGGCATTTGTTTTCCCAATCAGAGCAAAACTCTGTTCAAATTCCAAGATTTAAAATGAAGCGACGCTTCTGCTTCCCTAATCAGAGCAAAGCTCTGTTCAAATTCCAAGATTTGAAATGAAGTGACGCTTCCTTTCCCCCAAGCAAAGCAAAGCTCTATATTGAAATTCTAAAGGAAAAATTGAAGCAATGGTTCAAATCCCGTACGCTGTGTGCCGCGTGCTACGTGTCAAGCGCGGACGCGCTAGTGCCAGGTGCGCTGCGCCGTAGGCAGCGCACCCCCAATCAGAGCAAAACTCTGCTTCAAAATTCAAAATTTAAATTGAAGCAACGCTTCAGATTCTGCGCGCTGCGCGCCACATCTCAAACACAGATGCGCTAGCGCAGATGCGTTGCGCTCTGCGCTACGTGCCACATGTCAAATACGGATGTGCTAGCGCAGTTGCGCTGCGCTCTCGCTGCGCGCCACGTGTCGAACGTAGGTGCGCTCGCGCAAGGTGTGCCAGCACTGAAATTAAAAATTCCCCCACCGTCAGATCAAAAAATCTACTAATAATAAATTATTAATTAATCAGAACTAAAATTCTGTTATGGAAAGATTTTTCAATCTTATTAAAACAAGAAGATTATCTTCTGTAAAACAGAAGCCTTAGGATCAAAAATCCAATGGTAGGAAATATTCCAAATCAATCAGAGAAAGATCTCTCAAAACTGATTTAACAAATCATTTGGCCCTATATAAAGGACCCTAGACTTCAAGTCATACATACAGAAAATAGAGAGAAAAACCCTCTGCAAAAGAAGAGAAAGCTCTTAGAAAAAAGAAGATTTTTCTTCATCTTCAAGGTAAAAAGAACCATGTTCTTGAATAATAGAGATGAAACCATCCCGTAAAAAGAAGAACCATCTTCTAAAAAGATCAGAGATCTAAGAAAAAGACCAAGGTCTTTAATAAAAAAGAAAAGATCAAAGATCTAATCATAAAATAATAAAAAGAAGTAAAATACTTCATTCACAGATCTTTTGATTTATAAAGACAGAGCCTTTTATAAAAATAAGAACTTTTGTTCTTGGATCTTGAGGCAAAGCCTCCTTTGAAGAACATAAATCTGTTCTTTAATCTTAAAATTGATCATAAGCGCTTTGCGCTATTAAAACGTGCCTTGCACTCATGTATTGCGCTTTTGCGCTTCTTGGACCGGCGCTCAGCGCCAAAACGTGCCACGTGTCAACCATAGACACTACTTGCGCTTTGCGCTTCTGAAACAGAGCTCTGCGCTTATGGGCTGGCGCTTAGCGCCAAGCACTCCACGTGTCGCTCACTGGCGTGCCGACAGATTAGCGCAATGCGCTCATAAACTAAAAGCGCAAATGCGCCAGCAAACTAGCGCTTAGCGCTAAGCGCGACACGTGTCCTCTTCGTGTGCGTTACCCGACAGAAGCGTAATGCGCTCTTTGACTGGCGCAAAGCGCCTGGCGCACCATGTGGCGCACTGTCAGAACACACTTGGTTCTGATGAATGCTATGCATTCAGTATAAGACAAAAAATGTCAGAGCCCAATGCTTAGAATTATTAAAAGGGCAGAGCCCAAATAAAGGCCTAATGGCCAGAACAAAAATAAAATGTTAAAAATTTTTAACTGGACTTAGCCCAATTCTGGCCATAAGTCTTCAACTTGTATTGAACTGAGCACATCTGCTCTGTCAACCAATTCACATCGGTTCGAGGGTACATCTCTTTACTCCTCTGATATCTGTCGTTGTAATCTTTCAACGTCGTCAGAGAGGTAACGGGTCCCAACAACCACACATAACAAAGGACTGTGGGGTCCTTAAACTCATGGACTATGACGTCCTTAACCTCGACCGTGATATCTTTAAACTAACAACGAACTATGGGGTCCCTAAACCCATGGACTATGATGTCCTTAATCTCGACCATGATGTTTTAAAACTAATAACGGACTGTAGGGTCCCTAAACCCACGGACTATGATGTCCTTAACCTCGACCGTGATGTCTTAAAACTAACATCGGACTGTGGGGTCTTTAAACTCACGGACTATGATGTCCTTAACCTCGACCGTGATGTCTTAAAACTAACATCGGACTGTGAGATCCTTAAACTCATGGACTATGATGTCCTTAACCTCGACCGTGATGTCTTAAAACTAACATCGGACTGTGAGATCCTTAAACTCACGGACTATGATGTCCTTAACCTCAACCGTGATGTCTTAAAAGTAACATCGGACTATGAGGTTTTTAAACTCATGGACTATGATGTCCTTAACCTCGACCGCGATGTCTTTAAACTAACAACGGACTGTGGAGTCCTTAAATCCATGGACTATGATGTCCTTAATCTCGACCGCGATGTTTTAAAACTAACATTGGACTGAGATTTCCTTAAACTAACAATGGACCGTAATGTCCTTAAACTAATTATCGACCGCAATGTCACTAAACTAAACAACAGAGCCCAATTGCTCTCTTGTCGGATCTAAACGATCCTGTTAAGTCGATCTTAGTCTAAAATAAGACTAATGTATCCTCAACAAATGTTTAAGTCGATCTTAGTCTCAAATAAGGCTAACGTATCCTTAAACCCAAACCCCCAAAACCCAAATCTAAGAAAGATATAGATTTGGACTAGTCCACGCCCTACGGTCGACAACATAACTTAGTCTCCGTATACAATCCACGGGCAACCAAACACAAAACAAACACCCACGACACGAAGTGACCATCTGGAGAAGGAGAAAGTTGTTACCGCGATGCGGTAGCGTGATTAACTGCAGGGGCTTGCGCCTGCAGAGAAGGGCGTTCCCACAATCAAAAACCCCTCAAATGAGGGGGAATCTGACGAAATCTGCTACATCGGCCGCATCCGTTTAAACCTTCGATACATGGTGCCATAAATCAACTTGGTATCTTTGGAGAGGTGGACGGATAGCACCAATTAGCATCTGTCCCGAATTTCAGGCAAGACGTACATCGCGTCTCCGCCGCGTCTTTCGGAGGGGAACAAAATATCTTGCACTTTATTCGATAAGGAAAGAGCCGAGATCCTTTCACCGGGAGTGATCTCTTTAGCGAAACTAGTAAACGCCTAAAAAACACTCCTTTTCAAAAATCACTTGTTTCTACAACGATATCAAGTTCATTACGCAAAAGGTTTTCTGAAAAACCTGTCGTAGCCCTCCGTCATTTTAGATAAGTTCTACTTGGTATTCGTGCTGCGTTTGTTGACCTTGTCAAGACGCAGTGTACAGTTTCTAATTAGTGTTTATCTGCTAAAGCATGAGATGCGATTGGATTAGGGTAGTCGTACGGCCTTGTTGACCTTGTCAAGGGTCATGCGGGTGGGTTTAATTCAATCAGGAAATGACCGGTTGAATTTGACTAGCATCTTATGGTTTGTTGGCCTTTGTCAAGGTCATAGGGGGTTAGAGGCAAAAACATTATCGGGAATTTCAAGTATTGAAATTTGTAATGAGATTGCAAACCTTCTATGAGATAATTGGATCCTGATATCCACTGCTAGTAAGAGTTACTCCTGTGAGAGTTTTACACATAACAATTAGCCAATCAAGTAGGTGTCTAGAAAGGTATTAACGTGGTTATGCCTCTGGGAAAACGAGGTTTATTTTAATTAGGTCCGTGCGAAAGCACGGGGAACCTCTCTCAAAGTACCAACACTGGCCTGGCCGATAGATTAGCGAACTTGTAAAGTGTAATTAATCCCGGCTAGTCTTACCTTTTAGGGTTTGAAGGGAGATTTGATGAAAACAGTGGGAGCCATCCTGATTAGATAAGATAATAACCGATCTAATCTTGCAAGAGCGCACGCTAAAGTGTTTTCTTCTCTCTCTCCAGGCAGCGACCATGTCAGACCTTAATGAAGATAATAATATGGATATATTGACCGAACCCGCTTATTATACTGAGCAGGGGAACGTTGGTTCTGTTCTTTCTCATAATTGTTATAAGACAGAACAGGAAATAGGGGAATATCCGGAATCCCACGCCGCCCAAACGAAGAACAACCATGTTGATGCATTTTCTTCGGGTGTGTTAGTTATCGAGAACTGTTTCTCAGTTCACTCTACATCCCGTGTATTAGATACCGGATCGGGATCCCACATATGTAATATATTACATGGGCTACGGAAAGGTAGAGAACTGGGAGAGGGTGATCATTCCATAAGAGTAGCGAATGGTGCAAATGTTGCAGCCAAAGCAGTTGGCGAATATCACCTTGTGTTACCAAATAGTAATACATTGATTCTGAACGAATGCTATTACATTCCGACCCTGATATGTAATCTTATATCAGTTTCTTTATTAAGTAAAGAAGGATACAATTTTGTAGTACAGGATAATGTTATGAACATCTTCCTGAATCAAAAGTTGATTGGATCAGGCTCGTTAAATAATGGCATATACATTCTACATCTAACCACGGTTCTTAATGTACAAAACACACACAAGAGAAAGAGTTCAAAAATGAACGAATCTTTCTTGTGGCATTGTAGACCATGTCATATCAATGCGACACGACTAGCTAAGTTACATAAAGATGGATATTTGAATACGTTCGAATTATCATCTTATGAAACTTGCCATTCATGTCTCAAAGACAAAATGACCAAAACTCCGTTTAGTGAACACAGAGAAAGAGTTACAGAACTCTTGGGACTAATACATAGTGATGTATGTGGTCCCATGTCTACATATGCCAGGAATGGTTTCTCGTACTTCATTACATTCACTGACGATCTCTCAAGATACGGACATGTGTTTCTGATGAAACACAAGTCTGAAGCTTTTGAGAAATTCAAAGAATATAAGCACGAAGTCGAGAACCAAACGGGTAAAAATATTAAGATCCTTCGATCTGATCGAGGAGGAGAATACTTGAGCAATGAGTTCCTGGATTATTTAAAAGAGAATGGGATTCTCTCTCAGTTTACTCCTCCTTATACACCATAGCACAGCGGTGTATCGGAACGGAGGAATCGCACCCTATTAGATATGGTGCGCTCTATGATGAGCACCGCTGAGTTACCTATTTCCTTTGGAGTAATGCGCTTGAAGAAGCAACATACCTATTGAATCAGGTTCTATCAAAATCTGTACCTACCATACCATATGAGATATGGAGTGGGAAGAGACCATATCTTAAACGAGTTAAGATATGGGGTTGTCCGGCCTATGTCAAAAGACAAAATCCGGACAAACTCGAGGCACGATCAGTTCTCTGCAAGTTTGTGGGATATCCAAAGAATTCATATGTATATTTTCTACCACAGTGAGGAGAAAAAGGTGTTTGTTGCTCAACATGCCACCTTTTTAGAAAAGGAATTTCTTGCAAAAGAAATTAGTGGCGAAGAGGTAGAGCTGGAAGAAGTTCCAGCAGCACAAACTACAACTGAAGATTTAGTGGAACCAGAGGATTCAGTAGTTCCCGACGAACCTCAGCCGCTCCGCTGATCTAGTAGGGTTCCTCATCCACCTGAGAGATACTACGGTTTTCTCATTGATGGTGGCAGCGAGAATTGCATCATGGAAGATGATGACCCGACTAGCTTCGAGCAGTCCATCCGGATCCTACTTGCCATTGCTGCATACCATGACTATGAAATCTGGCAAATGGATGTTAAGACCACCTTTATAAATAGTGATTTAGAGGAGTGCGTGTACATGACTCAGCCAGAGGGCTTCGTAGACAGTGGGAGCAGCGGGAAGGTGTGCAAGCTGCTTAAATCCATCTACGGGTTAAAGCAGGTATCGCGGAGTTGGAATATCTGTTTTGATGTGGTAGTCAAAGAGTTTGACTTCATCAAGAACATAGATGAACCTTGTATATACAAGAAGGTGGCAGAGAGTAAGGTTGTCTTCTTCGTATTATACGTGGATGACATACTCTTGATAGGAAATGATGTTCCTATGCTGCACCCGGTCAATCTCTTCTTATCACATAGATTCTCAATGAAAGATCTAGTTGATGCCTCCTGCATCTTGGGGATTAAGATCTATAGAGATAAATCTAAACAGGTACTGGGATTGTCCCAATCCAGGTACATTGACACCATACTAAAGAGGTTTAGTATGGAAGAATCCAAGCGTGAGAATTTACCCATGATCTCTGGACTCACTCTCTCTAAAGAGATGTCTCATATGACTGATTTGGAAAGAGCTCGCATGCAAGGGATACTCTATACTTCGGCAGTAGGTTCTATCATGTACGCGATACTATGTACCAGACCCAATGTAGCATACTCACTAAATGTAGTGAGTAGGTATCAAACAGATCCAGGAGAGAGTCACTGGACAGCTGTGAAGAACATTCTCAAGTACTTGAGAAGGACTAAGGAGATGTTCTTGGTGTATGGTAACGGTGAACTCCAGGTGGAGTCCTTTACCAATTCGAGCTTCCAAAGTGATAAGGACAACTCTAAGTCGCAATCGGGACTTGTCTTTATCCTGAATGGAGGGACGGGTTGTTGGAAGAGTTCCAAGAAAGAAACCGTGGCAGACTTGACGATGGAGGCTGAATACATCGCTGCCAACGATACTGCCAAAGAGGCTGTCTGGATGAAAAAGTTCATCACTGAACTTGGTGTGGTTCCGTCCATTGAGCGTCCAATACCTTTGTATTGTGATAGCAATGGAGCTGTGGCTTTGGCCAAGGAACTCAGGTCCCATCAGAGATCCAGGCATATTCTAAGGCGGTATCACCTAATCCGGGAGATAGTTGATCGCCGAGAGATCGAGGTCAGGAGAGTTGATACGAAGGACAACACTGCGGATCCACTCACGAAGGCCATACCCCAGATACAATTTGAGAGACTCTTCGGGATGTTGGGTATGAGATACTACAACAGCCGGCCTTAGTGCAAGTGGGAGATTGTTAGTTATAATCTACCCTAGAGGCCATTGTTGTACATATTATGTATATTATAGTGGATGCTTGGATATATATAGAGAGGACTTTCTTGCTCGACATGATAGTATGCTATCTAGTTTCACTTTGTCTAAACATGTTGACTTGTATTGTATTACTGGCTTGCTCTCACATGTTGATAAAGCCCTTAGGATATGTACTTGACTACTAGGACTATGATGCAGATCATACTAGTGGAGCCAGGGTAGTCCAAAAGTGCATCCTATAATATGTTCCTAGTTGAGGGTGTATCGAAACATGGCATCGATACTCCAGAGTAGACTGGCGTATACGCATCTTGACCCATATGATGGGCGATGGATGTGTTGGATATATGTATGCCCTAGAGGCCATTATATGATAGTGTATGTACTGATGTGTGTGTGTGTATTCAGAGGACAGTCTTGCTCGATATGATAGTATGCTATCTGTTTTCTCTTTATCATATGTTCACTTGATCATGTTTTTTACTCATTTGGTACATGTTGATAAAGCCCTAAGGATATTGGCTTGACTACTGGGATTATAATGTGGATCATACTAGTGGGACACCTGTAGTTTATAAGTATATCCTTGAAATGTTCCTAGTCGTAGGTATATCGAGACAGGGTATCGATATTCCAGTGTAGACTAGCGTATACCATTCTTGTTCCATATGATGAGCGATGGATGATCCCATATCCATCTGGTGTGCTGACACCAAAGATTGTATACGGGTGCTCAGTGAGACTGGGTACACTGAAAGGACTCACTGAGAACTCCTATGTGGTATTATATCATACTTCGGATAGCAGTTCTCATATGACACTGGTACAGGTTAGTCTGTAGACCTGAGATCGCCATAGAGTCTTGTGTGTCCTCCCACTGTACTTTGATCTCCACCCTACTACGGCTCTACTGAGTCGTACAAACGGGTAGATTTTAGGTACGGTCCCGAGGCACTTGGAGGCAATGAGCGATAGGAGGGGTTTCGACTCTCCCGGTATTGGGGGTTGATGTTGCGCTGTGCACGATTGGCTATAACAGGAAGTCCCTGGCCAGGGCTGCTGAGATATTACTGATAAGTGTTATCAATAGTTTTTCGATCTATTGTAAACCATATACCGGCATGACTTATTGAGTTATTGGGGTCGACGATTCCATCCCTAGACTTGATATGCAGCATAACTGACGAAGAGACCGGACTGTACGGTAAGTGTTGCCAATTGGATTAATGGGAGTTTTGACAGGTTCGCTTGTTCTTCTTCTGATCGCTCAATACCCGGGTGGCCGTTACGTTTAGCTGACCGCTTGCGGCTTGTAAGTGTTTGATGTGATCATCACCTATTGCCGGCGTATTGACGAGTTTTAGAGTCCCACATAGGAGTTTCCTGGCTCAAACGAAACGATGTGGTGTACATATGAGATATGTGCGGGAGCTCGATTAAATACATGTATATGATACCGTATTTTAATCGGGCGTTTAATATTGGTCGGGTCGTATGAGATATGACCGGTTTATTAAATCAAGTGTTGATTTAATATTGACTTTTATCTCATTTAAATAAACATTTTCTTTATGATGGATGCATGCATGTATATGTACATGTTGATATGCATACACACATACATACATGCATATGTATCATAGTTGATGATACAACAAAGATGGCAATATAAGAAATACATGGAAAGTAAATATATTTATATATATTAGAATGAGAAAAAGAAAATTGATTTTAAATCATTGTTGACTTTTCTTTACTTGACCCAAATTAAACCATGGTTTCTTTTTCATTTGTTATTTTCTTCTCATTCTAAAATATCTAGATATTTTATTAACCATGGTTTGAAAAGAGATATTTATTCTTGATATTTATCCCTCTCTCATTATCTTATCTCATTATCTTTTATCCAAAAGAAAATTGAGCTCAAGGTTGCCATCTTCATCTTCCTCTCTCTAGCTCTCTCTTGAGTTTCAAAAGTGAGTGAGGGTAAAAGAAAGAAAGGGTTTTTATATGAGAACACAACCATATCATCACACTACACTTGTTTGGCCCATTGGTGTAGATTGTTTGCTTAATCATCATTGAGATCTATTGGAGCAAGGAGCTTTGAGCAAAGGTACTCCGGGTGGATCATCGTGGACGTGGAGGAGGTTCAAGCTAGCTCGTTCAAACCCTAGGAGGTCTACAAAGGTTGTAGTCTCTCCACTTAGTGATAGATAAACTTTTGTATGTGATACTATAAGTATTACCCTATATTTCTAGTTCGATTCCTAGTTAAGTTTGTTTAGCACCTCTTAAAATTTAAATTGTAGCATGTGTGATGCTTCCAAACCCTATATGAGGTGATAAGGAAACCCTACAGTAGAATCAGAGCCAAGCTAGAGCTTTAGAGTAATCTAGACGACGTTAAAAAGCTCGAACGAACGAAAATCGACGCCCGAAGGGTGCTCTCTGGACATTTTTCAAAAACGTGGATTTTTTCACATTAAAAATACTCAGAAAATCGTGTAGGGTATTTTATGGGCCCACAAGAAGAACAAAGCCCTAACTCGACTATACGACCGTGGAACCGCAGCCAGAATGGTCATTCTGCGGCGGTTCCGCGGCGCCGTTGGTGAGGCTTGGACTGTGCTTTCTTGCGCTGACCCGTATGTACTTATAGCAGTTTCTGGTAAATTTTAAAACCGCTCAAGTGTTGACCTTACTGAGAAGTCTTTGGGTGTTCAATCGTTCGATCGAATGTTTTAACTGCGCCTAATTTATTGGTATGTAATACAATAATTAGAATCTACAATTTTGTTTATTGCGTGTAAATCTAGCATTTCGGTCTCGGCAATAATCGAAAATCTTGTTGAATTATCCGACTTGTTTTGAAAAGGTGTTTTCATGGGTGAGACCTAAATGCGAGCTTTACATTGTTAGACATGAAATCTTGGATATGTGATATTCCGGGTTTGTGTTGTCTAAAGGCAGTTACGATTCCAATTGTTGTAGTTTTTCATTTTATTTCTCTGTGACCGTAAGTGTAGTATGTGGTGTATCGCCGGTTTCGTTGCTATACATCAACGACAATCAGGGTACGCATACTTACTTACGTTATTGATATGTGACATTATGTGTTGCTGAGTTTTGATGTGCAGGATTGTCGTGACTGAATAGCCCGGGGTTTTATATGAGATGAGAGTTTTCTTTTCATTCATGTAAAATTCAATTGTATGAAATATTCTTTTATTTGGGGCACTTCCGGATTGAGGATGATGTCACCGGTGTTGTATATTATTTACTTTTCTGCATTAGGATAGACCCAAGGAGGGGAGCATAAGTGACCGGGTTCTGGGGTTCAGTGGGAGACCATCTCGAGGAGTTGAGACCGGGTATCCTAAACTCCAGAATTGGTAGGGTCGCTTGCCGCTCTCGTACGGGTATAGGGGTGTGGGCTTGGATATTCATCACGACCGTGGAATCCGTATTTTCTATTGATGGCTAAATATAAAATACGGACCTCCTAGATATCCTATATTAAATGTGCTTCTGCTGCTTATATTCTGTGATGTGATCATTTAATATATCTGAGACGAATGGAATATTATATATATGATATATAATAGACGTTGTTTATGTTTTGCACTCGCGCTAGCCCCGTCCCGGTATGCCGTTAGTTAAGTAACCTAACGGTGCATAACGGGACTCCATGACGAATGCGAATGGCATAAGCATACGTTATATTTTTCGTTTCTTTCTATGATGGCTTTAGGACTTAAATGATGGGAATACATTAATGAGACTAATGTAAAGAAAAATGAACCTAAAAAGATGTTGTAGAATCGGATTTGAAACACACTCGGCCTTTTATGAAAAAGCAAGTTTTCAAAGTGCGGAGCTTAAGCCACTATTTTTAAACCCATTGGATTCTACAACGATATCAAGTTCAAAGCGTTAAAAGTTTTCTTAAAAACTATCCGCAGCCCTCCGTCATTTTAGGAAGTGGAGTACTTAGTATTCGTGCTGCGTATTTTGACTTTAGTTAAGGCGCAGTGTACGGTAGCTAAGTGATGTCTTCCTACACTGCATATGATGCAGATTAGTTAGGATATTCATATGATTATGTTGACTTTAGTTAAGGGTCATGTGGGTGGGTCTAGTTAATCACGAAATGACGGAAAGAACTTGAATAGTACTTATGATATGTTGAGCATAGTTAAGGTCATGAGTACTAGGGGTAAAAATAATATCGGGAATTTCAAAAATTGAAATTTGCAATGAGATTGCATACCTTCTATATAATAGTAGGATCCCGATCCCACTGTGAGCAAAAGTTGTTCCCGGGAGAGTTTTGCACTTTACAATTAGTTAACCCATTAGGTGTTTAGAAAGGTGTCAAACGGGGCTACGCCTTTGGGAAGACGAGCTTTATTTTAATTAGGTCCGTGCGAAAGCACGGGGAACCTCCCTCAAGTACCGGCACCGGCCTGGCTGAACGGTTAGCGAAGTTGTAGAATGTAATTAATCCCGGCTAGTTTTCTTTTTAAAGGCTTTAAAGAAAATTTGATAAAAACTGTGGGAGACATCGATTAGACAAGATAATAACCAATCTGATCTTTGCAAGAGCTTTCGCTGAGTGTATTCTTTTCTCTCTCTTATTAGCAGATACCAATGACAGGACTCAAGCTTCTACTAGATAAAAATAAACTGAATGAGACCAATTATAAAGATTGGATGTGGAATCTCAACATCTCCTTGACTTATGATAAGGTATCATATGTTCTTACGGCTCCAACCCCGTCCATCCCAGGTCCTAAATCTTCAGTTGTGGATAAGAAAATCCGCAAGACATAGGACGCTGACTGTTCCACGGCCAAATGCCTCGTGCTTGCATCGATGGATAACACACATCAGAAGCAGCACGAGAATATGGACGTACAAGCCATATTCCTCCATACAAAAGAGTTATATGGAGAGCAATCTCGCGTATTACGATACGAAGCATCCAGAAAGCTGTTTCAGATGCGAATGGCCCATGGCACACCAGTAGGAGACCATGTTCTGAAGATGATAGCTCTCATAGAAGAGCTTGAGGACCTTGGGTGGACAATGGACAATGGGCAATATACGGATATTATTCTGCAGTATCTCCCCTCCACCTTTGCTCAATTTATAGTTAACTTCAACATGCACAACATGGAGAAGGAACTACCTGAACTCCTTAATATGTTAAGGAGTGCAGAGAGCACGCTGAAGTCAGTAAAGACTCCCGTTTTGGGTGTTGGGCCATCTTCCTCCTCTAGTCCGAAGGCTAAGGCCAAGGGAAAGATGAAGAAGAAACCCACCAAACCTAAGGGTGGAGTCAAAAAGGTTAAGGGGAAAGACAAGTCCAAGATTGGGGAATCGGGAAAAGGAGAATGTCTGTACTGGGTACCTTGAACTCAAGAAGAAGCATGGTGATACTTCAGCTTCAGGTGTGTTCGTAATTGAAAACTGTTTTTCTATTAACTCTGCTTCCTGGGTATTAGATACCGGTTCGGGTTCTCATATTTGCAATTCTGTGCAGGCGTTGAGAAATAGCAGAGTTTTGAAGACAGGTGATCATACTCTCCAGGTTGGAAATGGTTCCAATGTAAATGCAGTTTCAGTGGGAGAGTATCACCTAGGGTTGTCGTCGTGTTGTATATTGGTTTTGAACCCATGTTATTTTGTGCCAAATATACTTTGTAATATTATATCCGTTTCTTTGATAGACAATGAAGGATATCATTTTGCTGTGCAACACAATGTTATGAACATTAGACTTAATCAAGAGTTGATTGGTTGTGGTACACTAAATAATGGGATATACGACCTTAATCAACACACAGTTTTCAACATTCAACAAACAAATAAAAGAAAATTTTCAGATATAAATGAAGCTTTTCTTTGGTATTGTAGACTTGGTCATATTAATGAAACAAGACTAAACAAGCTTCATAAAGATGGATATTTAAATTCTTTTGAGTATAAATCTTATGCAACTTGCCAGTCTTGTATCAAACGTAAAATGACCAAAACTCCGTTTACTGGACACGGAGAAAGAGCTACTGAGCTCCTAGGCCTCATATACAGTGATGTATGTGGGCCAATGTCTACACATGCAAGAGGCGATTTTTCTTACTTCATAAATTTTACTGATGATTTCTCAAAATTCGGTCATGTGTTTTTGATAAAGCATAAGTCTGAAGCTTTCGAGAAATTCAAGGAGTACAAACTTGAAGTAGAAAACCAAACAGGAATGAGAATCAAGATACTTCGATCAGATCGAGGTGGAGAGTACTTAAGTACTGAGTTCTTGGACTTCCTAAAAGAGAATGGGATTCTCTCTCAGCTCACTCCCCCTTATACACCACAGCACAACGGTGTGTCAGAGCGACGGAATCGTACCCTATTAGATATGGTACGATCCATGATGAGTGATTCTGAATTACCCCTCTCCTTTTGGGGGCATGCATTGGAAACTGCAGCTTTTCTGTTAAACAAAGTTCCAACCAAGACCGTGTCTACCACTCCATATGAGATATGGTATGGGAAGAGACCATCTCTTAAACGAGTTAAGATTTGGGGATGTCCGGCTTTTGTCAAAAAGCAGAATCCAGACAAACTAGAGACACGATCGGTCAAATGTACATTTGTTGGATATCCAAAACATTCGTTTGGGTATCTTTTCTACCACAAGGAGGAACAAAAGGTGTTTGTTTCTCAGTATGCCACATTTTTAGAAAATAAGATTTTTCCAAATAATGTTGATGGCAATGTGGTACATCTAGAAGAGATTCTAGAAACACAAGTTATAAATGACGACTTGGCTGAACCTGATGTTGTAACAGAATCTAATGAACCTCAGCCACTCCATAGATCTGGTAGGAATTCTCGCCCACCAGAGAGATATTACGGTTGTCTCATTGATGGTGATAGAGAAGATTGCGTCATGGATGATGATGATCCTGCCAGTTTTCATCAAGCTATCACGAGTGGTGACTCTGTGAAATGGCTGGATGCCATGAGATCCGAAATGGAGTCCATGTACACCAACAAAGTATGGACTTTGGAGGATGTACCCTCCGGGATAAAACCTGTAGGCTGCAAATGGATCTTTAAAAGAAAGATCGGTGTAGATGGACAGGTGGAGACCTATAAGGCAAGGTTGGTAGCAAAAGGCTTTCATCAAAGACCAGGTTTGGACTATGACGAGACTTTCTCTCCGGTAGCCATGCTTAAATCCGTTCGAATACTACTTGCTATTGCTGCTCACTATGATTATGAAATCTGGCAGATGGACGTTAAAACTGTATTTCTAAATGGTGATTTAGATGAATGCGTTTATATGGATCAGCCAGAGGGCTTCATTGACAGTGGGAGCAGTGGTAAAGCATGTAAATTGCTTAAATCCATTTATGGATTGAAGCAGGCATCATGGAGTTGGAACATCTGTTTTAATGATGTTATCAAAGAGTTTGATTTCATCAAAAATCCAGATGAACCTTGTGTTTATAAGAAGACTGTAGGAAGATCTGTCGCATTCCTCGTATTGTATCTAGATGACATACTTCTGATAGGAAATGATATTCCTATGCTACAGTCGGTCAAATCATTCTTATCACAAAGGTTCTCCATGAAGGACCTGGGTGATGCCACGTACATATTGGACATACGGATCTATAGGGATAGATCCAAACGGTTATTGGGATTGTCCCAAACCAAGTACATCAACACCATCCTAAAGAGGTTTAGTATGGAAGACTCCAAACGAGGTGCCTTACCCGCTTGCCACGGAGTCATTCTCTCGAAGGACGATTGCCCAAAGTCTGATAAAGAGAAAGCTCGCATAAGCATTATTCCCTATGCTTCGGCCGTAGGATCGATAATGTATGCGATGTTGTGTACACGCCCTGATGTTGCTTATGCACTTAGTATAGTAAGCAGGTATCAGTCAAACCCAGGGGAGAATCACTGGACTGCTGTGAAGAACATTCTTAAGTACTTGCGAAGAACTAAAGAATTATTCTTAGTGTATGGTAGCGGGGATCTCCAAATGGAGGCCTTTACCGATTCGAGCTTCCAGAGTGACAAGGATGACAGCAAGTCTATCTTAGGATTTGCATTTACCCTCAATGGAGGTACGGTAAGTTGGAAGAGTTCCAAACAGGATACCGTTGCAGATTCAACGATGGAAGCCGAGTACATTGCTGCAAATGATGCTGCCAAGGAAGCTGTCTAAATGAGGAAGTTCATCTCGGAGGTAGGAGTAGTTCCAACCATTATTGATCCAATACCTTTGTATTGTGACAATAATGGGGCTATGGCGTTGGCCAAAGAGCCCAGGTCCCATCAGAAGTCCAGACACATCCTGAGGCAATATCATCTGATCCGGGAGATAGTTGATCGCCACGAGATAGAGATCGAGAGAGTAGATACAAAGGATAACACTGCGGATCCATTCACCAAAGCCTTCCCTCAACCGCAGCATGAGCGACTTTTTGAGATGTTGTGTATGAGATACGCCAATAATTGGCCTTAGTGCAGGTGGGAGATTGTTGGATATATGTATGCCCAATAGGCCATTATATGATAGTGTATGTACTGATGTGTGTGCGTGTGTGTGTGTGTGTGTGTTCAGAGGACAGTCTTGCTCGACATGATAGTATGCTATCTGTTTTCTCTTTATCATATGTTCAATTGATCATGTTTTTTACTCATTTGGTACATGCTGATAAAGCCCTAAGGATATTGTCTTGACTACTGGGATTATGATGTGGATCATACTAGTGGGACACCTGTAATTTATAAACATATCCTTGAAATGTTCCTAGTCGTAGGTATATCGAGACAGGGCATTGATATTCCAGTGGAGACTAGCGTAAACCATTCTGAAAGGTCTATGAAACCCACCCCGGTACTTTCGGGGAGGCGGAATAGGTAAAAATCGAATTTTTCTCACAAGGAAACATAGACCAACCATGAAGGATATTTGCTAAACAAAAACTAACAAACTAACTTAGAGTTTTTAACTACTAGGTTAGATGATTATACCTTGGTCTTGAACCCCTTCTCTTCTTGTGTTGCTTCCTCTTCTTGTGAGCTCCTTAGAGTGGTGTAGATGGCTTCTTCTCACCGTCTTCTCTTTGCCAAAGAAAGATCCACCCGAAGGCCTCTACCTTGAACTCCTACCTCAACAATGTGTTAGTTATATGTATGCCCTAGAGACCATTACTGTATATCGGATGTATATTGTAGTGGATGCTGGGACATATATAGGGAGGACTTTCTTGCTCGACATGATAGTATGCTATCTGGTTGCTCTTTACCTTAACGTGTATACTGATTGTCTCTCTGTTACATGTTGGTAAAGCCCTTAGGATGTGTACTTGACTACCTGGACTATGATGCAGATCATACTAGTGGGGACAGATAGTCTATAAGTACATCCTTCAAAGTCCCTAGTCGTGGGTGTATCGAGACGGGGCATCGATATACCAGAGTAGACTAGCGTATACCTTCTCGACCCATGCAGATGGGCGATGGATGATCCCATATCCATTAGTGTTTGACATCAGAGATGATATACGGGTGCTCAGTAGAGACTGGGTACACTGGACGGACTCGCCGAGAACTCCCAGATGGTATTATACCTTACGTCAGATGGCAGTTCTCTGGTAACACTGGTACAGAGTAGTCTGTTGACCCGAGATCGTCATAGAGTCTTGTGTGGTTCCCACTGTGCTTTGATTTCCATCTTACCACGTCCAAGAGGGCGTGCAAAACGGTGGTTTTTGGGTACAGTCCCGAGTCACATGGAGGCAATGAGCGATAGGAGGGGATTCGTCTCTCCCGGTATAGGGGGTTGATGTTGCGCTGTGTTCGATTGGCTATAACAGGAAATCCCTGGCCAGGGTTGCTGAGATTTACTGGTAAGTGTTACCAGTAGTTTCTTGAATTGTTATAGACCTCATATTGACACGACTTATCAAGCTATTGGGGTCTGACGTTTACCACCCCTAGGCGAGATATGCGACATATCAGACGATCAGACCGGACTGTACGGTAGTGTTACTGGTCGGATTCACTGGAGTGTGAGCGGGCTTGCTCGTCGATCTTCTGATCGCTCAATACCCGGGTGGCCGTTACGTTTAGCAGACCGCTTGCGGCTTGTGGGTGTTTGATATGATCATCACCTGCTGCCGGCGTATTGACGAGTCTTTAGAGTCCTACACAGAGGTTTCCTGGCTCAAGCGAAACGAAATAGGAGCGCATATGAGATATGTGCGGGACCGAGAATAATGCGTGTATGTGATACCGTATTCCATTCTCGCGATAAATGTATCGATTGGTTGTATGCGATATAACCTAGTTATCGATTCAAGCATTAATTCGATAAACCGATACATAGGATACTAGTCGGTTATATGCGATATGACCGGATCGTTAAATCAAGTGTTGATTTAATGATTTAATGTATAATTATATATTTGATATATTACTTTGCGTTAACTAGTATCGGTTCACTTTAAATGGATATTCTCACTCGTATGTGCACATTGTATATGTGATATACTTTTTGTGCAATTGATTGTATCATGTTTGATGATACATGTTTGCTTTGGTTAAGTGTAAAGAATTAAACCTATGGTTAAGTATATGGTTAGGTTTTTATTTATTTATCCATTAATTTATCTATTTATTTTGGATTAATAAAGAGAGAAGAAAACAAAATGGTTGCATTGATTCATGAAGTTTCTTGAAGCTTCATTCAACTTTGACCATTTTGTCTTCATCTCCTTAACCTAACCATTCACTAACCCTAGTCTATTCTCTACACCTAACTATGGTTGGAATTATGATAAGGATTGATTTTTCTTTTCAATTGAATTAACTTATCATAATACTATCTTCTTCTTCTTCATCTTCTTCATTAAAGAAAACCTTTCTTCATCAATGGTGATTGATGAAAATGAGTGAGAAATCCAATTCTAAAGTCTACCCACTTCCTATTTCTTCATCCTCTACCTCTTGCCAAGTAGTAGAGTGTGTTTTCTTCATAAGTTTTCATAGCTTGATGAAGGTGGAGCTTGATCTAGCGATGCCTCGACGTAGATCATCTTCGGCATGGACATCGACGACCTAGCTCGCCATTTCTCCGACGAAGCCGACGCTAGAGCCCGGGAATTCATTTGGACAGCGAGGGGACTTTGTTGCGGAGCTATGGAGGTGGAGCACCGGACCTACAAAGGTTGTATTTCCGTATTCTTGTAGTTAAGTGTTAACTAGTTTACTTTTCGCCTAAACTTCTAGCCAACGATCCGTTCTAGGGTTTCTCGGCACCGATTAAATTTGAAATTGGCATGGTTGATGCCTTGTGAGACCTCATTAGGGTGCCTAGGAACCCTACAGTGGTATCAGAGCTACTAGGCATTAGATGTCGACCTATGGGGGGTTCTCACTGTGTGACAGTGTGGCGAAGCATAGGCTCTTACCCCCAGGGTGTCCCGAGACCGGAAGGTGTTCCGGCGGGTTGTAGTCCTCGCGAGGGGGCATGCATAAAAAGTAGCTGCTGAGAGATCCGTTGGTGCCACGGTGACCCCATTAGATGGGGTGGCTGCCTGACCTACAGTGGTATCAGAGCCTAGCTAGAGCCTTAGGCGAAGTCTAGACGCAATTTGAAGTCCGAACGAACCCGAAACCCAATTCCAAACATGCTCTCTGTCCTTTTTCTAAAATCTGGGATTTTTCAACATTAAAAATATGCAGAAAAATCAGCAGGGATATCTAAGAGTTACGGTGAATTTTGATGAACTAATTCCATTATTACGCCGCGGATCCGCGGCACGAACATGGCTTGTGCGGCGGATCCGCGGCCGTTTTGTCGTATTGCTCATCGAAATTTGCACCATAATCAATAATAGTCAGTGCTGGTTTTCCTGGGAATATTTTAATATTTATTCCAGAGTTTTATTTTCTGGGTTGTTTTGGGGATTCGGTGTTTCGATAGGAGTATCAGATTTTGTCTATGAGGCTTTCCGGATAAATTATAGAATATGTTAAAAAGTTCGACCGGATATAAATACCCAATTTTTCCCCTGTCGGGAAATTTCCAAGTGTTGGATTTTTCCGTGGTTTAAAGACGTTCTAAGTAGTGCAAGTAACGCGATGGACCCTCTAGAAGACAACAAACCTTAACTCGATTATGTGACCGTCTTGAACTGCCCTTTGAACCTTCGGGTTTGGGGCAGTACGGCGTGCCACATGTAAGGCGTTGGCTTGACCCTTCTACGGCTGGACCGTTGGTACTGAGGCACGAACTAAATGTTTTTAGACTTGTTTCATGTGTTGATCTGTATCGGGAAAACTTGGGTGTTCGAATGTTCAATCGGAAAGTTTAACATTTTCTAATTATCTGGAATGGGATACAATAATTGGAATTCACAAGAAGTTATGAGATAACTGAATGAATGTTATAAACATAGCAGTTTAGTCTCACTTGATTGGTTGCCACGGAATTTTGATGTGATCAAAAGTTTGTCGCAATCACGTAGCGTACGCGGATACTCGCCGGGTAAACTTAATAGACAGCCTCACTCCATAGCCCCGACCAAGTGACTGTAGGAGAATCCCGTCGCCGAAAGCATCCGTTTGGGTGCTCGCGGTAGCGGTGTTCTGCCTTGGTGCACTTCGTCGACGGTATCGGGGGTGCAGCCGTCGATTGAAGTTTACGACGAGCATTCGATCAGGATGTCGGGAATCTTGTTGAATTACCCGACTAAATATTGAAAGGTGTTTTCGATAATGAGACTAAAATGCGGGGTTTATAATTGTTAGGCATGCGATGTCTAAAGAATTCATTTGATTAGGCATGCGATGTCTATGCAAGTTGCGGATTCCAACTGTTGTAGTTTTACACTTTCTTTTCTGTGACCGTAAGTGTAATATGTGATATCGCCGGTTTCGTTGCTATATGTCAACGACAATTGGGATGCGCATATTTACTTACGTTGATGACATGTGATGTTATGTGTTGCTGGATATGTTATATTGGATTGTCGTGTTTGAATAGCCGGGGGTTTTTATGTGAGATGAGGGTTTTTCATTTTCATTCATGTAAAAACTTGTATGTAATATTCTTTTATAGGGGCACTTCCAGGTTGCGGAAGTTGTCACCCTTTGTATATTATTTACTTTTCCGCACTAGGATAGACCCAAGGAGGGGAGCACAAGTAACCGGGTTCTGGAGTCCAGTGGGAGACCAACTCGAGGAGTCGAGTCCGGGTCTCCTAACTCTAGAATTGGTAGGGTTGCTTGCCGCTCTCGTAGGGGTCTAGGGGTGTGGGTTTGGCTATTCATCACGACCGTGGAATCCGTGTTTTATACTGGCTCGTATTGAAAACACGGACGTCCTAGTATATCCAATATTTCATATGATTCTTCTGCTGCGATATCTGTGATGTGATCATGTGATATTCTGTGATGGATACTGTATATAGTATATATGATATATTATATAGGCGTTACTTATGTTTTACACCCGCGCTAGCCCTGCCCCGCTCTGTCGTTAGTTACCTAACCTAACGGTGCACGAGGGGACATCGAGGCGAATGCGGATGGCATAAGTGTACGTCGTATTTATCTGTGATGTTTAGGTACTTTAAATGATGGGACTTCATTAATGTGATTAATGAAAGTAAAAGAAACCTAAGATGTTGTAGAATCGAATTTCAAAATAAAACAGGTAGCTACAGTTCTTGCTTTGCACAGAGGTATATGTGATATATCCTGCACCTTATTCGATGAGGAAAGGACCGAGATCCCTTCACCGGGAGTGACTCCTTTAGCAATAACTGGCTGATGCTACACACTCGGTTTGTCTTTTGATTGCTTTTAAGTGTTTTTGCTTTGCACAGTGATATATATGATATATCCCGCACCTCATTCGACGAGGAAAGGACCGACGATCCCTTCACCGGGAGTGACTCCTTTAGCAAAACTAGAAAAGCCTCAAAAACACTCCATTTTAAAAATCATTTGATTCTACAACGATATCAAGTTCATTACGCAATAGGTTTTCAGAAAAACCTGTCGTAACCCTCCGTCATTTCAGATAAGTGGTAGTTAGTATTCGTGCTACGTTTGTTGGCCTGCGTCAAGGCGTAGTGTGCGGTAGCTAACTAGTATTTATCTGCTTATGCATATGATGCAGATTGGATTAGGGTAGTCGTGCGACTTTGTTGGCCTGCGTCAAGGATCGTGCGGGTGGGTTTAATTCAATCAGGAAATGACGGGTTGAACTTGACTAGCGCACTATGGTTTGTTGGCCTGCGTCAAGGTCATAGGACGCTAGGGGCAAAATTATCGGGAATTTCAAGTGTTGAAATTTGCAATGAGATTGCATACCTTCTATGAGATAGTTGGATCCCGATACCCACTGCGAGTAAGAGTTACTCCTGGGAGAGTTTTACACATTACAATTAGCCGATCAAGTAGGTGTCTAGAAAGGTGTTAACGAGGTTACGCCTCTGGGAAAACGAGGTTTACATTAATTAGGTTCGTGCGAAAGCACGGGGGACCTCCCTCAAAGTACCGACACTGGCCTGGCTGAAAGATTGGCGAACTTGTAGTGTGTAATTAATCCCGGCTAGTCTTTCCTTTTAGGGTTTGAAGGAAGATTTGATAAAAAGCAGTGGGAGCCATCCTGATTAGATAAAATAATAATCAATTTATTCTTGCAAGAGCGCACGCTGAGTGTTTTCTTCTCTCTCTCTCCAGGTAGCGACCATATCACGCCTTAATCAAGATAACAATACGGATTATTGACCGAACCCGCTTGTTATACTGAGCTGGGGAACGTTGGTCCCGCTCCAACTTATAATTGTTATAAGAAAGAGTAGGAAATAGAAGATTACCAGAATTCCCATGCCGCCCAAACGAAGAGAGTGCATGCTGATGCATCATCTTCGGGTGTGTTCATTATACAGAACTGTTTCTCAGTATCCTTTACGTCCTGGGTATATGATACCGGATCAGGATCCCGCATATGTAATATGTTACATGGGCTACAGATAGGTAAAGAACTGAGATCGGGTGATAAGTTTCATGAGGCAGAAAACGGGGCAAGAGTTGCAGCCAAGTCTGTTGGTCACTGTCACCCTGTATTACCAATACATTGATTCTGAACGAATATTATTAGATACCGAACCTGATATACAAAATCATATCAGTCTCTTTATTAGTAAAGAAAGGATATAATTTTGTATTGTTGGATAATGTTTTGAACATTTCCTATATCAAAAGTTGATCGGTTCGGGCACGTTATCTAAAAGCATTAATGTTCTAAATCAAACTACAGTTCTTAGTATACGGAACACACACAAGAGGAAGAGTTCAAAAATGAACGAATCCTTCTTGAGGCATTGTAGACTAGGTCATATCACTGCGACCCGACTAGCTGAAGTTACATGTAGATGCATATTTAAATCAGTTTGAATTTACATCTTGTGAAACTTGCCAGTCATGTCACAAAGATAAGATGACCAAAGCTCTGTTTAATGGAAACAGAGAAAGAGTTAGTGAACTCTTGGGATGATACATGTTGATGTATGTAGGTCCCCAGTCTACAAATGCCAGGACTGATTCTTTATACTTCATTACATTCTCTGATGATCTTTCGAGTTTCAGACCTATGTTCCTGTTGAAACACAAGTCCGAACCTTTTGAGATATTCACAGAATATAAGTTAGAAGTAGAGAACCAAAATACGGGTATAAGTATTATGTCCTTTGATGTGATCAAGGAGGAGAATACTTGAGCACGGAAATACTGGACTATTCTAAAGGAGAATGAGATTCTCTCTCAGAATTACTCCTCCGTATACACCATAGCACGATGGTATATTGGGGTGGAGCAATCACACCCTATTTGATAAGGTGTGCTCTATGATGAGTACTACTGAGTTACCTATTTCCTTTTGGGAGTTATGCACTTGAGAAGCTGCATACCTATTGAATAGGGTTCGAATCAAATCAGTTGCCTACCACTTCATATGTGATATGGAAAGGGAAGAGCCCATATCTTAAGTTGGTTAAGATTTGGGGTTGTCCGGGCTATGTCTGAAAAGCAAAATCCGGACAAGCTCGAGGCAAGGTCTGTAATGTAGAACTGGAAAGGTTCCAGCTATACAAACTACAGCAGATGATTTGATAGAGCCAAAGGATTCAGTAGATTCCAATGAACCTCAGCCTCTCCGCCGATCTAGTAGGGTTCCTCTCCCACCTGAGAGATACTTCGGTTTCTCTATGACAGTGGGAGCGAGGATTGCATCATGAGATGATGACCCAACTAGTTTCGAGCTGGCCATCAGGAGGAAGACTCTGTTAGAATGGCTGGATGCTTAGCGATCTGAGATGGAATCCTTATACACCAACAAAGTATGGACTTTGGTTGCTATATCTGAAGGGTTAAATCCCCATCAGGAGCAAGTATATCTTGAGAAGATTACTTGGTGTACATCGAAAAGTTGAGACTTTCAAAGCTAGACTTGTTAAAAGTTTGCATCATTTACCAGGCGTGGATTATGATGAAACATTTTTCAAGTAACCAAGCTTAAGTCCATCCAGATCCTACTTGCCACGGCTGCATACCATGACTATGATATCTGGTGGTTGGGTGTCATGACAGCTTTTCTAAATGATGTTTTTGAAAAGGGCGTCTATAAGTACACAGCCAGAGGGCCTCGTAGACAGTAGGAGCAGCGGAAACGTGTACAAGATGCTTTATAGGATAAAGCAGGCATCGCGGAGTTGGAACGTCTGTTTTGATCAATTAGTCAAAGAGTTTGACATCATCAAAATGGTAGATGAACCTTGTATAAACAAAAAGGTAGTAGGGAGTATGGTGACGATCCTCGTAGAGTACGTGGATGACATACTCTTGATAGGGAAAGAGTTTCCTATGCTACGCTCGATCAATCTCCGCTTATCACAAAGATTCTCCACGTAGGATCAAAATGATACCTACCAAATCCTGGATTTTGGATCTATGAGATAGATCTAAATGGATGTTAGGATTCTCACTAGTTATAGTGAGATGGTATCAATTGATCCTGGGGAGAATCACTGGAAGGGTTCCAGGGTGATAATGACGACTGAATGTCAGTCGCAGGCATTGTCTTTACCCTCAGTAAAGGGACGGTATGTTGGAAGAGTTCCAAGCTAGATACCGTGGCATACTAGACGATAAAGGCTGGATATATCGCTACTTAAGATGCTACCAAAGAGGCTGTTTGGGTGTATATTGGTTCATGAGATGAACTACGTTCCTCCCATTGTGTGACAATGGAGTTGTGGCTTATGCCAAGGAACGTCCGTCCCATCAGTGATCCAGACATATTCTAAGGCAGTGTCACCTGATCATGGAGATGGTTGATCTCCAGGGAGATCGAGGTTAGGAGAGTAGACTCAGAGGACAACACAGCGAATCCACTCACAAAGGCCTGTTCCCAGAGAGAGACTTTTATAGGATGGTTGAGTATGAGATACTACAACCACTGCTACAGATGGCCCTAGTGCAAGTGGGAGATTGTTAGTTATATGTATGCCCTAGAGGCCATTACTGTACATCGGATGTATATTGTAGTGGATGCTGGGACATATATAGGGAGGACTTTCTTGCTCGACATGATAGTATGCTATCTGGTTGCTCTTTACCTTAACGTGTATACTGATTGTCTCTCTGTTACATGTTGGTAAAGCCCTTAGGATGTGTACTTGACTACCTGGACTATGATGCAGATCATACTAGTGGGGACAGATAGTCTATAAGTACATCCTTCAAAGTCCCTAGTCGTGGGTGTATCGAGACGGAGCATCGATATACCAGAGTAGACTAGCGTATACCTTCTCGACCCATGCAGATGGGCGATGGATGATCCCATATCCATTGGTGTTTGACATCAGAGATGATATACGGGTGCTCAGTAGAGACTGGGTACACTGGACGGACTCGCCGAGAACTCCCAGATGGTATTATACCTCACGTCAGATGGCAGTTCTCTGGTGACACTGGTACAGAGTAGTCTGTTGACCCGAGATCGTCATAGAGTCTTGTGTGGTTCCCACTGTGTTTTGATTTCCATCTTACCACGTCCAAGAGGGCGTGCAAAATGGTGGTTTTTGGGTACAGTCCCGAGTCACATGGAGGCAATGAGCGGTAGGAGGGGATTCGTCTCTCCCGGTATAGGGGGTTGATGTTGCGCTGTGTTCGATTGGCTATAACAGGAAATCCCTGGCCAGGGTTGCTGAGATTTACTGGTAAGTGTTACCAGTAGTTTCTCGAATTGTTATAGACCTCATATTGACACGACTTATCAAGCTATTGGGGTCTGACGTTTACCACCCCTAGGCGAGATATGCGACATATCAGACGATCAGACCGGACTGTACGGTAGTGTTACTGGTCGGATTCACTGGAGTGTGAGCGGGCTTGCTCGTCGATCTTCTGATCGCTCAATACCCGGGTGGCCGTTACGTTTAGCAGACCGCTTGCGGCTTGTGGGTGTTTAATATGATCATCACCTGCTGCCGGCGTATTGACGAGTCTTTAGAGTCCTACACAGAGGTTTCCTGGCTCAAGCGAAACGAAATAGGAGCGCATATGAGATATGTGCGGGACCGAGAATAATGCGTGTATGTGATACCGTATTCCATTCTCGCGATAAATGTATCGATTGGCTGTATGCGATATAACCTAGTTATCGATTCAAGCATTGATTCGATAAACCGATACATAGGATACTAGTCGGTTATATGCGATATGACCGGATCGTTAAATCAAGTGTTGATTTAATGATTTAATGTATAATTATATATTTGATATATTACTTTGCGTTAACTAGTATCGGTTCACTTTAAATGGATATTCTCACTCGGATGTGCACATTGTATATGTGATATACTTTTTGTGCAATTGATTGTATCATGTTTGATGATACATGTTTGCTTTGGTTAAGTGTAAAGAATTAAACCTATGGTTAAGTATATGGTTAGGTTTTTATTTATTTATCCATTAATTTATCTATTTATTTTGGATTAATAAAGAGAGAAGAAAACAAAATGGTTGCATTGATTCATGAAGTTTCTTGAAGCTTCATTCAACTTTGACCATTTTGTCTTCATCTCCTTAACCTAACCATTCACTAACCCTAGTCTATTCTCTACACCTAACTATGGTTGGAATTATGATAAGGATTGATTTTTCTTTTCAATTGAATTAACTTATCATAATACTAGCTTCTTCTTCTTCATCTTCTTCATTGAAGAAAACCTTTCTTCATCAATGGTGATTGATGAAAATGAGTGAGAAATCCAATTCTAAAGTCTACCCACTTCCTATTTCTTCATCCTATACCTCTTGCCAAGTAGTAGAGTGTGTTTCCTTCACAAGTTTTCATAGCTTGATGAAGGTGGAGCTTGATCTAGTGATGCCTCGATGTAGATCATCTTCGGCATGGACATCGATGACCTAGCTCGCCATTTCTCCGACGAAGCCGACGCTAGAGCCCGGGAATTCATTTGGACAGCGAGGGGACTTCGTTGCGGAGCTATGGAGGTGGAGCATCGGACCTACAAAGGTTGTATTTCCGTATTCTTGTAGTTAAGTGTTAACTAGTTTACTTTTCGCCTAAACTTCTAGCCAACGATCCGTTCTAGGGTTTCTTGGCACCGATTAAATTTGAAATTGGCATGGTTGATGCCTTGTGAGACCTCATTAGGGTGCCTAGGAACCCTACACAATGAAGTAACTAGAGTGCTTGGCTTCCTACACTAAGAACCCTAGAGTGAGTAGAGAAGTATTTTGGTGGTTTAGTCTCAAGAGCTTTTGATTTTCAACACATGAAATATTAAAGCTTTGAGAGAGGAAGAGGGAGAGCAAACCATGAGAGAGAAAGCTCATGAGAGAATGAGAGAACCCTAATCTCATATGATAAAAATATGATAATAATAATAATAATTAAGAAAATTGTGATGGTGAGTTGATTTGACCATTATCATTTCACATTTAATGCTAAGTATGCTTCAAGAAGATCTTATGCAAAAGAAAAATATCTAGGTCAAAGTAAGTCAACAAGTCAAATGGTCAAACCAATTCTAACCATGATACAATTATACTTAATTAATATTATTAATCATATATCTCATTCTCATTAGGGTTTGGATCAAGTCAATGGTCAAAAACCCTAATGAGGTGTCTCCATCTCCGCCTCTGTCAACTGTACGTACGTACCCGCATTCGTATTCCGAAGAAACACGAATACAATGAGACAAGACCAATCCCAAAACAAATACTAGGATCTGGCTTAAACCAAATCCCACTAGTAATGTCTGCCCGAACACCGAATACGCACAAGTACACATATGTGAACGAACCCTGTCGTAAAACCATACGACCTCTACTCTGTTTTGCCCAAAGGCGAACAACCCTCTGTGTGGGACTCTAAAGACTCGACACTACACTGGCAGTGGGTTTAACCACAGGCCGCAAGCGGTACTAGCTGTACATAATGGTCCCCAGGTAGATGTCAATAAGAAGACCGATGAAGTGAACCCATCCGAACTCCTACTGAGCCTGAATGTGACAATCTCCGTACAGTCTGGTCTGTTCGTCGAAGAGTATAGCATGTCGGGCCTAGGGGCGGTAAACGTCAGACCCCTAATAGCGGTACAAGTCGTATCGGAGTGTAGCTCAGAACACCCTGAGAAACTACTGGAAACACTACCGGTAAATCTCGCTTGCCCTGGCCAGGGACTTTGTGTAATGGCTCTCCTAGACAAAGCGCAATATCAACTCCCAATACCGGGAGAGACGAATCCTGTCTAACCGTCACTGCCTTCAAGTGCTTCGGGACTGCACCCAACTACTACCTATTTGCACGACTCAATAGAGCCGTGGTAGGGTAGTAATCTAAGAACAGTGGGAACACATCCGAGGAGAAGTGACGGTGTCAAGTCAACGGACTAAGCTGTACTCATGTCACCTGGGAACTGTTAACTGACGATAGGTATAATACCAACCAACAGTTCCCGATGAGTCCTGTCCAGTATACTCGTAATCTAACGAGCACCTGCATACTATCTCCAGTACGGTGTACTGATGGCTGTGGGACAGACCATCTCCCCTGCTGGGACGAGAAGCGTATGCACCAGTCTACTCTGGAGTATCGATGCCCTGTCTCGAAAATCCTACGACCAGGGACCTGTATAAGGATGTGCTTATAGACTACCCAGCCTCCACTAGTGTGATTGCCATCACAACGCCTGTAGTCAAGCAAAGATCCTAAGGGCTCCATCAATATATATTAGCGATATATTAAAAGAAACATATATACATATTAAGATAGAAACAAACCAAGTAGCATAGTACTATATTGAGCAAGACTGTCGTAAACCCGTATATATATCCCAAGCTTCGAAAATGTATTATACAAACTAGTACTATACAATAATGGCCTCTAGGGCATACATATCCAACAATCTCCCACTTGCACTAAAGGCCAGTAATTGATGTACCGCATACCCAACGTCTGCTCTATGGCCAGCTGCTGGCGTACCGCATACCCAATAGCTCAAAAAGTCGCTCGAACTGTGTTTGAAGGAGGGCCTTTGTGAATGGATCCGCCGTGTTGTCTTTTGTGTCCACTCTCCGTACCTTGATCTCCTGACGATCAATGATCTCCCTGATCAGGTGATACCGCCTTAAGATGTATCTGGACTTCTGATGGGACCTTGGTTCCTTTGCTAAAGCTATAGCCCCATTGTTATCGCAATACAAAGGTATTGGGTCAACAATGGATGGAACCACCTGAAGTTCACTAATGAACTTCTTCATCCAGATCGCTTCTTTTGCGGCATCGCTTGCAGCAATGTATTCAGCCTCCATCATCAAGTCTGCGACGGTATCCTGTTTGGAACTCCTCCAACACACCGCCCCTCCGTTGAGGGTAAACACAAAACCCGAGACAGACTTCTGTGATCCTTGTCACTCTGGAAGCTTGAATTGGTAAAGGACTCGACCCTGAGGTCTCCGTTACCGTAAACCAGGAACATCTCCTTAGTCCTTCTCAGGTACTTGAGAATGTTCTTCACTGCCGTCCAGTGGTTCTCACCTGGGTCTGACTGATACCGGCTCACCACGCTCAGCGCGTAAGCTACATCTGGTCTTGTACATAGCATCGCATACATTATAGATCCTACCGCCGAAGCGTAGGGTATAATGCTCATGCGAACCCTCTCCTCGTCAGTCTTGGGAGACATCTTCTTGGAGAGGGTGATTCCATGCAATGCGGGTATATTACCATGCTTGGAATCTTCCATACTAAATCTCTTCAGTACGGTCTCTATGTACCTGGACTGCGAAAGTCCCAGTAATCTCTTGGATCTATCTCTGTAGATCTTGATCCCCAGAATGTACGAGGCATCACCCAGGTCCTTCATGGAGAACCGTTGTGACAAGAATGGCTTGACCGATTGTAGCATAGGAATGTCATTTCCTATCAAAAGAATGTCGTCCACGTACAAGACTAGAAATACGACAGTTCGTCCTACAATCTTCTTATAAATATAAGGCTCATCCTCGTTCTTGATGAAATCAAATTCCTTGATTGCTTCATCAAAACAGATGTTCCAGCTCCGTGATGCCTGCTTTAATCCATAAATAGATTTAAGCAACTTGCACACCTTCCCGCTGCTCCCACTGTCTACAAAACCTTCTGGCTGATCCATATAAACGCACTCTTCCAAACTGCCATTTAGAAAAGCCGTTTTTACGTCCATCTGCCAGATTTCATAGTCATGGAAGGCAGTAATGGCAAGTAGGATCCTGATGGATTTGAGCATAGCCACTGGAGAAAAAGTTTCGTCATGGTCCACACCAGGTCTATGACGAAAACCTTTTGCAACGAGTCTAGCCTTATAAGTTTCCACCTGCCCATCTACACCAAGTTTTCTTTTGTAGATCCATTTGTATCCAACGGGTTTTACCCCAGGTGGAGCAATATCTAAGGTCCACACTTTATTGGTGTACATGGACTCCATTTCGGATCGCATAGCATCCATCCACTTATCAGAGTCCCTATTGATAATGGCCTGCCTGAAACTGGTAGGATCATCTTCTTCCAAGATGCAATCCTCTCGATCTCCGTTTATGAGAAAACCGTAGTATCTCTCGGACGGATGAGAAATCGTACCAGATCTGCGGAGTGGCTGAGGTTCGTCGGGTATAATTGAATCTAGCGGTTCCACCAAATCTTCAGTTATAGTTTGTGTCTCTGGAATTTCATCCAGTTCTACCGTGCTGCCACTAATATTTTTAACAAGAATTTTTTTCTCCAAAAATGTGGCGTTCCTGGAAACAATAATCTTCTGTTCCTCTACATGGTAGAATAGATACCCACTAGAATCTTTTGGGTATCCTACAAATTTACACAAAACTGACCGTGCCTCAAGTTTGTCTGGGTTCTGCTTTTTGACATAAGCTGGGCAACCCCAAATCTTAATACGTTTAAGATACAAACTCTTACCACTCCATATTTCATATGGAGTCTTAGGCACGGATTTGGATGGAACTTGATTCAATAGATGTGCTGCTGTTTGAAGTGCATATCCCCAGAATGAAAGAGGCAACTCAGCACTACTCATCATGGAGCGAATCATATCCAATAGGGTACGATTCCTCCGTTCCGATACACCGTTGTGCTGTGGTGTATAAGGAGGAGTAAGCTGAGAGAGAATTCCATTTTCTTTTAAGTAATCTAGGAATTCCGTGCTTAAGTACTCCCCTCCTCTATCCGATCGGAGAATCTTGATACTTTTGCCAATCTGATTCTCTACTTCGTTTCGGAATTCTTTGAATTTCTCAAAAGCTTCGAATTTGTGTTTCATAAGATACACATATCCGAATCTAGAGAGATCGTCAGTGAATGTGATGAAGTACGAGAACCCACCCCTTGCATGTATAGACATTGGACCATACACATCACTGTGTATGAGTCCCAAGAGCTCTGCTGCTCTTTTTCCATGTCCGGTGAACGGAGATTTTGTCATCTTTCCTTTGAGACAAGACTGACAAGTTTCATAAGATGAAAATTCGAATGTATTCAAGAGTCCATCTTTATGTAACTTACTTAGTCTTTTCTCTCCGATATGACCAAGTCTACAACGCCACAAGTAAGATTCATTCGTATCCGAACTCTTTCTCTTGCGTGTGTTTTGTACATTGAGAACTGTATTCTGATTTAGAACATAAATTTCATTACACAGTGTACCTTCTGCAACCAGTACCTTATCAAGGTAAATGTTCATGATATTTCTATCAAGAACAAAGTTATATCCATCTTTATCAAGTAAAGAAACTGATATGATGTTGCAAACCATGGAAGGTATATAGTAGCAATTGTTCAAAATCATAGTATTGCCATTTGGCAACACTAGGTGATATTCACCGACGGCTGCAATATTAACTTGTGCTCCGTTCCCTACCCTGAGGGATATATCACCAGGTCCAACGATCCTACTTTTTCTCAGTCCCTGTAATAAATTACAGATATGAGGTCCTGATCCGGTATCTAGTACCCAGGAGGTAGGACTGACCGAAAAGCAGTTCTCAACTACAAGAACACCTGAAGTAGATGCAATAGTATGCTTCTTCTTCACTTAAGTCTCCTTGGAATCCATACAATGCTCTTTCCATTGCTCATACTTATGACTATTGTCGTAAGTTAGAGCCGAACTGACGTTCCCCGGCCCCGAATAAGAATTCGGATCGGTCAAGCGATACATTTTATTATCTTGATTAAGGCGTGAAATGGTTGCTACCTGGAGAGAGAGAAAAGAAACAACTCAGCGTGCGCTCTTACAAGATTAGATTGGTTTATTAATTTATCTAATCAGGATGGCTCCCACTGTTTCCTCAAATTCTTCTTCAAACCTAAAAAAAAGAATCAGTCAGGATTAATCGCACGTCACAATACTTGCTTAACCTTTCAGCCAGGCTAGTGTTGGTACTTCGAGGGAGGTTTTCCAACGCTTTCGCGAAGTTCCTTAATTACATAACCTCTATTCCCTGGAGGCGTAGCCCCGCTAACACCGTTCTAGACACCTACTTGGTTTATAGCATTGATTGTTAAGTGAAATAATCTCCGAGAGTAATCCAACTCATCAGTGGGATCGGGATCCAACTATCATTGTGTGATGGCCTAGATGGAATCCACTCTAGTCAGCACACTCCAGAAGGTATGCTAAACCTGCAAGTTTCCTGTATGTTTGAAACTCCCGATGTGATTTTTACCCCTAACGGTTTATGACCTTGACTAAGTCAACAAACCATAAACCGCTAGTCAAGTTCTACCCGTCATTATCTTGATTGCATTAAACCCACCCGTACGTGCCCTTGACTGGGTCAACAAAGCAGTACGACTGTCCTAACCAATCACATTTGCAATGCACAGAAAATATCACTTAGCTACCATTCACTACGTCTTGACTAGGTCAACAAACGCAGCACGAATACTAAATAATACCAATCCGAAATGACGGAGGGCTACGGCTGGGTTTTTAGTGAAAAACCCGTTAACGTAATGAACTTGATATCGTTGAAGGAACCTGATTGCCTTTTAAAATATATAGTGGCGAAAACTTTTGCTAAAGAGGTCACTCCCTGTGAAGGGATCTCGGCTCTTTCCTCGTCAAATGAGGTGCAGGATATTCCAAACTGAATACCACGATGCAAAGTAAGAATAATCGACTATAGTGAAAGTATTACGTTGACGCAAACTTTTACTCAAGGGGTCACTCCCGATGAAGGGATCTCGGCCCTTGCCTCGTCAAATAAGGTGCTGGATATTCCAAACTGAATACCGCTGTGCAAAGCAAAAGAGAACGTCTGTAATGTCTGTTTTTAAAACTTGGTTCCAACAACATCTTTTAGGTTTGTTTTTCTTTGCATTAATATAATGCGTCCCATCAATTAATCCTACCATTGCAGAAAACAACGAAAATATAACGTACGCTTATGCCATCCGCATTCGCCACGGGGCCCCGTCATACCCGTTAGGTTACTTAACTAACGACAAAGCGGGGGCTGGACTAGCGCGGATGCAAAACATAAGCAACGTCCACTAGATATCATATATAGATATATACATTCGTCAGACGTAATGATAGTCATTCCAGATCACAGATGAACATATTGGATATGCTAGAAATCCGCGTTTCGTTCAAGCCTGCAACGAAAGACGGATAACACGGTCGTGATGAATAGCCAAACCCTACCCTAGACCCCTACAGGTGCGGCAAACTACCCGCCAAATACCCGAAGTGAAGCAGCCTCCCTCAACAACGTGAGTAGGCCACTCGGCACTTCAAAGTACCCGGTAGTTTGTGCACCCCACCTTGGGTCTATCCGAGGAGCAAAAACAGTAAAATAAATAATATACAATGGTGGCTACAATCTCAACCCGGATGTGCGACCATGAAATAATATTACATCAATTTACAATTTACAACAAATGAAAGATAAATAATCACCCATCTCACATCCCCGGCTATTCATCCACGACGATCCAACAAGTTCATATACACAATCCAATATCACAGATCACAGATATGTACAACCCCCACTAATCGACGTATAGCGATTGGTAGACGTTCAGTAAATATATCACATTACAGATATAATCCAATTAGCTAAAGTTTATAGAACTTCGATCAAAAACTGTATTTGAATCTACCCCAAGTAAAACCCAGTACTCTGACAAATCTGGGCAGAAACAAAACTTTCCAGAATACAAATAACCAAACCAGAGAACCCCAGAAGAATTTTGGTGCGCGGCCGAGTTGACTCGGCCGTGGATCCGCGGTCTTATGAGCGATTCAGGCGCCCAAAATTCTACAGTTTTCTCTAAAAAACATGCTTGTATTTTTCATGTCACTGAAAATATTTTTAAGCCTGTTTTAAAAATCGACAGAAAATACAAGTTTTGGTGTGTTTTCGGGATTTTTTCCGTGATCGAAGTTCTAAAGACTTTGCTAACGTGTTATTTGTTGTTTAGCTAGGCTCTGATACCACTGAAAGGTCTATGTAACCCACTCCGGTACTTTCGGGGAGGCGGAATAGGTAAAAATCGAATTTTTCTCAGAAGGAAACATAGACCAACCATGAAGGATCTTTGCTAAACAAAAACTAACAAACTAACTTAGAGTTTTTAACTACTAGGTTAGACGATTATACCTTGGTCTTGAACCCCTTCTCTTCTTGTGTTGCTTCCTCTTCTTGTGAGCTCCTTGGAGTGGTGTAGATGGCTCCTTCTCACCGTCTTCTCTTTGCCAAAGAAAGATCCACCCGAAGGCCTCTATCTTGAGCTCCTACCTCAACAATGAAGTAACTAGAGTGCTTGGCTTGCTACACTAAGAGCCCTAGAGTGAGTAGAGAAGTATTTTGGTGGTTTAGTCTCAAGAGCTTTTGATTTTCAACATATGAAAGATTAAAGTTTTGAGAGAGGAAGAGGGAGAGCAAACCATGAGAGAGAAAGCTCATGAGAGAATGAGAGAACCCCAATCTCATATGATAAAAATATGATAATAATAATAATAATTAAGAAAATTGTGATGGTGAGTTGATTTGACCATTATCATTTCACATTTAATGCTAAGTATGCTTCAAGAAGTATCTTATGCAAAAGAAAAATATCTAGGTCAAAGTAAGTCAATAAGTCAAATGGTCAAACCAATTCTAACCATGATACAATTATACTTAATTAATATTATTAATCATATATCTCATTCTCATTAGGGTTTGGATCAAATCAATGGTCAAAAACCCTAATGAGGTGTCTCCATCTCCGCCTCTGTCAACTGTACGTACGTACCCGCATTCGTATTCCGAAGAAACACGAATACAATGAGACAAGACCAATCCCAAAACAAATACTAGGATCTGGCTTAAACCAAAGCCTACTAGTAATGTCTTCTCGAACACCGAATACGCACAAGTACGCATATGTGAACGACCCTGTCGTAAAACCATACGACATCTACTCTGTTTTACCCAAAGGCGAACAACCCTCTGTGTGGGACTCTAAAGACCCGACACTACACTGGCAGTGGGTTTAACCACAGGCCGCAAGCGGTACTAGCTGCACATAACGGTCCCCAGGTAGATGTCGATAAGAAGACTGATGAGGTGAACCCATCCGAACTCCTACTGAGCCTGAATGTGATAATCTCCATACAGTCCGGTCTGTTCGTCTAAAAGTATCGCATGTCGGGTCTAGGGGGCGGTAAACGTCAGACCCCTAATAGCGGTACAAGTCGTGTCGGAGTGTAGCCCAGAACACCCTGAGAAACTACTGGAAACACTACCAGTAAATCTCGCTTGCCTTGGCCAGGGACTTTGTGTAATGGCTCTCCTAGACACAGCACGATATCAACTCCCAATACCGGTAGAGACGAATCTTGTCTGACCGTCACTGCCTCTAAGTGCTTCGGGACTGCACCCAACTACTACCTGTTTGCACTACTCAATAGAGCCGTGGTAGGATAGTAATCTAAGAACAGTGGGAACACACCCGGGGCAAAGTGACAGTGTCAAGTCAACGGACTAAGCTGTACTCATATCACCTGGGAACTGTTAACTGACGATAGGTATAATACCAACCAACAGTTCCCGACGAGTCCTGTCCAGTGTACTCGTAACCTAACGAGCACATGCATACTATCTCCAATACGACGTACTGATGGCTGTGAGACAGACCATCTCCCCTGCTGGGACGAGAAGCGTATGCACCAGTCTACTCTGGAGTATCGATGCCCTGTCTCGATAATCCTACAACTAGGGACCTGTATAAGGATGCGCTTATAGACTACCCATCCCCCACTAGTGTGATCGCCATCACAACGCCGGTAGTCAGGCAAAGATCCTAAGGGCTCCATCAATATATATTAGCGATATGTTAAAAGAAACATATACACATATTAAGATAGAAACAAACCAAGTAGCATACTACTATATTGAGCAAGAATGTCGTAAACCCGTATATATATCCCAAGCTTCCAAAATGTATTATACAAACTAGTACTATACAATAATAGCCTCTAGGGCATATATATCCAACACATTCTTGTTCCATATGATGGGCGATGGATGATCCCATATCCATCTGGTGTGCTGACACCAACGATTGTATACGGGTGCTCAGTGAGACTGGGTACACTGAACGGACTCACCGAGAACTTCTATATGGTATTATATTATACGTCGGATAGCAGTTCTCAGGTGACACTGGTACAGGTTAGTCTGTAGACCCGAGATCGCCATAAAGTCTTGTGTGTCCTCCCACTGTACTTTGATCTCCACCCTACTACGGATCTACTGAGTTGTACAAACGGGTGGATCTTGGGTACGGTCCCGAGGCACATGGAGGTAATGAGCGATAGGAGGGGTTTCGTCTCTCCCGGTATTGGGGGTTGATGTTGCGCTGTACACGATTGGCTATAACAGGAAGTCCCTGGTCAGGGCTGCTGAGATATTACTGATAAGTGTTATCAGTAGTTTCTCGATCTGTTGTAGACCATACACCGGCATGACTGTTCCCGCCAAAAAAATTCTGCGCAAAAGAGCCCAAGGTATCAAATGGCAGCGATACGTTTAAGAAAATGTGAACCAATATTTTCCGGACAGTATTTTGACAAACTCCCGAATGTTAAACAGCTAAATTCTGATTGTATCGAAAGCGTCTCGAAAATTCCTTCGATTTGATATATTATGGGCTTCATAATTCATCCGGGATCACAAATTATGAGCAAATATGCTATGCACGTGTAATCTAAGGAAGAAAATTCGAACCAGTATTTTCCGGGCTGCATTTTGACAAACTCCCGAATGAGAAACAGCTAAATTATGATGGTATCGAAAGTGTGTCGAAAAATCCTTCGATTTGATATATTATGGGCCTCATAATTCATCCGAGATCAAAAGTTATGAGGCATCACGTGTCCACACGTGACCGGGCATCACGTGCCCACACGTGACCGGGCATCACATGCAGACACGTGACCATTTACAGGCAAAGCCTGTAGGCACTGAATAAAATAAATAATTAGAAATAATTAATCGGTGGGGCCACGTGCCAACACGTGATGGGCCTTAAACCACTGAAAAGAATTAAAGGTATAATAAAATAATAAGGAAAGATCCCAATGGGGCATCACGTGCTAACACGTGATAATTCTTGAGTTCTTTAAAACAACAGAATTAAATTCTGGTCAAATGCTTAATCAGGGGGTCACGTGCTAACACGTGATGGGTTCCTAAAGATCTATGAATTAATAGAATTAAATTCTAATTAAGAGGGAATCAAAAACCCTAACTTGAAAAATATTTCTCTAAATCTTTCCAAACAAAAAAGATGGTGCTCTGTAAAATGGAGCGCCGTTAGATTAAAAATCCAATGGTGATTAAAAATTATCAATTTATGGAAAGATTCTATACAAGGAAAGATTTCCTTGAAATTTGAATAACAGATAAAAGATCTTTTGGATTAAAAATCCAATGGTGAATAAAATTCACTGAGTGATCTAAAAGATCATGTTGGTTACAAAAACAACCAAAATCTTTCAATGAAAGATTTACTAAACAAACTGATTCTTTTCTTTTTCCTATAAATAAAAGCCAAGAGAGAAGGAAAAAGGGGGAAGAGGAAGAGAGAGAAAAAAGAAGAGAATTTAATTTTCCAGAGAGAAAAGAAGGTCTCTGGAAAAAAGAAAGAAACCCTAGGTGAGAAAGGGGAAAGAGATCTAAGTTCCATAAAACAAAGAGAATTTAATTCTCAATTTAAGAGTTTAACTCTTCTGAATAAGTACTTGGTTTTTCCTTTGGTTGAAGATCTGCAGAAGCAGATCTCCCCACAAGTTGAGAATTTAATTCTCATCATGGAGATTCTGCCATGCAGATCCAAAACTTAGAGAGAGAATTGAGTTTAAGGAATTTAATTTCCCCAAATTCATAAGAATTTAATTCCTCCAAATGAAATTAGAGTTTAACCTTATATGAGAATTTAATTCTCCCAAATTCATAGGAATTCAATTCCTCCAAATAAAACTAGGGTTTAACCCTACATAAGAATTTAATTCTTCCATATACATAGGAATTTAATTCCTCTAAACAAAATTAGGGTTTAACCCTACCAAAGAATTTAATTCTTAAAACAAGGGACTTAAAACTCTCCATGCACGTAAAGAAATCTGTACCCAACCTGGTCACGTGGCAACACGTGACCCTCCCTCTCAATGATCATAAGAGAACGAACAAGACTAGGTCACGCGACCCTTAAACAGACTCCTCAAAATGAGAAAGAACAAGTCTGGAGGCAATGCCTCACGTGCTCCCACGTGACCCCTAAACAGACTCCTCAAAATGAGAAAGAAAAAGTTTAGAGCCAATGCCTCACGTGCTCCCACGTGACCCTCAAAATAAAAGAGAATAAAGCTAAAGGCAGTACTGATTTAGGGAGCCTCACGTGTCCCCACGTGACCCCTGACAAACACCTCTTTAATAAAGAGAAGATGGAAAGAACTGAAGGATTAAAATCCAATGCATGGGCGCCCTCACGTGACCCCTAACAAATCCCTTTAATATCCAGTGCATGGATGCTCATCACATGCCCACACGTGATGGCCTGGAAGATTGAAAGTGTTTAACACTTATTTAAATATTCTGAGAATAAAATAAAGGAAGCTTAGCCCAATCCTACGGCGCCTCACGTGTCCCCACGTGAGCGCTTCATCTTTTTAGTGTTTAACACTATTTTGAGCATTTCATCCCTAGTGTTTAACACTATTCTAAATGCATCACGTGCGAACACGTGGCCGCCAGATATGTGCTAGTGTTTAACACTATATTCAAACCAGTCTTAGTCTAAATTGGCTAAGTTTTCCAGAGGCAAGACTCCCCTTTTGACTGAACCTCAAAATTGATCAGTTCATACGATATGCAAAGTAAAGTCCGAAACTATAATGAATGGTTAGTGCTCAGCCAAAGACAAAATGTGGTCAGAACCCAAACCCTTGTTTAGCATTGCTAAATAATATGGGACTGAACTCAGACAAATGTTCAACAGTCCAAACAAAGGTCCAACATTTCAAACCTAATTGGACTTAACCCAAGTTGGCTATAAGTCCTCAATTCAGATTTAACTGAGCCAATGTGCTCATAATCTAATTAATTGATCTTAGTTCCAAATTGAACTACAGATCTCCCAATCAATTTTGGTTCAAGGGTACATCTCTTCACTCCTTTGATATTTGTCGTTGTAATCCTTCAACGTCTTCAGAGAGGTGACGGGTCCCGATAACCAATCATTCTATGGACTGTGGGATCCTTAAACTCATGGACTATGATGTCCTTGAACTTTATAGACTATGACGTCTTTAAACTACGGATTGTGGGGTCTATGGACTATGATGTCCTTAACCTCGGATTGTGGGGTCCCTTTAAACCCACGGACTATGATGTCCTTAACCTCGGACTGTGGGGTCCTTAAGCCCATGGACTATGATGTCCTTAACCTTGGACTGTGGGGTCCTTAAGCCCATGGACTATGATGTCCTTAACCTTGGACCACCACGTCCTTAAACTGGTAATCGACCGCAATGTCCCTAAACTAAACAATAGAGCCCAAATGCTCTTTTGTTGGATCAAAATGATCTTGTTAAGTAGATCTTAGTCTAAAATTAGGCTAACGTATCCTTAAAAAATGGTTAAGTTGACCTTAATCTAAAACTAGACTAACGTGTTCTTAACAAACTGTTAAGTTGATCTTAGTCTAAAATTAGACTAACGTATTCTTAACAAACGTTTAAGTTGATCTTAGTCTCAAATGAGACTGACGTATCCTTAAACCCAAACCCAAACCCAAATCTAAGAAGATACGGACTTGGACTAATCCACGCCCTACGGGCGACAACATAAATTAGTCTCCGTATACAATCCACGGGCAACCAAAAACAAAACAAACACCCACGACACGAAGTGACATCTGGAGAAGGAGAAAGTGGTTACCGCGATACGGTAGCGTAATTAACTGCAGGGGCTTGCGCCTGCAGGGAAGAGCGTCCCCACAATCAAAAAACCTCTCAATGAGGGGGAATCTGACGAAGTCTGCTATATCGGCCGCATCCGTTTAAACCTTCGATATACGGTGTCATAAATCAACTTGGTATCTTCGGAGAGGTGGACGGATAGCACCAGTTAGCATCTGCCCCCAAATTCAGGCAAGACGAACCTACGCGGTCGCGTCTCTGTGTTTCGGAAGAGAACAATGACTTATTGAGTTATTGGGGTCGAAGATTCCATCCCTAGACTCGATATGCAGCATATCTGACGAAGAGACCGGACTATACGGTAAGTGTTGCCAATTGGATTAACGGGAGTTTTGGCAGATTCGCTTGTTCTTCTTCTGATCGCTCAATACCCGGGTGGCCGTTACGTTTAGCTGACCGCTTGCGGCTTGTAGGTGTTTGATGTGATCATCACCTACTGTCGGCGTATTGACGAGTCTTAGAGACCCACATAGAAGTTTCCTGGCTCAGACGAAATGATGTGGTGTACATATGAGATATGTGCGGGAGCTCGATTAAATACATGTATATGATGTCGTATTTTAATCTGGCGTTTAATATTGGTCGGGTCGTATGAGATATGACCGGTTTATTAAATCAAGTATTGATTTAATATTGACTTTTATCTCATTTAAATAAACCATTTCTTTATGATGGATGCATGCATGTATATATACATGTTGATGTGCATACACACATACATACATGCATATGTATCATAGTTGATGATACACCAAAGATGGCAATATAAGAAATGCATGGAAAGTAAATATATTTATATATATTAGAATGAGAAAAAGAAAATTGATTTTAAATCATTGTTGACTTTTCTTTACTTGACCCAAATTAAACCATGGTTTCTTTTTCATTTGTTATTTTCTTCTCATTCTAAAATATCTAGATATTTTATTAACCATGGTTTGAAAAGAGATATTTATTCTTGATATTTATCCCTCTCTCATTATCTTATTTCATTATCTTTTATCCAAAAGAAAATTGAGTTCAAAGTTGCCATCTTCATCTTCCTCTCTCTAGCTCTCTCTTGAGTTTCAAAAGTGAGTGAGGGTAAAAGAAAGAAAGGGTTTTTATATGAGAGCACAACCATATCATCACACTACACTTGTTTAGCCCATTGGTGTAGTTTGTTTGCTTCATCATCATTGAGATCTATTAGAGCAAGGAGCTTTAAGCAAAGGTACTTCAGGTGGATCATCGTGGACGTGGAGGAGGTTCAAGCTAGCTCGTTCAAACCCTAGGAGGTCAACCAAGGTTGTAGTTTCTCCACTTAGTGATAGATAAACTTTTGTATGTGATACTATAAGTGTTACCCTATATTTCTAGTTCGATTTCTAGTTAAATTTGCTTAGCACCTTTTAAAATTTAAATTGTAGCATGTGATGCTTCCAAACCCTATATGAGGTGATAAGGAAACCCTACAGGATGATCCCACATCCATTGGTGTTTGACATCAAAGATGGTGTACGGGTGCTCAGTGGAGACTGTGTATACTGAACGGACTCGCCGAGAACTCCTAGATGGTATTATACCTATCATCAGATAGCAGTTCTCTGGTGACACTGGTACATATTAGTCTGTAGACCCGAGATCGTCATAGAGTCTTGTGTGATTCCCACTGTGCTTTGATTTACACCTTACCACGTTCATAAGAACGTACAAAACGGTGTCTTTTAGATACAGTCCCGAATCATATGGAGGCAATGAGCGATAGGAGGGGTTTCGTCTCTTCCGGTATTAGGAGTTGATGTTGCGCTGTGTTCGATTGGCTATAAATGGAAGTCCCTGGCCATGGCTGATATGGAGACCTACTGGTAAGTGTTATCAGTAGTTTCTCGACCCGTTATGAGTCTCACATCAATATGACTTATCGGTTACTGGGGCCTGACGTTTACCACCCCTAGACTGGATATGCGATTAATCAGACAAAGAGACCGGACTGTACGGTAGTGTTACTGATTGGATTCACAGGAGTGTGTACAGGCTTACTTGTTGATCTTCCGATCGCTTAATACTCGGGTGGTTATTACATTTAGCCGACCGCTTGCAGCTTGTGGGTGTTTGATATGATCATCACCTACTGCCGGCGTATTGTTGAGTCTTTAGAGTGCTACACAGAGCTTTCCTGGCTCAGGCGAAACGGACTAGGAGCATATATGTGATATGTGCGGGACCGAGACTAATACGTGTATGTGATACCGTATTCTATTCTCGCGATATATGATATCGGCCGGATATATGTGATATAGCCGGATTATCGGATCAAGTGTTGATTCGATAAAATGATACATGTTATATTAGTCGGTTATGTGTAATATAGCCGGATTATTAAATCAAGTGTTGATTTAATAATTTAATGTATAATTATATATGTGATATATTAAATTACATTAACTAATATAATGCTCACTTAAGTATTTCATTTTCTCACATTTGGATACGTTTAATATATATATGATATATGTTTAATGTATTCTTTTCTTTTATTACATTAAATATTATATATGTGATATATAACATTGTAACATGCTAGGTTATAAATGCAACTAGGGTTTATGAGATTAATACCATGGCTAGGTTTATGGTTAGGTTTTTTTAATTATCTTAGTTAATTCTAATTGAGTGGATTAATCTTAAGATATTTTCTTATGTTGACTTAGTCCACCCTTCTTGATATTTCTAAGATATTTATTAACCTAAGCTTTAACCGTAGCCCATAGTTTATTCTCTATATGAGTTAGCCATGACACATTTAACCCATGATTGCATTTCTAAACTCATATAACAATAATTCATTCATCAGTTGTTCTTCTTCTTCTTGACAAAAAGCTTGCTTTATTTTTTCCAAGTGATGAATGATTGTGAGAAATAGAAAACTAAAGAGAGCAAAATTCTCATTTCATCATTCTCTTCTATACTAGCCATATAGATTAGTGTGTTAGCTTTACTAATCCATAATTAGTGAATAGATAGCTTGGGTTTGTGATTCCTCAAGGTAGATCATCTTGGATTATGAAGACTTCAAGCTAGCATGGATCATTCATCTCACGGAGCCTATCTAGAATCCGGGAGCTTGATGATCGCAGCGAAGGGACCACAACTTGGAACTTATGAAGCGAAAAAACGGACTACAAAGGTCGTAATCCCTATCACTTAGAAGTAATGATGTTTGCGTTATGTTTCTAACCCTAATTCTCTAGTAAAGATCCTTGCTTAGGTTGTTTGGCACTTGAAAATTTCTCATTGACATGTGTCAAGGATCTAGTAATCTGTGTATCTGATTGGTAGCCACTATGGGGAATCACCTTCATCATGGTGGCTGTGCTGTTAGGGTGCTATATATCCTGTATACATTTATTGTCTCATTGCTAGGTTTTATTGTACAGGATGGTGCTGCTGTGACAGGTCTTGCTATTGCTGCAGCATCATTGGTCGCTGCTAATACAACTGGGAATCCAATCTATGACCCTATTGGTTCTATAATAGTTGGCAATTTACTTGGAATGGTATGTTAACCACACACCTGTATATGGGTTTGGCATTTGTTTTCTAATGTTCGCTATGTGTAAAATTGTTCTTTACTGATTCCTAGGAAAAAGGATTTTTTTTTTAATGAAGACTGACTTCGTTTTAGCACAATCCAAGTATATTTAGATTGATAGTAATAAACTTGTGAGAAAAAGGATGCATTTGTTGTAAACTCGTTTCCCCGATGCAACTGCAACCAGACCTGAAGCGTTGTTGCATCCCCAGAATGAGTTAGTTCAATCTAGTATTCTTGTAAATCATTGTTGCATCCCCAGAATCAAGAGCTAGCTTACATTTGGTAAGTATTATAAACAAATTTTTAGATATATACATGGACAAACTATTTGCATTTAAATTAATGGTGCAGGTTGCCATATTCCTCATTCAAAGGAACAGACACGCTTTGATTGGTAGAGCAATTGACGACCATGACATTGAAAGAGTGCTTGCATTTTTGAAATCTGATCCTGTAAGATAATGCCAGCATCACTTAATGAATTCTGGAATTATTTTGGGTCGCATTCTTTAGTGTGTTGACTTCTGCAGGTTGGTGATGCTTTTTATGATTGCAAAAGTGAGGTGATCGGTCCTGGATTCTTTAGATTCAAAGCAGAAATTGGTAGGTTCAACATCCCTGCTAATTTTGCAGTATATTCTTTAACTCAATTGTTACGCTAGAACGCGCTCTAGGCTATTGCTGAGTATTGCAGATACTGATGATCGCCCAAGCGCACATAGTGAAGTTGTCAAAGAGGAAGGAGATGTTCTTTTTGTAAAATGATATCATTATCGAATTAGTGCTTTACACCATTTACCAGTTTGAATTATTACTCTGTTAGAGCTTCTCGTTTGTTTAATATGTGCACGTTCGATATTACCTCCGGATTCTATTGTTTCTCTCCTTTGCTCTTTGACAATCTTGACACTGCTCTACCTATTCCTTTTGTGGATACAACTAAACCAAATATCTGGTTATGAACTTCAGAATGCATATGTGAATATCCTACAAACATATTTTTACTTATATCCACCTGCCCATCATCTTTCTGCCATCGATATTTGCTAACCTCATGCTAATTGAAGCCATTTCCATGATTTTTTAGACTATAGTTAGTCACTCACAAGAGTCCTGTTAATCTCTTGTTAATCGAAAATTATTCTTGAATGTCACGACTGGATATGATTTCTTGATTTTACAGATTTCAATGGTGTGGTAGTGGTACAGAATTACTTGAAAAGAACCGGCCGTGAAGAATGGGCCAAACAGGTTAGTTATCAGTTTGCTCAAAAGTCAGGATACTCTACAGTCTACATCAATAGACAATCAACATGGAGATTGAATGCATTATATATACTAGATTACTTAGAAATTCTGCAAAATTTGTGTATAACTCCATTAGAGGATTGTTCGTGGCTTTTTAGTTTTTACGTCATTATCTAGCTTCCATCCTAGTCTAGTTGTACTTTGTGAGTTGCTTCCTGATACACAGGCTTTCAAAGCAGTATACCGATAGAGTATCACCACCATCAACTATGGGATGGTTCCAGTAACTTTCTGTAGCTGCAGCTTTTGTCGGAAAACGTATGCATGTTTAGTTTGTATGCCAAAAATTAGACTGAAAGACAAACAAGCAAAGATTTAGTGTTTTGCATTTTTTTGCTTCTATATAAAATCTATTGCCAACATATTCTTACAACTAAGAGATTTTAGTCTTAGCAGGATCCAATTTCAGAGCATTTCTGTATATCTGCAGGACCTTAAATGAAATCATGCACTCAGCAGTTTTTATGATTTCAATTTTCTAGGGTGTCTCTTCACAATAATTCGATGGCGATCCTCCCTCGAAGAATACTATTGAGTCCGTCCTATTTTCTTTTCTGTTTCTTCGCTTTCTTCGAAATCAAACATAGCCTAAGTTTAATTAATATGAATGTGTGATATATTGACAAGCATGGGGATCGCCGTCTCCTTGATGTCATGTGAATATCAAATTTGTTATTGCATCCACCGGTTGTCAACACAAGAAACTCAAAAGAATAATATAATAAGCCATTTTGCTATTATATATGTACCCAAATAGTGGTTCTAAACTGCTGATCATACATGCGCATGATAATGGATAGATCATTGGTTTCATTTAAATCATCTGAACAGTATGATAGAACATCTATTGAGACTTGCACTTGTTGGTGCAAACAGTTTCGCGAAGCAGCAAAATGTGAGGATGACTCCGAGTTGCTCAAGGCCATGGCGAATTATGGTATGGTTTATGAAATTGACAAATATTAACACAGACAATTATCCTCTCCGCTTTTGTCATGGCTATATTTCCTTCTTTCTTTATTTTGGTTTACTGTAGGTGAGGGTGTTGTTGAAGCATTGGGAGGCGAGGTTGATCGCCTCGAAAGGGAGATGCAAAAGATTGTTCCAGGGATTAGGCATGTTGACATTGAGGCACACAATCCTGAAACGCTTGCAGCGAATTAATCGATGTATTAATTTATCTTTATAGCTGCATTTTTCTTATGAGATGCTTTGCTTCTCTTTTATTGTAGAGAAGCCATTCAGTCACCTTTTGCAAAAGAGATCAAACATTTCAATTCACACAAATTATGTGCAGGTTTTGCTGAATATATCTCTGAAGAAACTTCCCAGTGTTTCAGAAAAAAAATTATTATAATTATTGCTTATAACCTTGTGCTTAAACCTTATATATGCCTGTAATTTGTTTTTAAGAAACCAAATAATATTTGTTTCTATCTATAAGACATTGAGGTTGTTCACACTTAACACCATCCATCTTGATCTACATGTGCATGAGTAAAATTATGGAAAGTGAAGAAAAAAATAGTGTTCATTTGTTTTGCGTTGACACTCAGTTCGTTTTTAGTCGATATTTTATTACAAAAGCATTATTTTATAAAATGTGCAAGATGCCATATACACACTAATTATGACTCTATGATGAGAGGAAAACAATTTAGGGGCCATACCATTGAAGTTGGTCATAGCTTGAGCATCAACACCTACAAATTCTTTGCCCCTTGTCATCCTATCCGCAGCCCTCATCTTTTGATTTGTAGCCTTGTTCCCTTATATTTTTGGTACTTTGACACCCTTTGTCTTCTTGTGATGCATTGAACCATGATTTCTCGCTCTCTTAAATTCTTTTCTTTTTTAGTTCCTTTTTCCAAGTTTAGTAGCTTAGCTAGCGATCGTCATTGGCTATTATTAATTATTATTATTGTTATTATTCCACGTCTATGACAATAATTTTGAGTCATGTATGGAGACAAATTAAACAATCACCAACACAATTTTCTACGTTAATATGAGAAAGTTTCTTTGAAGAATTTGTAGAAAGCAAAAAATACATGTTTAGATTCAATGAATCTTGGCTAGCTGGCTGCTGCATGCTGACTATCAAGCATGGCGGCTGGTTTTAAAAAATAATTTGTTGTATGTGGCTCTTTAGGTTCATCTCCTTGGATTTCAATTTTGCTATTTTTATTTTTTAGTAATGCTATATGATAGGCATAGATTTAATATGGCAAGTGGGAAAATGGTAGAATTTAAAAGTAGGCCAAGTGTGAATAGTAAAATAATATGGTAAAATTTAATTGTATGGAATTCAAATTGTTTCTCATGTTTATTTTTCAAATTTCGATTTATTGGAAGATTATTTAAGACAAGGCCTGCATGCTTACAATTTAAAGTAAACGACTAAAACTTGTTAGAAAATCTTTTAGTTTTGAACAGGAGTGGCAACCCATCCGAGCCAACTCATATTCGGCTCGTTAAGAACTCGTTTAAGCTCGGTTTCTTTATTAAAGAACCGAACTTCAGCTAATAGATTAACTCTAGCCGACGAGACGAATGCGAACTGATCCTGACTCGTTTATTTATACTTCGAGTTTGGCTCGTTTATATATTATATAATATTTTATGTATTCTAAAACAATATGTAATCTCTAGACTGACAAACAATATATCCAACTGGGCATATATTTAGCAAACTCATGATACCTAATAGGTTGTTGCCCAATCTAATAATCAGCACTGAAAATGTTCTTGTTTTCTTCTTTGATATGTTTTGGTAACATCGGTTGATGAGCTATATAAGAGTCAAACTCATAAACAAGCTTGAGCTAAGCTTGTTTCTTTGTTTATTAACTTAATTCGTTGTAATCAAGCTGTTAACGAGCCCAACTCGAGTTAAGATAAGTGAACCAAAAAAGTTGAGCCAAACAAGCTCAAGTCAAAATAAACTTGAGCCGAATTTGTGCCAAGGTTAAAATGAGCAAGCCGAATTTGAGCTCATCCCAACTTGTTCAAGTTCGGCTCATTTGCGTCCCTGATTATGATAAAGTGAGTTTACACTTGATTATAATGCTTTCATTCTAAGCTAAAGATAATTGATAATTCAACAACCTTGGACAAAAATGATTATAAACTCTCTCTTTTTGGCTTCTTGATGCACATACAATTTTGAATTTTTGATAATCATGTTACCATTTACATCATGCTTTGAAGTTTGAATTTATAAATACAAATGAAGATACAGAAACGTGTTAGAACTATTCTGTATACTAAAACAAGGTCAAAAATTAGTCTACTTAAGATGTAGCTAATTGGATCAATTGTTTAATCAAGTGAGTTTTAATCAATTTGGGAAACATGTTAAGAATATTCTGGAATCAATTAATTCAGCAGCTAAGTTAAGTTAACTTGATTAATTGAGCATGAAGAGTCTTGTTCTAAACTGACAAGTGATAGTATATATATTTTTCTTTAATTAATTAATGCAAAATTGTGCATGTTCATTTTTTTCAGTATAGCAAATGGTACATAAAAAAGTGCAAAAATTAATTAATTGAAGATTTCTAATTTGACCATTGACATGGGTTTATCAATTAAAAAATTGCTAATCAGTAACTAATCAATCACTCTGATACATTCCTGTGAGTGAATCCCTCTCTCTCCCTCTCTCATTAAAATCCTCCTTCACTTTTGTCTATACAAGCCAGGCCCGTGCAAATGCACGGCTCCATGAAAAATGCTGAAAAGATTTGTTTACGGTGACTGAAAATAAGTCATATAAAAGAGTATTACATCATCTAAAAATTTATGGCAATTAAATTTATAATAATTTCTGACAAGTTAATGAAAGATAATATGCTACCAACTGTTTTGATACAGTGCTTGAATAAAAATAATTATATGTATCTAAAATAACATTAATTAAGCCATCTATATATTTATCAGTAGCAGCTTACCTGTTAAGTAACCTAATATTATCATGATTTGTTTTAATTTAAATACCACACAAAAGACAGGCAAAAATAATTCTAATGCTAACTGCAACTTCATGGCTTCGATCACATGATGCAACCCTAGCGATGGTCGTTACTCCAACACGTCAAAAAGACACATTGTTCGGTTGTATTTTCGTTTTGAGACTCGCAGACCGCATCGAGTTTACTACTGTTGACCGTAAGTTTATATAACTCCAAAATATATATCAATTTAGAAAATACATCTAAACTTAATCAATTTCAACGAGAAAGAAGAAAACTTGAGAGACTGAAATGAAAATTTCCACTATGTACAGAGAAATTTAAAAAGCCACAAGATATATTGTAAAGGATCCAATGAAAATTCGAAGGAAAAAAAAGAGAGAGGACAAAACTAATTTACCAATCTTTTAGCCCTATGAAAATTTTCTTTAGAAAAAATCATAAGAGGTGAGAGATAAATTTTTCCATCACCGTTCATATAAAAGAAGGAGCCACGTGCAAATGACCTTAAGATCGAAAGGGTGGAGGATAATTTTCTAAAGAAAATGACAAAAATGAGGTGGATCTGACTCCCCCTAGTAGCACTCTGTATATATACGTGTAAATACCAAGGGGCCCATGTAAATGCAGGGGTCCTTGAAAAATACTGCTAAGATTATGTTTGATATTTTGTATGACCTACGAAAGAATATAAACAAGTCATATAAGAAATGTTGCATGATATAAAAAAAAATTATGACAATTAAAGACATAAAAGTTTCTGACAATTATAAAAATAATTAATATGCAAATGCTTCTAAAGTGATAATTAAACCATTTATATATTTATCGGTACCAACTTAGTTGTTTGAGATGATAATTTTTACGAAAGCAAAGTCGTACTGAGACGCAGCATACCGTATCGAGTTTAGTACTGTTGATTACAACTTTATATAACTCCAAAATATATATATCAGTTTAGATAACGCATCTAAACTTAATCAATTTTAATCAGGAAAAAAATTAAATTTCAAAAGTCTAAAATGTACGATGTGAATGACTCATATAAAAAGTTGAACGAAGGTGCAAAATCTAAGTTTTCAGTATTCTAGCTCTATTTGGATAAGCATGGAAGGGGTGAAATAAATGTTCTTAAAGCATAGGGGGCAGAGCTAAATATTCCCATCACTACTCATCATTGATCTAAAGAAAGGGGTCGAATGCAAATTTTTAAAAAAAAGTAAAGGATAGAGGATAATTTTCCATAGAAAATGACAAATTGAGCCGGACATTAAAGTAAAAGCCGGAAATAAATTTGGTAGGAGAAAAGCTTGATCAAGCTTTCAAGCTCAACTAAAGCTTTCTGTTATATATATTGGAATGCTTCAAACTTGTTTGTCCTCCGCCTCTATATTACATATCTATATATCTATATCTATATAGGAAAACAAACAAAAGAGGCCTAGAATGCTTTTTCCTTGAGTGGCATCAAAAAACCATTCCCTCCACCATTTTATTTGACGATCGGCATCCATCTTCATCATCTTTATCATCTAAGACGTGGATACACCAAATTTCATGTGATTCTAAAACTTTTGCGCAGTTGATTTAGTGGGTGCAAAATTAACGTTTACCGAAAATAGAACTTTTTACATTGCTAATTCAACGGTGAAAAGTGGTAGAATCAGATGAAATTTGGTATTTTCATATCTTAGATGATAAGGATGAAGATGATGGTTGTCGATCGTCATATAAAATCAAGAAGCATGTATTTTTTTGATGCCATAAGAGGAAATTCCCTACTATCCCATGTTTCCTCCATTATTCTCATCTCTATATAAAGAATAATGGAGGAAAGAGACCATAGGAGGGAATTTACTTCTATGGCGTCGAAAAAATATATTTTCTCTTATTTTTTCCGACGATCGGCACCGACCATCTTCATCATTATCATCTAAGATGTAGGTACACCAAATTTCATGTGATTCTACAACTTTTTCATCGTTGATCTAGTGGGTTCAAAATTAACGGTTTACCGGCAATAGAACTTTTTGCATTGCTAAATCAATGGTGAAAAGGTTGTACAATCATATGAAATTTGGTGTACCCGCATCTTAAATGATAACGATGAAGATGGTGGGTGGCGATCGTCGGAAAAAATGAGAGAGGGTGTATTTTTTTGACGCCGTAAGAGGAAATTCCCTCCCACGGCGTCTTTTCTCCATTATTCTCATCTATATATAATATAATATATATGGATGCAGTTTGGAATTTTCAAACCCAATTTTGTCTTTTTCCGGAAAAATTTTGAGGAAACCCTTCACTTTTTGAGCATTTAATGAAAAATTACGTGGAGAGCCCTCATTTTCAAAATTTTGTTACGGTTATAAAATTTCGTAAATAAACTCCAACAACGCAATTTAACTTCGTCATGCAAAATTTTTAGCTTGCGACAACCATCTTATTGCAGCTATATTGGGAGATCGCCGCTTAATGCATAATTCATTTTCAAAATTTTGTCATGGTCGTAAACTTTTCATAAATAAACTCCAATAATACACTTTAGTTTCGTCATGAAAAATTACATTTTAACTACATCATGAAATTTTTTTAATCTGCAACAGCTATTTTACTGCTACTATATTGGGAAATCGTTACTTAATGTAGTGTTCATTTGCTTTCAAATATACAGATGAAAACTTCGGTTTTTCATACATTTTTTTGTATCTAGCTGATACTTATATGGAATACTCTGATTTTCAAAATTTAGTAGTTGTTACAAAATTTTCTTAAATAAACTCTAATAATACATTTTAATCTCGTCATGGAAAATTACGTTTTTTCTTCGTCATGGAAAATTTTAATTTGCCACAACCATCTTATTTTAGCTATATTGGGAAATCGTTGCTTGATGTACTGTTCATTTTGCTTTCAGACATACAGATTCTGTGCTCCTTTTTGGCATCTAGCAGAAAATTATATGGAAAACCGTCATTTTCAAAATACCGTCACGGTTGCAAAATTTTGTAAACAAAATTCAATAATACACTTTAACTTCTGCATGAAAATTATTAAGCTTATGACAAGCGTCTTACTGCAGCTATATTGTGAAATCGTCACTTAATGTACCGTTTATTTTGTTTTCAGTATATAGATGAAAACTTCGGTGTCCATACGCTTGCGCAGGGTTCTCTATTATATTATATATAAAGAAAGAAAGGGGTATATTTTTTATATTTGAAAATTTCCGATTTATACAACAGATTAACTATTTTAATTTTTTTTTTACCGTTTTTTCCCTCAAAATAATCTTCTTTAAAATTGTTTACTGTACAATATTTCATAAATTGAAAAGGAAAGAAAAAAATTTAAAAATAATTAGGGATGGAAGTAACAGACGACGGGAAAAGGTTATAAATGAAAAGGAGAACAATGAATTTTGAACAGAGATAGATATCTATAATAGGAGCAAAAATCAAGAAGATGGTCTAAAGCTTAGCTTTTTTAGGATGAAGTGCACAAAATTCTCTTATAGTTTGCCCAATATATATAGCATTTATATCGGCTCATGCCTTATCAAAAAAACACAATTTCTAAAATAGAGTCTGACAATTATATTATGCTTAAAGAGAAATGATCAAGGGACGCCATGATTTTGAAAAATTCATGAGTGTGTTTGAGCTATCGAGATCAAAATATATACTTAGGGGCGTTCAGGGGACCGACGCTCGCTGCTGCGGCGAGCTTTCAACGCGCGACCACTCCCCGCTCGGAGGAGAGGTCGTGCAGTTCCCATCTCTCGCGGTGGGAATGAAAGTGTGGACCCCTTCCTTTTTTAATTAAACGGCAAAGATCAATTAAAAAAAAATTATTTACATGATTACAAAACCATGTTTTAGGTTATCCCAACATGCCATAGTTACAAAACCATGGTTTCACACCGTTTTTCTGAACACAACTCAAAATATGGTCCGGTTATAAAACCATGATTTCGAACCGCTAACTTGAAGGGAGCCTTAAATGCTACACATGGTAAACTACATGTGCTTTCTACAATTTTTGTTTTGAATAAAGTTTTCAGTAATATTAACCCTTTTTTCCTGATTATTGCCTCTTTCATTTTCTTATTTTTTGCTACAAATTTCATAAGATGCCACCTATTATTTACATGCATCAATGTCATTAATAAAGATTCATCCAACCCCACATGATATTGATACAAATGGACATTAACACATGTGAGAGATCGATTAGGTTACATCAACTTGCATTTTCATTTGTAAGCTGTGCTTTCGAATATCCTAAAAGAATCTTTTACCATGAATGGCAACGCGTGACCAGATATCAAATAAAATGCTATTCAAAAATCTACCTATGCTAAAAATATGTGTGCAAAAATGTTGGTGAAAAAAACATCTCTTAGTTTGTTTGGGCCATTTTGTGCATGGGTCGGATTCGAGTAGATACTACATGATATATGACATCGATTTACATGATATATGGCATTGATGTATTTGTTCATGTGACTTGGAAGTTAATAAAAGCATATAGAATTAGCCAAATGAAAACATAATATGTTGAGTGTGCTACGGTGAAAGAAACAAAAAATTTAACATACATATATTGTATAATATGGCCGCCAAAAAATGTACACGGATTTGCTATTTAAGATCAATCCATTGTAATCTGCTAAACAAGTCATATTAGAGTTAATTTTCGATACACAACTTATCTAAACTATCCCCATCAATAATTTTTTTTTATTGATTTCTTAAGGATATTCCTTTTTTTTCTGAGAAATATTTTACCAACCCAATCATAATTATTATCCGCATATGCCTAATAGATAAAGAGCAATGCTCTACCTACCCGGTTGAATTACTAACAAAATCTATCCAGGAGACAAAATGGTGGGACTTACAACGTCTAGATATTTTCTCAAACAAGTGGATTGTCTTTCGGTAGACTGTGGTAGGGGGCATTTTTGCAGTTTTGAAATAGGGAAGATGTTAATAAATAATGAATGTTCTAGACTCTCCTACTCTATACCACTAGGTTCCATGTAGAAGCCTCACACACAGACACACTCCCCTCTTCTTTCTGTATAAAATATAAAAATATACCTCCATTTTCACCAGGAAAGATTTGAGTGAAAATAACAATTAATTAAGAAGAAAAAACGATGTGTTTGGTGTTCATATGCTTTGGGCAGGAGCGAGTTCTGGGGACCCACAAGGCCCCCGGCAGCTGCCCCTACTGCGGCGGCGGCGTAATGGCGACGGATGTGGAGAGAGCCTGGAGATTCCTGTGCCTTCCTCTCTGCTTTCAGGCCAAGCGCAAGTACGACTGCTCTCGCTGTTCGCGGCGTCTCGTCGTTTACCCTTGATTCAGATTCAAATTTGGTTTATTGATTTCCTTTTTGATGATTTAGTTACTTCCTAACATTAATTTGCGTGTTTTCTTGATTTGCTTCGATAGGATTGAGGGGTTGATCGTTGGATCTGGGGATTAGTTTGGGTGATGATGGGTGGTTAAAATCTGATTTAATTATTAAGACGGGACATTTGTAAATAAGTCTGGTTGTTTTTCTCGATTGAATTTTGCTATGATGATTTTTATATGATGATGCTCATGGTGATGATGAAAATCTAAAATTCTTCAGCATTTGGAGAGTCTTTTTAGGTTCTGCAAATTTCCAAGTTTTTCAGATAGGGTCTTTTTCAAGCATAAACATTGTATATCTAAATGAAATTTACTTTATTGTTTGCATCGTTTGTTTTATGCATGATTGAGAAGCGAACACCGAAATCCAAACAGAGAATCCAATGTGTTTAATTTTTCCTATCTCCTGATGATGCATCATATAAGATAAGAAACGAGGAAAATATGCATGGTTCTGATATGATACATTCATTAAATAATTATATGTGTGTTTGGTCGAAAAACATAACACCTTATCAAATGTGTTTTGATCTCTTATCCACATGCTCAAGTGCTGGTCCTTTCTCACTTATCAACTATATATTTATTAATTAACCACATTAAACGATAATTGACTTTCTACTTACCATTAAAGAGAAAAGAATTATCATTTGATTTAAAATAAACCTAACATTAGAGCAAGCCTTGAGCCTCTTTCTCACTTCCACATGAGAGGCAAGTCCATTGGATAAGTTCAATTCCTACTCGGTTCTTACTTAATTAATTTGGATATTAAGTAGCTAAGATGTTCATATTAATGGTTGCGTCATGGAGTTTGATGTACAAAGATAGGGGTGTATGATGACCAAGTTGGTGCCCTAGCACTTGTACAAATTTGCTTGGTGGGGACAAAGAACAAAGCTCAAAATAGCAACATCATATCTTTGATAAACTATTTTTTAAGTATTTTTACACTTTATCTTTGATTTGTACCTTATCCACAACAGGAATGCTCACATCATCAAATATACAGATGTCATGAGTTTTTATGTTGGAAGTGAGAAAAAAAGAGATGTAATGGGTCCTTTGATTAGTGTCTTCACCTTTGTTTATATGAATTGATGTGTAATTGTGGGGGCCTCGATTGTTTGTTACGGTAAGGCCAAGGCCTCCTCAGCAACCACGAGAAACTTAAACTTTTACGAGTAAAGTTGAGTTCAAACCGAACAGGAAAACTTGGGCTTGTTGAACGAGCTTTCGCCGAGTTCGGACCGAACTTCGAGCTTATCGAACCTATCTAAATTCTAAAACATGTCTGCAAATAATTAGAAGATGAAATATTATATAGATGTTCAATGCTATTTTTGATAAAATGGGCGGTAATTGTTCTTATTACAATGTGCTAGCCTTCTTTTAAAACCCCACTGATATATAGCTTGTTCGATATTTTAATGTAACAATTTACACCTGAACATTTACTATGATCACAGTATCGAGTTAAAATAGGTTAATTGCTAAACAATACCCTAATGTTTCTCCTACTTTGCACTTATATATTTTATTGATTTTTTCGCTGCACTTATATACCCTAAAGTACAAACCGTTCATACTTTGCTCCCTTCAATTTTGATAATCAAATCTATCACTATTTTAAACAACGCTCATACGGTTTGTATTTTAGAGTATCTAAATGCAGCGAAAAAATCAATAAGGTATATAAATGCAAAGTAGGTAAAACATTACAGTATTATTTAGCAATTAATCCAGTTAGAATTGACAAGTTAATGAATATGATCATAATTTAAGAATAAATAACAATTTTATTTTTATTACTAAATACTAAATAAGCCGTAAATTATCCTAATCCACAGAAGCACAGAAGCGTACAAAAGCCTTAAACAAGCCAAACCTGAACATGAACCCACAAAAGCACAAAAGGCTTAAACGAGCCAAACCTGAACATGAACCGAGCTCCTAAATTCATGTTTGTTTGTTTGTTTTAGCAAGCTTGAATTCATGTTTGTTCGGTTATTTTAGCAAGCTTCAGCATATTATGTTTAAGATCGGCTTGTTTAACTATATCGGATGCGCTCAAGCCGATCCGAGACAAGCTTCCAAGCTTCAAGCTTTTTTTTTAACAGCCCTGCATCCTGCTCATATTGCACCTACAGCTGTTTTTTTACAGGATCTCAGCATGTGTCAGCGATGTGGCTGTTCTCATGATAAATTAATAGAACAAACGAATCTCGCATGGATATGTAAGTGAATCAAGCATTAGTCCTTTCAGGACAGATATAAGGGCATGTGCCCTATATATGTTTAGTTAGGTACGTATAAAGTATAAAGTTTGGTAAGCCATTAAAATCAGAAAGCTAAATGCAACAGACTCCATTAAAGTTTCGACACGTTCCACTAACAAGTAGAAAAATACCAAGATTACATGCAAAGGGAAAAAACTCTGAGGATTTCATTTTATTTTCTAAGTAAAGAAGAAGCAAAGCATCGATGATCAATGGATCGATGCATTCAATTCGAGAGAGGAGTCGAGATGATGGACAGTCCTAGCGAACGCGAGGACATCGATCGGATTGAGTGTGAGCTTGTTCACCTTCACCACCATGCACCTTCATCTTTTGTGTCTTCATTAATTGACTTGTTCTCTTTTGGTATATCGACGCCGCCGGAGGGGTGTTTGGTTGCAGGATTAGGATAGGATTTGGCACTGTTTGGACTCTTGAATTCAAAAAAAAGTTTGTATTCTTGAATTCTTTGTTTGGCTGTTTTGGATTTGCTTGTTTTTTATGAAGGGATCACCATTTTATTTGGATTTTTGAATCCAAAAGAAAGCTATGGATTTTTATGGATTTGTCATTGTTCATATGGGTCCCACGTACTTTATGTTATTAAAAAATCCCGTTCTCTCTGTCTCTTTATAATCCTCAAATCCAAATCCCGCTTATTTTTTCCCAATCAGAAAAGGATTACAAAGATCTACAAATCCAACAGTAGTAATTTAATACCAACCAATTCGCTTGTACTATTTGAGAATCCAAATTTCAAAATCGTGAAACCAAACAGCCCCGAGATGGATTGATGAAGTATGGCAGCAGCCATTGGACTTAATTAGATAGGTGGAATTAATGCTGCTGCTGCTTGTCCTTGGAGCCCTCTCCTCTCTCTCTCTCTCTCTCTCCAATTGTTTCTCAAAAACTCTCTTCTTTTTTGCCAGGGCACACAAGGGAGCAGAACAGTAGAGCTCACTCATATAGTACTATCTCAAAACACAGGTGTACCCTATCCAGCACACGTGCCACAGCATGAAAAGGGCTCCATTTTGGCCTGTCCACACGTGTTTAAGGTCATTTTTTCCATTATACCAGCATGCGCTGTTGGCCACCTCATGAGCTGTTCTATTACTTAGACGCTTAAAAAACATTTACATATCTTTAAATTCTCACCAAGTCGATCGTTTGGCATCAGTGACAGAGATTTCTGACATCAAAATAACTTGTTTACATGCATAAAAGTTTCCGACATCTGTTTTGAATCCCCTTCAAAGATGATATATAAAGACATATGGTTAATGATCGGATTTTTTCTCTCTAGGAAATCAACCCCGTTCAGGGAGGAAATCGGTACCAATAGAACTAAATCCAATCGGTACATGTAATCTTTGGGGTGCAAGCTCGACTCAAACCATCGATTCCTGCATTAGTAGCATGCTATTTTCCCTTGGGTTAAGATTAAATACATTCAAATACAATAATAAGTAGCAAATTTCTATCATCCATTGAAGAAAAAAAACTGCAGTAATTTTTTTTTCTTTTTCTGCAGTCCTAACCTATACACACAACACACCCACACTCACTTCACAACACACACACCAAAGGCCCTGAAAGCGTTAAACATGTGGCCACTCCCCAACTGGGAATCGATGAAAGCGTCAACACTTAATTTCATACATTTCTATAGTAATATTTAACTACAGATTCCCTAACTTAAAGTCGCAATTAAGATACCATCTAAACAACTTATATCTTAAAACTACCTGAGCGATCAAATATTTGCAACCAAACTGCCCCTATAAACAAATAATATATCATCAGATCACAAAGCAAGAAAACTTCACCTCAACGATATGTTAATATTCACCTGAAGCAACTCCCAATTGAAGAACAGATTAATTATGGTTCTGTTCCAATACCCTATTAGCATGAAAGTATGACTAACAGATTCAAAACCAGAAATAACATAAAGGCAACCACTAGCGTAATTCAAAGAACGAACAAGGGTGACTGTTTAAGTTGGGGGATGGATGTCGATTATTCGAACAGATTGTCCCTAAATTCAAAGCAAACAAAACTGCCCAAACATTTTCCAAGTTCTTCGCTACAACTCAATGTAAAAAAGCCGATTTGAGGAAACAGTTCAACTTGAAGAAATCAATCGCTGATTAAGAGAAGAACATCTAGATTAAATGTTTAATTCATCCTCCTAATAAGCTCATTGATGTAGTTTTCACGGTTGCCAGCATCACCGCCTTCGACATAATGATTCCTCTTCTTCTTGAGGCCCCCCAATGGTGCCTTGAGCTTAAATGGCCACAGGAAGTTGTTTGCCTCCTTAAAGTGCGGTCCAACAGTCATTATCTCATGGATTAGATCTTCGATGCAGATTATTCCAAACTTCCCAAGAGCCTAAATAAAAGAGCATAATGTTATAATAAACCATTTATATAAAGCACAGCCACAAACACAGGACATGACAGGCACACCAAAATTTATAAAGCAGGGCACTGATGTTTGTGCATAACATATACACAAAACTTAACATTAAGCATGCGATGATGTAATTTTGGGAGCATAATCAAACTATATATCTAGTTTCAACTTTCAGCTACTGATGACCCTGAGCAAAATTACATTTTATGTCCCAACAAGGTATCCAAAGAATAGTGCTCAAGTTGATCACAGCAACACTCCCTCTAGTCTCACCTTCTCAATTCAGAAATAAAACCAATTATATGTGAGTGACAAGGATGCATTATACTACCTCCTAAATAAATTGACTTTATGCCTATTGTGCATTAATAAAGAAACGTGGTATCAATACCAATGGTGCTCAAGTTGATCACAACAAAACTCCCCATACCCTCACCTTGTTAGACTAAATAAATCTCCATCAAGTGTAAAGAAACGCAAGCATTATACCTCCATTTCAAATTAATTGACCATCTGGCCAATTGCACACTAATGAAGAAACAAGGTATTATAAGCAATAGTGCTCAAGTTGATTACAACAATGCTCCTTATAGGCTCACCCTATCTATTGGGAACTAAAACGAGTGAAAAGAATCACAAACATTATGCTACCTCCATTTCAAATTAATTGACATTTTGGCCTATCATGCTCTAATTCAGGAAAACTGCTACTTATCTTTTATAAAGAATGGTTTAAGTGTAAAAGTTCTATATTACCCTGGTATTTGGATTTGGAAATGGGCAATTGTTTTGTTGTTCCAAAAAGTTTAGGTATTTTTTTGGTAATTTAATTATAATTTGTATTTATTATTGGAGTAGATCTCAAACAATCTTCTTGACTTTAAAGGAGAAGAAAAGTAAAACAGAGGGAGTATGTAAATCACATAATTAAATACCATTAACGAGTATGTTTGCCGAGAAGAGTCGGAACTGATTTGGGAGTTCGGAAGAGAGATCCGAAAAGGTTGCAAAGTTAGGAAAACTGTCTTAAATCTATTTTCCAATAAGAAAACTGTTGGTACGACACAAGAACTACATGGAAGAACAAAGACCTAAATTAATCGTTTTTAAGCTTTGGCTTTTATTTTGCATGATTATCAAGGGTTATCAAGCAAATGTGTCAAAAATCAATAAAACTGTATATTTGCAACAGGTGTACAGGCTAATCATGAAATTCATGGCTTCATAAAGAATTTTAGCACATTGCATATCTCAACCTATTCTTTCTCAACTAACATGGGATTTTCTGCAACCGACTCATGCCAAACACATGGGCAATTGGTAACATAAAGCGAAACGTCGTCATTGTTCAGACCATAATATTGCATTATTATATGCCCCATTCTTATTCTTTTTATAAATAAACAGGTGTTTTTGACGCATGTCTGCTACATGTTACACGTTACAGGTTCTTGGACAGGAAACAGTGAAAACGAGGTAAAGACGATGAAAAAGTGGACTTCGACCAACAAACAGAAGACTCTTGATCAAGCCTACAACGAAGAACAGTTCACAATCAACAAGGCAATGCAAGGTCCAAAATTACAAAGCGAACGGTTAAAAATCCATTGCAAATTGTTCACTGAAAGATCTGGAACCAACCTAGAAGCCCAAATGGAAAAGGACATATAGAAACAGGAAGACAAAGTCACTAGAAGCCAGCACTAGAAAATTCAGATCCCAAGACCTCAAGTTGGCCGCGGAACCGCGGCCAAACCTTGGCTGCGGCCGCGGTTCCGCGGCCGTATTAAGCACGTAGAGTGTAATTTTTTTGGCATAATTCTTGGAGGTTTTGACCGGTCAACCTAGGGCTATTTTTGTAATTGTAGACATGCGAAACAAATGTAACCCTAGGATTTCCTATTCTTTATAAATAGGAATTCTAATCATTGTAACTCCTTATGCCTCCTTTTAATAATAAAATACAGATCTCTTTATGGAGAGCATCGGTGTTTCTTTTCAACTCATCTATTCAGATCTGACAAACCTGCGTTGATGGTTGGAGAGATCCATCTGTAAAGTAAGTAGATTTATTTATTTTCTTACCCTAGATTATTTCAATTCCTGTCCTAGATTAAATTTATTTTCCTGCCCTAGTATAGATTTTATTTATCTGCCCTAGTTATAACTTTCAATTAATTGCCCTAGGTAGAATAATTAGGTTTTTAGATTTAATAACCAATCCGAACACCCTTCGGAATTAACTCGTTAGCGTGATTAGGAGATTCACAAAATCCCTGTGGACCGACCCGTACTCACCGGCTAGCTGCAAAGCGACGCCGTTCTTGATTGCGGTTATAGATAGTTTTTGATCTAAAATCCTACACTTAATCAAATGGCGCCGTTGCCGGGTATGGCGTAGAACTTTCCTTTTCGCAATTTCGGGTTAATCAAAATTTAAAAAATCATAAAAATCTGAAAAATCAAAAAAAAAATATAAAAATATATATAATCTGTTATTTTTGGAAGGGATACTTTGTTGTTTGAATTTTTGCAGGATATACGAAAATCGGATTTGGAAATTTCCAGAAAGCAAAACAGGAAACAAAACATCGTAACAGAAGCGATTTTAAATAACGGAACAGTGAAATTTTTCTGGAGATCTAAATCCCCTATCACGCAGCGTTTCCGCGGCCAAAACCTACCTTAGGCCGCGGAACCGCGGCCACCTTGCTGACTCAGCGCCGTACAAAAATTTGTGGGACTCGTGCTGACTAGCCTGCCGCGAAAACGCGGCAGGAACGCGTTTATACCGCGGAAAGGCGGCTGAACAGTGTCCTCTGTTCGTGGAATTTGCTCTGTAAGTCTCCTCTGTTCCTCCTCTGTAATTTTTGAAATATCTTTTCTGGAAATTCCTGCAGGATTCCGTGAGCTATAAAAGATATCCCCTTCCATATAAAAATTGTGCAGGATTTTTTCACCCCGCTTAAATTTGGAAATAGATTGCAAGTAATAAATTTTTTTGTTGCATATCTTTTCTCGAATATCTTTTTGCAACAATTTTTTCCAAATAATGATTCTTGTGATATGCTTAAAATAATAACTGATTGCAAGTAATATTTTTCTGTTACATATCTTCTATTAAAAATCTTTTGCAACAATTTTCAAATAAAGAAAAGGAAAAAGGGACAAATCTTTTATAGAAACTTCCAAACTTTTGCCGCAAATAAATCCTTGCACCAACCAACTTTCCTTCTTTCCCCCTTTCTTCTAACATGGGTACCCCACATAACAAATCACTTGCCGAACTTTGGTATCCCGAACCTAATTTTGCATCGTACGTCAATTTGTTCGGTCAATTTAAAGACGATCCTTCCGTGCTTAAAATATCTTTGAAAGATCAAATAGAAGCGTCTAGAAGAAACAGTTTGACCTTTCAACCCACTTTGTGTCAACCAAGTCAACCTTTACCACCTCCATATGTTGACACCACTTTTTCAAGTCCTTCTGTCACTCCTAATCCGATGTCCATTACTGAGCATATTGCTCAATCTCGCAGCCGATCTTTCACCCCTCTCCACTCATCTAGTTCTAAGGATCCACACGATTATTCACCTTATTATCCATATGTTGACCCTACCCCTGTCCAATCACCCACTTCCTACCAGTCATACCCGACCTTCCCACCTTCACTAGACACTGTTTCTACAGAGCCTGCTGGGAGTTTTGCATATTCACACCATTTTGAATCCTTTACCGAAACCCCCTTACCACCCAAGTCTAGTTTGGAAGAGTCATTGAAGGCATATATCGCAGCAACAAACAAAATAACTAGGAATGTGGAAGCGTCCGTGGCCACCCTTATGCAACCTGCTGAACCGGTTAGCTAGTTTCCCGCTAGCTTCAAATTTTTCAATGTATAAGGAGGCGGTTGGACAGAGTGAATGTGAGAGGATTTCCAAATCAAACCTACCCTTACCTAATTGAAGCCCACAACTCCGGTTTTCTATCGAATGTCCTAAATGATTCACTAGTTCAAAATAAAAACGAGTTGTGTGATTTTGTAGTGTTTGATTTGCCAAATTGTGAAGAACCCCTTTCGAATGAAACCGTATCTAATCCGTTTGACCTTTACACCTCCATTCTAGAACCTACAAATATTCATGCTTTTGATGAGATGTCTAAAGAAATTAATTTTCACTTGATTGAGGATATAGACGCCGGGAATATTTCGAATGATGAACCTGTCGATTTGATTGAAATTTTATGTTCAACTCATCATCCCGAGTTATTAAATGTTTCTCCCGAATCTCATATGCGTCTTGACTTTGATGATAATGGCATGGATGAGTTGAATCTTGAGGAGAATTATAAGGATAGTATTGAGGAGAGTTTTGAGTTTCATATTAAGGTTGAACTATTTTTGTTCGATATGTCTGATTTTCCAATGCAGCCTCCTGAACCTTTGACTGTTATATCACCCTCCCTCCTTTCCATCGTTCCGACCACGCTTGAAGACTGTGAGCTTGAAAATTTTTCCTTTGAATCTGACACAGTTCTCACAGCCGATAACACGTACGAGTGTTTCACTTTTTCGGACGATGTTGATGACTCACCGCCCGAGTTTGAGTCCTTTACATTTTCAGATGAGTTAGTTGATCCATCAGACTCGGTTGCTTATAGTAGTTTCGAACCATTAATGGAATCGTTCAAGTTCGAGACAGTTTACTACGGTGAGAATGATACTATCCCTAATTCACTCCCTTTCGTCCTTCCTATTGTTCCGACCGTACAAGAGACCGTTACGCTTTCATCTTCAATACCAAGTTCGGCGTACCCATGTTTTCTTGCGAATCTTGAGGGATTTGACCCCATTGCACGACGAGTTGATAGGTTAGCGCAATCGCTTTTAATACATCGGCCATTACAAATTGCGCTAATTTATTCACTCGATTTACACCCTCAAGATCGCGCGACCCTTCTTTCTCTTTTCCGCCATTCTTCTCCCCCACCGAGACCATATTCTACCATTCTTCTTTCCACACGGTCTCGCGTGTTTCTCATTTCTTTCCTCCACACCCCATTCTTGCACCAACTATACCATTACCACGATAAGATTTTTGAATGGTTGGTGCTAACCTTTGGCTTGTGTAAGGCCAAACTTAAGTTTCGGGGGAAAACTTGTTGTATATATGTATATATTTTTGTTTTCTTTTTCTATAAAAAAATAACAAAAAAATTTTCAAAACAATAAAAATAAAAAAAAGTTATAAATAAATAAACAGGGGAGTGCCGGCATTTTGACCCTTTTGGTGTAGCATGACAGTGAGGACACTATCAAGTTTAAGTTTGGGGGTATGCTCGGTACGTCCTTTTTCCTTCGCATTCATTTGTACATATTTTTGCATTTGCATATTTATTTGAAAACCCAAAAAAATTGAAAAATTTCGAAAATTATAAAAATTATTGTATTCAATTTTGGTCTAATTGACTTGAGTTTGACAAATGGGTTAACTGGCTAGGAACAACTAGATCTTAGACTTAGTAAATTTAAAACCCTAAAAATAACCTTCCTTAAAGTTTAACGGTAGAGAGTGTCTTTATAGTTTATTTAGAAATAGGCAAATTTTGGGTTCACTTTTTGGGCTAAGTCGAAACGAAGGAAAAGTATTGATATTCTTATTAGAGTATAAGTTTGAAAAATAGTTCCTAGCTTAAGTCTAGATTCTGAAAACGTATACCCTACAATTTGCACAATCACGCACCTTGAAATTTGGAATAGTAGAGGAGACCTTGAAATGCTCTTGTCTAAAGTCCTTAGTACGAAGAAAATGAAACAAAAAAATATAAGACTGTGAATAAAGAATAAAAAAATGGACACTGGATTTTGTGATTACTTAAGGCTGCAAAAATGGAAAAATATTTAGCGAGGGTGCTTCATCACTTAGTGCCTTAGACCAACTGGTTTGGGAGTCACTGCTAAAGCCTTGGGTGTTGCAAGACTAGGAATTAAACTTTAAAGTGCAAACACATTTTGTAATCGGTCGTTGGTACCTCAAGAAGTATTAACGATCGCATGAAGGATGTGTAAGCAAAATTCAATTAAAAATTCACCAATTAAGAAGTGCTTTGGACAATGGACGAGAGTACGATTGCTTGATTTGAATTTCCAAGTGTAGGGGTGATATTTACACACGTGGGGATATGTGATTAGAATTTAGTGAGAAAAAGGAATGAAGAATAGAACTTGTATCTTTAGTAGAGTTGATAGAAATTCCTAAGTGGAGATGGAACCCTAAAAGGAAAACTCAAGAAATGCCGAAAGCTATGTAAGTCTGCATAACATATATAATCTTAAGTTAAATGATGAGGAAGTGTGAAGAATATGGGTGGATAATTTACAAGTCGAAGATAATAGAATTCCTTATTAGAAAACCTAATTGGAGAATAAAAGTCGAACAGCCAAATTGATAGGATTTTGTGGGTGTAATCCGCTGAAAACCCCCAGGAGACAACACTCCTCCTACTAGGGACACCTAGAGGTTTAACGGCTTGTTGCACGAGCTCAGTGCAATCGCGTTTCCCTGCGAAAGTGCGGTTAGGTTTTTTGTAGAGAATAAAAATAATTTTGCTCGAGGACGAGCAAAAGATAAGTTTGGGGGTATTTGTTCACACCATAATATTGCATTATTATATTCCCCATTCTTACTCTTTTTATAAATAAACAGGTACTTTTGACGCATGTCTGCTACATGTTACAGGTTACAGGTTCTTGGACAGGAAACAGTGAAAACGAGATAAAGACGATGAAAAAGTGGACTTTGACCAACAAACAGAAGACTCTTGATCAAGCCTACAACGAAGAACAGTTCACAATCAACAGGCAATGCAAGGTCCAAAATTACAAAGCGAACGGTTAAAAATCCATTGCAAATTGTTCACTGAAAGATCTGGAACCAACCTAGAAGCCCAAATGGAAAAAGACATAGAAACAGGAAGACAAAGTCACCAGAAGCCAGCACCAGAAAATTCAGATCCCAAGACCTCAAGTTGGCCGCGGAACCGCGGCCAAACCTTGGCTGCGGCCGCGGTTCCGCGGCCGTATTAAGCACGTAGAGTGTAATTTTTTTGGCATAATTCTTGGAGGTTTTGACCGGTCAACCTAGGGTTATTTTTGTAATTGTAGACATGCGAAACAAATGTAACCCTAGGGTTTCCTATTCTTTATAAATAGGAACTCTAATCATTGTAACTCCTTATGCCTCCTTTTAATAATAAAATACAGATCTCTTTATGGAGAGCATCGGTGTTTCTTTTCAACTCATTTATTCAGATCTGACAAACCTGCGTTGATGGTTGGAGAGATCCATCTGTAAAGTAAGTAGATTTATTTATTTTCTTGCCCTAGATAATTTCAATTCCTGCCCTAGATTAAATTTATTTTCCTGCCCTAGTATAGATTTTATTTATCTGCCCTAGTTATAACTTTCAATTAATTGCCCTAGGTAGAATAATTAGGTTTTTAGATTTAATAACCAATTCGAACACCCTTCGGAATTAACTCGTTAGCGTGATTAGGAGATTCACAAAATCCCTGTGGACCGACCCGTACTCACCGGCTAGCTGCAAAGCGACGCCGTTCTTGATTGCGGTTATAGATAGTTTTTGATCTAAAATCCTACACTTAATCAGTCATCGGCTTACTTTTTTTAATAAAAACTTTAGATAATTTTATAAATGGAGAATCCATCATTAAAAGTATATGGGCAGTGTTGGAGGTTCGACATCAGAATGTCAAACATCGTAATTATTTAAGTATATTTCTGAATAGTTTACAGAAATTCCAATTGATTTCAGTAGGGTTATTACAATCATAGAAGGAACAAGAACAATCATGACATAATGGAATTTATAATTATAGAGGAGTGCCATAAGCCTTATTTGGTAGCACGTAAAATTCAGAACCATGATGTCTGTTAAGTTAAAAGAGACACCGAAGTTTGAATGTGAGCAAACCGCAGTTTTGAAACCAGGTTTACTTATATTTGAAGCATGGTTTCGCAAAGGGAAATCTTAACTTGTTAAGATTTTGCACAAAACCTAGAAAGAGTGTAGATTTCAAAACCATGGCTTCGTGAAGTTTGGAATCTCTTAGCTCATTTAGGTTGCTAAATGGACCAGGGCCGCAATTTCTTGTGTTTGGAGTTTGATATCTAATCCCCCATGAAACTACAAATTTCAAGCGCCATAAAGGTCTATATGAACTACCATATAAAGTTATCATGAAAATATATAACAAACACATTCTAAAGTTTGGTTAAGCTAATGAGGACAAGGGAAGATTAATTTGCAGATTGTCAGCAATTGGCAAAATATGAAACTTTTTTTTATTTAAAAACTGAGATTAGATGGTTACTGATTGTACAAAAATCAGCACTAGAAATATGAGATTGCCAAACCTGTTCAATAATGGAGTTATCAGTCAATGGAACCCTCTGCTTGTTCAGTTTTCCATATCCTCTCTTGTATATCAGCTCCCTAACACTCTTCAGGTTAGGATACCTGAACATCAAATGCCAAAAAATTAACACATTGTGAACCAAAATGAACTTTCTCATTTAAAATGGTCGCAAAGTACAAAAAGCAATACCCAAAGGTCACATAAGGCTCAACCCTATGCAACATGTTCACGGTAGCTTTGTTAACTTTCAAAAAGACCCCATTAAAAATCTGTAGAAAGTTTGGTACAGTTAAACCCATCAAATAAATATCGATAAAATAAATGCACATGGAAAAAATAATCTCAGATTACTCGCCTGTCTCAAACGCAGAAGCTGCAAAATTTTGCGGGATTTTGGGTCCATCGCGTTAATACTGCACAGAATTAACAGAAAATTAGTACTCACAATCAAATTTACCCAGGTTTCATACTCAAACATAGAAATCATCATAAAACTGGCATACCCTCGGATCCTAACAATGAACAAAAGCTTGGATTCAGGGCTAACATAAAACCCTCCCTTCAACCTAGCCTCTCTCTTCAACCTGATCAATTCCTTCTCCTAAAAGACATTTTTTTAACAAACACCCATTCCACAAATCAACAAAATGTAACAAAAAATCACAAAAAGGAGGGATTTTGCGGGGGTTTCTAATACCTGATTCTCATACTCCTTCGTGTACTGCAAGGCCCTGCTAAAGATCAGCTTGCGATTATCTCGGTCGGTCTTCTTCTTCGCATCGCCCGCTTGCTTCGTTGCTAGCGCCCATTCCTCAGCCCTCTTCCTCTTCTTGAGAACCGATTCGGGGATCGCCGTCTTGGCTTCAGCTTCGGCCATCTGTCTTCTTCTTCTTACTGCGATCACAGACAAAAGAGGGAGAGGGGAAAAAACACTAATGTGATGAGATCGTGATCAAATGATGAAACCCTAGAATTGAGGGTTAGGGTTAGGATTTTCTTCTTACCTCTTGGTCTTTTGCGGATCTGAGAATGGAGAGCGAGAGAAGATGGAGGCGCTCGAAGCATCGAGGATTTAAGGGTTTTTTGCTTGGGTTCGTTGAGAATCCAACGGCTGAGGTTTTGTGTGGTGATGAAGAGTTATCTGAATTGTATATTAGTTGGGAGATGATTTCGCTCTGTTGGGCTTCATGACGAAACCCTTTTAGGCCTCGTTCTCACTATGTTGGGCGTTTGCAAAAAAATTCGGAGGCTCGAATCCTCATTTATCTCGACTCCAATAAGAGATGGTTTTTTTCCTTAAAAATAAATAAATAAACGTCGGCTTTTGCGAATTTTCACAAGGTCTCTATCCCACACACACAGAGACGATTCCGTGTAAATTCTTTATTTTAGTTGCCAGTTCGATCTGGTTTCTCTCTCCTCTCTTTGTTCATTCTTAGGTCTCTCTCTATCACACGCATATGTATATATGAACTTGATCTTTCTGTACACTATTTCAACTTGACAAATCGATCCTAAAAGATAAAGGCATGGCCGCTATTTCTTAAGTAGGGATCCTTTTGAAATTTTAGATGTGAAGGAGATTTTAACAAGATACATATTCTTCTTCTTCTTTTTAACCTCGATAAATTTAAATTTAATATTTTATATATTAGATTCGTAACCCACGGTTTCATAAAATGCTATTCGATACTTGGATAATTGAATGCCTCTTTAGGATTTTCGATTTTCTTTTGAATTTGACTTTCTACTTGCTCAATCTAGCAAAAGCAAGCTCTCAAATTTTTCTCATTGCCGTTTTAAATTAGGAATAAATCCATCACGATAATAATTGCAGCTGATCCAAAATTTTATTCCATAAAATATTATGATTTTTTCTCAGACTGAATGAAATCAGTATGTTGGATATACTTCCATACAAAAAAAATCCTCGATAATAGATCATTTACCATAAAAATATTTAGCGGTATAAAAGAACATCTCCTTTTTCATTTCTTAAAACAGCACCACCTGCAATCTTATTAACAGCAGAGCAAGTTCCATCCACATTTAATTTGTATTTTCCAGGGAAGAGTTTGAGCCGATGTGTAAGAACAATCCTCTTGTTTCTTGAGCTTCTGATGTGCAGGTCAGCAATTTACAAGTTTTGTAGAATGGAAATTCTGCTGGTATGGATTTTTTCTTCATTAATAAGCATCGATCGGAAATTTTATATCTGACAGTATTGCACTCCAAGTCGTAACAGCTGAGACCTTGCAATTTTCAAATTTAGCCTTACATCTGGTCTTCAAGATATTCCATAGAGCAATATGTGGAATCCATTTGGAAAGGGAGGGAATTTTAGGATTAGAGTACCAAAAATCAAGACAATCAGTGATTGTGCACCACATACTAGAGCTAGGATCCAGTTCAAAGGCCTTCAGGCCAATTCACCATTAATGAATAAGTGCATAATATCCTCTTGTGATGAGCATTTGCATCTACTTGGCAAAGGCAATCCCAGTTTTTTGAGAGCAGAATCAACAGGTAAGGCATCTGAAAAAGGTTTTCTTTCGTATACGAGGGTTTTAAAGAAAACTGACCATGTGCGTTCCACATAAGTTGATCTTCCTCGTTTTCAATCATATAATTTTATGCCACAATATCCTCCGGTAATCTCTGAGGCGAAGCATCATGCACTTTTGTGAAGTCCCAGCCTTCCAAGCTATACATATCTTTGACTAAAATTGGATTGGATCGGTAGGACCATTTGCAAATTCCTTCAAAGGCACATCACCATGCCATACAACTGGGGTGTAAACGAGCCGAGCTTGAGCGAGCCGAGCTCAGCTCGAGTTCAGCTAGGGTTTTGTCGGTCGGCCCAAGTTCGGCTCGGGTCCGGATCGAGCTGGCTCAGCTCAGGTCCGGCTTGATTAAACATTTCCAGCTCGTATTCGGGGTCCGGCTTGATTAATCAAATTTATTTTTAAAAAAACTTCTTTTCTACGATCAAAGCTTTTCCATTATTCAAATGATAAAACAAAACAGAAATCAAACAATTCCATGATTTCACTTAACTTGGATCTCCAAATATTCAACCAAGACCTAACGATTAAATTCTCAGATACAACAAGAAATTATCTCTGCACATTACAGATCCTCATCATCATCATCAAACGATGCAGAAATCGCAAAAAACAACACCTAAAACGATGAAATCAAGGGGGTTCTTCAAAATACCTTACTCAATCGATCCTCGAGCTTCAAAAGTGAGACCTTTAACTTAAAAGCCGAAAGAAATTTAGAGATAGGAAGGAAAAATGTGAGAGAGAAGAGAATATATATATATATATATATGTGTGTGTGTGTGTGTGTGTGTGTGTGTTTGTGAGATATTTAAGGTGGAAGGGAAGTCTATGGAGTCTGAAACTCTAGGCTCTAGGTTTTTCTCACTTTCTTTTTTATATAAAACCGTAATATAAGTTAACGGTTAAAGGATATTGGGTCTAATAGATAGCTACTAGCTGCTAAGTTATTTACTGGTCACAACTCACTAGATCCATGGATTTTTTGTCAATGGATCATGGATGTAATTGTATTGGGCATATACAGATATACTTGAGCTGTTACCAAACTCGAGCTGGGCACCGAACGAGCCAGGACCAGCTCATGTCCGGCTCGTTAAATAAACGGGTTACGGTTTTGGTTCATTAATAAACGAGCCGAGCTTGAAGGAGCTCTTAGCCAGCCGAACACGAGCTGCCTTCGTTTGATTACCAGACCCACATACAACATCCCAAAAAATCAACATTGCTCTCACCGATATTCCATTTTGAATTACCTTAAGCAAATATTCGCAATTATACCTAATTAACGTCGAGATTATTTATACATAGGATAATTATTTACAGCCGTTCATTCTAAACAACGGACGGGTGGATATCCTCCAGTGGACTTTTCATCAGCGGTGGGGTCACGGAGAGGATGGGAATCCGAATACAAAGGGACCTAGGGTTTCGAATTTGCCATTAGTTTTTTCTCTTTTTCGTTTCTTCTTCGCGTCTCTTCTTCTTCTTCTTCTTCTTCTTCTTCGTTATCAATGGCGCATCGTTTGCTGAGAGATGCTCAAGCAGACGGCTGGGAGCGCTCGGATTTCCCCATCATCTGCGAATCTTGCCTCGGCGACAACCCTTACGTTCGAATGGTACGTATGCCCCAAATCCCTTCGTCTCCAAACCCTAACCCCAAAAATAAAAACCCTAACTTTAACCCTAATCTTAACAATCTCTTCTTCTTCTTTTCCCCAAGACGAGGGCGGACTACGACAAGGAGTGCAAGATCTGCACGCGGCCGTTCACGGTGTTCCGTTGGAGGCCGGGCCGAGACGCGAGGTACAAGAAGACGGAGCTGTGCCAAACTTGCAGCAAACTGAAGAACGTTTGTCAGGTTTGCTTGCTGGATCTCGAGTACGGGTTGCCTGTTCAGGTTCGAGACACGGCGATGGCCATCAATTCGAACGACTCCATCCCGAAGAGCGATGTGAATCGTGAGTACTTTGCGGAGGAGCACGATCGCAGGGTACGTTGTTCGTTCATCTCCTCGAATACAATTAACTGCGATTCCATATATTGTTCCGATCTGCATTCATTTCCTAGAATTCCAATTCACATGAATACAGTAGAAATAGAATGTTTTGGACCGGACGCTCGATTTAACAAACGGAGCAAATTCTGTTTCGTCGTTTGTTGATAACAACAACTCATGCCATTCATTATGAAATTGGAATTTCTGAATCTGAAACCAACCAGCAAGTGTTTCCGTACCAAATCCATGAATTGAATTCCTGGTAACCTGGTTTCCACAATCCATGAACTGCAATTCTGCAACTTATGGTCATGAAACGAGACCCAAATATAGCTCTCTTTTCATCATATATCATGATTTTAGGCGCTGTGCACAGTGGGGGTGTCATTCTAATCACCGAATGTTATGCCTTTAAACATATGGAAGTGTCGAAATGTGCTCTCTTGATTCTTGTACTAGGACTATGATCAGATACGTGGTGCATATTTATGGCATTGTTTTTGCTTCCCATTTTGTTTCGTGCATTTGCTTCAGTCTGTTGACAGACAATGTATGATGGGACGGAATTTTCATTTGTTTAATTCTAATAGGAGTGCACATTGAAGTGTTTATGCATCTAGATGTTACTTTCTACCGTTTTGCTTGTCTCGCATTCATTTTTTGCAATATATTTACTGATTAAAACCTTACACGTTCTATTTTAGAGCTCCTAATAGTAATATGATTTAAAAGAGCTTCTAATTCCCGAGGCCCATGTTCTATTTGAACACCCAATTCTCTGGTATCCTTGTCCAAATCTCGTGTTCTGTTTAACGGAGGAGTTTTGCACGAGTTTAATGCGGTCGTTTTCTATGGACTCACTATTAAGGTTGTTTAAAACTTAGAAACTGTCTTTATTATTTTGTTAGACGAGTGTAAGAGCGGTAAGGCAGATTGAGGGGAGAAAATGAGCCATGTAGGCAGTTAAGGATTGTCTAGCAAGCTATAAGATGCAACCATTGCACACTTATGAGTTTGTTAAAGGCCATGTAGCAGATGAGGTAATCCTTTGAATTTGAGTTGCATAATTAATGCAACTACCAACATTGAAGGTTTTAATTGATTGTTTTGTTTGTCTAATGATCATAATCCCTATATATTAAGGTATCGGTTCATACTTTACCATGTTTTCCAATAGCTTACGGTAATATTGAGTTTTTTTGTGATGAACCATGTTGGATGTTTGATGGATGGGCTGATGGAGTACTAGCAGATCATGAAGATTGGAAAATATTATCATCAAGTAGATTTCAGAAAATCAAAATATAAGTGAAACTCAAACCCTGCAATCCTCATGAAATGATGTGTGTAAATAGATAGGGTCATATGCAACAATGATGAACATATATGGCAATAGTATCACATTCCCAGGAATGTTTAGATTCCCGGTAATCTTTCATTTCGTGTACCAAGCCCCACCTTGTCATCATATATATCATCTTTCTTTGATTACCATGAATCGTTTGTCTTTATCCCATACCGAAATCTATAGCATGATTGGTAAGGGGGTAAGATTTCTGCCTGCTGGTGTCTATCCGCATATATCACAAAATTAGATTTTGAGCTTAAATCCCACCTCACTCACAGCAGTAGAACCATCCTATTTCTTTCTGTTAGCTGATTATTATGGCGACATGTTAGGGTCTTTTTAATCCTCTTTTTTCACAGGAGCACATGATAGGATGTTCTTTTCTTATGTGTTGTTAGTGAGCCTTCTCTGAAGGAAACTTGTCTGGAAACTGAACCTTAGATTCTTTGCTGTGTGGTTATGCACAGGTTCTTTTTTCTTCCTTAGCCAATTCATTGCATTTATGTGTCACAGCCGCCTTATGCTTTGTAATTTGCTTTTATGCCTTTTCTGGTAGATCTGGCAACATGCCTGATTTAGAGTATCAACCATATCCTTTATCAAAATAAGCTCAGATTTTCTTAAGATCGAGCCCTCCACAAGTATAGTGACTTCTATTGGTAGAAGCCAGGTGTTGTGTCGGGACTGATTTAGTATATGCTAATACTCAAGGATGATCTGGAGATAAGATCCTTCTGCACTTAGAGGTTATAGGTGACTTTGTCAGCTTCTGGAAATGTTTTCTCTGGTATTTAAAATTAATTCTAAAGAAATAATTTCATATGAACTGTCGAGGCCCAATGAGACCACTCTTGGAATATTTGACATATAAAATGTATAAGCTGAATTCAGCAATTTTTTGTTGCCCTCCTGATTTGTTACCTTATTGCAACCCTACCTATATTCTAGAATCCATTTTGTATCCAGGTTTCATGGTTTCACTTACATTATATTACCTTATTCACTTACATGAATATAAATAAAATAATGCTTCGCGCATACATGTATTCTAAGCTATTATACGTCCATGTACTGTTTCATGTAGCTAATGAATCTGATAAATTGTGTGATTTAAATCTTGACCATCTATTGACTATTCAAGGATATATATTTATATTATATGATGCTAATATTGATTACAAGGTTATCCATATAAGCGGATTATAGCATATCATCCTCTTGTAGTGGAAATCATTATTCACAATTTTTACATGTGCCATGGGTTTCTTTTTACAGGCTAGAGCTGGCATAGATTACGAGTCGTCATATGGAAAGCAACGTCCAAATGACACAATCCTAAAGCTTCAGAGGACAACACCATATTACAAAAGAAATCGAGCCCATGTCTGTAGTTTTTATGTTCGTGGAGAATGCACTCGAGGGGCTGAATGCCCATATCGTCATGAAATGCCTGAAACTGGGGAATTATCTCATCAAAATATTAAAGATCGATATTATGGGTATGTGAAAACGTTTCTCAACACCTTTGAAATTTTTTATTCAACTTATTCAAAATACAAGAATGTGATGTTTTGTAGGTAGTATTAATTTGAGGCGTTTATCATTCTCTTGTATTTCTTATACATGCCACTTTGATCCGTTATCGTTATTAAGCTGAACTGGACCTAAATCGTGGTTACGTAATATCTTTGTCTAGTTTATTTTCTTCCAAATGCATCAGGCTAAAGAATTTTCACAAGCTTACCGAAGTTTTAGATGCAGTAAGGTTATTAAGAACTAAATGGTGACCCTAGTAGCAACTGGACAGACATTTATGTTCATGTGATAACTTGTTTGGTTGCTTCGACTTTGCCAATTTTTATGTTCTGTTGCATTGTTTTCATTTGATAATTGTAGTATTTTAAATCTAGTATTGTATTTGTGCTGTTAGAAGAGAGAGATTCTGAGGTTAAAGCTCCTGGTCAACTTTTTAACAAACTATTTATTTTGGGTCAGAATCTTGGCTATTACTCTTGATAAGGTCATATGCATATCTCAGGCTCTTGTTCATCAACAACTTAATCAGCAGCATAAAGTCTCATGCTCTCGTTCTTCATCAACTTACATCTGCAGCATAAAGTGCAATTAAATTTTGATTCCTTGATATTTTCTTCTGGCAAGTTACTTTTATCTGTACCTTTTCTTCGTATTGTTCTGATAACTCCATGCTTTGACTGTCCTAACAGTGTGAATGACCCAGTCGCCCTCAAACTCCTGAACAAAGCCGGCGAGATGCCAACCCTGGTCCCACCCGACGATGAAAGCATAAAGACTCTCTATGTCGGCGGCCTCGATGTACGCATCACCGAGCAAGACCTCAGGGACCATTTCTACGCGCATGGTGAGATTGAGTCCATCCGCATGGTGCACCAGCGTGCATGTGCCTTTGTGGCCTACACCACACGCGAGGCCGCTGAAAAGGCCGCCGAGGAGCTCTCCAACAAGCTCGTCATCAATGGCCACCGCCTCAAGCTCATGTGGGGGAAGCCTCAGGCTCCGAGGCCAGAGGGTGAGGCGTCGGCAGGTGAAGAGACGGCAAGACACGGGCCTGTGTCTCATGCTGGGTTGCTCCCTAGGTCGCTTGTATCTCAGCAGCAGCTGCCACCTCAGCCTGAGCCACCGGGCACGAGCACGGGAACTCAGTACTATTTTAATATTCCGCCGCCGCTGCCGCCACAGGCGTTTTATCCATCGATGGACCCACAGAGGATGGGGGCACTCGTCCTGAATTCACAGGAGGGTGGGGAGAATAAAAGTGTAGGTGGACCTGCACCCGGGCACTTGTATCCATCTGCCCTGCCGCCTTTTGTGCAAGGGCAATATATGCCATATGGTTACATGGGCCAAGCTCCACCACATGGTTACCAACAACAGTATCAGCATCCTTATCAGCAAATGATGGCACCACCACAGCCACCGCAGCCTCCACAGCCAGGGCCTTCGTCATAGATTCGAGGTTTGTTGCGTTTGAGAAAAATTTAGAAATCGCAGGAAACCTCCCTCACTCTTGATCATATGGTTCAAAAGCTGCATTTCACACAAGTTTATCTGACTTATGCTTCTTATGTCTGTAATATTGCACGAATTCCTTTGATTTTGGGCATTTTGTGTGTTTCTTACTTTATCTTGTGTGTCTTGGAAATGAAGTAGTCATCTTTAGAATAGGTTGTTATTTAGCCTATGAATGGATACGAGTTTTTCCAGTTGGATATTATTTTGGATATCTGAATCCAAATTGTTGAATTGTGTGCAAGCATTGCTTCAATTGTCTTGGTGGCAATTTAAATTTTTTTTAATGGATACGGACTCTTTGGAAATTGAATCTGCTACCTCTGAGAGTTATACCAATTAAGCTAGTCTTGTTGGGAGAGATCAACACGCAGAATAATGCTCGTGAAAACATCCAAGTCACACAAACACAATTACGCCATTAAATGATAAAAGAACAATATAAATATGCAAGAATAAAATAGGAAATAAAACACAGAGAGGCAAGAGATTTGTTAACTAGGTTCACCTACCGTATGGTTAGTCTCGACAGAGCGGAATCTGGAAAGTCTCCACTATAATCTTTGAATCAATTACACGAGTCAAGCCCTATGAATTTTCTCTCAAAATTCTCTAGCACTATCCGTCACTCTCTCATACAATGATATCTCTCTCTTTTAATTTGCTGTAAATAATACATATGAGACGTTCTTTTAAATAGGCAAACACGAATCCTATAGTAAATAGGACATAAAACAATATTCGGTAAATTCTGTTTGCATCAGAAAATCCTGTCGGCAGACGTCTGACCCACACTTGGGCAGATGTCTGCCTACACTCTGTAAATCTTGTAAATCGATGTTACACACTCCACAAGGCTTGTGGAGAGACGGGATTTACAAAAAACAATTTTTATACAAGTAATATCGACTAAACTTCCAAGATCATTCAGAAACCTTAACTAATTAAACTCATAAAGGTTTAAACTACTATGTTAGTGGTTTATACGTTGATGATTCTAGTCCTTCGGGTCTTCTTGTCCTCTTCTTAAGCTCCAAGATGGTACGGATCAAGCTTGGTCGTTGGCTTTCTCGTGTCGAAAACGATCCACCCGAGAGTCTTATGGTTCAAGCTCTAGTCTCAAGAATGAGGTAACTAAAGTACCTAGTTTGCTAATATGGGTAGTTTAGGAGATGTAGAGAGTTAGTTAGACTAATTTATCTCAAAGAATCCAAGGTTTCACAACACATGTGAGGGGTACGGTTTGAAAAAGAAGGAGAGCAATGGAGAGAGAATGTAAAGTGTAGAATGAAGTCAAGAATAAACAAGTGAAGAATGGCTAAGTCTTTTACCAAAAATCAAGCATGCATTATTTTTCCATAGAAAAATGTAATCATGTTTGAATAGCAAGTGCAAATGAATAAATAAAAGAATTAGCCATATTTCATCCCATGCCTTAAATATCTCCATTCCTCCACCTCATTATCTATTTTCCAAAAAATGATATATGCAAAATGAGATGCCTCCTTCTAGAAACACTTCTTGCAAAATTACAAGAATGCCCTTACCGTATATACATACCCGTATTCGTACTGCAAAAAATACGAATACCACAAGATAAAGATAATCCAATAATATAATACCAGAATGCGGCTTAATTCTAAACCCAACAGTATTATCCGTCCGAACAAAATCCGTGTATCTAGTACACGTATATGATCGGAACCCTGTACGTAAAACTATACGGCCTCTACTTCGTTTCGCCTGAACTAGGGAAACCCTCGGGATTCTAAAGACTTGACAGTACACTGGTAGTGGGTTTAACCACTGCTCACGCCAAATTTTTTGGTTAAGAGCTATTTGTTCCCTTATAAAAAAAAAGGAGAGGAAAAAAAGAAGAAATGAATTCTCACAGTTTGGCATCACGTGTTAAACACGTGAGCACTCATATGCAAAGCATATGAGCGCTAAACATAAATAACCAATAGCCAAACATGCCCCACGTGTTAAACACGTGAGCTCTCATATGCAAAGTATATGAGCGCTGAAAATAAACAGGCTAAAACCCATATTAGGGGTCACGTGTTAAACACGTGAGTTCTCTTGCCGCATTCTTTTGGCAGCGTTCACGTGCAAAGCACGTGAGTGTTAGTTATATGTATGCCCTAGAGGCCACTACTATACATGAGATGTATATTGTAGTGGATGCTTGGACATATGATCGCACGCTTTTGGCGTGTCGGATGTTCAAAGAATTAAAGTGTAACCGCGATCAGGACGGTGTCGCTATGCAGCTAGCCGGTTGAGCACGGGTCGGTCCACAGGGAGATGGTGGTATCTTACCTTCTTGTCTTAGACGAGTCAATAAAGAATCTGTATGAGTTTGTTCTAACCTATGTGTTTATCTGCAAGTATAAAGTTGTTAAGAAAAGATACGAAATTATAAGCTAAAGAAATCCGTACTCAAAACCTTTGAGCCGAGTCTTGACCAATTGAAGCTAAGCAATCGGCAACAACGTGGATTAGGGGATTTAAGCGCGGTATTCGTGGAATCCGGCTTATTTACCCTTGTCCTTCCGTTCTTGTCTCTTGCTTTCGCCTCCGGCCAAACCGAACGCAACCGGTCGCGGTTAGGAATCACCGTTACCTTGTCAGGGTACGGTGCCTAACGGAGCGCTTGCGTATGGTTTGGGCGAAGTTCAAATGGAAAATAACGGGAAAAGGAATTGGCAAAGAAACGTTAACTTATAATACCGTATTTTATCTTAACAACAATAATTACATACATTCACAAAAGAGAACCAAAAAGAGAGCAAAAAGAAAAGAACAAAGAAAAGAAAAGATACAAGTATTAAAGTGCATGAATAAAATTGCAAGTAATAAAAGCAAGAATGAAAAATGCAAGTAATAAATAAGCAAATAAAAAGAACACGGAAGTAGAACCCAAGCCAAGCATGTGCTCAATAGCCAACCCTTAAACTTGCAAGCTCAATGAAGAGGTTGCAAGATCAAGGGAAGGGTAGAGAACGCATGTGAAGTGAAGAACTAGTCCCGTGAGAAAATACGACCCTTGAGATCAATAACTAACCCTTAACCATTCAAGCTCAATAAAGAGATTGAATGAGCAAGAGAAAGCAAGAATCTCAAGGGGGAGCAAACTAACAAGAAAGATAAAAAGCCCTCATCTTCATTAATCTTCCACTCAAAAGCTCTCACTACAATTTCATGGAGAAAGAATGAAGAATAAGAAGAAAGAAGAACAAAACTACAAAAAAGAGGCTAAAGAAAAGCTCCCTTGGTTTGGCTTAGATCTGCTGTATTTATAGGCAGGAGAATGGAGTTCTAGGGCAACCAGCAGACATAAGATGAAACACCCAAAATACCCCCCAAAGTTCTCTGCCTGCGGCGCCTGTACGGCCGCGGATCCGCCGCCAATACCCCTTATTGGCCGCGGATCCGCGCCCCTACAGTAGGGTTAGGGTGTGGTGTTTCTTGTACGGCCCTGATCTGCTGTCCCCTGTTGTCTGGTACATGTATTTTATGATAATTTCTTCCAGAATATCTTCAGATTCTTAGTCCAAGATTGCATTATCTTTTTCACTTTTGACTTCTATCTCCCTCGAGCTCCGTGCACCCATTGATTCTTGTGCAGCCCCTCTCGTGCTCTGTGCTTGTCCGAGACACGAATGACCGCTGTCATATGTCTTGTCCCTGGAACCGGTACGCAGCACCGGACGGATATGGATGACCGGAACCCGGCTTTTATCTGTTGTCAACAGATGTTCTGTATTTGGTGTAACTGTGGAGATTTTATCTTGATTTACAATATTTGGACTGAAAACCTGCAATCTGTAAACATGTAACAAACACGGATAAAAAGCACCTACCTATAAACACACGAGCGTAAGAATGGGCGGTATAAAATGCAATATTCTGCTATGAACAAATACCCCCAAACTTAACTTTTGCTCGTCCCGAGCAAAACCAATTATTCACAAAAATAAAATCCTAACCGCACTTTCGCAGGGAACGCGATTGCACTGAGCGCGTGCAACAAGCCGTTAAACCTCCAGGTGTCCCTAGTAGGAGGAGTGTTGTCTCCTGAGGGTTTTCAGCGGATACTACCCACAAAATCTGGTCAAGTTGGTTTTGTACAATAACTAAGATTCAAACCCTAAAGTTTTTGTTTCAGAAAATAACAATTCTATAATCCTAAGTCTAGACTATCGAACCTTTATTTTTCACACCTCGCTTTTTATTTAACTACAGATTTTATATGTCTTTACGTGCAGTGCAATTAGTGTCGTTAAATTCCAGAAGGATCGATTAAAGTCATCATGTCGCACAATAAAGCCCAGATAACAATTTTAAAAGGATCACATAAGTTTTATAAAGAGTTAAGCATTTTTCAAGTTTCGTTTTCCAGTAAGGTTTCAACTTCAGAATTTCTATCTTCCTTAACAGGAAACTAAGTCGTATTTTTCACTCCACCTTTTTCTTGTTTTCATTTCATACACACCTTTGTGAACGTGCAATAGTCTTTATCATAGAATAAAACCTTCATATCTCCGTTAAATTTTTTTTATAAAAGCCTGTCTTTTATCAAGATTATTCTCACACAAAGAACCGTTAGGAATTTTAACTCGGAGAGAACACTTGTTTGACTTTGTTTTAAATTGGACTTTCTAGGCTTCTTAGCGAGCTTTGGGCCAATGCACCCAAACCAGTTGGTTTTACGGCATTAGGTGTAGAAACACCCGAGCGGACTTAATTACTCAAGTTACCTAGGTCCAAAAACAAAAGACAGTTTGGCGTGAAAATCATGATGATTCAATACGAACGGAGATATAACCGGTAGTTCAATTATTTTTTGGATAAAAGACGTGTTTAGTGGGTTCGGTGTGTAATCATTCCAATCAAGTTTCAGATGGGTTATTTTTCAGACTTAGTTCCAATTACGGCATCAATAACATTCCTTCATATTCGCTTTACTTCATAAACTATTCTTGACATTACTTATTTCAGAACAAACCTATTTGATCCTCAGAAAATCATTTATCTGTTTAAAAGTTTAAACATGAAAGACTTGTCATCTAATTCCCAAAATTCACGACACGTGTAGTGTGATGTAAAGACGTATATCAGCTATAGTTAACATCAAAGGAGAGTTATCTTTCAGGTTTTCAAAATCCAAACATAAGATCTAGTTATTCCTATTTTTTCAAACAAAAACCGTCGAAATGTTGAATCAGAGTTCTTTCACAAGCTAACTTGACAAGAAAGTTTTTATATTTTTAGAAAATTTTCAGATTTTTATGGATTTTATGGATTTAATATGCAGATGCAAAATATACATATGAATGCGAAGGAAGAAAGCTTACCGAGCACACCCCCAAACTTAAACTTGACAGTGCCCTCACTGTCAGGCTATACCAAGAGGGTCAAAAATTGCCGGCGCTCCCTAGAAACAAATTATATACAAAACAAAAAAAGGAAAACAAAAAAAATATATACAAAAAAGGAGTCCCCCCCAAACTTAAGTGAAACAGTGTTTCCACTGTTAAGCGTTGAAGTTCAGGATTAGGGGGGGAAAGAACAGTATCAATCTATACAAGGCCTTACACAGGCCAAAAGTTAACACCAACCATTCAAAGATCTTATCGTTATAATGTACCGGTTGATGGAAGAAGGTGTAGAGGAAAGAGATGGAGAATACGCGAGACCATATGCGGAGAGAAGCGGGATATGGTCTCGGTATATGAGAGGAAGAAGAATGGCGGACGGGAAAAAGAAGTGGAATACGAACTTGAGGGTGCAAATGGAGTAAATAGATTAGCACAATTTGGGATGACCGATGTGTAAAAAGCGATTGTGCTAATATATTTATTCGTCGAGAAATGGGGTCAAATCCCTCAAGATTTGTGAGAAACCATGGGTATGCCGAACTTGGTAAACCAGACATATGAAATGAAAGTGAGACAGGTTCTTGCAAGGTCGGAACGATGGAAAGGATGGAGGGAAGTGGTTGAGGAAGGGTGTTGGTTAAGGGCTCTGGAGGGTGTACACAGTCAGTGAAAGGAACAGGATGAATTGGAAAATCCGACTCATCATTTAGAACTGGTTCATCCTCAAAAATATCCTCAAAATTCTCCTCAAAGTTAAGCTTATCCATGCATATCTCTTCAAAATCCAGACACATATGGGGTTCGGGAAATACATTTAATGACTCGGGATGATGATTCGAAGAGACAAACTCAGCCAAATCTACGGGTTCATCATCCAAAATACTCCCGGCGTCAATATCCTTAATCAAGTGAAAGTCAAAATTCTCTGACACATCAACAAAAGCATGGATATCAATCGATTCAGGTTCTAAAGTGGAGGTGTAGAGGTCAAAAGGTTTAGGATCGGTTTCACTTGGAAGAGACCCTTCACAATCGGGCAAATCAAACACTACGAAGTCGCACAACTTATTCATCATTCTATCTTCAATCGGTGAATCGTTGGGAACACTAGATAGACATTCAAAACTGGAGTTGTGGGATTCAAGTTGAAATGGGTAGGCTTGATTGGGAAGGGGGTACAGCTCACTCTCACCACTCAAATTCACAGCCTGTCCTACCGCCTCTTCATACATTGGAAAATTTGGAGCTAGTTGAAAACTAGCTACCGGGTCACTAGGTTGTATGAGGGCGGTCATGGATGCATTCAAATCCATCATCTGTTGGTACGACGCTACCCTAAAGTCTTCCAACGACTGTTCCAGACTAGACATGGGTTGTGAATGGGTTTCAGTAAAAGATTCAAAGTTGTTTGGATACTGAAAACTCCCAAATGGCGGTTCTGAAGCAATATCTAGGGAAGGTGAAAAAGTAGGGTAGGATTGGTAGGAATTGAATGGCTGGACAGGAGCAGGATCAACATTTGGATAGGAAGGTGAATGGAATTGTTGATCCCAAGAATTTGAAGTGGTGAAAGGAGTGAAAGGTCGGCTACGGGATTGTTCAATACGTTCAGCGATGGACAAAGGACGACTTGCAAAAGGGGTATCAACATAAGCGGGTGGGGGAGGTTGAAAATGTTGATACAATGTGGATTGCGAAGGGCAAGTGTTTGTCCTAGACGCGTCTATCCGATCTTTCAAAGAGATTTTGGGCATGGAGGGATCGTTTGACGTTCGGCCAAAGCAAGAACCGTAAGAAGTAATGTCTGGTTGTGGGTACCAAAGTTCGGCAAAAGTTCTGCGAGGTGGGGTACCCATGATATGAAGAGAGAATGAAAGAAAGGCAGAGAAAAGGAGGGGAGAAAGAATGTGATTTTTTTTTATAATTTTTTTTTTATATATTAACAGAAGAATGAAATATACACACAAAAAGAATATGGACAAAAACAATCACGACACAAAAATACCACACACCTAATCGTTCTAGGGTTTACCTAGGTCAACTAGACCTGCTCCAGAACTTGATTGTCGAAGTAAAACTGTGTCGAGAAACGGGCTCAAGATACACTGATCACGAGGCCAGGTAAGTGCAGAGATAAGGGAAGGTTTTCCAACGCTTTCGCGAAGTTCCTTAATTAAATAACCCTTTCTCTTTTGGCGGTTGCGCCGTTAACACTTTCCTAGACACCCCGTAAACAATATACCGTTAAGCGAGATTCTAAACACAGTTAACTTCTCCTAGTGAGCGCGAAGTCCTTAAGGCTTAAAGTCTAGTTTCTTTTAAATTTTGTGCGGGTAAACGTTATGCTCAAGTTCGTGATTTGTGGGCCACGGAAAAGGTGATGAAATCCTTTACCGTATGTTGTGGGGTTCGCTTGCCCTTGAGTCCGTATTAATGTATGCAATGCGCAATTCAAAAATTCTATAAAGAATCAAACAATCGTTTTTTAGTTTAAGCGCGGCGCTGCAACAAATACGGGTTAGTCAATTTTGGCGTTTGCTAGCGAACTTGCAAAGAATCCTGCAAAGAATAGTATATTGGAAGCGTCGGATTTGAGAAGAAGGTGTTAGGAAAGTACGTACCGTCAAGTTTTTGGGTTAGGAAACCCCCGTTGAATCAAATCCGGTAAGCTTGAAAGGTTCGCTTGCGCGGGTCAAAAAACCCGGATCTTTGGCACTGTACTTCGTAAATCACCCTTGCCTTGAATGCACACTTTGCTCCCCACAATCGCAGTTTGCAAATACGAAAAAAATCTGCACACTTGCCCACAAAAATGATCAAAAATAACAAAAAGATATATATATATATATATATATATATATATTTTTTTTTTTATATATAAAAAAAGAATATTAACCCGAATAACAAGAAAGAAAATACGCTACCGTCTCCCCGGCAACGGCGCCATTTGATCGCACGCTTTTGGCGTGTCGGATGTTCAAAGAATTAAAGTGTAACCGCGATCAGGACGGTGTCGCTATGCAGCTAGCCGGTTGAGCACGGGTCGGTCCACAGGGAGATGGTGGTATCTTACCTTCTTGTCTTAGACGAGTCAATAAAGAATCTGTATGAGTTTGTTCTAACCTATGTGTTTATCTGCAAGTATAAAGTTGTTAAGAAAAGATACGAAATTATAAGCTAAAGAAATCCGTACTCAAAACCTTTGAGCCGAGTCTTGACCAATTGAAGCTAAGCAATCGGCAACAACGTGGATTAGGGGATTTAAGCGCGGTATTCATGGAATCCGGCTTATTTACCCTTGTCCTTCCGTTCTTGTCTCTTGCTTTCGCCTCCGGCCAAACCGAACGCAACCGGTCGCGGTTAGGAATCACCGTTACCTTGTCAGGGTACGGTGCCTAACGGAGCGCTTGTGTATGGTTTGGGCGAAGTTCAAATGGAAAATAACGGGAAAAGGAATTGGCAAAGAAACGTTAACTTATAATACCGTATTTTATCTTAACAACAATAATTACATACATTCACAAAAGAGAACCAAAAAGAGAGCAAAAAGAAAAGAACAAAGAAAAGAAAAGATACAAGTATTAAAGTGCATGAATAAAATTGCAAGTAATAAAAGCAAGAATGAAAAATGCAAGTAATAAATAAGCAAATAAAAAGAACACGGAAGTAGAACCCAAGCCAAGCATGTGCTCAATAGCCAACCCTTAAACTTGCAAGCTCAATGAAGAGGTTGCAAGATCAAGGGAAGGGTAGAGAACGCATGTGAAGTGAAGAACTAGTCCCGTGAGAAAATACGACCCTTGAGATCAATAACTAACCCTTAACCATTCAAGCTCAATAAAGAGATTGAATGAGCAAGAGAAAGCAAGAATCTCAAGGGGGAGCAAACTAACAAGAAAGATAAAAAGCCCTCATCTTCATTAATCTTCCACTCAAAAGCTCTCACTACAATTTCATGGAGAAAGAATGAAGAATAAGAAGAAAGAAGAACAAAACTACAAAAAAGAGGCTAAAGAAAAGTTCCCTTGGTTTGGCTTAGATCTGCTGTATTTATAGGCAGGAGAATGGAGTTCTAGGGCAACCAGCAGACATAAGATGAAACACCCAAAATACCCCCCAAAGTTCTCTGCCTGCGGCGCCTGTACGGCCGCGGATCCGCCGCCAATACCCCTTATTGGCCGCGGATCCGCGCCCCTACAGTAGGGTTAGGGTGTGGTGTTTCTTGTACGGCCCTGATCTGCTGTCCCCTGTTGTCTGGTACATGTATTTTATGATAATTTCTTCCAGAATATCTTCAGATTCTTAGTCCAAGATTGCATTATCTTTTTCACTTTTGACTTCTATCTCCCTCGAGCTCCGTGCACCCATTGATTCTTGTGCAGCCCCTCTCGTGCTCTGTGCTTGTCCGAGACACGAATGACCGCTGTCATATGTCTTGTCCCTGGAACCGGTACGCAGCACCGGACGGATATGGATGACCGGAACCCGGCTTTTATCTGTTGTCAACAGATGTTCTGTATTTGGTGTAACTGTGGAGATTTTATCTTGATTTACAATATTTGGACTGGAAACCTGCAATCTGTAAACATGTAACAAACACGGATAAAAAGCACCTACCTATAAACACACGAGCGTAAGAATGGGCGGTATAAAATGCAATATTCTGCTATGAACAACATATATAGGGAGGACTTTCTTACTCGACATGATAGTATGCTATCTGGTTACTCTTTACATTAACGTGTACACTGATTGTCTCTCTATTATATGTTGGTAAAGCGCTTAGGATGTGTACTTGACTACCAGGACTATGATGCAGATCATACTAGTGAGGCCATGGTAGTCCATAAGTACATCCTTTAAGGTCCCTAGTCGTGGGTGTATCGAGACGAAGTATCGATATACCAGTGTAGAATAGCGTATAACTTCTCGACCCATATAGATGGGCGATGGATGATCCCATATCCATTGGTGTTTGACATCAGAGATGATATACGGGTGCTCAGTGGAGACTGGGTACACTGGACGGACTCGCCGAGAACTCCCAGATGGTATTATACTTCACGTCAGATGGCAGTTCTCTGGTGACACTGATACAGGTTAGTCTGTAGACCCGAGATCGTCATAGAGTCTTGTGTGATTCCCATTGTGCTTTGATTTCCACCTAATTTCGTCCAAGAGAGCGTGCAAAACGGTGGTTTTTGGGTACAGTCCCGAGTCACATGGAGGCAATGAGCGATAGGAGGAGTTTCGTCTCTCCCGGTATTGGGGGTTGATGTTGCGCTATGCTCGATTGGCCATAACAGGGAAGTCCCTGGCCAGGGCTGGTTTAGAGATTTACTGGTAAGTGTTACCAGTAGTTTCTCGACCCGTTATGAGCCTCACATCGGTATGACTTATCGGTTATTGGGGTCTGACATTTACCACCCCTAGACTTGATATGCGACATATCAGACGAGGAGACCGGACTGTACGGTAGTGTCACTGTTAGGCTTTTGCAGGAGTTAGAACGGTCTTGCTTGCTGATCTTCTGATCGCTCAATACCCGGGTAGCCGTTACGTCCAGCTAGTACCGCTGACGGCTTGTGAGTGCTTGATGTGATCGTGACCTACTGCCGGCGTATTGACGAGTCTTTAGAGTCCTACATAGAGGTTTTACTGGCTCAGGCAAAACGAAATAGGAGCGCATATGTGATATGTGCGGGACCGAGAATAATACGTGTATGTGATACCGTATTCTATTCTCGCGACTTTTGTATCGGTCGGTTATATATGATATGGCCGAATTATCGAATCAAGTGTTGATTCGATAAGTTGGTACATTTAGTGTTAGTCGGTTATATATTTGATATAGCCGGATTATTAAATCAAGTGTTGATTTAATAATTTAGTGTATAATTATATATTTGATATACTAATTTATATTAACTAACATTGGCCTACTTAAGCATTCTTTTCTCACTTGTGTGTACATGTAATATATATGTGATATATATTAATGTGCATTGTTAATTTTTGTGTGTCATGCTTGTTGATACACACTACATGGGTGTATAAGACATACACCATTTTAATTATAATGGTGGGGTTTTAATATTCAAAGTAAATACAAAATTAGTGGATAATTGTTCAAGTGCATGAAGCTTTGAGAAGCTTGTGAGTGCATTGACCAAGTCCACTAGTTTTGTTTTACTTAGAATATTTATTAAGCTAACCACTATAATTAGCCATGGTTGTGTCTCTACATGAGTGAGTATATGATACACACACACCCATGGTTACTCATATCACTCGATCATTATTTTCATTCTCTTCTTCTTTCTTCATCTTCTTCCTCCAAAAGAAAAGGCTCTCTAGGGTTTGAAAAAAGTGAGAAAGTATTGTGAGAAAAAGAATTCTAAAGTGAACCCACTTCCTTTTTCATCATTCTCTACTAGATTAGCAGTTTAGTATTGGGTGTTTGCTTCAATAATCCTTCATTAGTGAAGTAGTAGCTTGAGTTAGTATTCTCTCGACGTAGATCATCTTCGGTCTCGAAGACTTCAAGCAAGAACGTTCCATTCGCCTTGTGAAGCCATCCAAGGGTCCGGGAGTTCCATCAACGCAGCGAAGGGACTACTACAAGGAGCTTATGAAGTGAAGGACCGATCTACAAAGGTTGTATTTCTAGTTCACTTAGTTGTAAATGGTTTACTATAGTTTCCGTATTATATTCTAGTTAACGATTCTAGTTTAGAGTTCCTTGAAACGGCAAATTTTTAAAAATGGTATAGACGATACCTCCCAAAACCTTGCTGCCGTCGATTGGAACCCTACAGTGGTATCAGAGCCTAGATAGAAAATTATACGGATAATGTTAGATTACGAATACGAAACGAACTCCGAAACTTGAAACCCCAAATTCCACTTTCTGTCGATTTTCAAACGAGCTCCAAAAATTTTGCAAACAAGTACAGAATGTAGTATTGGACATTATAAGAACACAGAAGAAAATTGGATGCCTTTCGCCGGATTTTGGCCGATCACCTTAGGCAAATTTCCGGCGTCGCCGGCCGCTTTGGGGAGGAATGGGTCCAATTTTGTTTTGTGTTCTGATCTCTGGGATTTGGTATTTCAGGTGTTGTTTATTTTTGCTACTTTTTCTTGTGATGATTAACACAATGCAAAGGCAACTCGGAGTGTTTCGTAGTCGTAATTTTAACTGTTTTCGGGATACTTTAGACGTTGCTAAAATGTTCAATCGGATGTCAAATACCCGCTTTAACCCTTGCCGGAAAAATTTCCAAGTGTTGGATTTTTCCCGTAGTTAAAAAGCTTTCAAAGAACATACAAGTTATTCGACAGACCCTCTAGAAGAATGAAACCCTAACTCGAGATGTGACCACGGAACTGTGTCTAAACCTTAGGGTTTACCGTAGTTAGTGGCGCCACAAATGAGGCTTGGGTTTGCCCTTCTACGGCTGGTCCATTGGTACTGTGGCGTGTGCTGAATAACTTTAAACTACGTTCAAGTATTGAGCTTTTTAATTGATTGTGGGTGTTTGTTGATTCGATTAGAATGTTTAACATCGTCTAGGTTTTTCTCCATGATGTCATGACATGTGATGTTCTGTGATGCTGTATATGTTATATTGGATCGTCGCGTTTTGAATAGCCGTTTTTTTTTATGTGAGATGAGAGTTTTTATTTTCATTCATATAAAATTAAATGTATGTAATATTCTTTTATTGGGGCACTTCCGGGTTTAGGTTGATGTCACCATTGATGTATATTATTTACTTTTCCGCACTAGGATAGACCCAAGGAGGAGAGCACAAGTAACCGGGTTCTAGAGTCCAGTAGGAGACCAACTCGAGGAGTCGAGTCCAGGTCTTCTAACTCTAGAATTGGTAGGGTTGCTTGCCGCTCTCGTAGGGGTCTTGGGATGTGGGTTTGGCTATTCACCGCGACCGTGAAATCCGTGTTTTATAGAGGTTCAAAATAAAACACGGACCTCCTAATATATCCATTATTTCATATGCATCTTCTGCTGCGATATCTGTGATGTGATCATTTGATATGTTGAGATGGATACTGTATATAGTATATATGATATATTATATAGACGTTACTTATGTTTTACACCCGCGCTAGCCCTGCCCTACTCTGCCGTTAGTTACCTAACCTAACGGTGCATGACGGGACATCGAGGCGAATGCGGATGGTATAAGTGTACGCTGTATTTATTTGTGATGTTTAGGTGACTTAAAAGATGTGACTTCATTAATGTGATTAATGAAAGAAAAGAAACCTAAAAGATGTTGTAGAATCAAATTTTCAAAAAGGGTAGCTACAGTTTTGCTTTGCATTGTGATATATATGATATATCCTGCACCTTATTCGATGAGGAAAGAGCCGAGATCTCTTCACCGGGAATGACCTCTTTAGCAAAACTGGCAGATGCTACAACACTCGGTTTGTCTTTTGATTGCTTTTGGAGTTTTGCTTTGCATAGTGATATATATGATATATCCCGCACCTTATTCGATGAGGAAAGAGCTGAGATCTCTTCACCGGGAATGACCTCTTTAGCAAAACTAATGAAAGCCTAAAAAACACCCCTTTTCAAAATTCATTTGTTTCTACAACGATATCAAGTTCATTACGCAATAGGTTTTCAGAAAAACCTGTCGTAGCCCTCCGACATTTCAGATAAGTAATATATAGTATTCGTGCTACATTTGTTGGCTTTCGTCAATGTGTAGTGTGCGGTAGCTATTTACTGCTTATCTGCTGCATATGATGCGATTGGATTAGGGTAGTCGTACGACTTTGTTGGCTTTCGTCAAGGGTCGTGCGGGTAGGTTTAATTCAATCAAGAAATGTACGGGTTGAACTTGACTAGCGGACTATGGTTTGTTGGCTTTCGTCAAGGTCATAGCACGTTAGGGGTAAAATATTATCGGGAATTTCAAGTGTTGGAATTTGCAATGAGATTGCATACCATCTATGAGATAGTTGGATCCCGATACCCACTGCGAGTGATTGTTACTCCTGGGAGAGTTTTACACAGGACAATTAGCCGATCAAGTAGGTGTTTAGAAAGGTGTCAACGAGGTTACGCTTCTGGGAAAACGAGATTTATTTTAATTAGGTCCGTGCGAAAGCACGAGGAACCTCCCTCAAAGTACCGACACCGGCCTGGCTGAAAGATTGACGAAGTTGTAGGGTGTAATTAATCCCGGCTAGTCTTTCCTTTTAGGGTTTGAAGGAAGATTTAATAAAAACAGTGGGAGCCATCCTGATTAGATAAAATAATAACCAATCTAATTTTGCAAGAGCGCACGCTGAGTGTTTTCTTCTCTCTCTCTCTCCATGTAGCGACCATGTCACACCTTAATCAAGATAATAATATGGATGTATTGACTAAACCCGCTTGTTATACTGAGCTGGGGAACGTTGGTCCCGCTCCAACTTATAATTGTTATAAGACCGAGCAGGAAATAGGGGATTACCAGAATTCCTGTGCCGCCCAAACGAACAAAGTGCATGATGATGCACCTTCTTCGGGTGTGTTCATTACCAAGAACTGTTTCTCAGTATTCTCTACGTCCTGGGTATGAGATACCGGATCAGGATCCCATATATGTAATCTGTTACATGGGCTACAGACAGGTAGAGAATTGAGAACGGGTGATAAAAATTTTAAGAGTTGGAAACGGTGCAATTGTTGCAGCCAAGGTGATTAGCAGTTATCGCCATGTATTACCAAAATATATTGCTTCTGAACGAATGTTATTAGATACCGAACCTAATATATAATATCATATCAGTCTCTTTATTTAGTAAAGAAAGATATAATTTTGTATTGTTGGATAATGTTTTGAACATTTCCTATATCAAGAGTTGATCGGTTCAGGCATGTTATCTAAAAGTATATACGTTCTAAATCAAACCACAGTTCTTAACGTACAAAACACACATAAGTAGAGGAGTTCAGAAATGAACGAATCCTTCTTGAGGCATTATAGACTAGGTCATATTAATGCGACACGACTAGCTGAAGTTACATTAAGATACATATTTAAATCAGTTTGAATTTACATCTTGTGAAACTTGCCAGTCATGTCACAAAGATACTATGACCATAGCTCCGTTTACTAGAAACAGAGAAAGAGTTAGTGAACTCTTGGGATTGATACATGATGATGTATGTAGGTCTCCAGTCTACACATGCCAGGACTGGTTCTTTGTACTTCATTACATTCACTGATGATCTCTCATGATTCGGACATATGTTCCTGTTGAAACACAAGACTAAAGCTTTTGAGAAACTCAATGATTATAAGTCAGAAGTAGAGAACCAAAACGGGTATAAGTATTATGTCCTTTGATGTGATCAGGGAGGAGAATACTTGTGCACGGAATTCCTGGACTATTCTAAAGGAGAATGAGATTCTCTCTCAGCATTACTCCTCCGTATACACCGCAGCACAACGGTATATCGGGGCAGAGCAATAGCACCCTATGCGATATGGTGCGCTCTATGATGAGTATTACCGAGTTGCCTATTTTCTTTTGGGGGTTATGCACTTGTGAAGCCGTGTACCTATTGAATCGCGTTCCAACCAAATCGGGTGCCTACCACTCCATATGCGATATGGTATGGGAAGAGCCCATCTCTTAAGCAAGTTAAGATTTGGGGTTGTCCGGCCTACGTCTAAAAGCAAAATCCGGACAAGCTCGAGGCAAGGTCAGTTTTATAGAAGTTTGTTGGATATCCCAAGCATTCGCCAGGGAATATCTTCTACCACACCGAGGAACAAAATGTGTTTTGTTTCCTGGTATGCCACCTTTTTAGAAAAGGAATTTATTTTGGAAACAAATTAGTGGTCATGAGGTAGAACTGGAAGGAGTTCCATCTATGCAAACTACAGTTGATGATTTGGTAGAACCGGAGGATTCAATAGCTCCCAACGAACTTCGGCCTCTCCGCCGATCTGGTAAGGTTCCTCACGCACCCGAGAGATACTTTGTTTTCTCTATGACAGTGAGAGAGATGATTGCATCATAATATGATGACCCAACTAGTTTCGAGCAGGCCATCAAGAGTGCGGACTCTGTAAGTATGGCTGGATGCTAAGCGATCTGAGATGGAATCCATATACACCAACAAAGTATGGAGTTTGGTTGCTTTATCTGAAGGGTTAAATCCCCATCAGGAGCAAGTATATTTTGAGAAGATTACTTGGTGTACATGGAAAAGTTGAGACTTTCAAAGCTAAGACTTGTTGTAAAAGGTTCTCGTCATCGACCAGGTGTGGATAATGATGAAACCTTTTCTGGGGCCTATGCTTAAGTCCATCCGGATCCTACTTGCCATTGCTACATACCATGACTACGATATCTGGCGGTTGGGTGTCATAACTGCTTTTCTAAATAGTGATTTAGAAGAGAGCGTCTATCAGTACACAGCCAGAGGGCTCCGTAGATAGTGGGAGCAGCGGAAACGTGTGCAAATTGCTTTATGGGATAAAGCAGGCATCGCGAAGTTGGAACATCTGTTTGATGAAGTAGTCAAAACGTTTGACTTCATCAAAATGGTAGATGAATCTTGTATATACAAAAAGATAGTAGAGAGTGTGGTGATGATCCTCGTATTGTACATGGATGATATACTCTTGATAGGGAAGGAGTTTCCTATGCTACACTCGGTCAATCTCCTCTTATCACATTGATTCTCCATAAAGGATCAAGGTAATACCTCCTAAATCCTGGGTTTTGGATTTATGAGATAGATCTAAGTGGATATTAGGATTCTCACTAGGTATAGTGAGATGGTATCAATCGATCCTAGGGAGAATCACTGGAAAGCTTCCAGAGTGATAAGGTCGACTGAATGTCAGTCACAGGCATTGTCTTTACCCTCAGTGGAGGGACGGTATGTTGGAAGAGTTCCAAGCTAGATACCGTGGTATACTAGACGATAAAGGCTGGATACATCGCTACCAAAGATGCTACCAAAGAGGCAGTCTGGGTGTATATTAGTTCATGAGATGAACTTCGTTCCTACCATTGTGTGATAATGGGGTTGTGGTTTATGCCTAGGAACGCCCGTCCCATCAGTGATCCAGACATATTCTAAGGCAGTATCACCTGATTATGGAGATGGTTGATCTCCAGGGGATCGAGGTTAGGAGAGTAGACTCAGAGGACAACACGGCGGATCCACTCACGGAGGCCTTTTCCCAGAGAGAGATTTTTATGGGATAGTTGAGTATGGGATACTGCAACCACTGCTATCAGATGGCCCTAGTGCAAGTGGGAGATTGTTCGTTATATATATGCCCTAGAGGCCATTACTATACATAAGATGTATATTGTAGTGGATGCTTGGACATATATAGGGATGACTTTCTTGCTCGACATGATAGTATGTTATCTGGTTATTCTTTACCTTAACGTGTACACTGATTGTCTCTTTGTTACATATTGGTAAAGCCCTTAGGATGTGTACTTGACTACCAGGACTATGATGCAGATCATACTAGTGGGGCCATGGTAGTCTATACGTACATCCTTTAAGGTCCCTAGTCGTGGATGTATCGATACGGGGCATCAATATACCAGTGTAGACTAGCGTATAGCTTCTCGACCCATATAGATGGACGATGGATGATCCCATATCCATTGGTGTTTGACATCAAAGATGATATACGGATGCTCAGTGGAGACTGGGTACACTGGACGGACTCCCCGAGAACTCCCAGATGGTATTATACCTCACGTTAGATGGCAGTTCTCTGGTGACACTAGTACAGGTTAGTCTGTAGACCCGAGATCGTCATAGAGTCTTGTGTGATTCCCACTGTGCTTTGATTTCCATCTTACCACGTCCAAGAGGGTGTGCAAAACGGTGGTTTTTGGGTACAGTCCCGAGTCACATGGAGGCAATGAGCGATAGGAGGGGTTTCGTCTCTTCCGGTATTGGGGGTTGATGTTGCGCTGTGCTCGATTGGCCATAACAGGGAAGTGCCTGGCCAGGGCTGATTTAGAGATTTACTGGTAAGTGTTACCAGTAGTTTCTCGACCCGTTATGAGCCTCACATCGGCATGACTTATCGGTTATTGGGATCTGACATTTACCACTCCTAGACTTGATATGCGACATATCTGACGAGGAGACCGGACTGTACGGTAGTGTTACTGTCAGGCTTTTGCAGGAGTTAGAGCGGGCTTGCTTGCTGATCTTCTGATCGCTCAATATCCGGATAGCCGTTACGTCCAGCTAGTACCGCTGACGGCTTGTGGGTGCTTGATGTGATCGTCACCTACTGCCGGCGTATTGACGAGTCTTTAGAGTCCTACATAGAGGTTTTACTGGCTCAGGCAAAACGAAATAGGAGCGCATATGTGATATGTGCGGGACCGAGAATAATGCGTGTATGTGATACCGTATTCTATTCTCGCGACTTTTGTATCGGTCGGTTATATGTAATATGGCCGGGTTATCGAATCAAGTGTTGATTCGATAAGTTGGTACATTTAGTGTTAGTCGGTTATATATGTGATATAGCCAGATTATTAAATCAAGTGTTGATTTAATAATTTAGTGTATAATTGTATATTTGATATACTAATTTACATTATCTAACATTGGCCCACTTAAGCATTCTTTTCTCACTTGTGTGTATATGTAATATATATGTGATATATATTAATGTGCATTGTTTATTTTTGTGTGTCATGCTTGTTGATACACACTACATGGGTGTATAAGATATACACCATTTTAATTATAATGGTGGGGTTTTAATATTCAAAGTAAATACAAAATTAGTGGATAATTGTTCAAGTGCATTGTTCCCCTCCGAAAGGCGGCGCACAGGACCGCGATGTCCTGACGCTGAGATTCGGGGCAGATGCTATTTGGTTTTATCCGTCCACCTCTCCGAAGATGCCAAGTTGATTTATGGCACCGTGTATCGGAGGTTTAGACGGATGCGGCCGATGTAGCAGACTTTGTCAGATTCCCCCTCGCTTGAGGGGTTTTTGATTGTGGGGACGCTCTTCCCTGCAGGCGCAAGCCCCTGCAGTTAATTACGCTACCGCATCGCGGTAACAACTTTCTCCTTCTCCAGAGTTTCACTCCGTGTCGTGTGTGTTTGTTTTGTTTGTGGTTGCCCGTGGATTGTATACGGAGACTGAGTAATGCCGTCGCCCGTAGGACGTGGATTAGTCCAAATCCGTATTTAATTTAGATTTGGGTTTGGTGTATTTTAGTTTAAGGAGGCGTTAGTCGCGTTGCGGCTAAGATCAACTTAAACGTTCGCCAAGGATACGTTAGTCCTATTTTGGATTAAGATCGACTTGAACGGGATCGTTTAGATCCGAAAGAAGAGCAATTGGCTCCATTGTTCCAGTTTAGAGACGTGGTGGTCCATGTTCCAGTTTAGGGACGTGGTGGTCCGTCATTAGTTTAGGGACGTCTCGGTCCGATATTAGTTTAGGGACGTCTCGGTCCGATGTTAGTTTAGGGACGTTTCGGTCCGGTATTAGTTTAGGGACGTTTCGGTCCGTTATTGGGTGTGTGGCCGTTGGGACCCGTCACCTCTTTGACGTCGTTGAGGAATTACAACGATGGATGTCAAAGGAGTTCAGAGATGTGCCCTCGAACCGGATGTAGATTGATTTAGGAGAGCCATTTTGCTCAGCCAATTTAATTTAAGGACTTACGGCCACGATTGGGCTAAGTCCAGTTGCGAATATTCAACATTGCTTTTGCTTTTCTCTTTATTTTTATTTGGGCTTTGCCCAGAAAGGATGCAGAACATAAATTTGTTTTGGGGCTCTGTTCTTTATAAATGATGCAGAGCATCAATTTTATTTGGGCTTAGCCCTTTTATTGCTTTGCAATTTATTTTGGCCTGCTAGGTCTTTTTAATTTGGGCCTGGCCCTTCAAGTAATGCATTGTATTTGTGCAAAGCACCAAGAATCTTTTAGATTCAAGAAAAGAAGTGCAGAGCACTTTTTAATTTCTTGATCTAAATTTAGATCAAAGAAAAAAAAATCTTTTCTTTCTTTCTGTCTCAGAGAACCAGAGGTTCATAGCAAGTGCAAGGCACTATTTTTATTATTTTTATTTATTTATTTATTTATTAATTGAAGATCACTGATCTATTCATAAGAGAATTTTCTCTTATCTCAAAGGTTTTTACCTTCTTTTTTGTGTTCTCCAGAAGTTCTCAAGAGTTCTCTTCTCTTTTTTTTTTAATCCAATTGTCTCTCCCTTTGAAATGGGGTCTGGGGTCCTTTTTATAGTGCTCAAAAATCAGTTAAATTTGTTAAAAAAAATCTTTTCTGAGTGATTTGGGGAATTTTCCCCACCGTTGGATCTTTGATCCAAAGGCCCCTGTTTTACAGAAGAGATTTTTTGAGCGCTTGCGCAACTGTGCTTGCGCAACTCCCCAGTGCAGACACGTGTCGCGCAGTGAGGCGCTCGGGCAACTGTGTTTGCGCAACTGCGCAGACACGTGTCGCGCAGTGAGGCGCTCGGGCAACTGCGTTTGCGCAACTGCGCGGACACGTGGCGCGCAGCGGTGCGCTTGCGCAGCTGTGCTTGCGCAACTGCGCGGACACGTGGCGCGCTGCGGTGCGCTTGCGCAGCAGTGTTTGCGCAACTGCGCGGACACGTGTCGCGCACCGGTGCGCTTGCGCAGTTGTGTTTGCGCAACTGCGCAGACACGTGTCACGCAGCGCAGCGCTTGCGCAACTGAGCGTTGCATTTGCTTTTTAAAGAGCCTTGCTTTGATTGGACGCACTGCCTTGGGCGTTGTGCTGCCGAGTCAACTTCTGACACGTGGCAAATTGCGCGCAGCGCACGGGATCTGAAGCGTTGCTTCAAAATTTGAATTTTTGAAATTCAAACAGAGCCTTGCTCTGATTGGGGGAACATGGATGAAGCTTTGAGAAGCTTGTGAGTGCATTGACCAAGTCCACTAGTTTTGTTTTACTTAGGATATTTATTAAGCTAACCACTATAATTAGCCATGGTTGTGCCTCTACATGAGTGAGTATATGATACACACTCACCCATGGTTACTCATCTCACTTGATCATTATTTTCATTCTCTTCTTCTCTCTTCATCTTCTTCCTCCAAAAGAAAAAGCTCTCTAGGGTTTGAAAAAAGTGAGAAAGTATTGTGAGAAAAAGAATTCTAAAGTGAACCCACTTCCTTTTTCATCATCCTCTACTAGATTAGCAGTTTAGTATAGGGTGTTTGCTTCACTAATCCTTCATTAGTGAAGTAGTAGCTTGAGTTAGTATTCTCTCGACGTAGATCATCTTCAGCCTCGAAGAGTTCAAGCAAGAACGTTCCATTCGCCTTGTGAAGCCATGCAAGGGTCCGAGAGTTCCATCAACGCAGCGAAGGGACTACTACAAGGAGCTTATGAAGTGAAGGACCGATCTACAAAGGTTGTATTTCTAGTTCACTTAGTTGTAAATGGTTTACTATAGTTTCCGTATTATATTCTAGTTAACGATTCTAGTTTAGAGTTCCTTGAAACGGCAAATTTTTTTAAATGGTATGGACGATGCGTCCTGAAACCTTGCTGCCGTCGATAGGAACCCTACAGTGAGCGCTCCAATTTAAAATGCTTTCATCTGATAGAATTAAATTTTATTTGGGAAATATTTCCCTGATCTTTTTTAAACTAGAAAGATCTTTATTAAACAGAGGACTCTTGGATCAAAGATCCAACAGTGATAAGATAGATATTCATACAACAGAATTAAATTCTATGGTTAGAAAAATATTTTCCTAAACTTGTTAAATAAACAAGAAATCTTCTTTGTTAAACAGAGAGCTTTGGATTAAAAATCCAACGGTGAATAAAATTCACCGATTGATTTAAAAGATTATTTTGATTGATCATGAAATCAATTATGATCTCTCAATGAGAAATTTTCTCAACAAATTGATTTTTCTCTTCTTTTATAAATAGGAGCAAAGAGATTAATCTAGGAGGAAGGGAAAGAGAGGAGGAAAAAAGGAGAGAAGGAAAAAAGAAGAGGAGACCCCCCATAAGCTTCTGTAAAAATACAGAAGGCTCTCAAAATAATAGAGAATTTAATTCTCTCAAAGAAGAAGTTCTACCTCCTAAAAACCCTAGGTAAAAAAAAAGAGGAGATCAAAATATTTTCTTTATCTAACATACCAAATCTAAGGGTTTAACCATTCTCAAAGAACTTAGTTCTTTCTCTGGATTTGAGATCCACAAGACAAGTCTTCCACAAGTTGAGAATTTAATTCTCATTGGGAAATATCTTATTCTTGAGAATAAAAAATTTAAAGAAGAACAAAGTTGAAAGGAAAGAAGAGGGATCCCATAATACTGCAGGAACTTAGTTCCTTCAAATCAAGAACTTAGATCTTAAAAAACCTGATCCAAGATCCTCAAAATAGTGATCTTGATGATTGTTAATGATCAAAATACCATTAACAGATATTTAACGTCTCTGAAAACATGAACAAGAGAAGAGGGATAAAAGAACGTGGAGAAAATGGAGTCCATAATACTCCGAAAACATAGTTCCTTCAAAACAAGAACATAGTTCTTAAAGTAATATTAGTCTCAAATATGACTTACGATTCTTAGATCCACTATGATCCCTTCTTCCCTCAAATACGGGATTCGGTTCAAGAGTACATTTTTTCACATCTCTGATATATGTCGTTATAATTCCTCAACGTTTTCAGAGAGGTGGCGGGTCCCGACAACCAACAACTCTTTTCTCGTCCCAATTTGATGTAAAATTTCATCAAGGCAAAGAATGATACATCCTACATTAATACACTTCCAAATTGACGTGCACACCTCAAATCGGATCGCACCCCAAATTGGGCGCTTTCCATGTCACTATCGTTCACTCCGCCATGTAACAAATACACGTGCGCGTAAGATGGATAATGGTCCGAAATATCCTTAAACTAACATTCGTCCCCAAAATGGGAATGTTGGACCGAAATCTCCTTAAACAAACATTCGTCCCCAAAATGTGAATGTTGGACTGAAATGTCCTTGAACTAATTTTCGCCCCAAACACGGCGATAATGGACCGAAACGTTCTTAAACTAATATTCGTTCCCAAATATGGTAATAATGGACTGAAATGTCCTTAAACCAACATTCGTCCTCAAAATGAGAATATTAGACCGGAATGTCCTTAAACTAACATTCGTTCCTAAAATGGGAATGTTGGACCGAAACGTCCTTAAACTAATTTTCGCCCCAAACACGGCGATAATGGGCCGAAATGTTCTTAAGCTAATATTCTTCTCCAAACATGGCGATAATGGACCGAAATGTCCTTAAACTAACTTTCGTCCCCAAAATGGGAATATTGGACTAAAAAGTCCTTAAACTAATTTTCTTCACCAAAATGGAAATATTGGACCGAAATGTCCTTAAATTGATATTCGCCCCAAACACGGCGATAATGGACCGTGATGTATTTAAACTAAAATAATTGAGCGCATATGCTTATTTGCTTCTAAGTTAATCTTAGTCTCAAATATGACTAACGATCTTTAGATCAAACTCAAATATTCTATGAACGGATAGACCTTACAAATGTGAGAAATGGATCTTAAGTTCATCCCCGTTGGAAAACCAAGCTACCAACTTGGACCCCGTTAAGCAAATCCTTGACCGGAATCCAAATATCAAATATATGGATTTGGACTAAGTCGCGCCCTAAGGGCGACAACATAAACTAGTCTTCGTATACAATTCACAGGCAACTACATAAAAACAAGATAACACATGACACGAAGTGAACTGCTGGAGAAGAAGAAAGTGGTTATCGCAATGCGGTAATGTAATTAACTGCAGGGGCTTGCGCCTGCAGAGAAGAGTGTCCCCACAATCAAAAATCCCTCACAAATGAGGGGGAATCTGATAAAATATGCTACATCGGTCGCATCTATCCAAACCTCCAATATACGGTGCCATAAATCAACTTGGTATTTTTGGAGAGGTGGATGGAGAAGTCCAAATAGCCCATGCCCTCAAATTCAGGTAAGACGATCTATCCCAGTTCATCTCTGTTTTCGGCGGCAAACAGACTCTGGCACGCCCGATAGGACCTCTTCCTCTTTCCACTCCACATTTCGTGTGTCGTGTTTTTCCATGATCAAATAATCGCGGTATAAATGTTTGTAGTTGCCCTTGGGTGATGGGATACTGAACTCGGCATTTCGTCTCTATGCAGAATAGCGTTTGCTTCCACTCACCGCAACTCAGGCTCTGTCACATCTGGTGGAGTCAAGTATGGGCCACTTGCAGCCTCAAATCTTTGCAATCCGGCTCTTTAAGAAATCAATGGGCTTCTATTTGGGTCTATGCTCCCACCTCCCACCCTCGGCACCTTAACGCCGAAGGAGGAATCCCAGAAGAAGTCTGTCTTCCACATACTGGCTCCTTAAGTTTCTGCTTTAACGACGGAATCGATCTCCAAATAAATGGTGCCTTCCAAAGGCCATGGTCGACGCATGGGGCAGAATATTCAAGCTTTCAAAGAAAACAGGGGGTAGGCTTAGTAAAATTCTGAGGCTAATCAAATTTCGGTCGTAAGAAACGGTCGGCATCGATATCAGCGTCATACAAAACAAGCTGGGGGCAGTTCTCTGTATGGTTCTGTTTCAATCCCAGTGGTGAATGTTGTTGTTCCAACCGGGATCAGTTTCGAACCGTGGCATTCTCCTATCATAATATTGAAGAAATCTCCACAGATTGTGGAGATCCGACGCGAGCAGAAAACAGTTCGCTTCCTAAAAGAACTTTCCTTATTATATATAAGGTGCGGAAGCAGGTGAAGGATTCCGTCGTCAACCGCGGCTCTTTCCCTAAGCGTCAGCCAAATTTTGACAAATCCCCTTTCAAATACAAGGGGACTCATCCCAAGACGGTTCCTCCCAAAGCCAAAGCGGCTTCTCACAAAAAATAGATGCCTAATAAAATCCAAATGCCCGAGGCAAACTCCAAGAGTCAAGATTCCAGATGCCCCAATCCTAGGGGCATGGTAGTTCACACAGCCTATGTGGTGAACTCTAAAGACGAAGTTCGAGCTTCTACTATTCACCAACCTCAAACTTGGTCCCTGACAAAAGTTCAACTGCAATGCAAAAAACTGTAGGAGATGCTCGCTCAGGCGGCAGCACTCGCTAATCTATCGCCTAAGGAAAATCCCGAGGACGTACCCGAAGAAAGAGTAGGGAAGGAGTAGGATATTGATTTCCTAAACCGCGCTCTCAAAAAGAGAGATGAAGAAGCGGCAGGGATGTCCGCTAAAATGACCCAGATGGCCCTTCTAATCCATAATATGGCTGGAATGATGGTTCAATCAGAACCACTGGCAGATGAACTGCCGGTAGGCGCTCTTAAAGATAAGGGTGATATTTCAAATCTTCTGCAAGTCTCATCAATGGCCAAAGAGAAAATGATTCCAGAAGCAAAGGTGGATGCATATATCGCTCAACAAATCAAAGTCCACTATGCAAGTGAAGCATCTAATAGGTTAATCAAGACTGGTCGACCGTATCCGGCGTGCTACGATCAAATAGAGTACTCGCCAGAATATATACTTCCGACGTTCCGTATATACAAAGCGACCGGGAATTCTCGCCAGCTCATCGCACAATTTAAATTCATATGCGGCAACACTGGAGGAAGTGATATATTGCTCCTCCGACAGTTCGTCAGCAATCTGGATGGTATTGCCTTCGAATGGTATTCGGAACTCCCAAATGACTTCGTGAACACCTTCGAACAAATGGAGATACTCTTCTGTCAGAGATTCGCTGGTGTGAATAAATACATTTCTGTGGTGGTGTTGGTTAACGAAAGGGTTGGACCGAATGAGACCTGGGTTCAATATGTTACTCGATGGCGAAATCTCTGGTCAATATGCGAGCAACGCATCGACGAAGCTGCAGCTGTGGGAATGTTCATAGCCACCATTGACCTAGATTCAAAGGTGTTCCCATATATGGCCCTCTTCAAGCCGACGACCTTCTAAGAACTCATGGATAAAATGGCTCGATTGGATCAGATGGGTCAAAACTCTTTCTCATCTGATGAAGACGAATGAAAAGCAAAGGCAAGATGGCATTTGTCGCCAACGCTCTATAAAAATGAGCGGTTCTGAAACAACCTATCGCCAAAATAGCGACGACGTGGGTACTCGTTCTCCCTCGAAATATACACAAAGGGCATATTCCTCACTGGCGGAAGAATTTCGACATGGGATGGTCCTTTCTTCTCAAAGAATAGAAACGATATCAAAGGACCTACAAACGGGTCCAGCAATCAAGTGGAATATCCTACTTGAACCAAAAAACCATGAGAGGGATGTAAAATCCATTTCCCACTCCGAATCAGACGATGAGGGGAATCCCCCCCAAATCAAGTTCATTATTCCAAGAAAGAGGAAGACTTGGCAGAACGAATGGCGTGATATCTCGTTCCTTCGTATATGAAGAAGATGCTCCATCAGTATCGGAAAGCGACATTGATGAGCAGGGGGAAGGTGCCGTGTAAGATGCCTGGTACTTCCCGCAAAACAACTCGATGGGCACGATGATAGATGAAGTAGTCCAAGAAGGTGAAGATAGTCTGAGACGTGAAGTGTCCATGCAAACAAAAGACAGGCAGCAGCGCCTCAACAAACAAGAGTTGGAGGGATGAGTTATGCAACTCTCCGATCGAATGATAAAATGGACCGAAACGTTCCTAAACTAACGCGTTCCCCCAAAACACAGGAACGTTGGATCGAAACGTTCTTAAACTAACAACGGACCGAAATGTTCTTAAACTAATATTTGTCCCAAATATGGGAATATTAGACCGAAACGCGCTTAAACTAATATTCGTCCCAAAAACGGGAATGTTGGACCGAAATGTCCTTAAACTAACATTCGTCCCAAAAATGGAAATGTTGGATCGAAAAGTCTTTAAACTAAAAATTCGCCTCAAATATGGCAATAATGGACCGGAACGTCCCTAACCTAGCTTATCGTCCTAAATCCGGCGATATACTCTCTTGAGATCTATATTGCAATCGAAGTTCTAGAGGCAAAGGTTGCAACTCAAGTCCTACTGGCTGCACAGCTACTCCAGCAATGAAGCCACCTCTAAGTCCTACCGGTAGAAAGATGGGTCACCTATGACGAAACTATTCTCGAGAGTTAAAAAAAGGGAGATGTCCACAAGTGAAATGGGCACGGATAAAAACCAGAAAGGGCGCCGTGAGTAAAAACAGCAGGACTGCCGGCGAGTTTGTGAAAACCCGAAAGGGCGCAATCTATTTTGAAAAAAAAAACGGCATGGTCACAAGCAAAATGGGTACGGATGAAAACCCGAAAGGGCGCCGTGAGTAAAAACAGTAGGACTGCCGGCAGTTGTGATAACCCGAAAAGAACGTAAACTCGTAAAATAAAAAAATTTCAAGTGCACTTGTAAGGACCTCTCGACCTTGTGAGGAGAAAATACATGCGTGTGATCCTTACGACTCACAAAGAAGCAACACACTTAGGAAACCCTACCATTCCTAAGGAGAAATTTCACTTGCGAGATCCTCACGACTCGTAAGGAGAATTTCCTCCATATGAGACCCTCACGGCTCATAGAATTCAAAAGCCTTAAATTACATGTATCTAAACATGTTCTTAAGCTGTCATATTCCCCTAATATTGCCCTACAAGTACTCCAATATCGACTCTTGTATACAATCCACGGGCATAAATAAACAATTCCCTACCAAGTTCACCAATGGCGAAAAATATTCCCATATAGTGAACGACACTTGTAAGTCCTCTCGACTTATAAGGAGAAAACACTCTTGTAAGAACTTTACGACTTACAAGGGAAAATATCACTTAGGAATCCCCACGATTCTTAAGGAGAAAACACACCTACGAAATCCTCACGGCTCGTAAGGAGAAACACCTTTATAAGACCCTTATGGCTCATAAAATCAAAAAGCCTTAGTCGACATGATCTTAACTCTGTTTGCTAAGCTTCCTTTTTCAAATCGACAAAGTCAAATGATAATTCTCTTATGGCAATATTCCAGTGATAGAGATGCTGATGCCTAAACAGGTGTCAAACTTAAAATCCTCTCACGGCAAATGATGATTCGCTCATGGCAATATTCCAGTGGTAGCGATACTGATGCTAAGATTGGTATTAGATTTCAAATATAAAAAAATCCAAATTAATAGGGCAACTCGCAATAAAAAGCAGCGGGTAAAAACAAAAATAGCCGAAATGATTGGGCACCGCGATAAACAGCCGAAATGATTGGGTAATCGCGACTTTCGCGACATAAAAAGCTGAAAAGATAGAGTATCGCGGAAAAATAAAAAAATGAAAATAAAACTTTTCTGTCCTGCAAGTATGTCCATATTGACTCTTGTAGACGATCTATGGGCACAAATGAACGAAAGAAAACTATATTTTCCCACCAGGTTCCGTCAAAGGGAGAGCCAGATCTCGACGGTACATATACAATCTAGAGACTAACTCGACGTTCTTCTCATTCCAACAGAGTGCAGACGTGACGTCAATAAAGCTCCAAAGAGCCAAATAAAAAAGGAGAAATGGCAAAATCTCAGCTCCAGCTTGATGTTCCTTCTCGGTGCAGATGCAATGTCAACAAAGACCTAAGGGTCAAAAAAAGTAGAGCATTGGCATATTCTTAGCTTCAGATCTCGATGGCAACATCTATAGCCTGGAGATCAGCTCGACGTTCCTTCTCGGTGCAGATGCAACGTCAACAAGGAACCAAGGGCCAAATATAAGCGGAGCAATGACATATTCCTAGCTCCAGATCTCTACGACAACATCTACAACCTAAAGATCGACTCGACGTGCTTCTCATGCCAGCAGGGTGCATACACGACGTAAACAAAGACCCAAGGGTCAAATGAAATTGGAGCAATAGTATATTCCTAGTTTCGGACTTCAATTGCAATGCATACAGTATAGAGGTTCTACAGATGTCTACCCAATTTCAGCAAAGAATCGGTATGACATCACCAAAATAAAAGTGGAGCAATGGCATATTCCTAGCTCTAGATCTTGATGGCAACATTTAGAGCCTAGAAATCAGCTCGACGTTCCTTCTCGCTGTAGATGCAACGTCAACAAAGACCCAAGGGTCAAATAAAAGAGGAGTAATGGCAAAATCCTACCTCCAGCTCAACGTTCTCCTCATTTCAGCAGGTTGCAAATGCAGCTATCAAATGAAATTGGAGCGATGACATATTCCTAGCTCTAGACTTCAATTGCAATACATACGGCATAGAGGTCCTACAAATGTCTACCCTATTTCAGCAAAGAATCAGCGCGATATCGTCAAAGCAAAAACCGAAGTGACGGTATATTCCTAGTTTCGGATCTTAATGACAACTCATATAAAACCCAAAAAACAATTGGAGATCATCTTACCCCAGAAGGGTGTGGTAATGGCTCATCGGGGCTCCAAATTGAGCCTAACCTCAAGTAAAAAATGTCATGGCAAATTCTTAATGCTTGCTATTCTAATGGTAATATAACCTAAGGAGATTACTTGAAAACGTCTTGTCCATCCCCTGAAGGGATCAGAGACATGACAGTCGCGGGGCTACTCGAATAGCTGCTTAAAGACTGCATATCGAGAAATATATCAGCCAACGCGATGGTACAACGGACTAAAACCCTAGTACCACAGACCTAACAGACCTCTATCTTAAAAGAATGGGGGTTATCTATATTTCATGTTAGGATACACCTGCGAGACCCTCTCGACTCATCTCGACTCGTAGGGAAAAACATCTTTATGAAACCCTCATGGTTAATGAAGGTGAAAAGCCTTAGGCGACAGGGATATCAACATGTTTCCTATGCACTGTGGCCCTACAAGCAGGTCCAAATTGACTCTTATACACTATCCACAGGCCATATTCTCCAAAGTCGCATACCGACGAGGAGGAGAAACCACTTATGAGTCCTTTCGACTCGTAAGGGGAAAATTTTCTTGTGAGATACTTACGACTCTTAAGAGAAAACGCACTTAGAAGTCCTCATGACTTTTAAGGAGAAAATACTCCTACGAGATTCTCTCGACTCGTAGGGAGAATTTTTTTTATGAGACCCTCACAGCTCATAAAATTGAAAAGTCTTAGACGACAGATCTAAACCTATTTTCTAAGCCATTGCCCTACAAGGAGCTTCAAACCGACTCTTGTATGCTATCCACGGGACAAATTTGCCAATAAAATGAAGAAGCTACTTACGGGACCACACGACTCGTAAGGAAAAAAAATACCCGAGTGAAATCCTTATGACTCACGGAGCCGATGAACACTTAGAAATCCTCACGATTTCTAGGAAGAATACACAATTATGAGATCCTCAAGACTCATAGAGAGAAAAACCTTCTTGAGACCCTTATATCTCATGAAGATAAAAAATAGCCTTAGGCTATAAGGATCCTAAACTTGTCTCCCAAGCCATCAATTCTATGGCCATGCATAACTCTGTACTACTTCACCCACGTACATACTTACGTGGGCAAAGCAGTAGGGGGCATTTGTTCCCACCAAATTTTTTGGCTAAGAGCTATTTGTTCCTTATAAAAAAGAGAAGAGAAAAGAAAGAGGAAAAGAATTCTCACAGTTTGGCATCACGTGTTAAACACGTGAGAGCTTATATGCAAATCATATAAGCGCTGAAAAAAATAATAAAAAGGCCAAACATGCCTCACGTGTTAAACACATGAGCGCTCATATGCACATAAATAGCTATTGGCCAAACAGGCCTTACGTGTTAATACGTGAGCGCTCATATGCAAAGCATATGAGCGTTGAAAATAAACATGTTAAAACCCATATTACGGGTTACGTGTTAAACACGTGAGTTCTCTCGCCGTATTCTTTTGGCAGCGCTCACATGTAAAATACGTGAGCGCCCTAATTTAAAATGCTCTCATCTGATAGAATTAAATTCTATGCGGGAAATATTTTTCCGAACTTTCTCAAACTAGAAAGATCTTCTTTGTTAAACAGAGGACCCTTAGATCAAAAATCCAACGGTGATAAGACATTCATACAACAAAATTAAATTCTATGGTCAGAAAAATATTTTCCTAAGCTTGCTAAACAGATAAGATATCTTCTCTGTTAAACAGAGAGCCTTTGGATTAAAAATTCAATGGTGAATAAAATTCACCGATTGATCTAAAAGATTATTTTGATTGATCATGAAATCAATCATGATCTCTCAATGAGAGATTTTCTCAATAAATTGATTTTTCTCTTCTCCTATAAATAAGAGCAAAGAGATTAATCTAAGAGAAAGGGAAGGAGAGGAGGAAAAAAAGGAGAGGGACCCCCATAAGTTTCTGTAAAAAGACAGAAGGCTCTCAAAACAACAGAGAATTTAATTCTCTCCAAGAAGAAGATTTCCCTCCTAAAAACCTTAGGTAAAGAAAAAAGAAGAGATCAAAATATCTCCTTTACCTAACATACCATATCTAAAGGTTTAACCATTCTAAAAAAACTTAGTTTTTTCTCTAGATCTAAGATCCACAAGATAAGTTTTCCACAAGTTGAGAATTTAATTTTTATCGGGAAGATCTTGTTCTTGAGAATCACAGATTTAGAGAAGAACAAAGTTGAAAGGAAAGAAGAGGGAGCCCATAATACTCCAGAAACTTAGTTTCTTCAAATCAAGAACTTAGTTTTTAAAGAACCCGATCCAAGATCCTCAAAAAAGTGATCTTGGTGATCGTTAATAGTCAAAACACCATTAACAGAGGTTTAACCTCTCCGAAAACATGAACAAGAGAAGAGGGATAAAAGAACGTGGAGAAAATGGAGACCATAATACTCCGGGAACTTAGTTCCTTCAAAACAAGAACTTAGTTCTTAAAGAATCTAATCCCAGATCCTCAAAATAGCGATCTTGGTGATCGTTAATGGTCAAAATACCATCAACAGAGATTTAAGTTCTCTAAAAAACATCAAAAGAGATTAAATCTCCAAAAATATAGCGCCTCACGTGAAACACACGTGCGGGCCAGAGAAAATTAGTGCTTGGCACTATGGTAGCGACTCACGTGAAAAGCACGTGAGCGCCCAAGGCTAAAAACTCAGCGCCTCACGTGAAAAATACGCCAGCGCCCAAGGCTAAAAAAATTCAGCTCCTCACGTGAAAAACACATGAGCGCCATAAAAGATTAGTGCTTATCACTATTCCAGCGCCTCATGTGAGTGCTGTATATCTTAGTGCTTAGCACTGCTGGGTAGTATAGAAACCCAATCTCAGCCCAAATTGGCTAAGTTTCCTGAGGTTAAACCTCTTTGATTTTAAATCAACCGAGCCCATATGCTCGTGATTTCCAAACTGATCTTAGTCTCAAACATGACTAATGATCTCTCATTGATGATATCCAAAATGATATTCATGCCATATCTCTTAAAGTAATCTTAGTCTCAAATATGATTAACGATTCTTAGGTCCATTACGCCCCTTCTTCCCTTAAATACGGGATTTGGTTCAAAGTATATCTTTCTACTCCTCTAATACATGTCGTTGTAATTCTTCAACGTTTTTAAAGAGGTGGCGGATCCTGACAACCAACAACTCTTTTCTCGTCCCAACTTGATATAAAATTTCATCAAGACAGAGAATAATACATCCCATATTGATGTACTTCCAAATTGACGTGCACACCTCAAACCGGATCGCACCCCAAATTGGGCGCATTCCATATCACTATCGTTCACTCCACCATGTAACAAATACACGTGCGTGTAAGATGGATAATAGACCGAAATGTTCTTAAACTAACATTCGTCCTCAAAATGGGAATTTTGGACCGAAATGTTCTTAAACTAACATTCGTCCCCAAACACTGCGATAATAGACCGAAACGTTCGTCCTCAAACATGGTGATAATGGATCGAAATGTCCTTAAACTAATATTCATCCCCAAAATGGGAATGTTGGACCAAAATATCCTTAAACTAATCTTATCCCCAAACACGGCGATAATGGATTGAAACGTTCTTAAACTAATATTCGTCCCCAAAAATGGTGATAATGGACTGAAATGTTCTTAAATTAACATTCGTTCCCAAAATAAGAATATTGGAACAAAATGTTCTTAAACTAATCTTCGTCCCCAAAATGGGAATGTTGGACCGAAATGTCCTTAAATTAATATTCACCCTAAACATGGCGATAATGGACCGTGATGTTCTTGAACTAAAATAATTGAGCCCATATGCTCATTTGCTTCTAAATTGATTTTAGTCTCAAATATGACTAACGATTCTTAGATCAAACTCAAATATCCTATGAACGGATAGACCTCACAAATATGAGAAATGCATCCTAAATTCATTCCCGTTGGCAAACTAAGCTACTAACTTGGACCCCGTCAAGCAAATTCTTGACCCGAACCCAAATCTCAAATATACGGATTTGGACTAAATCGCGCCCTACGGGCGACGACATAAACTGCAGGAGCTTGCGTCTTCAGGAAAGAGCGTCCCCATAATCAAAAACCCCTCACAAATGAGGGGGAATCTGATAAAGTCTGCTACATCGGTCGTATTTATCCAAACCTCCGATATAAGGTGCCATAAATCAACTTGGTATTTTCGGAGAGGTGGATGGAGAAGTCCAAATAGTATCTGCCCTCAAATTCAGGAGAGACGGTCTATCCCAGTTCGTCTCTGTTTTTTGTGGTAAACAACCACAAGTCCGTCAGTGGCACTAGCTATACGTAACAGCTACCCAGGTACCTGTCAAAAAGAAGGCCGACGAGCAAACTCATCCGAGCCACTACTGAGCATGTCCGTGACAATCTCCGTATAGTCCGGTCTCTTCGTCTAAGAGTGTCGCATACCGGGTCTAGGGGGTAGTAAACGTCAGACCCTTACGTACCTGATAAGTTATGTCGATTTGGCTCAAGACCAATCCGAGAAACTACCGATCTAACCATCAGTAGTTTTCAACTGCCTTGGCCAAGGTCTTATGGTTGTAGCCAAACGGACACAGTACGATATCGACTCCCAATACCGGGAGAGATGAATCCCGGACAATCACTCACTGCTTCCATGTGACTCGGGACTGTACCCAACTAAAACCTGTTTGCACGACTCAGTAGAGCCGTGGTAGGGTAGTGATCAAAGCATAGTAGGAACTCACATGAGATAAATGATGACAGGTCCTAAGACTAACATGTACTCATGTCACCTGAGAACTGCTATCTGACGATATGTATAATACCATCTAGAGGTTCTCGGCGAGTCCGTCCAGTGTACTCACCCCTAATGAGCACAACCAACCACCGCTCATCGTCAGGGTCTAAAAACGTATACACAAGTCTACTCTGGAGTATCGATGCCCGATCTCGATACTCCTGTGACTTGAGACCTTTAAGGATGTGCTTATAGACTACCCAGCTCCCACAAGTATGATCGCCATCATAACACTGGTAGTCAAGAAAAATCCTACGGGCTTTATAAACATATAACCAGCATATGTTATATCAAATATAACATATGCACATGTTAAGATAAAGAAAAACCATAATAGTATACTATTGTATCGAGTCTTATCAATATGTGCATTCAATATAAAGTATTAATAGAAAGAAATACATATATCAAGATAAAGACAACTCAAATAATATACTATATACAACCGAGCAAGATTGTCCTGTACATACATATCCCTAATATCCTATACAATACAGGCCTCTAGGACATACATATCCAACAAATCTTTTTCTCCCAATGGCAGACGTCTAAACCACACCTAGCTAGACGTCTGCCCCGACTCTAGATTCGGTTTCGTGACTCCTGCAAACGTCTACCTCCGCTCTGACGTTTCTCGTGTAGTTTCCTGACGTCTGAACTTGAGTTTTCCAGACGTCTGAAATATATGTGATTATACTTTTAGACTATGCCGTTGTTTGCTTCAGACGCCTGACCTGAAAGATGTTCCACCGTTTCTAACATTATCCCACTTAGAACTTCTTCAGTCTTGATTCTCGATACTAGTGGACTTCACACGACTCCGTTGTACGCTCTCCTCATCAGATTTTTATGGAGAGGTTCACTAACTTGCAACAGAGATTCAACTTATCTCTGTCTACGATTTTGGTGAATATATCCATCGGATTCTTTTCTCCGGCGATTTCTGCAATGTCAACTCCTCCTCTTCAATCGCTATGTGAATGAAATGATACCGCACTTTGATGTGCTTCGTTCGAGTGTGACATGCTGCATTCTTCGCCAAATGTATCGCAGTTTGGCTGTCGCTCCACAAGGTGTTGAAGTCTGGCTTTTTGCCCAATTCTTCAAGCAACCTTTGCAACCATATCATCTTCTTACTGGCTTCCATGATCACCATGTACTCCGCTTCTACGGTTGACAATACTACCACATTTTGTAATTGAGAGACCCAACTCACCGCCATTCCACCAACCGTGAATACGTACTCCGTTATGCTCTTCCCACTATCTCAATCTCCTGAATAGTCCGCATCAACGTACCTTTGCACGTTTAGAGAGTCACCCCAAAGCATAAACAGTGAACATATATACCCTAAGATATCTTAGAATCCACTTCACCGCATTTCAATTCTCCTTCCCCGGATTTTGCATATATCGGATAACAACTCCTACTGTATGTGCAATATCAGGTCTTGTACTCACCATCGCATACATCAAACTCATCACTGCAGAAGAATATGGTACTCTCGCTATCTCGTCTTTCCGCTCTTGAGTTGTCGGTCACAGCTTTTTCATGAGTTTGAAATGCTTCGCTAAGGGCGTATTCACCGGTTTTAACTTGTTCATGTCAAACCGTTTCAAAACCTTCTCAATGCAGTCCCTTTGCGATAACCACAGCTTCCGCTGCTTCCTATCTCGAACGATCTTCATGCCGAAGATTTGCTTCACCGCTCCTAAATCCTTTATAGTGAATTTCGGCCATCACCTTCTTCAAACTTTGAATCTTTTCGAAACTCGGACCCGCTACCAACATGCCATCCACATACAATTACAAAATAATATAGTCTCCATCCTTGAAAGTTTGAATGTAGACGCAGTGATCCGATTCACTCTGCACAAATCCTGTCTCTAGTATAAACTGATCGAGATTATGATACCACTGCCAATGAGTTTGCTTGAGTCCATACAAGCTCTTTCGCAACTTACACACTATATTCTTCTTCTCCTTTATCTCATATTTTGGTGGTTACATATAAATCCCCTCCTCCAAATCTCTATGAAAGAATGCAACTAGCTGCTCTAAGTGCAAATCCTCCACTGCCACAATACTAAAGATTATCTGAATAGATGTCATCTTTACCACAGGAGAAAAAAATCTCTTGACAGTCAATATCTTTTTTTTGTGCGTATCCCTTGACTACCAAACGAGCCTTGTACCGCTTCACACCATCGGTCTCATCTTTAATTCTGTACACCCGCCTATAAGGCAATGCTTTCTGATCCTTGGATAGCTTCACTAGGTCTTATATATGGTTCTTCTTCAAAGATTCCATCTCCTTGTCCATAACTTGTTCCCACTGCTTGCTAACACTATCGTTTGTTGCTTCTTCAAGAGATTCGGACTCTCCCGTATCTGCGCACAAAATGAAGTCGGTCACAAGTCTTGTAGGTATTCTCCTTTCTCTTGTAGATTTTCTTAGAACTAGCACATCTGGTTGCTGAACTTAGTCACCATCCCGTTCTTGAACTTGATCCTACACTACGGCTTCATCCACGTTCTGATCACCACCTGTAGGAACCTGAATGCTTTCTTGAGTTCCATCTAGCTCAAAAAACTCTTGTAGTGCACCTTTCTTAGCTTGCTTTTCTTCTTTGAACAAGTGTTGCTCATCAAAAATGGCGTTCCGGCTTCGTATTACTTTCTTGCTTGTATATTCCTACGGCCTATATCCGAACTTATCTCCAACATATCCGATGAAAGCGCACTTCTTGGACTTGGAGTCAAGCTTACTACTTTCTGCCTTATCAACCAAAGAATACGCAACGCAGCCAGATACTCTTAGGTGCGATTAATCAATCGGTTTACCTGATTAATTTTCTTTCGGAATGCCTCCATCAAGCGCACTTGCCGGGCTTCTGTTGATCAAGTACATAGCAGCATCAACCGCGCCGCCCATAGGAATTTTGGCACATCCGTGTCTAAGGTCATGCCCCGCACTCGCTCTAGGATCGTCATGTTCATCCTTTCAGCGATGTCATTTTGCTGTGGCGTCTCCGGTACCGTTTTCAACTAACGAATACCCTTCTGTGAGCAAAATGTCTCAAACTCTTGTGTGTAGTATTCCCTTCCATTATCGGACTTTAGACATTTAACCTTCAACCCCATTTGGTTTTCTACCCATGCAATCCAGTGTTTGAAGATACCAAACACATCAGACTTTTTCTTCATCATGAAAACCCATGTCTTCCGGCTTGCATCGTCGATGAATGTCACGAAGTACCGATTATCTCCGTAAGACACCGCCGAAACTGGACCCATACGTCCGTATGTACCATCTCCATTTTCTTGGTCTTCTTTGCTACGCCTCCAATCTGAAATTTAAGCGCGTTGTGCTTCCTGCAAACATAACTCTTGCACAGCCCTAACTCTACCTTTTTCAGCCCCGAAAAAAGCCCCCTTTCTTGAAAAATTTTCATGTTCTTCTCGCTAAGGTGCCCCAATTGCCTATGCCATAACGAAGTCTCCGAATTTAACTCCGAACATATTGCCAATGCAACCGAACCTCCGCTATTCCAACTGAATGAATACAACGAACTGCTCAACTTATCCCTAGCAACCACTAACGACAATTTGGCAATCTTCCACTGCGAATTCCCAAACGTCGTAATAAAACCTTCGTTGTCAAGCTAACTAGTAGAAATCAGACTCTTCTTCAAATCTAGAATATGACGACCATTCTTCAATGTTAATTGACCACCTTCTGACGGTTGCAAGATGTTCGTCTCTTTTCCAGCGATCTTACACGGCTGACCGTTTCCTACCGTCACATGCCCAAGGTCCCCCTGAACATACTCGCTGAAGTGATGTCACCCCGAAGTATAATGGAAGGGTGCCCCCGAATCTAGGAATCAAGTATCCACCTATGTATTCTCACTCGCCGATAAACAAAGACCATATTTCCCATATTCTTATGTAGAAACCACATTAGCTTCCTTTCCATCTGCCTTCTCATTCGAGTCTTTCTTTGGTGCTTTACAATCACTTTTCCTGTGACTCTTCTTTCCACAATTCCAACACGCGCTTTAGATTTTTCCTTGTGATTTTCTTCGGCCTTTTAGACTCTTTCAAGGGAGGAGTAGTGAATATTTACTCAAGTCAAGGCTAGAAGTGCTAATGTCGTCAGCTATATGAGAAACATCTTATCTTATATAGCCGGCATTTCTGATTTTCTCAATTTCCCTTGGCGCTGTTATGCATGCGGATACATGATATCCTCATAAATGCATGTATATGTGGCTATATCTGGTTAAAATAAAAACGATCGGCGAATATTTTTATAATAGAAAGTAAATTTATCTAACCAATTACTCCTAATAGTTCATATCGATCTGCCCTTCATCCCTTTCCTCCTTTCTATCGTTCTACCGCGATTCTCCACCGAAAACGCAGAAGTTCCCGAACTCCCACTACCAGCCCTTCTTCGCATCTTATCGTTTAATATGCAACTAACCGCATCAGTAAACGTGAGAGTTCCCGAGATCGGGTTACTAATCGCCATCACTGTGTTCTCCCAACTCTTCGACAATGAATAGAGGAATAGAAGTTCTCGAATCCCATCTTCAAAGACGATTTCCATCAATTCGAGTTGGCTCGTTACGCTGTTGAACTCATTCAGGTGCTCCATCACCGAGTCGTTTTCATCCATCTTCATATTGAAAAATTTCTTTATCAGGAAAATTTTGTTTGATGTCAAAGGCTTCTCATACAACTTCTCTAATGTCGTTATTAGTGCCTTAGTTGTTTTCTCCTTCGAGATATTAAAGGCCACTTGCGGAGTCAATGAAAACTGAATTGTCGCTAAGGCTTTCCTATCCAAAAGGTTTCACGCCTCATCGTCCATCTTCTCGGGCTTTTCTCCAAGCAACAGAAGAAACATGTTCTTTTGATAAAAGTAATCCTCTATCTGCATGCACCATCAACCAAAATTCTAACCATTGAACTTTTTAATCCTTAATTTATCCTCTGACATCTTTCGTCTTTGTTGTGGTAAACTTGACTTCTCTCTTGAACTGAATTATTGCCTTTAAAACGACGATATAAGAAAGTGGGGAAGAGAATATAGTTGTCGTTACCCACCGTTGACTTAGATCGTAGTGTAACGACTCTAAAACCTCTGTACAAATGTAACTTGTTCAAATGTATAGAAAGCGTATTTCAGTCTGTTTAGGAGTTATAAATTAATATTATTCAATAAAAGCAAGAACAAGCTTGTAGTTCACTTGTTAAGACTCTCTATTGCTGTGTCATAGCCTGTGTGTTCGAATCCCATCTGTCCCAATTATTTTTATAACTCTTTTTTTAACTTTTCGGAAGTCCAAGAGTTACACATGCAATACACGGAAAATCGAAAAGTTTCAGAAAAATCAAACTGGATAAATGAGGAGTTAAGACCGATTAAAACTTTTGGCACGAGTCTTGAGACACGCGGCGTTGATCCAACCGCCAGAACCAACCCCAAAACCACTACCGGCGGTTCAATCAGCCCCAAATGGACCCATTCTTTACCCGTATGTCCCTTTGATTCTCCGATACTCTATTTTATTGTTTGATTTTTCTGAATCTAACCAGAGAGCTGCACACTCTGTAAGGTGTTTTTCGTCACCCTATTGAGATGGGAATACGCGTCGCTTGTCATGCGTACACAGATTCTCTCTGCTTATGATAGGCTGGGGTTTATTAATTGTGAGGATCCGAATTTTCGGCAGCCGCGGACTAATCTGCCGTTAATTACCCCTCGCTTTTGGAGTGAGAGAATCTCCGATTGACGGGTAAAACCGATCATGCGAAATCAATATGATGTGTTAGTATGTTTTTTTATAACAATAGGGACATGTTCATTTTTTCTTTTTGTTCTATTTGTGAAAAATGATTTTTTTAAAAAAATTATTTAAAAAAACATTTGTTTAAAATTTATTTTATTTATTATTTATAGTTTATTTATTTTATATTTTCTTTTTTCTTTTTTTAAAAATAAAAAAATAGGAAGGGGTAGCTCCCTTCCACTCACGGGGGGGAGGGGGGCTCCCTCTAAGTGGGAGCTTCCCCCACATGTGAAGGGGAGTAGGAAGCTCCCATTCAGTAGGAGCTTCCTCCCTATTGCGTGAGAAGGAGCAGGGGCTCAAGTGGGAGCCTCCCCCTCACGTGAGGGGTCTTCAAAAGAATTTTTTTAATGAAGTTAAACTCTAAAACATTTTATTTGGAGTTAAACTCCCAAGACAATTTTATTTCGAGTTAAACTCCTAAAAGTTTTTATATGGAGTTAAACTCCAAAAGATTTAAGGTGGAGTTAAACTTCCCAAAAGGATTTTTATTGTGGAGTTAAACTCCAAAAGATTTAAATGGAGTTAAACTCCTAAAAGGATTTTTATTGTGGAGTTAAACTCTAAAAGAATTTTTATTGTGGAGTTAAACTCCAAAAGATATTTTTTTTATTGTGGAATTAATCTCCAAATGATTTTAAACGGAGTTAAACTCTCCAAAGAATTTTATTTGGACTTAAACTCTCAAAAAAAATTATATGAAATTAAACTCCCAAAACATTTTTTTAAATTTTTTTTTTAAGTGGAAGCTTCCCTCCCCCTCATTAGTTGGAGCCCCCGCTCCCTCTCACATAAGGGGGGAAAGCTCCTACTCCCCCACGTGAGGGAGAAGGGGGCTCCCACTAAGTAGGAGCCTCCCCTTCACATGGGGAAGGGAACCCCCTCAGTGGGCTCCAAAAGACTTTTTTATTTTTATATTTTTTAATGGAGTTAATCTCCAAAAAAAATTATTTGGAGTTAAACTCCCAAAACAATTTTTATTTGTAGTTAAACTCCCAAAAGAACTTTTATTGTGAAGTTAAACTCCAAAAGATTTTCTCCTTTCTCTTTTAAGAAGAAACCCAAAATGGGTTCTCTTGAAACTCCAAAATTTAGATCATAGATAATGAAAAGAAACCCCTTTTCTTCTCTTGATGAAGCCTTAGGTGGTGGGTTTCCTTTCTTCTCTTTTTTTGATCAGATATGAGTGTTAAACTCTCCTTCAGTGGGTTTATGGTGAAACTTTATTTAGTTTTGAAAAAAAAAACTAAGCTCTTGATTTAGTTGGAAAATGAAAAGGAAAAAAAAGAACTTGAGAGAGTGAGGATGGAGGCACAAATCTGAGAGATTTTTTGGGGAATGAATTCTTCTTTTATTTCATTATCATGTTGCCTTATATAGGCTTACAAGTTTATACTTAGCCCTTTGGGCTTTACAAAATGGCATTTTGCTCGTCCCATGCCTTTTGTGCTTATTTGTTTTGCACATGAGCCATAAACTTTACAAAAATTTGGCTTTATGTCCATTTTTCTCATAAAAATTATTTCAAAATTATTTATTATATAATTTTTATTTTGGTATGGGGGAGGCCGGCCGCGGGGCTCGACTTGAGTATGGGCTTACTTGACCTGGGCTTGGGCCCAACTGGCTTGGGATTGACTTTGACTTTGGCTTGGTCAACCGAGCTGTAATTTTTGACCCCAACAAAGTGCCCCCATCAATAAATGCACACCACGTGTATAGGTTGTGTGCATGAAATTGACGGATCTTGTTCGTGTGGAGTTGGACTTCGAGGTGGAATATCATTCCGGGGGCGGAGCATCATTCCGGGGATCGGAGCATAATTCCGAGGAGCAGAGTATAATTCCAGGGATCTAAGCATAATTCCGACGAGCGGAGCATAATTCTGGGATCAGAGCATCATTCTGAAGAGCGGAGCATGATTCCAGAGATCGGAACATGATTCCGACGAGTTGAGTATAATTCTACGGTCGGAGCATCATTCCAAAGAGCGGAACATTATTCCATGGGGAGGATATATTCTGAGACGAAGTATAGTTTCGATGCAGGGTTCCAAGACGAAGTATAATTTCAACACAGGACAGATGTATCCTGAGACGAAGCTTAGTTCCGGCACAGGGAAGACATTCTGAACGAAACATATCTCCAATGCAGAGGTTGATTCCGCGTCGAAGTATAATTCCGACAGGGAAGACAGATATTCCGAGGCGAAGCATGATTTCGACACGGGGTACGTTCTTAGACGAAATATGATTCCGACACAGAGGACGATTCCCAGGCAAAGCATAATTCCGACAGGGAAGGCAGATACTTCGAGTCGAAGCTTGATTTATTTTGACACAGAGGTCAATTCCCAGGCGAAGCATAATTCCGAAAGGGAATGCAGATACTCCGAGGAGAAACATGATTTCTACACAGGACACACTATGAGAATAAGCATGATTCTGCCCTAGAGCTTATTGGTTGAAATTGGTTGGTTTGATTTGTTTCCCGTTTTGACAACCCGGAGGTCGGTGCTGCCCTTTTTGCGACTTGGACGATCGGCGCTACCATTTTAATGACGTGGACGGTCGGTGCTGTCCGTTTTGCGACTTAGACGGTCGGTGCTTGATTTGACTTTCTCCGCTTCTAGTGGTGTCAGGGATTGGATTTTACTTGCTCCATTTTCTGCGGTGTCAGGATTGAAGTTGGTTTGCTCCACTTTCTGCGGTGTCGGGATTCGACTTGTTTCCGAGATGGAGCTTGATTCCGCCAGGGAGTTCGTTGGTTGTCTTGCTGATTTGATGTGATTTGTGATGACATCAGCATCGCTACACTAGAATATGGTACCGGGAGCGAATCATCATTTTCCATGAGAGGATTTGGGGATTTTGGTTTTGGTTTGGCATCAGCACCGCTACACTGGAATATGGTATCCGGAGCGAATCATCATTTTCCGTGAGGGGATTTCCCTCGTTCCCAGTTTAACGACTTAGGGGTCATCTGTTCCCAGTTTAACGACTTAGAGGTTATCTGTTCCTAGTTTAAAGACTTAGGGGTCTACGATCAAAAGTTTGGAATTTTGGGGTTGGGGTCTGCATCAACGTTGCTAACACTGTAGCACAAGTGCCAGGAGCAATTCATCATTTGCCTTTGCCTGTTGGGGAGCGATGGCTTAGGAGACAGGTTTAGGTCCCTATCACATAAGGTTTTTCAATTTTATGAGCCGTAAGTGTTCCATAAAAGTATTTCTTCCTCCGAATCGAAAGGATCTTGTAGGTGTATTTTCTCCTTAGGAGTCGTGGGGACCTCCAAGTGTGTTTTTCCTTTGTGAGTCGTAAGGATCCCACGAAAGTGTTTTCTTACGAGTCGAGAGGATCTCGTAAGTTTTGTTCTCCTCATGTATCGTGACGACACATAAGCGGGTCTTCCCAAATGGAGCATAATTCTGATGGTGGAGACCGGCCACGGGACTGGTGATTGCGATGAGACATGGGTGTGATGAGGATTATTTATGCCCGTGAATTGTATACGGTAGTTCGTTCGGGGACCGACCGTAGGGCTGGGCGAATTTGGAACTTTGTTGGCGTCTGCATCGCTGCACTGGAATATGGTATCAGGAGCAACTCATCATTTGCCATTGGGATATTCAGGAATTTGAAATTTTGGTTGGCGTCTGCATCGCTGCACTGGAATATGGGACCAGGAGCGACTCATCATTCACCTTTTTTTACCGCGATTACTCTATCATTTCAGCTTTTCTTATCGCAAAGGTCGTGATTACCCTATCATTTTGGCTAGTTATTCGCGGTTGCCTCGTCATTTCGGCTTTATTTTCATTTTTATTCTACTCGCTGATTTTTATTGCGAGTTGCCCCATCATTTCGGCTCTTTTTTTTGCACATTTTTTACACATTTTTTTATATTCCCAGTTTAACGACTTAGGGGTCGTGCGCTCCCAGTATAACGACATGGTGGTCAACTGTTTCCAGTTTAACGACATGGTGGTCAACTGTTTCCAGTTTAACGACGTGGTGGTCATATGTGTTTGCTTATCTCAGCTCCTTGAACTTTGATCTTGGCGGAGCCATGTTGATGACCATTGTTTTGTGGCTTGCCGGTACATCTGAGAACTGTGAGGTTTTCCCAAGCTTGTATTGGTTCTCCACCCAATCTTTGAAAACATAGCAGTCTTCAATTTTATGACTCACTATTCTATGATATGGGCAGTATATGGGATTACCGGTCATGTTCATTTCATGTGGCCCTTTTGGAATAGGCAGCTGCAGACCGTTGTTCAAGGCGTCCTTAAATATTTTGCGGACTTCATCTTCTTGAAGGAGTATTTTTCTTCTCTCTCTCTCTCTTTAGAGTAGGTGCCTTTTCTGATGCTGGTCCTTGAGGCCGATCAGTTTTTGGTTCACCTGTTGTCCGCTTAGCCCATTCAGTGTACGTATCGGAGAGACTGGAAGCTGATGGTGGCCGTTATTCGCAAAAGTGTTTCGCCCTTGGGCTGGAAGGAGTATCGGTTGGCTGCTTCCGGATCTCAATCTCTGGCTCATGAACCAAAATTTGATTTTGTTGTAATTGCAATCGGGCGACTTGGGTCGTGAGATCTGCCACGAAGTTTGCCAGCTTGTCGACTTTGGAATGGACCTTGGCCATCTTCTCGTCCCTGTCCTGAAGCTCCCTTTGAAGCCATTGGAATAATGCTTGTTTTATAGTTCTGAGTATGACAATGGGGTCATCCTTTCATCCTGAGCTTGATTCAGCAAGAACCACGGGTTTCTTTGGCTTAATGGTTTGAGCGGGCTCTTCATCATTTAGACCGAGCCGATATTGGGTAGCAACAGCTACGTCATTGTCATGGTTACGAGGCGTAGGTGGACTTGTTCTTCTGGGCTCCACCATGTAGATCGTATGGATTGTGTACCCGTCTACTGTCTCTTCATTGGTAACATCGCTCGTTGGGCTTTTGGCTTGTTGCCTTAGCCCGCTCTTTTCTAATAAGGGAAGACGATTGAGAGCAATAGATTCTCAAAAGGCTTCGGTCTCCGTTTGTATGAAATCGGCGGCCGCAGCTTGATTGTTTGCTAACACGCCTTTAGACAATTCCATCTCTCCTTCCTTGTATTGCTTTTTAACCCAATTTTTGAAGATGAAGCAGTCCTCAATGGCATGACCTATCACTCTGTGATAGGGGCAGTATTTGGGGTCGTCGGTCATATCCGCTTCTTGCGGTCTCTTTGATTCTGGCAATTATAGACCGTTCCTTAGGGCGTCTTTGAATATTTTACGGATTTTGTCCCTTCTGAAGGAATAGACCTTATCCAGGTTCTCTTTTAGAGGCGATTCTCCTCCCCTCCCAACAATGGTTTTTGAGGTTGGTTGACATTGGGCTCGCTTGTCCCTCGCCTATTCCGGTCAGCTGAAGTGTTAAAAGATTCAGTATCGTCGGAATTTCCGATTTTGCGATTATCATCCTTTTGGTTTCTCCAGGACCTATTGTTATTCTGGGAATCAGAACAGGACTCCTGCTTTGAGCGCTCCAACATCTGAACTTTCCTGGTTGGCTTTTGGAATGTTTTGAGACCCGCGGTGCATAGAAACAACGCCATCCAATTGTTGAGATTTCCGACGATGAGGCTGACAGATTGGTCCTGCTCTATCGGCGGTTCACATTTGACAGAGAGATTGCGCCATCGGGTTATAAAATTCGTGCTGCTTTCGTTGTTCTTTGGCTTGGTTCTTACGAGGTCGGCAATGGTGATCTTCTCGCTGACACTCATGAAGCTTTGCCGAAACGGAGATTCTATTTGGACGAAAGTGGTGATGGAGCTATCCGGTATGCTCGCATACCAATTGAAAGCGATATCGGTTAAGCTATTGACGAACTGGCAGAGGAGAAGAACATCATTTCCCTTAGTATTCCCGCATGAGGCTTTAAAGTAGGCGATGTGCTGATTTGCATTTCTCATCCCATCGAATCTTCCGAACTTGGGGATGACATATCCACCAGGAAACTCTACCAGATCATACTGAGTGGGATATGGTCTTCCTCTATTGCTGATATCTTTTTGCGCTTCGGCTACCGATGTTTTAACTTTGTTGGCGACCAAATCCATGATTTGATCTTGCGTTAGCGGGTTGCTGTCATCGGTAGACAAGATATTTCCCGAGATAGGATGCGGCTAACTTTCATGCAGCTCGCCCACCTTTGGATTTGAGGGAATATGCGTTGTCTGCCTCGGAACACCGTTTCCCAGTTTATGTGCAGAGCCATGCGCTTGATTGGGCGGTTGAGAGGCAACTTGGGCCGTGAGCTGTAAGATGACGTTTGTCAAGTCGTTGATCTTCGAGTAGAGCTTGGCTATCTCCTTGTCTTTGTTTCTGAGCTGCTTCTAGAGCTCTTGGAGAAGTTGCTACTCCACGGTCTTGGGACGGAAGATTGGCTCCTCTTCGCTTTCCGAGCCCGACTCCTCATGAACCGAGGGATCTCGCTGCTTATCAGCCTCACTGGAAGGGTTTTCATTACCTTCCAGAGAAGGCTGGCCTTAGGACGTGGTAGCCACATTCACACCAGATTGGATTTGAGATGTGATGGCCCATCCTTGCTCTTGTTGCGCGTGTCCACCATGTAGACAGTGTGGACCACATATCCAGCCATCTCTTTATCTTTGGCAGCTGATTTTTCAGACCATTGTCGATGACTTTCCTCTTCTTGAAAGGACATGCAACTGAAGACGGTTGGTCTAACTGGGTCCTCAGGTGGCGATGGACCAATTTTAGTGGTTCAAAAAAGTAAGCAAGCTTTACAGCCGATTCAGCTGTTGTTGCGGGGTAACCCTTTTCTTGGAACCTTATGAAGTTCATCATAGCAGGAGCCCTAACCCTTTTGTTGGTTCTGTATCTGAGCCTTTTCTGTCTTAGCTTCTCGATTTTGAGGACTTGACGGGTATTCGTCATCCAGGAAGCCATCGTGAGTCGATTAACGGGGAGGTTAGAGAAGATACCCGATTGAGCAGTTGTCAGAGGCGCCGCTGTAGGTTGCCCGAGATGTCTTATTACTTTGTTGGTGTTGATGGCCTGGCCCCCAACTGGAGCAACGGAGAGTCATTCGGAAATGGATTTGTTTTTGGGCTGAGATGCCTTCGCGACCATGACATTTGGCCTTTTCCTTTTAGAGGCCGGTTTATCCATCACCGGGGCTTAAGGAGCAGAGATGTCCTTAACATGCATGAACAAATGTAACAACCCTAAATTTCCTATACAAATTTTTCCAAAATATTTTTTTTCAAAATCCATAAAGGGGTATTTTAGCCTGAGCACAAGATATAAGTAATTATTTTGCTTTTTAATTACAAGTTAAAAGAATGTAACAACTCCATTTTTAGTGTACAAAAATTTGCTTTAAAATTAATGTATACTTGGGATATTTACATTTACTGTTACTACTTTAGATAATTAATTAGCTCCATAATTATAAGAAGGAGCTTGTAGCTCATTGGTAATACCTTGCACCGTTGAACCAAGCCACCAGAGTTCAAATCTCATACCCTACATCATTTTTAATATTATTTTGTTTTAAGTTTTATAGAAGCCCAACAGTCAACACGTGATAACTCCAGAATTTCCCACTACACCCACTAAACTAAATGCACCAGTGAGCACCCCAGGAGACCCCCCACCTACCCATGCCTCGACTCGGTCCGACTCGGCCGGACGGCTGAGTCGCCTGAAGGGAAACTGTGCCTTTTCATATTCCCAACTCCCCTACACACTCCATTTAATTGGATCGTTTCCAGAGAGCTCATTAACCACCATTTACTCTATTTTTAATGATTTTTAATACATTTTTACATTTTTTTATTTAAAATCCTTCATCTACCCTAACCCTATAAATACCAACCCTACACACTACTCTCTCACCCCAAACTCTGAGCCAACTCTCAAAAATTTCCAACAAACCTTGTATACTTTGAAATCGAGCACGAGGCGAAGCTACGGAGAATTTTCTGGCGAAATTCCGACGATCGTTCTAGGAGCTTCCGGCGACGAAGCGACGCATCGGCGACTCCTCCCGTTCTATCTCTTTCTCCTAGTTGTCCAAAACCCGTAAGTCCCCAAATTCTACCTCTCTTTTCTTTTCTAAAATACGGATTTACAAAACCGACGGAATCGGAACAAATCCGATTTCCGATTCGGTTTCTTTATAAAACTTCACTTCTCGTTAATACAATTATACTTAAACTCTCTCATGTTGACTATTAAACACTAATCAACCAAATTGATCAAGTTTCATATCACATAATAATTGCTATTTCATTTTACCGTATTTTTTTCATTTAAATACCACATAGTTCATTTTGCGACATTTAAACCATTAAACTTGTTATACCTTTAAGTAGATCACGAGGTAACGACCTACCTCCTCACACACTCATATGCAACATAGCACGATACCCTCGAGAACATAGAATACGGGAAATCGACATCTTTACAAATAAATAACCTTTGAGCTAAAAAAAAAAATATCTAGACTCAGCTAATTAAAGACTGTCGCGCTCATTAGGACAGAGAAAGGTTGTGGGCATTCAGTCGTTTATCTAAACCTGACTTTGTGGTGCCTAGGCTAGACAAGTGAGAAAGGTAACTTTAAAAGGCCCGTCTCACGGTGATTCGTGAGCGGAACCCTCCTTTCTTCGCTTGTACTTACCTTGCCACAATTGGCAGTGAAGAGGCGATTTGAGAGATATCTCACAACTTGTCGCTTTGGACCAGTTAGGAGCAGTCTAGCTGACTTAGGAGACCCTAGAATATAGAATACGGGAAATCGACATCTTTACAAATAAATACCATAATTAATAAAACCGTTTTTCCTTAATGATTAGTAATTATACAAATCTTTGCAAAGCGCCGCTATAACCCATTTGGGGAACCCGTTCGGGATGGTGCGGATTATCGCACATACTCGGGCTTAGTAGTGCGAGATGCAGACCTCCGCAAAGAGCATTCGGTCTCGAAAGATTTAAAATACGACATCTTAAGAAAACGAGATTTCTAGAATATTATATATATACTAAAATTATTTTCATATAAATATATGTATATGTAACATAAAAATGTCTATTTTGAATTATTACAAATATTCCACATTTTCTAAAAATGTCACAAGAATCATTTTACACTAAAATACCATGAATTTCATACAAATCAATATTACAAATAAATACCTTTATTTATGAAATTAGGATATTTTCATTAGAAATATCACAATATAAAATCTACATTCATTACAACTCTAAAGACGATTAATAAATACTTGGGGTGTATTTTGAAAACTATACAAAATTATTTTTATATAAACCCCCCTCAAGTTCAGTAAATTACACGAAGGACCCTAGTAAACATAGGTTTAAGCGGGACCAATCTCGTGAGCCTCAGGGAGCCGGAGAAGTGGGTGCTTGCCTATCTAAGATAGAAAACTTAACAAACGGTATTATCAACACGGTAATCGTCTTTGAAAAAGACACAAATCCTGCCGCCCATGTGCAGCGGTTATCGATAACATCAAAACAATCAGGACTTCAATTTACTTTTTCTAACTGTCTGACTCAGTTTGAGTCTCGGTATAATCTGACTTGAATATGATTCAAGTACAATCTATAATCTACAATTTATAATATTACAATTCAACATGAATCCATGAATCCATTATTTCATATATTAAATCTATCAACTTGACTGAACCGAATCATGGATATACATTCCATTTATATGATTATACAGTTACATCCATGATTCTGCAGTTACATACATGATTCTTCAGTTACATCCATTTACTGATATCATTGTTTCGGTCAGTCATCCAAACATACAATCTATATTACATGACAATTCAAGTTGCTATACAATACAACAATACAATCAAGATAACACGGGGTTAAGGGGTAGACTGGTACGGAAGGTGTTAAAAGTGGCACGAGACTGCAAGATTAAGACACCTAACCTGAATCCAATTGCCGTTCTTCCGGGTTGTATAACGGAGCCTTGTACTTCCATTTGCCTCTAGTCTCTGATATATAGAGACTCCTCTCGTATACACTGGTATCCTTCTGTACCAAACTACAAACAACAGCGTTAACACTAAATACAACATTATAACAATATAATACAACTTTAAAAGCTACACTCTCTCTCTTTCTGTTATTCTACTTCTCCCTTATCTTTAGGACTTACCGAGCGATCTGTTCGCTGACGACATTCTCTTTCTTTCTTTTTTGAATGCCGTTAGGTGATCTGGACACGTCAGAGATCGAGCCTACTGCTGAAGACTTGGACCAGTTCAGTGAAGACCCTGAGCTCTAGTCATTGTACACTTTCCCTTCAGTACTTTTCATTTCTGTTATGCTATTGTTTAGGCATTGCTTTTATTCAGTTGTATTTACTTTCCATGCATTGTACAGAAAGAATATGAATAAATAAAGTTGCTGTTTTTATTATATCTTGTCTCTTGTGCTTTACTTTTATATTGCTTAGATACGCTTAGTGTATTTACTTCACAGTAAATACGTAGCGGCCTCGTCCCGTCCCCTTCGCCGTATACCGGGAAGCGGGGCGTGACAGGTTTTGTTGGTGGCTCATGCACGTCAGAGCTGTATAGAACCATACTATGCAGTTCTGTTCTGCGTGAACAACCTAAGCAATATAACACAAGAACCAGCAACTAAAACATTCTTTACAATTCATGTTCCTTGAATCTTACAATTTTATATACTTTGAATCTTATCATTTCATGTACTTGAATCTGTCCTAACCTAAATTTTTTTTCAAGGTTATGGATTCACCAAACAACACAAGCGCCAATTTCAACAACACTTCACCTCCACTACCAATCGTTCCTACTGTTCCTGCTCAACCCACTGAGCAAACAGTTCTGCTTGAGGCGATCCGCAGCCTCCTTGAGGGACAGCAGCAGCTTTTGAACCGTCCCGAGACTGACACACCTGGGATAAAGCAATTCAGAGCTTTGCATCCCAAATAGTTCTCCGGAAAGGGAAGCCCACTTGAAGCTGAGGAATGAGCACAAAGCATAGAGGATGATCTGGCGGCAGCACAAGTGCCAGATATAGCTTGGGTCCGTGTGGCGAAACCGCAGCTCACGGACAATGCTCGCAACTGGTGGAAGGAGGAAAAAAGCCGTCTTGAACAGCCTATTGAATGGAAGACTTTCCGCGATAAGTTTGACGCGAAGTACTTCCTTATGACTGCCAGGTTTGCCATGGAACAGCAGTGCATTCATCTACAACAAGGTTTTATGTGGGTCAAGTCAGTAGATGAGTATGACGCTGAATTCACTATGCTCAGTCGTTTCGCGGCACACTTGATACCGCCGGACGAGATCAGAGCCCGTCGTTTTCAACAGGGGTTGGACACGGAAATTCAGGCTGTGTAAGTGCACGGCGGCGCCCCGGTCGTCAATCCGACGGCCAAATGCGGAAACGGTGATAAACTTTAATTTTGCGAACTTAGCAAACCGGTACCACCGCGCACTAAACCCCGGATCGGGCCATTAAACTAGATCTAGCAAACAACAAGACGGGTTAGAGATATACCGAGTGATCCGAGTCCTCCGGTCTTCTCATCGTCGTCCCGATCTCCTGCGGAAACTCCGGTCCTCGCCTCCTTGCCGGAAGGGCACCACATCGCCTGCATCTTTTACGGGCTCCCACCTCAATACCGAGGCAACTCGGGCACGAAGCTGGCAAGTCGACGTGCCCAAGATTTGCTGTAGAATGTGTAGTGTAGAGCTTATGTCTCATTTGGGGTTTGTTGCCTTTGAAGATGATGGAGGAATCAAGATAAGAAAAATGGTGCTTGCATTTTTCTAGCATGAAATGAGATGAACAAATTTTCCCTCTTGAAAATGATCCTCTCTTCTTCTTCTCTCAAGTATGAAAAACTTCTCTTAATAGAAAATGGTGGAGGAAAGAATATGAAGCATGAAGGGAGGTGATGGTAGGAGCACAAGTGGTGACCACATCCAAAAATATCATCATAACCAATTCACATCAACCTCTAATCCTTTCTTATCACCAAAAAGCAAGGAAAAGACTAAGAAAGCATCTCATGATTATGAACCATCATGAAGCCCCACAATTGCAAGAAAACCCCTCTACAAATACCAATTTGCACAAATGCAAATTAGTCCCTCCATCGGAAAAGTCCGGCCGGGAAAGAACAAAGGAAAACCGGCCGGAACGGAATGCAAACTGGCAACTCCAGAAAACTGGTCCCGTAATAAATTACAGGAAAACCCCCATACTGTGCATACACACCCGCATCTGTATTCCGTCCGGATACAAATGCAATGAGACAAAATCTACACTGTACTATACTAGGATCCGGCTTAAACTAAAGCCGGCTAGTAATATCCGTTCGATCCCGATCCGTGCAATACCGCACGTATCCGATCGAACCTTGCCATATATCTATACGGCCTCTAGTACAAACCGTCCGATCCTGATCCGTGCAATACCGCATGTATCTGATCGGACCCTGCCATATCTCCATACGGCCTCTACAGCGTTTCGCCCGAAAGCTTGAGTAACTGAAAGTGTGGTGGACTCTAAAGACTCGTCAATACTATGGCTGTGGATTTAACCACTAGCACGTCAGAGGTATAAGCCAATACGTGACGGGCCACCAGCTATTGACCAAAAGGGACGTCGATGAGCGAACTCATCCTGACACCCTACTGAGCCTGTCAGTGACAATATCCGTACAGTCCGGTCCGTTCGTCTATGAGCATCGCATGTCGGGCCTAGGGGGTGGGTAAAAGTCAGACCCCCAAAAGCGGTACAAGTCGTGTCGGAGTGTAGCCCAGAACACCCTGAGATACTACTGGAATACCTACCAGTAAATCTCCTGCCTTGGCTAAGGACTTCGTGTAATGGCTCTCATAGACACAGCGCGACCTCACCCCCAATACCGGGAGAGACGAACCCCCGAAGATCTGCTCACTGCCTCCATGTGGCTCGGGACTGTACCCAACTAAAACCTGTTTGCACGACTCCTTTGAGCCGTGGTAGGGTAGTAATCAAAGCACAGTGGGAACTCACACGAGACAAATGACGATCCCCAGGTCGATGAACTAACCTGTACACATGTCACCTGGGAACTGCTATCTGACGTCAGCTATAAGACCAACTAGCATGTTCCCGGCGAGTCCTGTCCAGTGTACTCATAACCCAATGAGCACCTGTATACATCTTAGGTGAACCAACTGACACCAGTGGCCTGTGAGACCGGCCACCGCCCCTCGTCGGGGTCTCGACTGTATACACTAGTCTACTCTGGAGAATCGATGCCCTGTCTCGAAACTCCCACGACTAGGGACCTTTTAAGGATATGCTTGTAGACTCCAGCTCTCACTTATATGATCGCCCTCATACTGCTGGCAGCCAAGCAAGAATCCTAGGGGCTCTATCAACGTGCAATAGTGACCTGTCAGGTCACCTAAAGCAGTACACGATGATAAAGGTAAACCAGATAGCATACTATCATCTCGAGTAAGACTGTTCTACCGGGATAGGTCCTCCCTCAATCATTGCAATCACGTGCCTGTGATCCAATAATTGACTCTGAGGGCACTATCTCCAACAATCTCCCACTTGCACTCAAGGCTAATTATTGCGATGTCGCATACTCACAGCCCGTGTGATACCGAACACCCAACTCCTCTACTAGTCAGTCTCACAAAGCTCGTTTGCGAGACTATTGCGTTCGAGGAATAGCCTCAGCGAGTGGATCCGCTCTGAAGTTTCTTTCTATGTCTCTCTAAATCTCAAGTTCGCGGAGAATGCCATCTCCCGAAATGAGCAATACCTGTCTTAGAATGTCTGGATGCCTGATGGGACCTAGCTCATAAATGAACTCCAAATCCAAACTTCTTAGACTGTATCGTCAACTGAACTTAATCAGTATCCTGCGCCATGCCTCCCTCAGTATTGCCTTGGATCACCTGTCCAGAATACTGCCCCTCGTCAGAAGGAAAACTATAATTCTGACAACCTCTTTGTCGTCCATGTCACCCTGGAAGCCTGGAATGATAACTGTCTCCCAAATGAGGCTGTCGTTATCATATCCCTAGAACATCCACTTATGTTCTAAAACTGCTTCCGACTGCTTCTCCAGGATTGGATCAATGTCAACTTATTGCATCTCGTGCAAGAACAACATCTGGTGTGGTACTTGACACCTCATGATTGACTCAATTGCCTAAGCAAGTGATCTGCCAATCATGCGCATCCCTCTCCCCTTTAGTCTATAAGACACCTTTAGAGAGGGTGACTCCATCACCTGCAGGTACACTACCGTGCCAGGAGTCGTCCATTCTAAATACTCTTAGAATGCTGTCAAAGTACCCTGATTGGGAAACCACCCAAATCTAGATCTAACAACCATAGATCTAGTAATCAGTATGTCTGATATAATGTCCAAGTCCCATATGGAGAAAACACTGTGTAATGACCAAAGTATAACCGATCGTAGTATAGGAATATCACTTCCTACTATGTGTATGTCATCCAAATACCAGGATATCACACCCTACTACCTTCTCAACAGATCCATCCCCTATTCTGATGACGTCAAACCCATGACTGTCACATCAGAAATAGATGATCTATCTCCGCTATATTTGCTTAAGTCTATAAATAGACATAAGCCTGATGTCCACCAATGCTTCCGCTGCTCCCACTGACTACGAAAACCCTATGGCAGAGTCATATAGACGTGCACTTCTAAAGCTAGTTTAGAACGACGCTATACTCATCCTCCTGCCGGGTCTCGCAGCCTGGAACAACAACAATGGCAAGTGTGGGTAAACAAGAACTTCCCTGTCACCGTCCTTGAGGCTACCGGAGTACCTCTCGGGTGCCTGAAGTTACCCACCTTATCTGCGGAGTGGCCAATGGAATGTCAAATCAGATTGAATCTTTAGGTTCCTTATCAAATCTTTAGTAATCGTTTGCGGTTCTGGAATCACTTCCAGTTCTACCATACTCCCACTACTGCTTTTGAAAAAATCCATTTTTATTAAAACTGTGGCGAGTCAAGAACAATATCACTATTGATCTTTCTTATGGTAGAAAGTCAACCCTCGTCATAGCCTGGGTCAACCCACAAACAGCCATTATAGAAACGTGCCTTGAGTTATCCAGAGTCTGGTTTTAATCATAAGACGGACAACTCCCCGTACCTTAACAATGTTAAGATATGAACTGTACTATATCCAATATAGCACCAGAGGCACTGATTTAATTGAACCAGATTCAAATCATGCAGCTATCTCCAGTGCATGTCAACTAAATGGAGAGAGGCCGATCAGCGTTACTCAACTTAGGAATGCTTCCAATTATGAGTAACTTGAAAGAGAAGCAATTTCTCTTTATCATTACTATCAACTGAATACCATACACAAGTATCTACATCTTCGATCACTTTGAAGAATCCCGATACTTGCTACACCTGGTTCTCTACTCTATTCAAATACTTATAACTCCTCAAAACTTAGACCCTGTGTTTCTACGAAACACATGTCTAAGAACTAGAGAAGTTAAAAGTAAACAGAATATAGTATGAGGACCAACCCCTCTGTCCTAATGGACACTGGACAACATACAATACTCTGTATAAGTCCACTGAGTCTGAAAACTCTTTCACTGTGTGTTGTAGGTTGAAAACTGTACTTATGGTTAAGAAGAATTACACCGCTGTTTAATGCTCCTTACCTAACCATCCACTGATATAGGTAAATGTCATCGACATAATATCAAAAGGTATATCTCACTCTATGAAAATAGACGTACAGATATATCAATTTGAAATTGGTGCACAACAGCGGATATTCAAAACCAAATATTTGCCTACCGGCAAACAGCCCAGGTGATCTCCTCAAGTATCACCGATTACAACGAATCCCGATATAATGAGGATGATCACCCAATTCCCAATAACTTACTCCCACTCATCATCTGTAAAACCATACAGATGTGAGAATCAAACCTGGTAAATACATACCCTGGAGCAAGTATCTAATCGGGAAATCAGTTTTCTTTTAACAGTACACAGTTGAACTGAAACATTGAAATGTTTCGATGGGGTATCCTGGTATTCCTAGTAATGCCTCTACCATTATCCAGATTCACAACTATAACCGTATAATTCTTTGCCACCTCACCAAATCCCTTTATATGTCTTTAGTCATTACCTTCTGCACACCCCTTAGGCCAAATGGTTTTCTTCCTTCCCTACCGTTCGGCACCAGCCTATGGTTTGGAAGAAGACTATCCAATAAGCATAATGGGTGTACTGTCCTAGTCCTAGGAGCACTCGCAATGCGAGAGAAGGTGAAGATAAAAGACAACCGAATAAACCTTATTCCTATTTCTCCTGAACCAGGATCCATCCCCGAACTGGAACAAGTTCCTTTCGAGTTCGTATATAACCATACGATGGATTATCTAATGAACTGGGATCTTCGTAGTGATACGGAGTGTCCTGGAGAAATACAAAGGTGATTTAGGATTGGCGAAGAAATACTTGGTTTGGTCGTGAATATCAGTCGCAATTTACTTTGCCCTCTTACTAATCCCTTACTTTGTCTTAATCTTAATACCTTCTGCACACCGTTTAGGCTAATTGGTTTTCTTCATTCCCTACCGGTCGGCACCAGCCTAAGGTTTGGAAGAAGACTATCTAATTTGCGTAATAAGTGTACTATCTCCTAAACCAAGGAGTACTCACAACTTGAGAGAAGGTAAAAGGGAAAAGACAACTGAATAATCCTATCCGTTTTCTCCAGAACCGGAAACCATCCTCGAATTCCTTCGAGTTCGTATCTAACCATACGATGGTTTTGTCCAATGGAAGTGGACGTTCGCAGTAATACGGGGTGTCCTGGAGAAAAGGGTAAAAGTGGGAGTGGCAATGAGGTCTGCAACTCTGACAATCCAAAAACCAGTGTTAAGAAGGTTCGGTCAACTTGGTCACTGAGTCATAGTCTAGGGTTGGGTCAATGGTCGCTGCCAAGAGAGAGAGAAAAGAAACACTCAGCGTGCACTCTAACCAAGATCAGAATGGTTACCAATTTATCTAATCTGGAAACCTCCCACTGTACCTCAAATTCTCCTCCAAACCTGAAAGAAGAATTAGTCGGGGTCACCCGAGGAGTAAACTAACTCATCAGTGGGAATCGGGATCCAACTATCATTGCATGATAACGTGACGGAATCCGCTCACGCTATCACACTCCAGAAGGTATGCGCATATCTGGCAAGTTTCAGTTCTTTTGAAACTCCCGATGTGATTTTTACCCCATGCTCTTATGACCTTGACTTTGGCCAACATATCATAAGTCACATGTCAAGTTCAACCCGTCATTCTCCAGGTTAATTTGAGCCCACCCGTACATACCCTTGACTTGGGCCAAAATGGTAGTACGACTGCCCCAAACCAACACATCTATCTATGCTGCATATGAATAACCAACAGCTACCAAACACTGTGCCTTGACTTTGGCCAACATACACAGCTTGAATACTATTGACTATCCATATGAAACGACGGAGGGCTACGAATGGTTTCTGGCGAAAACCTTTAACGTAAAGAACTTGATATCGTTGAAGGAACGGATAGCTTTTTAGAAAATATAGTGACGAAAACCTTTACTAAAGAGGTCACTCCCGGTGAAGGGATCTCGGCTCTTTCCCCGTAGAATGGGGTGCAGGATATTCTAAATGAATACCACGGTGCAAAGCAAAAGTAATCGGCTATAGTGAAGTTAATGCCCTGACGCAAACTTCTGTCCAAGGGGTCACTCCCGGTGAAGGGATCTCGGCCCTTGCCTCGTCGACTGAGGAGCAGGATATTCCAAATGAATACCACGATGCAAAACAAAAGTGAACGTCCTTGCAATAACAGCTTTTTGAAAAGTGTTCCAACAACATCAGAATAGGTTTGTTTTTCTTGCATTGATCCGAATCAATGCAGTCCCATCAATTGATCACACCACAAAGAACGAAAATATACTGACGTACGTATATGCCATCCGCATTCGCCACTGGGTCCCGTCATCACCCGTTAGGTTAGCTAACTAACGGCAGAGCGGGGACTGGACTAGCGCGGATGAAAAACATATACAACATCTACTAATATATATACCAATATATTATATTTCGCTCAAGGCGTGAATAAAAATGCAACATCACAGAAATGTACAGCATCACAGAACAATACAGATATCTGGGATCCCCGGGTTTCACAGAGCCACTACTGAAACCCGACGTTCCCCTGGTCGTGTGGATAGCCTGTGCAATGAAAACCTATACCCCCTACGAGTGCGGCGAATAGCCAGCCAATCCTGGAGTGAAGCCCCCTCCGTCCCAATGCCATGAGATGCGGGCTTGTTGCCTTCTAGAACCCGGCTATCCGTGCACCCCTCCGCGGGGTAATCCTAGTACAGAAAGTAAAATATACATACAACGGGTACATCGACCGCAACCTGGTCGTGCCCCAAAATAATAATACAAACAGGCAGTGACGGCAGTCCACATGTCGGACGCTCGCCCCGCAATATCAAATGTACATGATACAACAGAAACTGTACTAGCATTGCATCCAGGCTATCCCCCACGACCGATCCGCAACATCACAGCAAAACTCAGAACATCAACGTGAAAGTCACGTTCGCAAATCCGTCTAACCGGGCTATAGCAGTTAGACCGGATTTACCGATAGAGTGACATTCACGGTCGCAGATATAATGTAAATACTGTGAAATAATGTGTTTAAAATATCCGATCGATCAAAAATTAACAAGTGGGCCCCCAAGCAATACTGTAGCACTCACAGAAATTCTGGGCCCAATTTTAATATTCCAAAACCCTTATTTTTAGCCCACAAGCCCACTGACAAAAAATGATGGCATGAGCCCTCATTACTGCGGCGGATCCGCGGCCTAAGAAAGGTTAACGGCCGCGGATCCGCGCTCTTAATAAGGGATCATGTTGTCGAATTTTTTCAGTGTTCTTAGAACTCCCTGCACATCATTCTGAGACAACCTGAAAAATTTTTCGAGACCAAAAAAATTCAACAGAAAACTGATGTGAACAAAAATGCGAGTTTTGGAATTTTGGTCGATCGGAAATGCAAAACACATCAAACGAAGCTAGATGAAGTTAATGGCGAGGCTCTGATACCACTGTAAGTGCACGGCGGCGCCCCGGTCGTCAATCCGACGGCCAAATGCGGAAACGGTGATAAACTTTAATTTTGCGAACTTAGCAAACCGGCACCACCGCGCACTAAACCCCGGATCGGGCCATTAAACTAGATCTAGCAAACAACAAGACGGGTTAGAGATATACCGAGTGATCCGAGTCCTCCGGTCTTCTCATCGTCGTCCCGATCTCCTGCGGAAACTCCGGTCCTCGCCTCCTTGCCGGAAGGGCACCACATCGCCTGCATCTTTTACGGGCTCCCACCTCAATACCGAGGCAACTCGGGCACGAAGCTGGCAAGTCGACGTGCCCAAGATTTGCTGTAGAATGTGTAGTGTAGAGCTTATGTCTCATTTGGGGTTTGTTGCCTTTGAAGATGATGGAGGAATCAAGATAAGAAAAATGGTGCTTGCATTTTTCTAGCATGAAATGAGATGAACAAATTTTCCCTCTTGAAAATGATCCTCTCTTCTTCTTCTCTCAAGTATGAAAAACTTCTCTTAATAGAAAATGGTGGAGGAAAGAATATGAAGCATGAAGGGAGGTGATGGTAGGAGCACAAGTGGTGACCACATCCAAAAACATCATCATAACCAATTCACATCAACCTCTAATCCTTTCTTATCACCAAAAAGCAAGGAAAAGACTAAGAAAGCATCTCATGATTATGAACCATCATGAAGCCCCACAATTGCAAGAAAACCCCTCTACAAATACCAATTTGCACAAATGCAAATTAGTCCCTCCATCGGAAAAGTCCGGCCGGGAAAGAACAAAGGAAAACCGGCCGGAACGGAATGCAAACTGGCAACTCCAGAAAACTGGTCCCGTAATAAATTACAGGAAAACCCCCATACTGTGCATACACACCCGCATCTGTATTCCGTCCGGATACAAATGCAATGAGACAAAATCTACACTGTACTATACTAGGATCCGGCTTAAACCAAAGCCGGCTAGTAATATCCGTTCGATCCCGATCCGTGCAATACCGCACGTATCCGATCGAACCTTGCCATATATCTATACGGCCTCTAGTACAAACCGTCCGATCCTGATCCGTGCAATACCGCACGTATCTGATCGGACCCTGCCATATCTCCATACGGCCTCTACAGCGTTTCGCCCGAAAGCTTGAGTAACTGAAAGTGTGGTGGACTCTAAAGACTCGTCAATACTATGGCTGTGGATTTAACCACTAGCACGTCAGAGGTATAAGCCAATACGTGACGGGCAACCAGCTATTGACCAAAAGGGACGTCGATGAGCGAACTCATCCTGACACCCTACTGAGCCTGTCAGTGACAATATCCGTACAGTCCGGTCCGTTCGTCTATGAGCATCGCATGTCGGGCCTAGGGGGTGGGTAAAAGTCAGACCCCCAAAAGCGGTACAAGTCGTGTCGGAGTGTAGCCCAGAACACCCTGAGATACTACTGGAATACCTACCAGTAAATCTCCTGCCTTGGCCAAGGACTTCGTGTAATGGCTCTCCTAGACACAGCGCGACCTCACCCCCAATACCGGGAGAGACGAACCCCCGAAGATCCGCTCACTGCCTCCATGTGGCTCGGGACTGTACCCAACTAAAACCTGTTTGCACGACTCCTTTGAGCCGTGGTAGGGTAGTAATCAAAGCACAGTGGGAACTCACACGAGACAAATGACGATCCCCAGGTCGATGAACTAACCTGTACACATGTCACATGGGAACTGCTATCTGACGTCAGGTATAAGACCAACTAGCATGTTCCCGGCGAGTCCTGTCCGGTGTACTCATAACCCAATGAGCACCTGTATACATCTTAGGTGAACCAACTGACACCAGTGGCCTGTGAGACCGGCCACCGCCCCTCGTCGGGGTCTCGACTGTATACACTAGTCTACTCTGGAGAATCGATGCCCTGTCTCGAAACTCCCACGACTAGGGACCTTTTAAGGATATGCTTGTAGACTCCAGCTCTCACTTATATGATCGCCCTCATACTGCTGGCAGCCAAGCAAGAATCCTAGGGGCTCTGTCAACGTGCAATAGTGACCTGTCAGGTCACCTAAAGCAGTACACGATGATAAAGGTAAACCAGATAGCATACTATCATCTCGAGTAAGACTGTTCTACCGGGATAGGTCCTCCCTCAATCATTGCAATCACGTGCCTGTGATCCAATAATTGACTCTGAGGGCACTATCTCCAACAGGCTGCACTAGCCACAGGGAAATTTCCAACTCATGAGGATGCTCTGGAAGCTGCCCGCAGTTATGAGACAGTGATAAAGGCGAGGGGCAGACCCCAATCTACCGGTTTGAAACGCCCTGCCACTCAAATGGCAGGAGGAGCCTCTTCCAGGCCATCGCTTGAACCCAGAAGAACTGAAGAAATTTACCACTACTGCCATACAAAGGGACACTTGTGGAAGGACTGTAGGCGCGTAAAAGGCCTGTGTCTAATTTGTGGCGCATCCAACCACGGAATTGGGAATTGTCCTTATAATAGCAAACCAGCTCACACACCTACCAACTACCCGCAGCGGCCAGTTATCCAGGCTCCTGCAACTCGTCCTGCACTCCCAGCACCACCTCCACATAGAACTCCTGCACAGCCTACTCGCCAATTCCAACAGGCAATGAGGAACATGCCTCGAGGGCAGAGAAACAGGCCCCAAGGACAGAATGTCCCTCCAGCTAGAAGGAATGTACCACGGCGACAGACTTTCACATTATCAGCCGTAGAAGCCGAAACAGTTGACCAAAGTAACACCGGTAAGCCTTTTTCACATTTTTTAAACCCTTGCACCTCTTTATTATTAGTCATGCACTATCAGTACTTCAGTTACCAAACTTTACTTGAATCTGTTACACTTTCCTTTTACAAATTTCGAGGACGAAATTTTTATAAGGAGGGTAGAATGTAACAACCCTAAATTTCCTATATAAATTTTTCCAAATTTTTTTTTTCAAAATCCATAAAGAGGTATTTTAGCCTAAGCACAAGATATAAGTAATTATTTTGCTTTTTAATTACAAGTTAAAAGAATATAACAACTCCATTTTTAGTGTACAAAAATTTGCTTTAAAATTAATGTAGACTTGGGGTATTTACATTTACTGTTACTACTTTAAGCAATTAATTAGCTCCATAATTACAAGAAGGAGCTTGTAGCTCATTGGTAATAACTTGCACTGCTGAACCAAGCCACCAGAATTCAAATCCCATACCCCACATTATTTTTAATATTTTTTTGTTTTAAATTTTATAGAAGCCCAACAGTCAACACGTGATAACTCCAGAATTTCTCACTACACTCACTAAACTAAATACACCAGTGAGCACCCTAGGAGACCCCCCACCCACCCATGCCTCAACTCGGCCCGACTCGGGCCAGCGCCGCCGGCCGAGTCGCCTGAAGGGAAACTGTGCGTTTTCACATTCCCAACTCCCCTGCACACTCCATTTAATTGGATCGTTTCCAGAGAGCCCATTAACCATCATTTACTCTAATTTTAATGATTTTTTAATTCATTTTTACATTTTTTTTATTTAAAACCCTTCATCTACCCTAACCCTATAAATACCAACCCTACACACTACTCTCTCACCCCCAAACTTTGAGCCAACTCTCAAAAATTTCCAACAAACCTTATATACTTAGAAATCGAGCACGAGACGAAGCTACGACGAATTTTCCGGCGAAATTCCGACGATCATTCTAGGAGCTCCCGGCGACGAAGCGACGCACCGGCGACTCCTCCCGTTCTATCTCTTTCTCCTAGTTGTCCAAAACCCGTAAGTCCCTAAATTCTACCTCTCTTTTCTTTTCTAAAATACGGATTTACAAAATCGACGGAATCGGAATAAATCCGATTTCCGATTCGGTTTCTTTATAAAACTTCACTTCTCGTTAATACAATTATATTTAAACTCTCTCATGTTGACTATTAAACACTAATCAACCAAATTGATCAAGTTTCATATCACAAAATAATTGCTATTTCATTTTACCGTATTTTTTTTCATTTAAATACCACATAGTTCCTTTTGCGACATTTAAACCATTAAACTTGTTATACCTTTAAGTAGATCACGAGGTAACGACCTACCTCCTCACACACTCATATGCAACATAGCACGATACCCTCGGGAACATAGAATACGGGAAATCGACATCTTTATAAATAAATAACCTTTGAGCTAAAAAATAAATATCTAGACTCAGCCAATTAAGGACTGTCGCGCTCATTAGGACAGAGGAAGGTTGTGGGCATTCAGTCGTTTATCTAAACCTGACTTTGTGGTGCCTAGGCTAGACAAGTGAGAAAGGTAACTTTAAAAGGCCCGTCTCACGGTGATTCGTGAGCGGAACCCTCCTTTCTTCACTTGTACTTACCTGGCCACAATTGGCGGTGAAGAGGCGATTTGAGAGACATCTCACAACTTATCGCTTTAGACCAGTTAGGAGCAGTCTAGTTGATTTAGGAGACCCTAGAACATAGAATACGGGAAATCGACATCTTTACAAATAAATACCATAATTAATAAAACCGTTTTTCCTTAATGATTAGTATTTATACAAATCTTTGTAAAGCGCCGCTACAAACCATTTGGGGAACCCGTTCGGGATGGTGCGGATTATCGCACATCCTCGGGCTTAGTAGTGCGAGATGCAGACCTCCGCAAGGAGCATTCGGTCTCGAAAGATTTAAAATACGATATCTTAAGAAAATGAGATTTCTAGAATATTATATATATACTAAAATTATTTTCATATAAATATATGTATATGTAACATAAAAATATCTATTTTGAATTATTACAAATATTCCACTTTTTCTAAAAATGTCACAAGTATCATTTTACACTAAAATACCATGAATTTCATACAAATCAATATTACAAATAAATACTTTTATTTATGAAATTAGGATATTTTCACTAGAAATATCACAATATAAAATCTACATTCATTACATCTCTAAAGACGATTAATAAATAGTTGGGGTGTATTTTGAAAACTATACAAAATTATTTTTACATAAACCCTCCTCAAGTTCTGTAAATTACACTAAGGACCCTATTAAACATAGGTTTAAGCGGGACCAATCTCTTGAGCCTCAGAGAGCCAGAGAAGTGGGTACTTGCCTATCTAAGGTAGACAACTTAACAAACGGTGTTATTAACACGGTAATCGTCTTTGAAAAAAACACAAATCCTGCCGCTCATGTGTAGCGGTTACCGATAACATCAAAACAATCACGACTTCAATTTACTTTTTCTAATTGTCTGACTCAGTTTGAGTCTCGGTATAATCTGACTTGAATATGATTCAAGTACAATCTACAATCTACAATCTACAATTTACAATATTACAATTCAACATGAATCCATGAATCCATTATTCCATATATTAAATCTATCAACTTGACTGAACCGAACTATGGATATACATTCCATTTACATGATTATACAGTTACATCCAAGATTCTGCAGTTACATACATGATTCTCCAGTTACATCCGTTTACTGATATCATTGTTTCGGTCAGTCATCCAAACATACAATCTATATTACATGACAATTCAAGTTGCAATACAATACAACAATACAATCAAGATAACACGGGGTTAAGGGGTAAACTGGTACGGAAGGTGTTAAAAGTGGCACAAGACTGCAAGATTAAGACACCTAACCTGAATCCAATTGCCGTTCTTCTGGGTTGTATAACGGAGCATTGTATTTCCATTTGCCTCTAGTCTCTGGCATATAGAGACTCCTCTCGTATACACTGGTATCCTTCTGTACCAAACTACAAACAACAGCGTTAACACTAAATACAACATTATAACAATATAATACAACTTTAAAAGCTACACTCTCTCTCTTTCTGTCTATTCTACTTCTCCCTTTATCTTTGGGACTTACCGAGCGATCTGTTCGCTGACGACATTCTCTTTCTTTCTTTTTTGAATGTCGTCAGGTGATCTGGACACGTCAGAGATCGAGCCTACTGCTGAAGACTTGGACCAGTTCAGTGAAGACCCTGAGCTCTAGTCATTGTATGGACTAAAGGGCCGTTAATTACTCCTCGCTTTTGGAGCGAGAGAAACTTCGATTGACGGGTAAAACTGGTTATGCGAAATCAATACGATGTGTTGGTGTTTTTTTATAACAATAGGGTCGTGTTCATTTTTTCTTTCTGTTCTATTTATGAAAAATGATTTTTTTTAAAAAACCATTTAAAGAAATATTTTTTTAAAATTTATTTTATTTATTATTTATATTTTATGTTTTATTTTCTCTTTTTTTATAAAATAAAAAAATGGGGAGGGGAAGCCCTCTCCACACACGTGAGGGGGGAAGGGGCTCCTACTAAGTGGGAGCCTCCCCCTCACGTGAGAGGAAGCAGGGGCTTCCACTTGGTGGGAGCCTTCCCCTCACATGAGGGGTCTCCAAAAGAATTTATTTTTAATGGAGTTAAACCCTAAAAGATTTTATTTGAAGTTAAACACCCAAGGCAATTTTATTTGGAGTTAAACTCCTAAAAGTTTTTATATGGTGTTAAACTCCCTAAAAGGATTTTTACTGTGGAGTTCAACTCTGTAACGACTCTGAATTTACTGTACAAAATTTTTTAGTTTAATGTGCAGAAAAGAGTTTGCAAGCCTGAGTACAATTTATAAGTAAATTTTTGTTAAGAACAGCAAGAAACAACTTGTAGTTTACTTGTAAAGCCTTGCACTGCCGTGACGTAGCCCCTGTATTTGAATCCCATCAGACACATTGTTGGGGTCAAAATTTACACCCCGGTTGGCCAAGTCAAAATCAAAGTCAACTCCAAGACAAGGGGGCCCAAGCCCAGGTCAAGTAGGCCAATACCCGGGTCGAGCCCGAACACGAAGTGTCCGGCCTTCCGCCATGCCAAAATAAAAATTTTGTAATAAATAATTTTGGTGTATTTCCTTTTTTTATTTTTTGAACAAATGTAAGAAAAATGGGCATAAAGCCAAATTTTTGTAAAGCCCATGGCTTATGTGCAAAAAGAAATAGACATGAGGCATGGGATAGGCAAAATGCCATTTTTATAAAGCCCAAGGGGCTATATGTAAAGTGTATAGCCTATAAAGGCAAAGATAATGAAAATATCTCAACAACTTTTTTCTCTCTCCCAAAAAGAATCAAGATCTGTGATCTCCTCCTTCCTCAAGGTTCTAAAACCTTCTTCTTTCTTTTGAATTAAATCAAGAGTTTTACTCTTCCTTTTCCAAAACTAAATAGTTTTTCACCACAAAACCCACAAAGGGGAGTTTGGATCTTCCATCAGATCTTAAAAAGAAGAGATTTTTAAAATCTCACACCACTTGTTATCCAAGAGCCGATCAACAGAGAAGGAAGAAGGAGACCCATCTCCAAAGACCCCACTTTGGGGAAGATCCAGGGCTCAAGGGGAGAAGCCCCTTTATCAGCTTCAAAAATATCTTAGGAGTTTAACTCCTCATATATATATATACACACACACACACACAAAATAATAAGTATTTCTTTCTGAGAGTACAACTCCCAGTGCAGGGACCAAGTCCATTTTGCCGCCCAAAGCGTGAGCACCCGACCGCCTATGTGCCTAGCACGTGAGGCGCTAGCGCCCGAGCGCCCACTTGCCTGGTACGCATGGCGTCAATGCCCAAAGCGCTAGCGCCCGCGTGCCTGGCACGTGATGCGCTAGCGCCCAAAGCGCTGGCGCCCGAGCGCCCACGTGCCTGGCACGTGAGGCACTGGCGTCCAAAGCGCCAACGCCCATGGCGATAGTGCCAGTGCCCGAGCGCCCAAGCACGCACGTGAGGCGCTGGCGCTTTCTCCCACGCATCCTTTGGATGGCCTTTCCCTTTACACACACACACACACGCATACTCTACAACACTGTCCTCCGTTAGAAAAAATTTCTAACGGGGCGCTGCCCTGCACCCCGCAAGGGGCTGCTAGCCCCCTTGACCTCCAGCCTGCTATCCGGGTAGCGGGACCCCCGTAAAAACTCTGCAGGGCCCCCGATATATCCAAAACCCTTTCAAAACGCAACACTGCGTATTGAGTTCGCATGACCAGTTTAACCCGTCAATCGGAGGTTCTCTCGCTCCAAATGCGAGGGGTAATTAACGGCAGCTTAGTCCACGGCTGCTGGAGATTCGGATCCCCATAATCAATAAACCCCTGTCTACCCCAGGCAGGGGGAATTTGTACTGTGCCTGACCAGCGCGTGCGTATTTACATCTCAATGGGGTGACGAAAAACACCCTACAGATTCTGGCACGCCCAGTGGGACATTTCTCTCCTCCCATATCTTGGGTCAAGTGTTCATGCGAACTCATTTAACATATATACCGATGTTTGTACTGAAATAATGTTTTTTCCGTGCAGCAATCAACTTTCAACGACAATGTCTCCTAAGATGGATCCAGCTTCCGATGTGATCCCGATCTCGTACGTGGTCAAGATCAATGCTCATATGGTTCTCCCCGCAAGCCTTAGTCGACAGTGGGAGGAAATGCCCCGCCAATTTGGTTCCGTCATCATCCACCCTGCCGGAAGTGCTCATCTGGCAGAAATCCCGGCAAAACAGGTGGCCTAGCTGGTCTCAAGGGGCAAGAGGCCGAATGTTGTGATCGCTAAGGCACCACAACCGAAACTTAAGATGGCGTCTGAACAACTCTCTGGTGCTCCAGCCGGGGGCAAGACTTCCGATACAAAGGGAAACATAAAACGTTGCGGACAAGCTCAGGCAATGACTCTAATAAATGCACGATCGGGCATCTTCTCTGGCCTCTCTATCACTCGGTCTACGGCGTCTTCTCGAAGAGCCAAAGTCTGCTAAGTGCTTAAAACAGAAAAGTTAAGGCAGAAGCAGCCCAGGTATCGAGCCAACAAGAAGGCCAGGACTTCGGCCATGTGGAATCTTGTGTGGTTCCAAGAGCAGGGTTACTCTGCGACGACGGCTAAGTCGGCCGTAAAAATCATCAATTCCTTCGAACTTATGAAGTGGGTTCAGAAAAATGCTATGACCGCTAGAATCAAGAAGACAGCGGTCCGAACGTTGCTACGAAGAGACGTGTCTCGGCCCCAACAGAAAAAATATGACACTGTCTCTTCAAGAGTCTATCGGGCACTCTGTGCCGTGTGAAAACAGTGGGGCAAAACCAAAAAGGAAGCGTCAGCACCATTCAAGAATCCGGCCAGGCCAGCCACCTTCAATCGACTGCCCGTTACCGAAACAGGGGGGTCAAGACAGCGATCCGTGAAATCAGCCGCCGATAATAAAAAGACGGCTGGATATATTATCCATACGGTCTATATGGCGGGCGGGCGCCCCAGCGACAACCTTCGCAGCAAAAGTAAGGATGAGGCCACCACATCCCAAGCCCAATCTGGCTTGAATGTGGTTGCCGCTTCCCAAGAATAGCCGCCTCCGCTGGATGATGAAAACCCTCTTGATGAGGATGATAGGCAGAAAGACCCCTCAGTCCATGCAGAGTCAAGCTCGGACAGCGAGGAAGAGCCGACTTTCCGCCCTAGGACCGCGGAGCAAGAGCTGCTTCAAGAGCTTCAAAAAACAGCTCAGGAGCAAAGATAAAGAGATGGCCAAGCTCTATTCGAAAATTGACGACCTAACGAACATTGTGATGTAGCTTATGGCTCAAATTGCTTGAGCGCCTCCCAATCAAGCACAAGTCACTACTCATGAGCCGGATGATGACAATCTGAAGCGGCCGATGCTTGTCCTTTTGGGTCCAAGATTGGTCAAGCCACACGAAAGCCGACCACATTCTGCTTCTGGGGACGCCTTGGCCCTAGATAACACTATCCCGCTAACACAAGACCGGATAATGGATTTGGTCACCAGCAAGGTTAAAACATTGGTGGCCGAAGCGGAAGCTCAGAAACAAATTGGAAGTAGTGGGGGGCCATATCCCGCATAGTACTATCTGATCGAGTTCCCGAGCGGCTACGTCATTCCTAGGTTTGGAAGGTTTGACGGGACGGGAAATGCAAATCAGCATGTCGCCCACTTTAAAGCATCGTGCGGAAATACAGTGGGCAATGATGCGCTCCTTCTTCGTCAGTTTGTCAATAGCCTGATCGGTGTCGCTTTCGACTGGTACGCGAGTATACCAGATGGGTCTTTTATTACCTTTGCCCAAATGGAGTCTCTGTTTCGGCAAAAGTTCATGAGTGTCAGTGATAAAATCTCCATTGCTGACCTTGTGAGGACTAAGCCGGGGAAGAATGAAAGCAACACCGACTTTATCGCCTGATGGCGTAATCTCACAGTCAAGTGCGAACCGCCGCTGGAGTAGGATCAGTCCGTCAGCCTTCTCATTGGGAACCTCAGCAATTGGATGGTCCCATTCTTGTGTACAGCAGACCTCAAGACATTTCAAGAGCTAACCAAGAAAGTCTAAATGCTGGAACGCTCGAAGCAAGAGTCTACCCCGGACTCTCAGAGAGACAAGACTTGGAAAAGCAAGCGGGACGACAACCGTAGAAGCGGGAATTCCAGCAGTACCAATGTCTTCAATGCGTCCGACAATGAAGACAAGCGAAGGGCAGGCGATTCCAAAACCAACCGGTCTCGAAAACCATTGCTGGGAGGAGATGGGCCTTATCTAGAGGAGAAAAAGAACAAGGTTTACTCTTTCAGAAGGGACCAGGTCCGCAAGATATTTAAAGATGCCTTGAACAACAGTCTACAATTGCCGGAGTCGAAAAGACCTCAAGAAGCAAAAATGACCGACAATCCCCTGTATTGCCCGTACCACCGAGTAGTGAGCTATGCGATCGAGGATTTCTATATCTTCAAGGACTGGGTCGAGAAGCAGTACAAGGCCAGAGAGATCGAGCTGTCCAAAAGTGTGTTGGTGAACAATCAAGTTGCAACCACCAACTGTATACAAATAGAAGCTAAAGTCTTCTGGGAGCAGATAGCCGAACCCGCTGCCCTGAGAAATGAAACCGACTCACCGCAGCCTCCTTAGAGTAAGCACATATCTAATAAGATGAAAAAGATGCTAAAGCCACTTCAGAAAGAGCCCAGGACAGAATGGGAAGGGCAGAAAAGGCCCACCATTCCAGCTGCTAATTTGGCCCAATCAGGCTCAAAATCCAAAAAGCTCAAGAAGAAGAAAAGTGCAGTTCGACGAGAAAAGGTGTCTGCAGGGAGATCGACCATTCAAAAATATATCGATTCCTTCGAAGACTATGAACAACAGGAAAGAACTCTGGTTCAATTGAAGGAATTCCTCCATGTAGAAGCGGCTGAAATTCTGGAGGAGTTAGAAGAAGACTCCAATGAGGAGATCCCTATAGTGACCTGCTACGCCATCCATCTTGGCAGCGACTCTGAGGAGGAGCTCTGTTTTCCCGAAGAGGACGAGGAGCTCGCTACAATGGCCAACCAAATCCAGCTTAGAAGCGGCAGGGATCTACCGCCAAATCAAGAAAACGCCGCAAAAGGAAAGGAAAAACAGGTGGCTAATGAGGAAGATGGCAGAGAGCCGGCTAATGAAAACTCAAGTCCTTCCTCAGTGGACTACAATATCTTGGCTCATCTCCGAAAGCTCCCGTCTCTCCTGAGCATCTACGATGCCTTGGTCCTATCTAAAGAGCTTAAAGATGTTCTCATTCACGCTCTACAAAACCCCGAGTGGTATCAGGCTCGCTTTATAGAAATTAATATGAAAGAAGTCCAGTACACTCTACATGCCGCCACAATCATGTTCAAGGATGAAGACTTACTACTGGGAACGACTGAGCATAATCGGCCGCTTTACGTAACCGGGTACAGCGATGGAGATCAGATTAATCGCATATTGATTGATCTAGGATCCTCAGTGAACATCATAAACTTGCGGACTCTGAAGAGTTTGTCGATGGACGTCCGACACCTGTTAAGGGAAAGGATTGTCATTCAAGGCTTCAATCAAAACTGCCAGCAAGTTCTGGGGTCTATACCTTTCCCAATCAAATTTGAAGATCTGCAAACTGAAGCTAAGATATACGTGATCGACGCTGACACGTCTTATAAAATTCTCTTAGGACGGTCGTGGCTCCACGATTACGGCATCGTTCCGTCAACTCTCCATCAATGCATGAAGTATACTAAAAATGGCGAAGAAAGATGCATTGACGGAGACATCCGGCCGTTCGGTGTGCATGAAGTCCGATATGAACATTCTCGGTACTTCATGAACCACCAAGATGCTAAGCCGCAACTGACTGAGGATAGAGCGGCCCTAAGACTCAAAAGAAAATCTAAGCCGGCTGTCACTTTCAAAAGCAAAAACACCCAAGTGCGCCCGCGTTTCGGTAGCGGCACTGATGAGTCCGACGCTGGAAGTCCGTCCTTCCGTAAAACTCGCCTTCATTTCGGTAGCGATACGGACGAATCCGATACTGAAAGCCCATCTAGCAGCAAATTCCGCCCTCATCTTGGCAGCGACACTGAAGAGTCGGAGGAAGAGGACCTGCCGTGCAACAGCTGTGCAGATTGGACCCCCATGCAGCAAGCGAAACTATGAGAAACCTTCAAAATTGCAGAAGGGTCCCTGGCCATCACAAGGGTGCCGGAACGGATGTGCAAATAGCTCGATGCATTGTCAGTCTCTACCTGTTAGTGTATATGCCCTAGAGGCCATTACTGTATCATACTAGTTTGTATATTACTTGATGGAAGCTTGGGATATTCACCTTGTATAAACAATCTTGCTCAATATAGTAGTATGCTACTTGGTTTGTTTCTACTTCAATGTGTACTTGTGTTTATTTCAGTATATCACTTATACGCATTAGTGGAGCCCTTAGGATCTTTTGCTTGATTACCAGCGTTGTGATGGCAGTCACACTAGTGGGGGCTGGGTAATCTATAAGCACATCCTTATACAGGTCCCTAGTCGCAGGACTATCGAGACAGGGCATCGATACTCCGGAGTAGACTAGCGTATGCGCTTCTCATCCCAGTGTGGGAGATGGTCTGTCCCACAGCCATCAGTACGTCGTACTGGAGATAGTATACGGGTGCTCGTTAGGTTACGAGTACACTGGACAGGACTCGTCGGGAACTGACAGGTTGGTATTATACCTATCGTCAGTTATCAGTTCCCAGGTGACATGAGTACAGCTTAGTCCGCTGACTTGACACTGGCACTTCGCCTCGAGTATGTTCCCACTGCACTTTGATCACTACCCTACCACGGCTCAAAGGAGTCGTGCAAACAGGTGGTGGTTGGGTGCAGTCCCGAAGCACTTGGAGGCAGTGACGGTTAGACAGGATTCGTCTCTCCCGGTATTGGGGGTTGACATCGCGCTGTGTCTAGGAGAGCCATTACACGAGTAGTCCCTGGCCAGGGCAAGCGAGATATACTGGTAGGTTTCCAGTGTTATCTCAGGGTGTTTTGGGCTTCACTCCGACACGACTTGTACCGCTATTGGGGGACTGACGTTTTACCGCCCCCTAGGCCCGACATGCGATGTATCAGACGAACAGACCGGACTGTACGGAGACTGTCACATTCAGACTCAGTAGGAGTTCAGATGGGGTTTCACCTCGTCAGCCTTCTTGTCGACATCTACCTGGGGACCGTTACGCACAGCTAGTGCCGCTTGCGGTCTGTGGTTAAACCCACTGCCAGCGTAGTGTCGAGTCTTTAGAGTCCCACACAGAGGGTATTCGCCTATGGGCAAAACAGAGTAGAGGTCGCATGGTTTTGCGACAGGGTTCGTTCTCATCCGCGCACTTGTGCACGTTTAGAGTCCGGACGGATTATACTGGCAGGCTCTGGTTTGAGCCAGATACTGGTATATGTTTTGGGGTTGCTTTTATCTCAGTATTCATGTTCCTCGGAACAAGGATGCAGGTGTGTATGCACGGTTATTTGAGGAAGAGGAAGATGACTTTCATTAGGGTTTCGGAACGGGTGCGTATGCACAGTTGACAGTCGTCTTTTTCCAAACCCTAATGGATTTGTATTATATCAATTAATAATATATAATAAAATGAAATTGTGTCATGGTTGGTTTTTGTTGACTTGTTGACCATGGTTGACTTGTTGACCATGGTTGAAGTTTTGACCATCATCATTACAAAAGAAAGATGCTCTTTGATTCTAGCAAATTCATTTAATGTTTGAAATGATAATGGTCATTCTAAAACTTTCCATCAACCTTTTCATTTTCATTATTATTATTATTGATAATTCTTTTTCTTTTGCATTATGGTTGCAAGAAAGAAAAAGGATAGCTCATTCTATCATATTCATTCTCTCTCTTCACTTCATCTTCTTCTTCCTCTAGCTAAAGAGAAACCTTCTCATGTGTTGAGAATCCTTCTCTTTAAAAAGAAAAGCACCCCTTAGACACTCTCTACTTATTCTAGGTTCAAGGTTTAGCAAGCCGGAAACCCTAGTTCACTCAAAGCACGAGGAAGAGCCCAAAGGTTGAACTCTCGAGGTGGATCCATCTTCGACAGAAGAAGGCGACAAAAAGAGAACCATCAACCTCTACAAAGTTTGAAGAAGAAGGAGTTCAAGTTTAGGTATAACCATCTTCATCCGAGTAGCTAACTCTCTTTAGCTAAGTATGCTAGTTTTAGTTTAGTTAAAGATCCCGACTTTGCTTAGTCCCTGTTGCCCCTTGCGCTAAAAATTTGATTTTTATACCGTTTCCGCCTCCCCGTAAGAACCGGGGGTCGCAACGTGGACTTACAGTGGTATCAGAGCCTAACTAAACTTAAACTAGCTTGGTAGTGAAGTGTAACGAAGTTCGGAACCGAAAAAAAAATCACAAAACCGGAAAAACAAAACCCTAAGTTTCTGTTGAAATTTTTTCTGCTCTAAATGAAATACTTTATACTTGTAAATTCGGCTCAGGGTTTTGTGTGAACACCCAAGAAAAACGATGCAGTGATTCGTTCAAACCGCCGCGCTTCCGCCGCACGAGGTAGGCATGTTCCGCGGAAGCGCCGCGGTTTGTCGTTTTCTGTGCATCGTTTTTCGTGCAGTGTGTGTCTGTGTTGGTTTTGGGATTTTTAAAATATATTATATGTGCCCAGATTTTCCAGAACTGAAATTCACTTTTGGGGTCCTATAATTCCGTATTTTTTTTCCGAACTTCACTGCACTTTGACTATGATGGTTATATCTGTGATGCTTGCATGTATTGAACGTCGGCTAATCGCTATAAGACGATTAGTCGGGGTTATACATAATCTGTGTTTGACATTGGAATGTGTATATGAATATGTTGGACTGTCGCGGGTGAATAGCCGGGGTGGATGTGAGATGAGCTTTTGTTTTTCTTTCATTCATTGTAAATGTAAATTGATGTAATAATTATTATTTGTTTGGCCGCACAACCGGGTCGGGGTTGTAGCCGTCATTGTATAATTCTTTTTACTGTTTTGCTCCTAGGATAGACCCATGGAGGGGTGCACAAACTGCCGGGTACTTGGCGGGTAGTTTGCCGCACCCGTAGGGGTCTTGGGTGGGGTATTTGGCTATTCACCGCGACCGTGTTATCCGCTTTTCGTTCCAGGCTCGAAAGGATTGCGGATTGCTAGTATATCCAATGTATTCATCTGTGATCTGTAATGTCTATCATTGCTTTCTATTTAGGCGTTGCTTATGTTTTACAGCCGCGCTAGCCCAGCCCCCGCTCTGTCGTTAGTTAAGTAACCTAACGAGTGATGACGGGACCCCGTGGCGAATGCGAATGGCATAAGCGTACGTCATATTTTGGTTGTTTTCTGCAATGGTAGGAATTAAATGATGGGACGCATTAAAAGTACTAATGCAAGAATATCACGCATTAAAAGAACTAATGCAAGATAATAAACCAAGTTAAAATCGTTGGAACTCTTTCGAAAAACCACTCGGTTCTTTTCAAAACTAACTTTTAAATGCGGAGCTTGAGCCACTCCTTCTAAAAGCTATCTCGTTCCATCGATTATATCAAGTTCACTACGTTCACGGTTTCGCCAAAACCATTCGTAGCCCTCCGTCGTTTCGTATGAATGTTCAATAGTATTCAAGCTATGTTTGTTGACCTTCGTCAAGACATAGAGATTGGTAGCTGTTGGGTGTTCATATGTAGCATAGATAGATGCGTTGGTTTGGGACAGTCGTATTGCCTTGTTGACCTTCGTCAAGGGTATATACGGATGGGTTCAAATTAACCTGGATAATGACGGGCAGAACTTGACATGTGACTTATGATTTGTTGACCTTCGTCAAGGTCATAAGAGCATGGGGCAAAAATCCACATCGGGAGTTTCATAAGTACTGAAACTTGCTAGATTTGCATACCATTTGGAGTGTGGTGATTCTGGTAGGATTCCTTCAGTTTCGTCACACGATGATATTTGGATCCCGATCCTACTGTGAGTATATGCTGCTCCTCGGGAAATTTCTCACTAAACGATCAATGCTATAAACCTAGTAGGTGCCTAGAAAGGTGTTAGCGGGGCTACGCCCCCAGGGAAAAGAGGTTATTTAATTAAGGAACTTCGCGAAAGCGTTGGAAAACCTCCCTCGAAGTACCGACACTGGCCTGGCTGAACGGTTAAGCAAGTATTGTGCGGTGGGATTGATCCTGACTAATTCTTCCTTTATGGTTTGAGGAGGGATTCGAGAGACAGTAGGAGCCATCCTGTTTAGACAAATTAAAAACCATTCTAAACTTGCAAGAGCATCGTGCTAAAGTGTTTCTTCTCTCCCCCCCTGCAGCGACCAAATCGAAATGACTGGACTTAAGTTACTTCTAGATAAAAACATATTGACAGGGCCAAACTACAAAGATTGGCTCAGGAATGTCAAGTTGGCAATCTCTTACGACAAGCTGGGGTATCTTCTTACCACCAAAGCTCCCCCCGTCCCAGGTCCCACCTCCAGCGTCGCGGATAAGGAAATCCGTAAGACTTGGGAGATTGACAGCGCGAAGGCCAGATGCCTCGTACTTGCCTCGATGGACAACGACCATCAGAGGAGGCACGAGAATATGGATTTGGAATCCATATTTCTTCATACAAAAGAACTGTATGGAGAGCAGTCTCGTATCGCAAGATACGAAGTGTCGAAGAAGTTATTTTCGACAAAGTTGGCCGTCGGATCATCGGTAGCGGACCACGTGCTTAAGATGATTGGCTACACTGAGGAGCTCGCGGAACTTGGGACCACGTTGGACAGTGAACTCTATACGGATATAATTCTCCAGTCCCTTCCATCCACTTACGCCCAGTTCATACTGAACTTCAACTTGCAAGAAAAGGAAGTTGAACTTTCAGAACTCCTCAACCTGCTGAGGAGCGCAGAGGGCACCCTACAGAAGGGTAGGGAAACACCCGCTTTGTTTGTAGGAGGATCTTCTTCCTCTAGGTCCAAGGCGAAAGCCAAGGGAAAGAGGAAGAAAGCCCCCGCCAAACCAAGAGGCGGTGTTAGTAAAGTGGGTGCGAAGGGAAAGGAAAAGGCAACAAAGATTGCGGGGAAGCTTGTTGGAAAGGAAGAGTGCTTCTACTGTCATAAGAGTGGACACTGGAAGAAAGATTGCAGGGCTTGGAAAGCCAGGACACAGGAACTGAAGCAGGTTGCAGCTTCAGCTTCAGGTGTGTTTGTTATTGAAAACTGTCTTTCTATAAACTCTACTTCCTGGGTATTGGATACCGGATCAGGATCTCATATCTGTAATTCTTTGCAGGCGTTGAGAAACCGTAGTGTTTTGAAGGCAGGTGACATGACTCTCAGAGTTGCAAACGGAGCTAGCATGGACGCTAAAGCCGTGGGGGACTATCACCTGGGAATGTCAGATGGGCATGTTTTGGTTTTGCGTAATTGCTTTTTTGTACCCAACGCAACTTGTAATATCATTTCTGTATCTTTGGTTTCTAAAGAAGGTTATGAATTTGCGTTTGTAAGTAATGTTGTAAACATTCACCTTAATCAAGTTCTGATTGGGTCAGGTACACTGAGCAATGGTATATACGTATTGAACCAACCACAGATTTTCAATGTCCAGAATACACACAAAAGAAAGTCACCAGATATTAATCAGGCTTTCTTATGGCATTGTAGACTGGGTCACATCAATGAGACACGGTTGACTAAGTTACATAAAGAAGGATACTTGGATCCGTTCGAGTATCAGTCTTATGCCACTTGTGAATCTTGTCTCATGGGAAAGATGACAAAAACTCCGTTCACTGGACACGGAGAAAGAGCGAGCGAGCTCTTGGGACTCATACACAGTGACGTGTGTGGTCCAATGTCTACACATGCGCGAAGCGGTTATTCATACTTCATTACTTTCACAGATGATTTCTCTAGGTATGGACATGTCTTCTTAATGAAGCACAAATCCGAGGCCTTTGAGAAATTTCGGGATTACAAGAATGAAGTTGAAAAACAAACAGGCAAAAGTATTAAGATTCTAAGATCGGATCGAGGTGGAGAATACTTGAGTGCCGAGTTCCTGGACTATTTAAAAGAGAATGGAATTCTCTCTCAGCGTACTCCTCCATACACTCCGCAACATAACGGTGTATCGGAAAGGAGGAATCGAACCCTATTGGATATGGTTCGTTCCATGATGAGTAAGGCTGAGTTACCGCGATCTTTTTGGGGCTATGCACTAGAAGCAGCTGCATATCTGTTGAACAAGGCTCCTACCAAGACAGTGCCTACCACTCCATATCAGATATGGAGTGGGAAGAAACCCTGTCTTAAATACCTTAAGATATGGGGATGTCCAGCTTTTGTAAAAAAGCAGCATGCGGACAAGCTCGAGGCACGTTCAGTACAGTGTAAGTTTGTGGGATACCCAAAGAACTCCAGGGGGTATCTGTTCTATTCCATTGAGGAACAAAAGGTTTTTGTTTCTCAACATGCCCGCTTCTTGGAAACTGAGTTTTTGGAAACCCAGATAAGTGGGAACGCAATAGAACTGGAAGAAATTCCAGAACCACAAGCTATTACTGAAATCTTGGAAGAGCCAGTAAGTTCAAAAGAACAGGACATTCCTATGCCGCTCCGCAGGAGTAGTACGCAGTCTCATCCGCCCGAGAGATACTACGGTTTTCTCATAGACGGGGATAGAGAGGATTGCATCATAGATTATGATGAGCCTACTAGCTTCCAGCAGGCCGTTCAGAGCGTTGACTCGGTAAAATGGCTGGATGCAATGCGGACCGAAATGGAGTCCATGTACACCAACAAAGTATGGACGTTGGACATTGCTCCAGACGGGGTAAAACCCGTAGGATGCAAGTGGATCTTCAAAAGGAAGATTGGTGTAGATGGACAGGTTGAGACCTATAAAGCTAGACTTGTAGCAAAGGGTTTCCGTCAAAGACCTGGCTTGGACTATGACGAAACCTTTTCTCCAGTGGCTATGCTGAAATCCATTCAGATCCTTCTTGCCATTGCTGCCTTCCACGATTATGAGATTTGGCAGATGGACGTAAAGACCGCTTTTCTGAATGGAAATTTAGAGGAGTGTGTCTATATGGATCAGCCAGAGGGTTTCATTCAGAGTGGGAGCAGCGGAAAGGTGTGCAAGTTGCTTAAGTCCATCTATGGACTAAAGCAGGCATCGCGGAGTTGGAACATCTGTTTTGATGAGACGGTCAAGGAATTTGGCTTTATCAAAAATCCAGATGAACCATGCATCTATAGTAGATTTGTAGCAAGAACTGTAGTATTCCTCGTTTTATACGTGGATGACATTCTCTTAATAGGAAATGACATTCCTATGCTACAATCTGTCAAGGGGTTCTTGTCACACAGGTTCTCCATGAAAGACCTGGGTGATGCCTCATACATCCTGGGGATCCGGATCCATCGTGATAGATCCAAGAGGATATTAGGACTTTCTCAGTCCAGGTACATCGACACCATAGTGAAAAGATTCAGTATGGAAGATTCCAAGCGCGGTAACCTACCGGCTTGTCACGGGATCACCCTCTCTAAAGAGATGTCTCCCAAGACTGATTTGGAGAGGGATCGCATGTCTATTATACCCTACGCTTCTGCGGTAGGCTCTATAATGTATGCGATGTTATGTACCAGACCGGATGTAGCTTATGCACTAAGTGTGGTAAGCCGGTATCAGTCAAACCCTGGGGAGAAACACTGGATAGCGGTAAAGAACATTCTCAAGTACCTGAGAAGGACTAAGGAGATGTTCTTGGTGTATGGCGGAAAAGACCTCCAGATCGAGGCCTTTGCTGACTCCAGCTTCCAGAGTGACAAGGATGATTCCAAGTCCATGTCGGGTTTTGTCTTTACCCTCAATGGAGGGGCGGTGTGTTGGAAGAGCTCCAAACAGAAAACCGTTGCAGACTCGACTATGGAAGCGGAATACATTGCTGCATCTGATGCCGCAAAAGAAGCTGTCTGGATAAGGAAGTTCTTGAAAGAACTTCAGGTGGTTCCGTCCATTGTTGACCCAATACCTCTGTATTGCGACAACAACGGGGCTATAGCTTTAGCGAAGGAACCCAGGTCCCATCAGAGATCCAGGCACATCTTGAGGCGGTATCACCTGATCAGGGAGATCGTGGATCGCAAGGAGATCGAGGTTCGGAGGGTTGCTTCAGAAGAGAACACTGCAGATCCATTCACCAAGGCCTTACCCCAGACTCAGTTCGAGCGGCTGATCGAGATGATAGGTCTTCGATACGCCAGTACATGGCCTTAGTGCAAGTGGGAGATTGTTAGTGTATATGCCCTAGAGGCCATTACTGTATCATACTAGTTTGTATATTACTTGATGGAAGCTTGGGATATTCACCTTGTATAAACAATCTTGCTCAATATAGTAGTATGCTACTTGGTTTGTTTCTACTTCAATGTGTACTTGTGTTTATTTCAGTATATCACTTATACGCATTAGTGGAGCCCTTAGGATCTTTTGCTTGATTACCAGCGTTGTGATGGCAGTCACACTAGTGGGGGCTGGGTAATCTATAAGCACATCCTTATACAGGTCCCTAGTCGCAGGACTATCGAGACAGGGCATCGATACTCCGGAGTAGACTAGCGTATGCGCTTCTCATCCCAGTGTGGGAGATGGTCTGTCCCACAGCCATCAGTACGTCGTACTGGAGATAGTATACGGGTGCTCGTTAGGTTACGAGTACACTGGACAGGACTCGTCGGGAACTGACAGGTTGGTATTATACCTATCGTCAGTTATCAGTTCCCAGGTGACATGAGTACAGCTTAGTCCGCTGACTTGACACTGGCACTTCGCCTCGAGTATGTTCCCACTGCACTTTGATCACTACCCTACCACGGCTCAAAGGAGTCGTGCAAACAGGTGGTGGTTGGGTGCAGTCCCGAAGCACTTGGAGGCAGTGACGGTTAGACAGGATTCGTCTCTCCCGGTATTGGGGGTTGACATCGCGCTGTGTCTAGGAGAGCCATTACACGAGTAGTCCCTGGCCAGGGCAAGCGAGATATACTGGTAGGTTTCCAGTGTTATCTCAGGGTGTTTTGGGCTTCACTCCGACACGACTTGTACCGCTATTGGGGGACTGACGTTTTACCGCCCCCTAGGCCCGACATGCGATGTATCAGACGAACAGACCGGACTGTACGGAGACTGTCACATTCAGACTCAGTAGGAGTTCAGATGGGGTTTCACCTCGTCAGCCTTCTTGTCGACATCTACCTGGGGACCGTTACGCACAGCTAGTGCCGCTTGCGGTCTGTGGTTAAACCCACTGCCAGCGTAGTGTCGAGTCTTTAGAGTCCCACACAGAGGGTATTCGCCTCTGGGCAAAACAGAGTAGAGGTCGCATGGTTTTGCGACAGGGTTCGTTCTCATCCGCGCACTTGTGCACGTTTAGAGTCCGGACGGATTATACTGGCAGGCTCTGGTTTGAGCCAGATACTGGTATATGTTTTGGGGTTGCTTTTATCTCAGTATTCATGTTCCTCGGAACAAGGATGCAGGTGTGTATGCACGGTTATTTGAGGAAGAGGAAGATGACTTTCATTAGGGTTTCGGAACGGGTGCGTATGCACAGTTGACAGTCGTCTTTTTCCAAACCCTAATGGATTTGTATTATATCAATTAATAATATATAATAAAATGAAATTGTGTCATGGTTGGTTTTTGTTGACTTGTTGACCATGGTTGACTTGTTGACCATGGTTGAAGTTTTGACCATCATCATTACAAAAGAAAGATGCTCTTTGATTCTAGCAAATTTATTTAATGTTTGAAATGATAATGGTCATTCTAAAACTTTCCATCAACCTTTTCATTTTCATTATTATTATTATTGATAATTCTTTTTCTTTTGCATTATGGTTGCAAGAAAGAAAAAGGATAGCTCATTCTATCATATTCATTCTCTCTCTTCACTTCATCTTCTTCTTCCTCTAGCTAAAGAGAAACCTTCTCATGTGTTGAGAATCCTTCTCTTTAAAAAGAAAATCACCCCTTAGACACTCTCTACTTATTCTAGGTTCAAGGTTTAGCAAGCCGGAAACCCTAGTTCACTCAAAGCACGAGGAAGAGCCCAAAGGTTGAACTCTCGAGGTGGATCCATCTTCGACGGAAGAAGGCGACAAAAAGAGAACCATCAACCTCTACAAAGTTTGAAGAAGAAGGAGTTCAAGTTTAGGTATAACCATCTTCATCCGAGTAGCTAACTCTCTTTAGCTAAGTATGCTAGTTTTAGTTTAGTTAAAGATCCCGACTTTGCTTAGTCCCTGTTGCCCCTTGCGCTAAAAATTTGATTTTTATACCGTTTCCGCCTCCCCGTAAGAACCGGGGGTCGCAACGTGGACTTACACTACCGTGGACCAGCTGAAAACTTTCTACGTTCCTGGGAGGAAAAGTGGATAGAAGGGCATCCTGTTTTATGGGTCAAACCCCGGTGGGCACCCGGACGATTTGTCTGTCGTGTGCCTTCCCTATGAGAGAGGCATACAAGCCGTCCTCAATCCCAGATACTATGCACCCTAGATGTGGGAATATTTCAAAAGGTGCGGATGCCGGTTATATCAAATGGAGTCCGAAGCAAAGTTTTATGAAGGGCTATAGATCCGCCCCAGGTCCAAGCACTCATCGATGGACGAATTCCAGATAGACGGGGCATATGCTTCATTCAACCTGATTCCAGAGCATGCTACATGATCCATGTTGGTGAAGCCATCGAAAGATCAAATGATGACGATGAGATAGCCAAGCCAGAAGAAGCTCCTCAAGAGCTCGAAGATGGCGGGCAAGCAACCTTCGATGAGCTAACCGAGATCGATTTGGGAACGCCTAATAATCCAAGGCTGACCTACATTAGCTCACTCCTGTCAGATGAAATGAAAGAGCAGATAATTGCCCTGCTGCATGAGTTCGCCGACTGTTTCGCGTGGACGTCCAAAGAAATGCCTGGCCTCTCCCCAGAAGTGGCCGTGCATAAGCTGGCTATATCTCCTGATGCTAAGCCTGTCAAACAAGCTCCTCGAAGAATGAGAAGGGAACTATAAGAAAAGTTCATCAAGGAAACCAAGAAGCTCATCGACGCCGGCTTCATCAGGGAAGAGAAATATGCGGACTGGATCGCATGCATTGTCCCAGTGAAGAAGAAAAATGGCAGATCCGAGTTTGTGTCGATTTCAGAGACCTCAACAAGGCATGTCCTAAAGACGACTTCCCGTTACTGGTCATGAAAATGATGGTCGATGACACCTCAAATTACGAGCTGTTCACTTTCATGGATGGCTCGTCTGGATATAATCAGATCAAGATGTCGCCTGAGGATGAGAAAAACACAGCATTTCGAACCCCGATTGGAATATATTGCTACAAGGTGGTGCCGTTCGGACTGAAGAACGCAGGTGCTATATACCAAAGGGCAATGACCAATATCTTTGATGAGCTAATTCATAAAGTCGTCGAATATTATGTTGATGATTTGGTCGTCAAGACTAAAGCCAAGGCCGATCACATCCAAGATCTTAGGACCATTCTCACCAGACTGAGGGAATACGATCTGAAGATGAATTCTCTAAAGTGCGCTTTTGGCGTGTCATCGGGAAAATTCCTGGGCTTCATAGTCCGACATCGAGGGATTGAAGTTGACCCATCCAAGATAAAGGCCATCATGGAGATGCCCCCTCTGAAGAATTTGACGCAGCTAAGATCTTTTCAAGGCAAGCTTGCTTATATACGAAGGTTTATCTCAAATTTATCAGGGAGATGTAGGCCCTTCTTAAAGCTCATGAAGAAAGGAGCTCCTTTTGTCTGGAATGCTGAATGTCAAGAAGCGTTCGAAAGTATCAAATAGTACTTGTTGCACCCTCCAGTGCTGGCGGCTCGCATTCCAAATAAACCGTTGATTCTCTACACTGCCGTGCTAGATGAATCACTCGGTGTGCTCCTTGCCCAGAACAACGAGGAGGGAAAAGAAAATTCCCTCTACTATCTCAGTCGAACTTTAGTTTGGGCGGAACAAAACTATTCCCCGATTGACAAGCAATGCCTGGCCCTGATATTCGCTGTGAAGAAGCTGAGGCACTATCTGCTTGCTCATCGGGTTATGCTGATCTCTAAGGTCGACCCGCTCAAACACTTAATGACCAAAGCAAGCCTAGCCGGTAGAATGTCAAGATGGACTGTCATGCTGCTTGAGTTTGACATAGTTTATACTCCTCAGAAAGCAGTAAAAGGGCAAGCTCTTACAGACTTCCTTGCTGCTCATCCCGTATTAGAGGGGTCATCGCTCAGTTGCGAGTTACCTGACGAACAAGTGCTGCACCTCGAGGAAGGTGAGCCATGTTGGGAGCTCTACTTCAATGGAGCCTCATCAATAAGGAGCTCCGGCAAATCAAGCATCCCGCAGATAAAAGCTGGGATAGGATTGGTGTTCATCACAATATCAATGGAAACCCTACGACGTTCTTTTGCTCTCACCGAGCCTCGCACAAACAATGAAGCTGAGTATGAAGCTTTGATAGCTGGTCTGGAGCTCGCCATAGAAATGGAAATCCTTCGGCTACGGGTTTACAGTGACTCCCAGCTTGTCGTCAACCAAGTAAGCGGCGACTATAAGATATACAAACCCGAGTTAGCTTGGTACAGAAGCCGAGTGGTGGAACTCATGAAGCGGTTCACTCGCATTGAATTAATGAGAGTCCCTAGAGCGTTGAACGGAAAATCCGACATACTCACTCGCCTAGCTAAAGAGCTAGCTGATCCTGATATGGACGAAATTCTAATCACGGTCAGAAGCCGGCAAATTCTGCCTCCAGCCACTTTGCGTGAAGAAGAAAGCATAGAACAAGAGAACAATCCTGCCGAAGAAATTTCGATCATCCAAGACGAGCCCGATTGGAGAGAACCCTTCATAGAGTACCTCCGATACGACAAGCTGCCCGAAGAAAAATCTGTGAGGATTCAGTTGAAGAAGAGAGCTCTCTGATACGTGTTTGTGAATGACACGCTATACCGCAGGTTATATGACCAACTCTGGATCAGGTGTTTGTCATTGGCCGAAGCCCAAAAGGTCATGAAAGAAGTTCACTCAGGCGTCTGCGGGGCTCACCAGTCCGCCCCAAAATGCGGCTTCAGATCAAACGGCTTGGATATTACTGGCCCACCATGATAAGGAATTGTGAAGAGCATGCAAAGAAATGCCATCTCTGCCAAATCCATGGTGATTTTATTCACAAGCATCCCAATCCGTTGCATCCTACGGTGGCGTCGTGGCCCTTCGAAGTTTGGGGCACCGACATAGTTGGTCCAATTGATCCTCCGTCATTCAAAGGCCACCGATTCTTACTGGCTGCAACAGACTACTTCTCCAGATGGGTTGAAGCTATCCCGCTAAAAGAAGTAAAGACAGAAGATATTCTGACATTCTTCCAGCATAATATTCTATACCGCTTCGGTACGCCAAGAAGAATTATTTCTGACAACAGGCCTTCTTTCAAGAGCTTCAAAGTCTTAAGGTTCGCTACTCAGCACAAGATAGACTGGAGATATTCCTCTATTTATAATCCAAGAGCCAATGGGCTAGCCAAAGCCTTCAATAAGACTCTATGCAAGCTCCTGAGGAAAAATACTTCAGCCAACAAGAGAGACTGGAATCTCAAACTTCACGAGGCGTTGTGGGCATATCGTACCATGCACCGTACTCTAACTCAGTCCACTCCATACTCATTGCTCTTCGGAGCGGAGGCGGTCCTCCCCCTCGAAGTCGAAGTTCCAATCTTAAGAATGGCTGTTCAGCACGAGTTGACGGAGGAGGAAAATGTGCTCCTTCAGCTTGAAGAGCTCGACGCCCTCGAAGAAAAGAGGCTCGCGGTACAGCAAAATCTGGAGCTATACCGAGCCCAAATGTCACGGGCCTATGACAAGATAACCCATCTCCACACTTTCAAGAAAGGTGAATTGGTGTTGGTCCTCAAAAGACCGATCATCCCCAATCGACATGCCAATGGAAAATTCGAGCCAAACAAGGAAGGGCCATACGTCATCGAGAAAGTGTTTGACGGAGGATCCTACCAACTGATAAATGCCGAGGGAGAAAGGCCCTTGCCACCCATCAATGGCCGATATCTGAAGAAATACTACGCGTGAATTCTCCAAGTCGCAGGCGAATTGAGCACACAGGCCCTACGGTCTGGATCATACATCCTGCAAAACCGTATACAATCCACGGGCGTAAATGACCCCTATCTCTCCCAAGTCCTGCCGGTGAGACTACTTTTAAAGTCCCACCAGCGGCAAAAAAAAAGGTATGTCCACAAGTAAAACGGGCACGGATGAAAACCCGAAAGGGCTCCATGAGTAAAAACGGCAGGACTGCCGGCGAGTTTGTGAAAACCCGAACGGGCGCAAACTCATGAAAAGAGATAAAATACACTCGCAAAGTCCTTTTGACCTTGTGAGGAGAAAATCCCTGCGTGAGATCCTTACGACTCACAAAGGAGCAACACACTTAGCGATCCCTACGATTCCTAAGGAGAACATACACCTGCGAGATCCTCTCGACTCGTAGGGAGAAAATGCTTTAATGAGACCTTCACGGCTCATAAAATTGAAAAGCGTTAGGTGATAGGGATCTAAACCTGTCTCCTGAGCCATTGCTCTCCAACGAGCAACGACAAATGATGAGTCGCTCCTGGCATTTTGCTTCAGTGTTAGCGGTGCTGATGCCGACCCAAAAACCAAATCCCAAGTCCTCCCGGGGCAAATGATGAGTTGCTCATGGCATTATTCCAGTGCAGCAATGCTGATGCCAAACAAGATCCAAATTCCAAGTCCCTAAACGGCGAATGATGAGTCGCTCCTGGTACTATATTCCAGTGCAGCGATGCAGACGCCAACCAAAATCCAATTTCTCAAAATTCTCCCAGCCCTACAGTTAGTCCCCAAATTGACTACCGTATACAATCCACGGGCTCAAATAATTCTCATCATACCCATGCCCCACTGTAATCACCCGTCTAGCGGCCGATCTCCGCCCTTGGAATTATGCTCCATCTGGAAAGACCCACTCATGTGTCCTCACGATGCACGAGGAGAACAAACCTTGCGAGATCCTCTCGACTCGTAAGAAAACACCTTTGTAGGATCCTTACGACTCATAAGGGAAAAACAAGCTTGGGAGTCCTCACGACTCCTAAGGAGAAAATACACCTGCGGGATCCTTTCGACTCGTAGGGAGAAAATGCTTTTATGAGACCCTTACGGCTCTTGAAATTGAAAAGCCTTAGGTGATAGGGACCTAAACCTGTCTGCTAAGCCATCGCTCCCCAACAGGAAAAGGCAAATGATGAATTGCTCCTGGCACATGTACTTCAGTGTTAGCAACGCTGATGCCTACCCTAATCCCAAAATTCCTAACTCCAATCCAATAGACCCCTAAGTCTCTAAACTGGAAACAAATGACCTCTAAGTCGTTAAACTAGGAACATATGGCCTCTAAATCGTTAAACTAGGAACGAGGGAAATCCCCTTATAGCAAATGATGATTCGCTCCTGGTAGCATAATCCAGTGCAGCGGTGCTGATGCCAGACCAAAACCAAAATCCCCAAATCCTCTCATGGCAAATGATGATTCGCTTCTGGTACCATATTCTAGTGTAGCGATGCTGATGTCAACCTAAATCACATCAAATCAGCAAGTCAACTTCAACCCTGACACCGCAAGAAGCGAAGTAAGTCAAATCAAGCACCGACCGTCCACGTCGCTAAAATGGCAGTACCGACCGTCCAAGTTGCAAAAAGGCCAGCACTGACCGTCCACGTCGCTAAAAGGGCAGCACCGACCGTCCACGTCGCTAAAATGGCACCACCGACCGTCCAAGTCGCAAAAAGGGCAGAACCGACCGTCCAAGTCGCTAAAAGGGCAGCACCGACCGTCCATGTCGCTAAAAGGGCAGCACCGACCGTCCACGTCGCTAAAATGGCAGCGCCGACCGTCCAAGTCGCAAAAAAAGCAGCACCGACCGTCCACGTCGCTAAAAGGCCAGCACCGACCGTCTACGTCGCTAAAATGGCAGCACCGACCGTCCAAGTCGCAAAAAGGGCAGAACCGACTGTCCAAGTCGCTAAAAGGGCAGCACCGACCGTCCAAGTCGCTAAAAGGGCAGTATCGACCGTCCAGTCGCTAAAAGGGTAGCATCGACTGTCCAAGTCGCAAAAAGGTCAGAACCGACCGCCCACGTCGCTAAAATGGCAGAATCGACTGTCCAAGTCGTGAAAATGGCAGCACCGACCGTCCAAGTCGCAAAAAGGGCAGAACCGACCGTCCAAGTCACTAAAAGGGCAGCACCGACCGTCCACGTCGCTAAAAGGGCAGCACCGACCGTCCACGTCGCTAAAATGGCAGCACCGACAGTCCAAGTCGCAAAAAGGGCAGCACCGACCGTCCACGTCGCTAAAAGGGCAGCACCGATCGTCCACGTCGCTAAAATGGCAGCACCGACAGTCCAAGTCGCAAAAAGGGCAGAACCGACCGTCCAAGTCGCTAAAAGGGCAGCACCGACCGTCTAGGTCGCTAAAAGGGTAGCACCGACCGTCCAAGTCGCTAAAAGGGCAGCACCGACCGTCCACGTCGCTAAAAGGGCATCACCGACCGTCCAAGTCACAAAAAGGGTAGAACCGACCGTCCATGTCACTAAAATAGCAGCACCGACCGTCCAAGTCGTGAAAATGGCAGCACCGACCGTCCAAGTCGCAAAAAGGGCAGCACCGACCGTCCAAGTCGCTAAAATGGCAGTATCGACCTCCACGTCGTTAAAACGAGAAGCAGATCAAGTCGACCTTCACGCGAAAGAAAATCCATCAATTTCGTGCACACAACCCACATATGTGGTGTGCACTTATTGATGGGGGGCAATTTGTTGAGGTCAAAATTTACACCCCAGTTGGCCAAGTCAAAATCAAAGTCAACTCCAAGCCAAGGGGGCCCAAGCCCAGGTCAAGTGGGCTAATGCCCGGGTCGAGCCCGAACACGAAGTGTCCGACCTTCCGCCATGCCAAAATAAAAATTTTGTAATAAATAATTTTGGTGTATTTCCATTTTTTATTTTTTGAATAAATGTAAGAAAAATGGGCATAAAGCCAAATTTTTGTAAAGCCCATGGCTTATGTGCAAAAAGAAATAGCACATGAGGTATGGGATAGGCAAAATGCCATTTTTGTAAAGCCCAAAGAGCTATGTGTAAAGTGTATAGCCTATAAAGGCAAAAATAATGAAAATATCTCAACAACTTTTTTCTCTCTCCCAAAAAGAATCAAGATCTGTGATCTTTTCCTTCCTCAAGGTTCTAAAACCTTCTTTTTTCTTTGGAATTAAATCAAGAGTTTTACTCTTCCTTTTCCAAAACTAAATAGTTTTTCACCACAAAACCCACAAAGGGGAGCTTGGATCTTCCATCAGATCTTAAAAATAAGAGATTTTTAAAATCTCACACCTCTTGTTATCCAAGAGCCGACCAACAGAGGAGGAAGAAAGAGACCCATCTCCAAAGACCCCACTTTGGGGAAGATCCAGGGCTCAAGGAGAGAAGCCTCTTCATCATCTTTAAAAATATCTTAGAAGTTTAACTACTCATACACACACACACACACACACAATAATAAGTATTTCTTTCTGGGAGTACAACTCCCAGTGTAGGGACCAAGTCGTCGCCCAAAGCGCGAGCGTCCAAGCGTCCACGTGCCTGGCACGTGAGGCGCTAGTGCCCAAGGCGTTAGCGCTCGAGCGCCCACTTTCTTGGTACGTGTGGCGCCAGCTCCCGCGTGCCTGGCATATGTTGCACTAGCGCCCACTTTCCTGGTACGTGTGGCGCCAGCTCCCGCGTGCCTGGCATATGTTGCTCTAGCGCCCAAAGCGCTGGCGCCCGAGCGCCCAAAGCGCTGGCGCCCGAGCGCCCGCGTGCCTAGCACGTGAGGCGTTGGCGCCCAAAGCGCCAGCACCCATGGCGATAGCGCCAGCGCCCGAGCGCCTAAGCATCCGCGTGCCGCGCACGTGAGGCGCTGGCGCTTTCTCCCACGCATCCTTTGGATGCCCTTTCCCTACACACACACACATACACACATACTCTACAACACCGTCCCCCGTTAGAACTCTGCAAGGCCCCCGATATATCCAAAACCCTTTCAAAACACAACACTGCACATTGAGTTCGCATGACCAGTTTAACCCGTCAATCGGAGGTTCTCTCGCTCCAAATGCGAGGGGTAATTAACGACAGCTTATTCCGCGGCTGCCGGAGATTCGGATCCCCACAATTAATAAACCCTTTCCTACCCTAGGCAGGGGGAATCTGTACTGCGGCTGACCAGCGCGCGCGTATTCCCTTCTCAATAGGGTGATAAAAAACACCCTACAGATTCTGGCACGCCCGGTGGGTCATTTCTCTCCTCCCATATCTCGGGTCAAGTGTTCATGTGAACTCATTTAACATATATACCGATATTTGTACTGAAATAATGTTTTACATGTATACTTGAACCTGAACCTGAATACCGGAACCATATCAACATACAAAAATGACTTGAGTTGATCGAACCATGGCTATAACTTGACTTGATTACATGTCTACTTGTTTACATCCTGAACCTGATTACAGGAACAACTTGTATCCATGGTCTCGGCAAGTCTGATAATTATAATCTATACAATACATTACGGGGTTAAAGAGGTAAATTGGTACGGAATGTATTAGACATGGAACGAGATGGTCACTAAAAGACACCTACATGAACTCTCGTTCCGTTGTCCCGTGGGTTTTGACGGGGCCTTGTACTACATTTTACCTTAGTCCACGGAGCATGTTGGACTCCTCTCGTATACACTAATGCCTTCTGTACCAAGCTACAAACAACTACGTTAGAATAATAAACTGATACCTGTATAACTTAACAGTTTCCTTCCACATTACTTGTTGTATTCCTGTCTTTCTTTTGGGACTTACCGAGCGCTAGTTCGCTGACAACATTCCTGTCTTTTCTTCCTTTGGAATGTTCATCAGGAGGAGCGGACTCTCTTGCGATCGATCCTAGCCAGGAGGACGTGGACCAGTTCACCGAGCAGCAAGACTTTTAGCTTTTCCTTGTACTTACTTTTCATTTCATATGACGCTGTTTAAGCATTGCTTTATATCTTTGTACTTTCTTTTTCAAAGCAGTGTATTGTAAAGATGAATGTTAATAAAAGTTGTTGTTCATTTTATATCTCTTGTCGTTTCTTATGCATTTTATATTTTGCTTATTTATGCTTAACGTATTTATTTCTGAGTAAATACGTCGCGTGCCTGCCACGTCTCCATCTCCGTACACTGGGAAGCGGGGCGTGACAGGTTTTGTGTTGGCAGCCCATGTAGGTCCAGTTCTGCATGGAATCTTAAGCAATATATATCACACGAATTATAAGAATCGGCAACTATACATTCTTTACATTTCAAATTCCTTGAATCTATCCTAACCTTTCTTTTTCTATCAAGGTCATGAATTCACCGAACAACACGAGTACCAACGTTAATGGAAACACCCCACCACCTACTCTACCACCACCACCTACCGTTGCAACTCCTATCAACGAGCAAACGGTACTGCTTGATGCAATCAAGAGTCTCCTGGAGGGTCAACAGTAGCATACTGCTATTCTCATGCACCGTCCAGAAGCTGAGGCACCCGGAGTCAAACAATTCCGGGCACTGTACACGAAACATTTCTCTGGGAAAAAGAGCCCACTAAAGGCAGAAGAATGGGCTCAGTCTATCGAAGATGACCTGGCAGCAGCACAAGTGCCAGAGATTGCTTGGGTGAGAGTTGCAAAGCTGCAACTAACAGATAACGCCAGAGTCTGGTGGAAGGCTGAAGAAAGCCGACTCGCCCAACCGATTGAATGGTGGATATTTCGTGATATGTTCGATGCAAAATACTTTCCCGAGACTACCCGTTTCGACATGGAACAGCTGTTCGTCCACTTACAACAAGGCTCGATGTGTAGCAAATCTGTGGATGAATACGATGCTGAGTTTACCATGCTTAGCAGGTAAGATATGTCTCAATATTCAATTTCCTGATATCACATACTGCACTGCCAACACAAGGTCCTAACATGTTCGCAGCACACCTTATCCCGACTGCTGAGATCCGGGCACGAAAATTTCAGTAAGGGTTGGACTCGGAAATCCAAGCTGCACTAGCCACAGGGGATTTTCGAACCCATGATCTTGCACTGAAGGCCGCCCGACGCTATATGGCAGCGGTGAAGAAGAAGGGCAGACCTTAGACTACCGGTGTGAAACGCCCTGCCACTAAGATGACAGGAGGAGCCTCTTCCTGGCTAACTTTTGCACCCAGGAGACCGAAAGTAACCTTTAACTGGCCCAGTCCAGCCTTTTGCTTCTACTGCAAGAGGAACGGACACCTGGCGAAAGACTACAGGCGTGCGAATGGCCTGTGTTTGGTTTGTGGCGCATCCACTCACGCCATCGGAGTTTGTCCATATCGTCTCAACCCAGCTTCAGCTCCTAGACCCGCAATCACCGTTCCGCAGCGGCCAGCTATTCAAGCTCCTGTACCTCGTCCTACTCTCCCTGCACCACTTCCACGTGGACCCCCAGCACAACCTCCTCATCAATTTCATCAGGCCCAGAAGAACATGCCTCAAGGGCAGAAAAATACGCCCCAAGGACAGAGGAATGTGCCTACAGCAAGGAGGAATGTACTCCGACATCAGGCTTTCACCATGACGGTTGAGGAAGCCAAGGCGACTGGCCAATTCATCACCGGTATTTCCTAATCTCTTTATATCTTTTCAAATCCTTGTAGATCACCCTATATTTTCCCTGTATCTGAAACCAACCTCACACAACTTAGGTACTATACTAGTAGCCATTCTTCCTGCACTCGTACTGTTCGACACTAGAGCGTCACACTGCTTCATGTCGCAACGATTCGTGAGAACGCATGCGATTCCCATGAAGCCACTCATTTCAAGCTAGAATGTCAGTTCCGGGAATGGAGTATTAAAGGAAACTATGGAATTGGATCAGTGTTCAGTTGTAGTTTGCGGATGAGGATTCTACGTGAATTTCAAAGTACTGGACATCCCAAATTTTGATGTTGTGTTGGGCATGGACGGGCTGGGAGTTTTCTATGCTATAATTGACTGCCGTCAAAGGAGGGTAGTATTTGAGATACCAGATCATCCAGTTTTTTACTTCAAGAGTGGAGATAGAACTTTGGAGCTAGGAAGATACCGTGCTAAACCGAAGGATGCTGAAGTGTTTACTCTACCGGCGGAAGAAGAAAAGACAAAGGTAGTTCGAGAGTTCGAGAATGTGTTCCCTGAAGATATAACAGATTTGTCCCCCGATCGAGCTCTTGAATTCAGCATTGACTTAGTACCTGGTGTGCAACCGGTAATCAAAGCTCTGTACCGGTTAAGTCCTGAAGGATTGAAGGAGATCCATACTCAGTTGGATGAACTTCTGAAGAAAGGTTGGATTCATCCCAGTACTTCAAGTTGAGGACCTCCAGATTTGCTTGTGAAGAAGAAAGAAGGTTCATACAGAATGTGTGTAAATTACCGAGCTTTGAACGATGTGACAATAAAGAACAAGTATCCACTATCGCGCATCGATGATCTTTTCATCAGCTAAGTGGGTCTTGTGTATTCTCAAAGCTAGATCTTCGTACGGGTTATCATCAGGTGAAGGTCAAAAAGTCTGATATTCCTAAAACGGCGTTCAAGACTCGCTATGGTCATTACAAATATCTTGTGATGCCATTTGGAATGACCAATGCACCTGCTATATTCATGAATCTGATGAACCAAGTTTTCCGAGAGTACTTAGACAGCTTCGTTGTTATTTTCATCAACGACATCCTGGTGTATTCAAAGAATCGGAAAGAGCATGCCGAGTATTTACGGATTGTCCTGGAGACATTGTGACAGCATCAACTCTATGCCAAGTACAGCAAGTGCGAATTTTGGCTAGTCCAAGTCGTATTTCTCGGACATATTGTTTCAGGTGAAAGAATCTCGGTAGATCTAGCTAAAGTGTGAGTTGTCAGTGAATGGCCAACACCAAAGACTATGAAGGATATTCGAAATTTCTTGGGTTTAGCAGGATACTACTAAAGATTCATTGAAGGTTTCTCGAAGATTGCAACACCCTGACCAAGCTCACACGTAAGGATGAAGTTTTCGTGTGGTCAGAAGCATGTGAACAAGTTTTTGTAGAACTCAAATCAAGATTAATTTCTGCTCCTATCCTTGTAATACCGGATCAATCTGGAGGTTTCGTCGTATATTGTGATGCGTCCGGTAAAGGATTAGGATGTATTCTACACCAGCATGGAAAAGTTGTAGCTTTTGCATCAAGATAGCTGAAACTTCATGAGCGCAACTATCCAACACATGATTTGGAGTTGGCAGCCGTTATCTTTGCACTTAAGATTTGGCATCATTATCTTCTTGGAGAACGAGTGGATATATACACTGACTATAAGAGTCTGAAGTATGTATTTACTCAGAAAGAATTGAACATGCGATAGAGAAGATGACTAGAACTCATGGCGGACTTCAACATCAATCTACAATATCATCCTGGAAAGGTGAATGTAGTTCCTGATGCACTTAGCCGCTAGCCATTAGTAATGAATCTCACCGCTTAGTGGAAGCTACAGCAGGAATTGCACGGGATGAAGATCGAGGTAGTTATACCAGGTAACGCTTCATATGTGATGAACTTATAAGTCCAGTCTATGTCACGCCCCACTTTCCAGTGTACGGCGAAGTGGACACGACGAGGTCCGCTACGTATGTACTCAGAAGTACATACGCTAAGCGTAGCTAAGCAATATAAAATAATCACAAGAGACAAATGATATTAAAATAACAGCAACATTTATTAATAACATTCTTTGTACAATACATAAAATGAAAATACAACTGGAATGAAAAAGCAATGCCTAAACAGTGGCATAACAGAAATGAAAAATACTGGAAAGAACAAGGTACAATTATCTAGAGTTCTGGGTCTTCTTGGAACTGCTCCAAATCTTCACCGGTGGGCTCGATCTCAGCTTGGTCCAACGCACCTGACGACATTCAAAGAAGAAAGAAATAGAATGTCGTCAGCGAACAGGTCGCTCGGTTAGTCCCAAAGAATAAGAAGAATGAGAATGACAGAGTAACAGTATTTTCTAAAGTATTATATTGTTGAATATTATGGAACATTGTTTAACGCTATTGTTTTGTAGCTTGGTACAGAAGGATGCCAGTGTATACGAGGGGGGTCTCTATATGCTAGAGATCAGGGCAAAAGGAAAATACAAGGAACCGTTATGCCGCGGTACAACAGCAATAGGATTCAGGTTAGGTGTCTTAATCTGACCACCTCGTGCCACCTTTAACACCTTCCGTACCAATCTACCCCTTTAAACCCCGTAGTGTTTTAACAGTAATGTGGTATTGGAATATGTAAGTTGAGTGACTGACCAAAACCATGATATCAGTAAACATGTTGCAACTGTGTAATCAGGTAAATGGAATATCAGGATAATGGATGAATATCCATGGTTTGATTCAGTCAAAATGAATATATTGTTAACTGGATTCCTGGATTCATGTATTCAAATTGTATTGGAATATAAAAGAATATAGATTGACTTGAATCATATTCAAGTCAGAAATTAGTCAGACTCTAACCCGAGTCAGACTAAAAGAAAGATAAATTTGAAGTTCAATATCAGTTAGGGGCCTTATTGTAATTTGTGAAACTTGAGGGGGTTTTATGTAAAAAGTACTTTTGTATAGTTTTCAAAATACACCTCAAGTATTTAATAATCGTCTTTATTGTTATAATAAATGTGAATTTTATTTGTGTTATTCTAGTGAATATATCATAATAAAAGTATTAATTGTTTTATATGAAATTCATGGTATTTTAGTATAACTTTTAATCTTGTAATTTTTTAGGAAAATGTGAAAAATTTCATATTATAATAAAATAGGTGTTTAAATGATAATTATATATATATTAACACATGAATAATTTTTAAATGAATATTTTATTTTCAAAAATCTCATTTTCCTTAATTATCGTATTTTAAACCTTTCGAGACCGAATGCTCCTTGCGGAGGTCTGAATCTCGCACTACTAGCCTGCGGGTGCACGATGAACCGTACTATCCCTAACAGGTTCCCCAAAAGTGGGTTGTAGCGGCGCTTTGCTTAGGTTTAACAAATACTTTTCATTTGGGAAAACGGTTTTACAAATATGGGGTATTTAATTGCAAAAAGTATAGTTTTCCGTATTTTAGTTGTTAGGGTTTCCTAAGCCAACTAGCCTACTTCTAAGGTCTAAACGATAAGTCATTAGAAGACTCAAATCGCCTCTTCACCGCCAATTGTGGCCAGGTAAGTACAAGTGAGGAGGGAGGGATCCGCTCACGAATCGTGAGACGGGCCTTTTAAAGTTACCCAAGCTCACTTGCCTAGCCTAGATACCACAAAGTCAGTTTAGATAAACGATCGATGTCCATGACCAATCGTGATTGTTAGTTATATGTATGCCCTAGAGGCCATTACTGTACATAGGATGTATATTGTAGTGGATGCTGGGACATATATAGGGAGGACTTTCTTGCTCGACATGATAGTATGCTATCTGGTTGCTCTTTACCTTAACGTGTACACAGATTGTCTCTCAATTACATGTTGGTAAAGCCCTTAGGATATGTACTTGACTACCTGGACTATGATGCGGATCATACTAGTGGGGACATGGTAGTCCATAAGTACATCCTTCAAAGTCCCTAGTCGTGGGTGTATCGAGACGGGGCATCGATATACCAGAGTAGACTAGCGTGTACCTTCTCGACCCATACAGATGGGCGATGGATGATCCCATATCCATTGGTGTTTGACATCAGAGGAGATATACGGGTGCTCAGTAGAGACTGGGTACACTGGACGGACTCGCCGAGAACTCCCAGATGGTATTATACCTCACGTCAGATGGCAGTTCTCTGGTGACACTGGTACAGAGTAGTCTGTTGACCCGAGATCGTCATAGAGTCTTGTGTGGTTCCCACTGTGCTTTGATTTCCATCTTACCACGTCCAAGAGGGCGTGCAAAACGGTGGTTTTTGGGTACAGTCCCGAGTCACATGGAGACAATGAGCGATAGGAGGGGATTCGTCTCTCCCGGTATAGGGAGTTGATGTTGCGCTGTGTTCGATTGGCTATAACAGGAAATCCCTGGCCAGGGTTGCTGAGATTTACTGGTAAGTGTTACCAGTAGTTTCTCGAATAGTTATAGACCTCATATCGACATGACTTATCGAGCTATTGGGGTCTGACGTTTACCACCCCTAGGCGAGATATGCGACATATCAGACGATTAGACCGGACTGTACGGTAGTGTTACTGGTCGGATTCACTGGAGTGTGAGCGGGCTTGCTCGTCGATCTTCAGATCGCTCAATACCCAAGTGGCCGTTACGTTTAGCAGACCGCTTGCGGCTTGTGGGTGCTTGATATGATCATCACCTGCTGCCGGCGTATTGACGAGTCTTTAGAGTCCTACACAGAGGTTTCCTGGCTCAAGCGAAACGAAATAGGAGCGCATATGAGATATGTGCGGGACCGAGAGTAATGCGTGTATGTGATACCGTATTTCATTCTCGCGATCAATGTGTCGAATGGTTGTATGCGATATAACCTAGTTATCGATTCAAGCGTTGATTCGATAAGCCGATACATTGTATACTAGTCGGTTGTGTGCGACATGACCGGATCATTGAATCAAGTGTTGATTTAATGATTTAATGCATATTTATATATTTGATATATTACTTTGCATCAACTAGTATCGGTTTACTTAAGATGGATTTTCTCACTCGGATGTGCGCATTGTATATGCGATATACTTTTGTGCACTTGATTGTATCATGTTTGATGATGCATATCTTTATGGTTAAGTGTAAAGATTTAAGCCATGGTTAAGTGGATATTTAGGGTTTTACTTATTCATTTATTAATCCTTTTATTTTTGGAATAAGGAAAAGAAGTGAGAGAAAAATGATGGCTTATTTTGTTTGCAACATGAAGCTTCATGAAGCTTTCATGAAGTGACCATTTTTGTCTCATCTCCTTTACCCTAACCATTCTTTAACCTTGGTCAATTCTCTACACTTAACTTAGGTTAATATTATGATAAGAATAAATTTATTATTCTTTTCATAATAATCTCATCATATCATTTCTTCTTCTTCTTCCTTCAACAAAAAGAAGAAAACTTTTTCTTCATCAATGGTGAATTGAGCAAACAAGTGAGAAATCCAAATCTAAAGTCTACCCACTTCCTATTTCTTCATCCTCTACCTCTTGCCAAGTAGTAGAGTGTGTTTCCTTCACAAGTTTTTGGACTTGGTGAAGTTGGAGCTTGATTTAGCGATGCCTCGACGTAGATCATCTTCGGCATGGACATCGACGACCTAGCCCGTCCATTCTCCGATGAAGCCGACGCTAGAGCCCGGATTTGATTTGGATAGCGGAGAGGACCTCATCTCGGAGCCGTGGAGGTGGAGGACCGGATCTACAAAGGTTGTATTTCCATATCTCTTAGTTAAGTGTTAACTAGTTAGCTTTTTCGCCTAGTTTTCTAGCAAACGATCCGTAGTCGGGTCTCTCGGCACCTAGAATTTTTGAAAATGGCATGTTCGATGCCTTGTGAGACCTCACTAGAGTGCCTAGGAACCCTACAGTGCTTTCATTTTATTAAAAGATTTTACTTAGAAATGTTTACAACTTAAAGCTTTCAATAAAGGTTATAAAGATTATGGTATTTTAGTGAAAAGTCCTGTAATTTCATATTCTGTATTTTTGATATTTATCAATTAGGGTTATATTGAGTGTGTGTAGGGGTAGGTCATTACCCCGTGACTTATATTAATTTTTGGTGAAGTTTAAAGGTAAAACATGCTATGTTAAACTTAAAGGTATTATAGCGCAAGAATACGGTATTCGAAAACGTTATCATTTTATGTGTGAAATTTCATTCAAAATGGGTTCTACAAGTTTAGTGATCAAGATAAACCTATTTAGGAGTGAGGGAAATAATTAAACTAAGAAAAATGAACTTCATGGTATTTTTATGAAAAGAGTACGGTTTTGCAAAGAACTTATCATTTCATGTGAAAAAGTTTGATTAAATTGGTTTATGGGTGATTAATAGTCAACATGAATATGGGTAGATAGTATGTATTAGGTGACAAGTGGAAATTTATAGAAAAACCGAATCGGAAATCGGTTTGTCCGATTTCTGTCGGGTTCCAAAAAGTCGTATTTTTATACTTATAGAAAAGAGAGATAGAGGGGTTGGGACTTACGGTTTGGACAAGCTAAGGAAGCTAAGGGATGTGGTGGTTGTCGATTCGTCGAAAACGTCGCGAAGGTTCTGATCCGGTCGCCGGAATCCGTCGTCGATTTCGGCAGCGCTTCGCTTCTCGCTCTTCGTACCGAGTTCTCGAGAATTTGGGAGAGTAGACTTAGAGTGGTGAGGTGAAATGGTAGAGGGTAGGGGTCTTTATATAGGGCTAGGCTAGGGTTAGGATAAAAAATATTAAAAGAAAATATAAAAAAACATTAAAAATTCATTAAAAATCATTAAACCTAGGAGTAAAAGGGATTTATTGGCCAAATGAAAACCGATCCAGGTATAATAAGTGTGCAAGAGGTTTGAACAAGTCAAGAGCCAACTTTTCTCAGTTGGTGACTCGGTCGTCCGGCCAAGTCCGGCCGGCGGCGCCGGACCGAGTCGGCCGAGTCGCCGGCCGGCGGCACCGAGTCGGGCCGAGTCAAGGGTCCAATGGCCGGGGGTTTTCCTGAGGAACAACTTAGTATTTTTACTTTTTGTTGTCCAGTACATATTTTGGGAGTTATGGCCTTTTTACCGTTGACTTCCAAAAAAAAATAAAACAAAATAAATACAAAAATAATGTGGGGCATGGGATTTGAACTCCGGTGGCTTGGTTCAGCAGTGCAAGGTATTACCAATGAGCTACAAGCTCCTTCTTGTAATTATTGTAAGGAATTAGATAATTAAATTGTTTCCAGCAACATTAATACTCCCAGTATACACTATATTTAAAGCAAATTTTTGGTATACAAAATTGGAGTTGTTACAGTCTACTCTTGTCAATCAGATCAAAGCAACTCAAACAAATGATGCCAAACTACAAAAGATCCGAGAACAAGTAGAAAGTGGACTTCGAACCGACTTCATCATCCACGAAGATGGATCTTTGAGATATGGAAGTAGATTGTATGTACCACAAGGTCCTATTCGAAAAGAGTTGATTATAGATGCTCACAGCTCTCCATACTCAGTACATCCCGGTGGTATAAAAATGTATAAGGATCTACGGCAACACTACTTGTGGCATGGAATGAAGCTCGAAGTAGCCAGAAGCGTAGCCAAGTGTTTGGTGTGTTAGCAAGTGAAGATTGAACATCACAGGACTGCTGGTCTACTTCAGCCGTTACCAATCCCAGAATGGAAATGGAAGCACATTACCATGGACTTCGTGAGTGCCCTTCCTCGCAGCACGAAGGGTAATAACGCAGTATGGGTTATTGTGGATCGACTCACCAAGTTAGCTCACTTTATTCTCTTTCGAGTTGGCCAATCTACCGAGACGTTTGCAAAGAAGTACATGAAGGTAAGCATGAATCTAAAGTAAGATTTAACCTCAAAGTGTACTAGTTTTTGATACCCATGAACTCATGCAGGAGATCGTGAGATTACATGGAGTACCAGTTTGCATTGTCTCCGATCGTGATACCAGATTTCGATTGCAATTTTGGCAAAGTTCGAGCAAACAATTCAGATTCTGAAGCCCATGAACAAATCTGAACTTCAGCATGGTTTACCATCCACAAACGGACGGACAGTTCGAGCGAACAATTCAGATTCTGAAGGACAAGCTAAGAGCTTCTATGTTAAACTTCAAAGGTTCGTGGGAAGATCACCTACACCTTGTGGAGTTTTTATACAACAACAGCTATCAGGCGAGTATTGGAATGACACCATTCGCAGCACTCTATGGACAGAAGTGTCGTTCACTATTAAGTTGGGACGATATCGAAGATCGTGAACTCCTTGGACCAGAGATGATCGTGGCAACTGTGGACGTAGTTCGCATGATCATGAAAAGAATGTGCATAGCCCAAGACCGAAAGAAGTATTGGGCTGATGCAAAGCGGCAACACCTGGAGTTCCAACCCGGAGACCATGTTTTTCTAAAGATCTCTCCAAATAGAGGAGTGATCCGCTTTGGCAAGAGGGGTATGTTAAGTTCGAGATACATAGGACCGTTCGATATCTTAGAACGAGTTGGAGAAGTGGCATATGGTCTAGCACTTCCACCCTCATTGGAAGGAGTGCAAAACGTGTTACACATATCCAAGCTTCAAAGATATGTGAGCAACCCCAGCCATATCCTCGATCTCTCTGAGCTCACTGTACAGACAGACCTAACTTGTGAGCAACAACCCATTGAAATCCTGGACTGAAAGATAAAGACATTACGGAACAAGGAAGTAAACTTGGTCCGAGTGATGTGGAGAAAAGATTTGCCAGTAGAATCAACGTGGGAACGAGAATATGACATGTGTGCAAGATACCCTCACTTATTTATACATTAGTCCTTATGTAATTGTAAATTTCGAGCATGAAATTTTTATAAGGAGGGTAGAATGTAACGACTCTGAATTTACTGCACAAAAATTTTCAGTTTAATGTACAGAAAGGAGTTTGAAGCCTGAGTACAATTTATAAGTAATTTTTGTTAAGAACAGCAAGAAGCAACTTGTAGCTCACTGGTAAAGCCTTGCACTGCTGAGACGTAGCCCCTATGTTCGAATCCCATCAAACACATTATATTTTTTTTTCTGATTTTTCTTTTAAACTTTTTGGAAGTCTAAAAGTTCACACGTGCAATGCACATAAAAATGAAGGGTCTAAAGAAATAAACATGTACAAAAAGGTATTAATACAGAGATGGACACGTGCCATCAATCCACCGGCATCACCTTTCAAATCGACCGACGAGATCACTCCTAGGGCCGGCGCCGATGGTCCAACCGTGGGTAATGGTGCCCGGGCTTTGCACACTTGTCGTTTCCCCTACCCCTAACTCCCCTGCACTATTTGATTACTCTGCAATCAAACAGAGACCCCTCAATTCCCCATTTATCATCTTTTTAATGCATTTTAATTCATATTTTTAATTCCAAAACTCAAATTCCAACCTATAAATACTACACCATATTCTAGATCTTCCTCATTCTGAAAATTATAGCCAAAATTCTCAAAGTTTTCAAAGTACAAGAAGAGTATAAGTGGAGTTAGCAAGAGATCATCTTCTGGCGAGTATCGAAGCAAGCTCCGGCTACTCCGCGACGTCACGACGACAACCCCCTATTCCTACACTTTCCTTCTAACCACTTCACTTGTAAGTCCCACCCTATCCCTCTCTTTTTTGTTGAAAAGTTCTCTTTTTGCAAACATGTCGGTAAGTGAAGTTAACACCGGCCTTTTATTCTAAACCCTAAAAAGCTCACTTGTTCTTTCATATTTTTCATCCATATTCTTACACCATATTTGTAATCATATAACTAATGGTTAGAACAAACTTTCACTTTAAAATATCATGAAATCTAACTTTAAATCAACTTTTACATTAAAATACTATGAACTTTGTCTCTACCATATTTAATTGTTTTGCTTAATTATACCTTTAGAAAACTTCACGGGATAATGACCTACCGCTCACCTACACACATGTTTCCATAGCACGATACCCTGTGAGCATATTTTTGGTTACGATTACAATATTTCATTAAAATACCATGTATTATAAAAAACGGTTTTCTTTTAAAATTGTATTTTAAATTTCTTTGCAAATAAGCCTCTACAACCCTTTTTAGGGGACCCTCTATTGGATGGTGCAGATTATCGCATATCCTTAGGCTAGTAAAGCGAGATGCAGACCTCCTCACGGAGCATTCGGTCTCAAAAGGTTTTTAATACGATTTTTAAGAAAAATGAAATTTTCTACTTAATAATCAAAATCAATTTTTATTAATTATATAAATATTACAAATCCATATATTTTCAAAATATAATAACTTATATTTTTAAATAAAAGAATTACAAGTTTCAATATAATACCATCAAGATATCAATACAAGACAATATTACAGTAAAATATCATGAACTATTCAAGTTAAGCTAATTATCACTAAAATACCTCAAATCTCTAAACTTCCCTAAATAATATAATTAATTTCTCGAGATTATTTTGAAATTATATGTTAAAAATATTTTTCATAAAACCTCCTCGAGCTATATAAAACACAGTTAAGAATTTTAATAAATATAGGTTTAAGCGGGATCAATTCTCTTGAGCCTCAGGAAGTTGGAAAAAGTGAGTGCTTGCCTATTTAAGGTAGACAACTTAACGGAGTTATCAATGGTAATTGTCTTGGAAAAAGGCACAAATCTTGCCGTCCATATGCAGCAGTTACCGATAACTCCCGAATCTAATTCAGGATGAAAATCAGTTCTAAGTGTCTGACTCAAGTCTGGGTCTAAATCAAACTTGAATTCAATCCAAACTAGAATCTAATTCAAACATGAATCCAAACTCTAACATGTATATTCACCGCCGAAAACAGAGACGGACCGCGCAGGATCGTCTTGCCTGAATTTAGGGGCATATGCTATTTGGATTTATCCGTCCACTTCTCCGAAGATACCAAGTTGATTTATAGCACCGTATATCAGAGGTTTGGACGGATGCGGTCGTTGTACCAGACTTTGTCAGATTCCTCCTCGTTTGTGAGGGGTTTTTGATTGTGGGGACGCTCTTCTCTGTAGGTGCAAGCCCCTGCAGTTAATTACGTTACTGCATCGCGATAACCACTTTCTCCTGCTTCGAAGGTTCACTTCGTGTCGTGTGTGTTTGTTTTATTTTTGGTTGCCCGTGGATTGTATACGGAGACTAATTTATGTCATCGCTCGTAGGGCGTGGATTAGTCCGAATCCGTATATCTTAGATTTGGGTTTGGGTTGATTTAAGGATCGTTAATCTCGTTTGAGATTAAGATCAACTTAAATTTTTGTTAAGGATACGTTAGTCCAATTTGAGACTAAGAGCTACTTAACGGGGTTTTAGGATCATTCAGATCCAACAAAAGAGCATTTGGACTCCATTGTTTTTGTTTAAGGACGTTACGGTCCGTTATTAGTTTAAGAACATTTCGGTCCGTAGATCACCATTTTTGAGGTGAGGATTTTAGTTTGAGGACGTTACGGTTCGTAGATCACCCTTTTTGAGGTTAGGGTTTAGTTTAGAGACGTTTCGGTCCGTAGTAGTTTGAGAACATTACGATCCGTAGATACCCCTTTTTGAGGTGAGGATTTAGTTTAAGGACGTTTCGGTCCGTAGAGTTTAGTTTAAGAACGTTACGGTCCGTAGATCACCTTTTTTGAGGTGAGGGTTTAGTTTAAGGACGTTTCGGTCCATTGTCGCCATTTTGGAGGGAACGTTTAGTTTAAGAACATTTCGGTCCGTAGTAGTTTGAGGACGTTACGGTCCGTAGATCACCCTTTTTGAAGTGAGGGTTCAGTTTAAGGACGTTTCGGTCCGTAGAGTTTAGTTTAAGGACGTTACGGTCCGTAGATCACCATTTTATGCCCGTGTATTTGTTACATGGCGGGATGTACGGCGATGATGCGGGATACACCCATTTGGTATGGTTTGGTTTAAGGTGTGCACGTCAGCTTGGAAAGTGCATCTAAGAGCAGTTGGTTGTCGGGACCCGCCACCTCTATGAAGACGTTGAGGAATTACAACGACATGCATCAGAGGTATGGAGAGATGTACCCTTGAACCAATTCCTGTGTCTGAGGGAAGAGATCATGGTGGACCATCTATGAATCATTACCTATTTTTGGGGGACTAAGATTAACTTAGGAAATATAGGATGGACATCATTTTGGATGTCATGAGTCATGTTTGGGAAGCAATGAACCCAATGGCTCAGTTGATCTGAACTTGGACTTGACCCACTCAATTTTCTTTTATTTGAAAGAAGTGCTAAGTACTGGTTTGGGCTCAGTCCCCTTTTTCTTGCAAAAAGTGCTGAGCACTCATGTGAGTTCTGACGCTCACACTTTACTCTCTCTCTTTTTTTGTCTCTATATGGAGTGCTAAGCACTCTTCATGGCGCCCACGTGCGAAGCACGCGAGGCGCTAGGAGTTGAATGATGAGTGTCAAGCACTTTATGTTCTGTGGCGCCTACATGAGGGTCATGTGAAGCGCTGGGCGCTGAGCGCCAACCACTGAGTGCTAAGCACTCTTTATTTTATGGCGCCCATGTGAGGGGCACGTGGGGCGCTGGTCGCCGCCCACTGAGTGCTAAGCACTCCCGAGTTCTCTCTCTTCTCTTTTTCTTTGAATGATCCATAAGATATTTATCTAATTTTATTTACCTAAAATTTCCAAGAAGAGATTTCTTCTTCCTTGAGAATTTAATTCTCTGTTCTTTCAAAACTTTCTCATTTTTTTAAAAGCTTATGGGGGGGTTCCTCTGTGTTAGACTTGATGTCTTGGGTCCTTTATATAGTAGAGGCAAATCTGTTGATTAGTTAAAGAAACCTCTTATTGAGAGTAATTGATTTGGGGATTTTACCCACCATTGAATCTTTGATCTAAGAGCTTCTGTTTTACAGAAGGTATTTTTCTTGTTCTTAACAAGATTAAGGAAATATTTTCCCATACAGAATTTATATTGTAGATCGGTGATTCTTTAATCACCATTGGATTTTAAATCCAACAGCACTCCGTTTTACAGAGAGTAATTTTTCTTATTTAGAAAGATTTGAGGAATATTTCCTCAACAGAATTTAATTTTGCATTCTGATAATTTATCGTCTCCGTTGGATCTTTGATCCAACGGCCATATTTAACAGAGAGTAGAATTTAATTCTACTAGGCGTCGGCGCTCACGTGCTATGCACGTGCGGCAATAAGAGTTTTTAACTCTGGCGCTGGCGCCCTCGCGGCAGACACGTGAGGTGCTGCCTCTTTAGTTTTGAATAAAGCTTTGCTCTTTTATTGAGTTTTTAACTCTGGCGCTGGCGCCCTCGTGGCAGACACGTGAGGCGCTGCCTCTTGAGTTTTGAATAGAGCTTTGCTCTTTTATTGAGCCGCTTGTAGGGCAATATTGAAGGTTGTGGTGGCTGCTTAAGAACACGTTTAGATCCCTGTAGCTTAAGTCTTTGGAATCTTATGAGCCTTGAGGGTCTCATAAGAGGGTTCTCCTTACGAGTCGTGAGGATCTCGCAAGTGTAATTTCTCCTTAGGAATCGTGAGGGTTCCTAAGTGTGTGGCTCCCTTGTGAGTCGTAATAATCTCACGCAGGTGGTTTCTCCTTACAAAGTCGAGAGGACCTCGCAAGTGTCTTTCAACGAGATTGCGCCCTTTCGGGTTTTCACAAAACTCGCCGGTAGCCATGCTGTTTTTACTCACGGAGCCCTTTCGGGTTTTCATCCGTGCCCTTTTGCTTATGGACATACCGTTTTTTCTCTCTCTCTTTTTTTTCTCTTTTTTTTATTCTAACGAGATTGCGCCCTTTCGGGTTTTCACAAAGCTCGCCGGTAGCCCTGCTGTTTTTACTCACGGAGCCCTTTCGGGTTTTCATCCGTGCCCATTTTGCTTATGGACATATCGTTTTCTTCTTTTTTTTTTCTTTTTTTTATTCTAACGAGGTTGCGCCCTTTCAGGTTTTCACAAAACTCGCCAGTAGCCCTGCTGTTTTTACTCAAGGAGCCCTTTCGGGTTTTCATCCGTGCCTATTTTGCTTATGGACATACCGTTTTTTTTTCTTTTCTTTTTTTTTTTTTTGATCAGCTTTGGGATGCTGTAGCCCACAGTAGTTTATCGATGTTTCGGTCAACATCCAGTTTTAGGACATAGTGGTCCATTGTTAGTTTAACGACGTTTCGGTCTTTCATTCATAGGTCGGACACTTGAGCTTTATTGGGCCTCTCTTTTTTGTGAAAAGCCGCTTTGGCTTTGGGAGGAACCGCTGTATCGGGATCCGTCTTGGGATGAGTCCCCTTGTATTTGAAAGAGGATTGGTCAGAGTTTAGCTGACGTTCAGGGGAAGAGCCGCAGTTGACGGCAGAGACCTTCAGTCGCTTCCGTACTTTATATATAGATGAGGAAAGTTGCTTCACGGAGCGAACTGGTTTCTGCTCTCGTGGGATCTCCATGGGCTACAGAGATTTCTCAAATATTGCGGTAGGAAAATTTTATCTGACCCTTCGCACCAATTTCAAGTTGTTCCTAGTTGGAACAACATTCACCACTGAGGTTGAAATAGAACCATACGGAGAACTGCCCTCAGCTCATTTTGTATGATGCCAATATCGACGTCGACCATTTCTTACAGTTGGGATTTGATTAGCTTCAAGATTTTGCCGAGCTTGCCCCCTGTTTCCTTTGAGAGCTTGAATATTCTGCCCCCTGCGTCGACCTTGGTCCTTGACAGGTGCCAGTTGTTTGAGGATTGATTCCGTCGGCAAAGCTGCTGCTTAGGGAGCCCGCCTATGGACGACAGACACCCTCTGGGCATCCTCCATCGGCGTTGAGGCACCGAAGGTGGGAGGTGGGAGCATCGACCCAAAGAGAAGCCCGTTGATTTCTTGAAGATCCGGATTGCAGATATTTGAGCTTGCAAGTGGCCCGTACTTGACTCCACCAGATATGACAGAGCCTGTGTTGCTAAGGTGGGAACAAACACCTTTCTTCATAGAGACGAAGCGCCGACTTCAGTATCCACTCCCCTAAAGGCAACCATAAACATACACACCGCGATTATTTGATCACGGAAAAACACGACACACGAAGTGTGGAGTGGAAAGAGAAAAAGGTCCCACCGGGCCTGCCAGAATCTGTTCCCCTCCGAACACAGAGACGCGACCGCGCAGGTTCGTCTTGCCTGAAATTCGGGACAGATGCTAATTGGTGCTATCCGTCCACCTCTCCGAAGATGCCAAGTTGATTTATGACACCATGTATCGAAGGTTTAAACGGATGCGGCCGATGTAGCAGACTTCATCAGATTCCCCCTCATTTGAGGGGTTTTTGATTGTGGGGACGCTCTTCCCTGCAGGCGCAAGCCCCTGCAGTTAATTACGCTACCGCATCGCGGTAACAACTTTCTCCTTCTCCAGATGGTCACTTCGTGTCGTGGGTGTTTGTTTTGTTTTTGGTTGCCCGTGGATTGTATATGGAGACTAATTTACGTTGTCGCCCGTAGGGCGTGGATTAGTCCAAATCCGTATCTTCTTAGATTTGGGTTTGGGGGTTGGGTTTAAGGATACGTTAGTCTCTTTTGAGACTAAGATCAACTTAAACGTTTGTTAAGGATACGTTAGCCCAATTTTTAGACTAAGATCAACTTAACAGGATCGTTTAGATCCGATAAGAGAGCAATTGGGCTCTATTGTTTAGTTTAGGGACATTGCGGTCGATTACCAGTTTAAGGACATGGTGGTCCAAGGTTAAGGACATCATAGTCTATGGGTTTAAGGACCCCACATTCCAGGTTAAGGACATCGTAGTCCGTGAGTTTAAGGACCCCACAATCCAGGTTAGGGACATCGTAGTCCATGAGTTTAAGGACCCCACAGTCTGGTTTAAAGACATCGTAGTCTATGGAATGTATGGTTGTCAGGACCCGTCACCTCTCTGAAAACGTTGAAGGATTATAGCGACAAATATCAGAGGAGTAAAGAGATGTACCCTCGAACCGGTGTGAGTTGGTTGGAAAATCTGTAGTCCAATTTGGGACTAAGATCTGTTGAAATATTCATGAGCAGATGTGCTCAATTAAATATGAGTTGAGAACTTATGGTTAAAATTAGGTTAAGTCCAATAATATTAAAATGTTTAACATTTTATTGTTCTGGGCTGTTGAGCCTTTACTTGGGCTTGGCCCTTTTAATAATGCTGAGCATTAGATTCTGACAATTTTTGTCTTGTATTGAATGCATAGTATTTATCAGAACAATGTGTGTTCTGACAGTGCACCACGTGGCGCGCCAGGCGCTTTGCGCCAATTAAAGAGCGCATTGCGCTTCTGTCTGGTAGCGCACACGAAAATGACACGTGTCGCGCTTAGCGCTAAGCGCTAGTTTTATTAGCGCATTGCGCTTTCAATTTATGAGCGTTTTGCGCTGATTTAATGGCGCACCATTGAGTGACACGCGGCACACTTGGCGCTGAGCACCAGTCCATGGGCGCAGTGCGCTATTTCAAAAGCGCAAAGCGCAAGCTGTGTCTGTGATTAACACGTGGCATGCTTTGGCACTGAGCGCCTGTCCAATAAGCGCAAAAGCACAGTTCATGAGTGCAAGACACTTTTCAGTAGCGCAAAGCGCATTTGATCAAATTTATGATCAGAGAACAAGTTTGTGTTCTCCCTTTAAAGGAGGCTTTGCTTCATGGTTCAAGAACAGAAGTTCTTATTTATAAAAAGGCGCTGCCCTTGGTAGATCAATGATCTATGAATGAAGTAAATAAATCTTTTGATCTTTTTCTTTTTATCAAAGACCTTGGTCTTTTGTAGATCTATGATCCTTTAAGAAGATAGTTCTTCTTTTTTAATGAGATGATTTCATCTCTCTTGTTCAAGAATTAATTCTTTACCTTGAAGAAATGATCTTCTTTTTCTAAGAGCTTACTCTTCTTTCTCTTTGAGTTTTTTCTCAAAGTTTGCATGGTTTTTTTATATGAGACTTGAAGTCTTGGGGCCTTTATGTAGGGCCAATTGATTTGTTAAATCAGTTTTAAGAGATCTTTCTCTGATTGATTTGGGAATATTTCCCACCGTTGGATCTTTGATCCTAGGGCTTCTGCTTTGCAGAAGATAATCTTCTTGTTTTTAACAAGATTGAGAAAATCTTTCCATAACAGAATTTTAATTTTGATTAATGATTTATCATTATTAGATCTTTTGATCTAACGGTGGGGAATTTTTAATTCCAGTGCTGGCGCACCCGTGCTTTGTACGTGGTGCGCTACTCAGAGCGCAGCGCACTTTGCGCTAGCGCACCCACGTTTGACACGTGGCGCTAGCGCAGTTGCACAGCGCAACTGCACTAGCGCACCCGTGTTTGACACATGGCGCGCAGTGCAGAGCGCAGCGCAACTGCGCTAGCGCACCCGTATTTGACACGTGGCGCGCAGCGCGCCTAGCGCTAGATCTGAAGCGTTACTTCAATATGTTTTAACTCTTGGCTTTGAGGCATTTGTTACAATTTTTCATGTGGAGTTTTTATTATTATTTTATTTTATTTTATTGTTATTATTGGGAGCGGGTTTTGAGCCAAAATTTTGGCGGGAACAAATGCCCCCCACTACTTTGCCCATGTAAGTATGTATGTGGGTGAAGTAGTGCAGAGTTATACATGGCCATGGAATTGAGGTCTTAGGAGACAAGTTTAGGGTGTTTGTAGCCTAAGACTTTTTCATCTTCATGAGCCGTAAGGATCTCAAGAAGGTTTTTTCTCCCTACAGGTCGAGAGGATCCCGCTGGTGTATTTTCTCCTTAGGGGTCGTGAGGACTCCTAAGTGCGTTTTCTCTTGAGAGTCGTAAGGAAGAGAATTTTCTCCCTTACATATCGAGAGGAATTATAAGTGATTGTTTCCCTCCTTGTCGATATTTGACTTCGGGGAATGTGGCCTATAGATAATCCATCTTGACCTCTTTGTAGGGCGGTGATGGCTTAGAAGACAGGGTTAGGATCTGCCACCTAAGACTTTTCAACTTTATGAGCCGTGAGGGTCTCATAAAGACTTTTCTCCCTATGAGTCGAGAGGATCCCGTAGGTGTATTTTCTCCCTAGGAGTCGTGAGGACTCCTAAGCGTGTGTTTTCTCTTGAGAATCGTAAGGATCTCACAAGAGAATTTTTCCCGCTCACAAGTCGAGAGGACTTGTAAGTGGTTGTTTCCCTCTTTGACGATGTTCGACTTCGGAGAGTGTGACCCGTGAATAGTATGCAAGAGTCCATCTTGGACTGACTTGCAGGGCCCCAGTGCTTAGGAAATAGGTTTTTTAATCCCCATTGCCTAAGGCTTTGCCTTACGAGTCGAGACGAATCGAGAAGTTCTCGCAAGGATGTCCTAACGTCATAGTTAACCTCTGCTCTTTACAACAGAAGTCCGTTAGGGTTTATGGTACTAAGGTTTTGCCTGTCGTACCATCGCGTTGGCTGATGTATTCCTCGATAGGCAATCTTGCTGTTTGAGTAGCCTTGCGACTGTCGTGTCTCTGATCCCTTCGGGGGCTGGAGAAGACGTCGTCAAGCAATCTTCCTAGGCAGTTTGACCTTCGGAAGAGCAAGCGTTATAAATTTTGCCATGCCGCTTTTTACTTGAGGTTAGGTTCATTTTGGAAAGCCCCGATGAGTCATAACCACTCTGCGCTGGTGTGGGATGATCTCCGATAGTCTTTTAGGCTTTATATGAGTTGCCGTCAAGACCCTGAAGCTAAGAATTTGGCCTTCGCTTCGTTTGCTGGCACTGCGTCTGCAGTATCGAAACGAATGTCGCAGTTGTCTCTAGATTGCATGTGAACCGTCGAGGTTTGGAACTGGGGATTTTGCCGTGGCTCCGTTGTTTGATTGTCGCGTCTGAACCTTGCTAGAGGAAGAACGCTGAGGTAACATCTCGTCTGCTGTATTGAGACGAACGTCGAGGTGGTGACCACTCAGCGCTAGTGTGGGATGATCTTCGATAGTCTTTCAGGTTTTATATGAGTTGCCGTCAAGACCCTGAAGCTAGGAATTTGTCCTTCGCTTCGTTTGCTGGCACTGCGTCTGCTGTATCGAGACGAATGTCACGGTTGTCTCTAGGTTGCATGTGAACCGTTGAGCTTTGGAAGTAGGGATTTTGCCATGGCTCCGTTGTTTGATTGTCGCGTCTGAGTCCTGTTGGAGGAAGAACGCTGGGGTGACATCTCGTCTGCTGTATCGAGACGAACGTCGAGGTAGTGACCACTTCGCGCTGATGTGGGATGATCTCCGATATCTTTCAGGTTTTATATGAGTTGCCGTCAAGACCTTGAAGCTAGGAATTTGGCCTTCGCTTCGTTTGCTTTGGCGTGTCCGCATCCTGTTGGAGGAAGGACGCTGTGGTGACATCTCGTGATGCTGTATCGAGACGAACGTCGAGGTGGTGACCACTCCACACTAGTGTGGGATGATCTCCGATAGTCTTTCAGGTTTTATATGAGTTACCGTCAAGACCCTGATGCTAAGAATTTGGCCTTCGCTTCGTTTGTTTTGGTGTGTCCGAATCCTGTTGGAGGAAGAACGCTGTGGTGACATCTCATCTGCTGTATCGAGACGAACGTCGAGGTGGTGACCACTCCGTGCTGATGTGGGATGATCTCCGATAGCGCTTCAGGTTTTATATGAGTTACCGTCAAGACCCTGAAGCTAGGAATTTGGCCTTTGCTTCGCTTGCTTTGGCGCGTCCGAATCCTGTTGGAGGAAGGGCGCTGTACTGACATCTCGTCTGCTGTATCGAGACGGACGCCGAGGTGGTGACCATTCCGTGCTGATGTGGGATGATCTCCGATAGTTTTTCAGGTTTTATATGAGTTACCGTCAAGACCCTGAAGCTAGGAATTTGGCTTTTGCTTCGTTTGCTTTGGCGCATCCGAATCCTGATAGAGGAAGGGCGCTGTAGTGACATCTCGTCTGCTGTATCGAGACGGACGCCGAGGTGGTGAACATTCCGCGCTGATGTGGGATGATCTCCGATAGTCTTTCAGGTTTTATATGAGTTACCGTCAAGACCCTGAAGCTAGGAATTTGGCCTTCGCTTCATTTGCTTTGGCGTGTCCGAATCTTGTTGGAGGAAGAACGCTGTGATGACATCGCGTCTACTGTATCGAGATGAACGTCGAGGTTTGGAACTAGGGATTTTGCCATGGCTCCGTTGTTTGATTGTCGCGTCTGCATCCTGTTGGACTACGGAGGAACGCCGTTGTTGATATCTCGTCTGCTGTATCAAGATGAATGTTGAGGTGGAGCTGGGATTTTTCCATCGCACCGCTTTGTTTCGACCATGAGGTCTTTCATTGACGTCGCATCTGCATCCTGCTGGACTGCAAAGGAACGCCGTTGTGGACATTGCGTCTGGTGTAATGAGACGAATGCTGAGGTAGAGTTGGGATTTTGCCATCACTCCGCTTTGTTTCGACCATGAGGTCTTTCATTGATATTGCATCTGTATCCTGCTGGACTGCAAAGGAACGCCGTTGTTGGCATTGCGTCTGGTGTAACAAGACGAATGCTGAGGTGGAGCTGGAATTTTGCCATTACTCCGCTTTGCTTCGACCATGAGGTCTTTTGTTGATGTTGCGTCTGCATCCTGCTGGGCTGCAAAGGAACGTCGTTGTTGACATCGCGTATACTGTAACAAGACGAATGCTGAGGTGGAGCTGGGATTTTTCCGTCGCTCCGCTTTGTTTCGACCATGAGGTCTTTTATTGACGTTGCATCTGCATCCTGCTGGACTGCGAAGGAACGCCGTTGTTGACATTGCGTCTGGTGCAACAAGACGAATGCTGAGGTGGAGCTGGGATTTTGCCATTACTCCGCTTTGCTTCGACCATGAGTTCATTTGTTGATGTTGCGTCTGCATCCTGCTGGGCTGCAAAGGAATGCCGTTGTTGACATCGCGTCTACTGTAACAAGAAGAATGCTGGGATAGAGTTGGGATTTCGCCATCACTCCGCTTTGTTTCGACCGTGAGGTCTTTTGTTGATGTTGCGTTTGCATTCTGCTGGACTGCGAAGGAACGCTGTGTTGACATTGCATCTGGTGTCACGAGACGAATGCTGAGATGGAGTTGGGATTTCGCCATCACTCCTCCTAGCTGACGTTGCGTTTGCTGTAACGAGACGAATGTCGAGGTGGTCTCTAGGTTGTCTGGGAACCATCGAGATTTGGAGTAGGGGCTTTGCCGTAGCTCCAGGGTTGATTACAGCATCTGAATCCTGCTGGAATGGGGAGGAACGCTGTTGATGATCTCTAGGCTATCCCTGAACCGTCGAGATTTGGCTTCGTTTTCTGATGAAGCCTGGGGAGGGAAGGTGTGATTTCTTCTTTGTTTGCGCCCCTAAATTGTATACAGGTATTGATGTGATATCACCTGTAGGGCATAAATTATATATATATTTTTCTTTATTTCTTTCCGCGATGCTCTATCATTTCAGCTTTTATATCGCGAAGGTCGCGATTGCCCAATCATTTTGGCTATTTTTCGCGGCGCCCAATCATTTCGGCTATTTATTTTATTTTTACTCGCTGCTTTTTATTGCGAGTTGCCCAATCATTTCGGCTATTTGTTTTATTTTTACTCGCTGCTTTTTATTGCGAGTTGCCTAATCATTTCGGCTATTTTGCATGCATACATTTTTACTTGCTGATTTTGTTGCAAGTTGCCCCATCATTTCGGCTATTTTGCATGCATGTGTGGCTCGCTAGCTTCTTGCTGCAAGCTTGGAAGTAGACACCGATTTCGGCATCAGCACCGCTACAACTGGGATATTGCCAGGAAAGAATCATCATTTGCTTCCGTCGATGTCGAACAAAGGTGGCTTACCGAACAGGGTTAGGATCCTGTCGACTAAGGCTTTTGACTTCATGAGCCGTAAGGGTCTCATGAAGGTATTTCTCCCTACGAGTCGTGAGGATCACGTAGGTGCGTTTTCTCCTTAGGAATCGTGAGAATTCCTAAGTGCATGGTCTCTTATAAGTCGTAAGGATCTTACAAGAGTGTTTTCTCCTTATAAGTCGAGAGGACTTACAAGGGCTGTTCACCGTGTAGACATATCCCTAGTCACGGATGGGACTTTGTTAGGGAAATGTTTATTCGCGCCCGTGGATTGTATACAAGGGTCAGTATTGAGCCGCTTGTAGGGCAATATTGGAGGTTGTGGTGGCTGCTTAAGAACACGTTCAGATCCCTGTAGCTTAAGACTTTGGAATCTTATGAGCCGTGAGGGTTTCATAAGAGGGTTCTCCTTACGAGTCGTGAGGATCTCGCAAGTGTAATTTCTCCTTAGGAATCGTGAGGGTTCCTAAGTGTGTTGCTCCCTTGTGAGTCGTAAGGATCTCACGCAGGTGGTTTCTCCTTACAAAGTCGAGAGGACCTCGCAAGTGTCTTTCAACGAGATTGCGCCCTTTCGGGTTTTCACAAAACTTGCCGGTAGCTTTGCTGTTTTTACTCACGAAGCCCTTTCGGGTTTTCATCCGTGCCCTTTTGCTTATGGACATACCGTTTTCTTTTTTTTTTCTTTTTTTTTTTATTCTAACGAGATTGCGCCCTTTCGGGTTTTCACAAAGCTCGCCGGTAGCCCTGCTGTTTTTACTCACGGAGCCCTTTCGGGTTTTCATCCGTGCCCATTTTGCTCATGGACATACCGTTTTCTTCTTCTTCTTCTTCTTTTTTTATTCTAACGAGCTTGCGCCCTTTCGTGTTTTCACAAAACTCGCCGGTAGCCCTGCTGTTTTTATTCAAGGAGCCCTTTCGGGTTTTCATCCGTGCCTATTTTGCTTATGGACATACCGTTTTTTTTTCTTTTTTTTCTTTTTTTTTGATCAGCTTTGGGATGCTGTAGCCCACAGTAGTTTATCGATGTTTCGGTCAACATCCAGTTTTAGGACATAGTGGTCCATTGTTAGTTTAACGACGTTTCGGTCTTTGGTTCATAGGTCGGACACTTGAGCTTTATTGGGCCTCTCTTTTTTTGTGAAAAGCCGCTTTGGCTTTGGGAGGAACCGCTGTATCGGAATCCGTCTTGGGATGAGTCCCCTTGTATTTGAAAGTGGATTGGTCAGAGTTTAGCTGACGTTTAGGGGAAGAGCCGCAGTTACGACAGAGACCTTCACTCGCTTCCGTACTTTATATATAGATGAGGAAATTTGCTTCAGGGAGCGAACTGGTTTCTGCTCTCGTGGGATCTCCATGGGCTGCTGAGATTTCTCAAATATTGCGGTAGGAAAATTTTATCTGACCCTTTGCACCAATTTGAAGTTGTTCCTAGTTGGAACAACATTCACCACTGAGGTTGAAATAGAACCATACGGAGAACTGCCCCCAGCTCATTTTGTATGATGCCAATATCGACGTCGACCATTTCTTACGGCCGGGATTTGATTAGCTTCAGGATTTTGCCAAGCCTGCCCCCAGTTTCCTTTGAGATCTTGAATATTCTGCCCCCTGCGTCGACCTTGGTCCTTGGCAGGTGCCAGTTGTTTGAGGACTGATTCCGTCGGCAAAGCTGCTGTTTGGGGAGCCCGCCTATGGACGACAGACACCCTTTGGTCTTCCTCCATTGGCGTTGAGGCACCGAAGGTGGGAGGTGGGAGCATCGACCCAAAGAGAAGCCCGTTGATTTCTTGAAGAGCCAGATTGCAGAGATTTGGGCCTGCAAGTGGCCCGTACTTGACTCCACCCGATATGACAGAGCCTGTGTTGCTAAGGTGGGAACAAACACCATTCTTCATAAAGACGAAGCGCCGACTTCAGTATCCACTCCCCTAAGGGCAACCACAAACATACACACCGCGATTATTTGATCATGGAAAAACACGACACACGAAGTGTGGAGTGGAAAGAGGAAAAGGTCCCACCGGGATTGCCAGAATCCGTTCCCCTCCGAACACAGAGACGCGACCGCGCAGGTTCGTCTTGCCTGAAATTCGGGACAGATGCTAATTGGTGCTCTCCGTCCACCTCTCCGAAGATGCCAAGTTGATTTATGACACCATGTATCAAAGGTTTAAACGGATGCGGCCGATGTAGCAGACTTCGTCAGATTCCCCCTCGTTTGAGGGGTTTTTGATTGTGGGGACGCTCTTCCCTGCAGGCGCAAGCCCCTGCAGTTAATTGCGCTACCGCATCGCGGTAACAACTTTCTCCTTCTCCATATGGTCACTTCGTGTCGTAGGTATTTGTTTTGTTTTTGGTTGCCCGTGGATTGTATACGGAGACTAATTTACGTTGTCGCCCGTAGGGCGTGGATTAGTCAAAATCCGTATCTTCTTAGATTTGGGTTTGGGGGTTGGGTTTAAGGATACGTTAGTCTCTTTTGAGACTAAGATCAACTTAAACGTTTGTTAAGGATACGTTAGCCCAATTTTTAGACTAAGATCAACTTAACAGGATCGTTTAGATCCGACAAGAGAGCAATTAGGCTCTATTGTTTAGTTTAAGGACATTGCGGTCGATTACCAGTTTAAGAACATGGTAGTCCAAGGTTAAGGACATCATAGTCCATAGGTTTAAGGACCCCACAGTCCAGGTTAAGGACATCGTAGTCCGTGAGTTTAAAGACCCCACAGTCTAGGTTAGGGACATCGTAGTCCATGAGTTTAAGGACCCCACAGTCCGGTTTAAAGATATCGTAGTCTATGGAATGTATGGTTGTCGGGACCCGTCACCTCTCTGAAGACGTTGAAGGATTATAACGACAAATATCAGAGGAGTAAAGAGATGTACCCTCGAACCGGTGTGAGTTGGTTGGAAAATCTGTAGTCCAATTTGGGACTAAGATCTGTTGAAATATTCATGAGCAGATGTGCTCAATTAAATATGAGTTGAGGACTTATGACCAGAATTGGACTAAATCCAATAATATTAAAATGTTTAACATTTTATTGTTCTGGGCTGTTGAGCCTTTACTTAGGCTTGGCCTTTTTAATAATGCAGAGTATTAGATTCTGACAATTTTTGTCTTGTATTGAATGCATAGTATTTATCAGAATAATGTGTGTTCTGACAATGCGCCACATGGCGCACCAGGCGCTTTGCGCCAATTAAAGAGCGCATTGCGCTTCTGTCGGGTAGCGTACACGAAAAGAACACGTATCGCGCTTAGCACTAAGCACTAGTTTTATTAGCGCATTGCACTTTCAATCTATGAGCGCTTTGCGCTGATTTAATGGCGCACCATTGAGTGACACGTGGCGTGCTTGGCGCTGAGCGCCAGTTTATGGGCGCAGTGCGCTGTTTCAAAAGCGCAAAGCGTAAGCTGTGTCTGTGATTGACACGTGGCATGCTTTGGCGCTGAGCGCCTGTCCAATAAGCGCAAAAGCGCAGTTCATGAGTGTAAGGCACTTTTCACTAGCGCAAAGCGCATTTGATCAAATTTATGATCAGAGAACAAGTTTGTGTTCTCCCTTTAAAGGAGGCTTTGCCTCATGGTTCAAGAACAGAAGTTCTTATTTATAAAAAGGCCCTGCCCTTAGTAGATCAATGATCTGTGAATGAAGTAAATAAATCTTTTAATCTTTTTCTTTTTATCAAAGACCTTGGTCTTTTGTAGATCTATGATCCTTTAAGAAGATAGTTCTTCTTTTTCAATGAGATGATTTCATCTCTGTTGTTCAAGAATTAATTCTTTACCTTGAATAAATGATCTTCTTTTTCTAAGAGCTTACTCTTCTTTCTCTTTGAGTTTTTTCTCAAAGTTTGCAGGGTTTTTTTTTATATGAGACTTGAAGTCTTGGGGCCTTTATATAGGGCCAATTGATTTGTTAAATCAGTTTTAAGAGATCTTTCTCTGATTGATTTGGGAATATTTCCCACCGTAGGATCTTTGATCCTAGTGCTTCTGCTTTGCAGAAGATAATCTTCTTGTTTTTAACAAGATTGAGAAAATCTTTCCATAACAGAATTTTAATTCTGATTAATGATTTATCATTATTAGATCTTTTGATCTAACGGTGGTGAATTTTTAATTCCAGCGTTGGCGCACCCGTGTTTTGCACGTGGTGCGCTGCTCAGAGCGCAGTGCACTTTGCGCTAGCGCACCCACGTTTGACACGTGGCGCTAGCGCAGTTGCGCAGCGCAACTGCGCTAGCGCACCCGTGTTTGACATGTGGCGCGCAGCGCGCCTAACGCTAGATCTGAAGCGTTGCTTCAATATGTTTTAACTCTTGGTTTTGAGGCATTTGTTACATTCTTTTCATGTGGAGTTTTTATTATTATTTTATTTTATTTTATTTTATTTTATTGTTATTATTGGGAGCGGGTTTTGAGCCAAAATTTTGGCGGGAACAGCGAGCCAAGCTATGTGCCGAAAGCTTCGAACGCTTATGTGGCGTGGTACCAGCATGCGACGGGTGCTGTTATCAGGGAAGAAAGGCGGCTATTACTCGATCACAAGGATGTAGTCCCCACCGGTAATCCATCGGTCCCTTTAAAGCGACGGACTGCCGTTCGTCCCTCCTTAAGAGAAGATATTACGACTGTGGTCCCACGAACTTTTCTTGAGAAGCTTCAATCGAGTGTTCCCGTAACTGCGGTAGCCGTGGCATCCATGGAATTTGGCGTTGGTTCAGAAGTCAAGACCCACCGCCTGAAGATGCCTGTCAAGCGCAAGCTTTTATCGTCGGCCGCTGGTGTTCGTGTAGGGTTCCTAGGCACACTCATGAGGTTCCACAAGGCATCAACCATGCCAAATTCAAAAATTTATGTGCCGAGAAACCCTAATGAAGATCGTTAACTAGAGGATAGGCGAAACTAAAAGCTAGCAAACAACTTTACTACTAAGTGAATGGGATTACAACCTTTGTAGATCAGGTCCTCCACTTCTTTAGCTCCGTGTTGACGTCCCTCCGCTGCGATTATCGGATTCCCGGACTCTAGCGATGGTTTCGTCGGAGAAATAAACGGGCTAGGTCGTTGACTTCGATGCCAAAGATGATCTATGTCGGGGAGACTCAAACTCAAGCTCCATCTTCACTAGGTCATGAAACTTGTGAAGATAACATACTCTACTACATGGCAAGTTGTAGAGGATGAAGAAAAATGAAGTGGGTTCACTTTAGAATTGGATTTCTCACTTGATTTCTTCACTTGATAATTTTTAAGCAAGCTTTCTTCTTCTTCATCAAGAAGAAGAAGAAGAAGAAGAAATAGAAAATGAATTAATTGAAAATCATAAATCAAGTGAAGACTTATCATAATGCAACCATGGGTAAGTTTAACTCATGTAGAGAGCAAACCATAGTTTAGGTAATGGTTAGGTTTAAGAACAAAACAAAATGGCTAGACTTTTTAAAGATGCTAAAAAGCTTCATGAAGCTTCAAGTATAAAACAAGAAAAGCCACCATTTTGTTTAATCAAAATAAATAAAGAAAATAAAACCCTAACCATTAACTAAACATGGTGTAAATCATACACATACCCAAGTTTGCATGTATCATCAAACATGATACAATCTAGTGCACAAAAAATATATCACATATACAACTTGTGCACATCAAGTGAGAAAATCAATCTTAAGTGAACCAATACTAGTTAATGTAAAGTGATATATCAAATATATAATTATACATTAAATTATTAAATCAACACTTGATTTAATGATCCGGTCATATCGCATATAACCGACTAATATCTAGTGTATCGAATCAACCTTTGATTCGGTAACCCGGCTATATCTTATATAACCGTCCGATGATACAAATCGCGAGAATAGAATTCAGTATCACATACTGGTATTATTCTCGGTCCCGCACATATCTCATATGCGCTCCTATTTCGTTTCGCTTGAGCCAGGAAACCTCTGTGTAGGACTTTAAAAACTCGTCAATACGCCGGCAGTAGGTGATGATCATATCAAACACCCACAAGCCGCAAGCGGTGTGCTAAACGTAACGGCCACCCGGGTATTAAATGATCAGAAGATCAACAAGTAAGCCCGCTAGTTCTCCTGTGAATCCAATCAGTAACACTCCCGTACAGTCCGGTCTCGTCGTCTGATATGTCGCATATCTCGCCTAGGGGTGGTAAACGTCAGACCCCAGTAGCTCGATAAGTCATGTCGATATGAGGTTTATAACAGTTCGAGAAACTACTGGTAACACTTACCAGTAAATCTCAGCAACCCTGGCCAGGGATTTCCGGTTATAGCCAATCGAACACAGCGTAACATCAACTTCCTATACCGGGAGAGACGAATCCCCTCCTATCGCTCATTGCCTCCATGTGATTCGGGACTGTACCCAAAAACCACCGTTTTGCACGCCCTCTTGGACGTGGTAAGGTGGAAATCAAAGCACAGTGGGAATCACACAAGACTCTATGACGATATCGGGTCAACAGACTACTCTGTACCAGTGTCACCAGAGAACTGCAATCTGACGTGAGGTATAATACCAACTGGGAGTTCTCGGCGAGTCCGTCCAGTGTACCCAGTCTCCACTGAGCACCCGTACACCATCCTTGATGTCAAACACTGATGGATATGGGATCATCCATCGCCCATCATATGGGTCAAGATGCGTATACGCTAGTCTACTCTGGTGTATCGATGCCCTGTCTCGATACACCCTCGACTAGGAACAGTTATAGAAAGTACTCGTCGACTACCGTGGCCCCACTAGTATGATCTCATCATAGTCCTAGTAGTCGAGCACATTCCTAAGGGCTTTACCAACATGTAACAGAGAGACAATCAGTGTACACGTTAAGGTAAAGAGTAACCAGATAGCATACTATCATGTCGAGCAAGAAAGTCCTCCCTATATATGTCCAAGCATCCACTACAATATGCATCGTATGTACAGTAATGGCCTCTAGGGCATACATATAACTAACAATCTCCCACTTGCACTAGGGCCATCTGATAGCAGTGATTGTAGTATCTCATACTCAACCATCCCATAATAGTCTCTCTCTGGGAAAAAGCCTTTGTGGGTGGATCCACCGTGTTGTCCTCTGAGTCTACTCTCCTAACCTTGATCTCCCTGGAGATCAACCATCTCCATGATCAGGTGATACTGCCTAAGAATTATATCTGGATTTCTGATGGGACGGGCGTTCTTTGGCCAAAGCCACAACTCCATTGTCACACAATGGTAGGAACGATGTTCATCTCATGAACATAATATCTATCCAGACTGCCTCTTTGGTAGCATCCTTGGTAACGATGTATCTTGCCTTTAATCGTCTAGCATGTCACGGTATTTTGCTTGGAACTCTTCCAACATACCGTCCCTCCACTGAGGGTATAGACAAGCCTATGACTGACATTCAGTCGTCCTTATCACCCTGGAACCTTTCCAGTGATTCTCCCCAGGATCGATTGATACCATCTCACTACAACTAGTAAGATTCCTAATATCCAAATAGATCTATCTCATAGATCCATAATCCAGGATTTAGGAGGTATCACCTTGATCCTAGGTGGAGAATGCTTGTGATAAGCGGAGATTGACCGAGCGTAGCATAGGAAACTACTTCCCTATCAAGAGTATGTCATCCACGTACTCTACGAGGATCACCACCATACTCCTTACTACCCTTTTTGTATATACAAGGTTCATCTACCATTTTGATGAAGCCAAACTCTTTGATTACCACATCAAAACAGACGTTCCATCTCCGCAATACCTGTTTTATCACATAAAACATCTTGCACACGTTTCCGCTGCTCCTACTGTCTACGAGGCCCTCTGGCTGTGTACTTATAGACGCACTCTTCTAAAATATCATTTAGAAAAGCAGTCATGACACCCAACCGCCAGATATCGTAGTCATGGGATGTAGCCTTTGCAAGTAGGATCTGGATGGATTTAAGCATAGGTACTTAGAAAAGGTTTCATCATAATCCATGTCTGGTCAATGATGCAAACCTTTAAAAAGTCTAGCTTTGAAAGTCTCAACTTTTCCATGTACACCAAGTAATCTTCTCAAGATATACTTGCTCGTGATGGGGATTTAACCCTTCAGATCAAACAACCAAAGTCCATACTTTGTTGGTGTATAAAGATTCCATCTCAGATCGCTAAGCATCCAGCCATTCTTACAGAGTCCCACTCCTGATGGCCTGCTCGAAACTAGTTGGGTCATCATCTCATGATGCAATCTTCGCTCCCACTGTCATAGAGAAACCGAAGTATCTCTCAGGTGGGTGAGGAATCCTACTAGATCGGCGGAGAGGCTGAGGTTCGTTGGTTACTATTGAATCCTTTGGTTCTACCAAATCATCAGCTGCAGTTTGTATAGCTGGAACTCCTTCCAGTTCTACCTCATGTCCACTAATTTCTTCGCAAGAAATTCCTTTCATAAAGGTGGCATGCTGAGAAACAAAACATCTTTCATTCCTCGGTTTGGTAGAAGATATTCCCTTGCGAATGCTTGGGATATCCAACAAACTTCTACAGAACTGACTTTGCCTCGAGCTTGTCCGGATTATGCTTTTAGACATAGGTCGGACAACCCCAAATCTTAACCAACTTAAGATATGGGCTCTTCCCTTTCCGTATCACATATGAAGTGGTAGGCAACTGATTTGATTTGAACCCTATTCAATAGGTATGCAACTTCATAAGTGCATAACTCCCAAAAGGAAATAGGTAATTCAGTAGTACTCATCATAGAGCACACCTTATCACATAGGGTGCGATTGCTCCGTCCCGATACACCGACGTGCTGTGGTGTATACGGAGGAGTAATGCTGAGAGAGAATCTCATTCTCCTTTAGAATAGTCCAGGAATTCCGTGCTTAAGTATTCTCCTCCTTGATCACATCAAAGGACATAATACTTATACCTTTTTTGGTTCTCTACTTCTAACTTATATTCTGTGAATATCTTAAAAGGTTCGGACTTGTGTTTCAACAGGAACATATGTCTGAATCTTGAGAGATTATCAGAGAATGTAATGAAGTACAAAGAACCGGTCTTGATATGTACAGACAGGGGACCTTCATACATCAGTATGTATCATCCCAAGAGTTCACTAACTCTTTCTCTGTTTCCAATAAACGGAGCTGAGGTCATCTTATCTCTGTGACATGACCGGCAAGTTTCACAAGATGTAAATTTAAACTAATTTAAATATGCATCTATATGTAACTTCAGCTAGTCGGGTCGCATTAATATGACCTGGTCTACAATACCTCAAGAAGGATTCGTTCATTTCTGAACTCTTCCTCTTGTGTGTGTTCTGTATACTAAGAACTGTAGTTTGATTTAGAACGTCAATGCTTTTAGATAACGTGTCTGAACCGATCAACTTTTGATCTAGGAAATGTTCAAAACATTATCCAACAATACAAAATTATATCCTTTCTTTACTAATAAAGAGACTGATATGATGTTGTATATCGGGTTCGGTATCTAATAACATTCGTTCAGAATCAATGTATTCTGGTAATACAGGGTGATAGTGACCAACAGACTTGGCTGCAACACTTGCACCGTTTTCTATCTCATGAAACTTATCACCCGTTCTCAGTTCTCTACCTATCTGTAGCCCATGTAACAGATTACATATGCGGGATCCTGATCCGGTATCACATACCCAGGACGTAAAGGATACTGAGAAATAGTTCTCTGTAATGAACACACCCGAAGAAGATGCATCATCATGCACTTTCTTCGTTTGGGCGGCACGGGAATTCTGGTAATCCCCTATTTCCTGCTCTGTCTTATAACAATTATAAGTTGGAGTGGGACCAACGTTCCCCAGCTCAGTATAACAAACGGGTTCGGTCAATATATCCGTATTATTATCTTGATTAAGGCGTGATATGGTCGCTACCTGGAGAGAGAGAGAAGAAAACACTCAGCGTATGCTCTTGCAAGATTAGATTGGTTATCTTATATATCTAATCAGGATGTCTCCCACTGTTTTAATCAAATCTTTCTTCAAACCCTAAAAGGAAAGACTAGCTGGGATTAATTACACGCTACAAGTTCGCCAATCTTTCAGCCAGGCCAGTGTCGGTACTTTGAGGGAGGTCCCCCGTGCTTTCGCTCGAACCTAATTAATGTAAACCTCGTTTTCCCAGAGGCGTAACCTTGTTGACACCTTTCTAGACACCTACTTGATCGGCTAATTGTAATGTGTAAAACTCTCCCAGGAGTAACTCTTACTCGCAGCGGGTATCGGGATCCAACTATCTCATAGAAGGTATGCAATCTCATTGCAAATTTCAACACTTGAAATTCCCGATAATTTTGCCCCTAGCACCCTATGACCTTGACGGAGGTCAACAAACCATAGGCTACTAGTCAAGTTCAGCCCGTCATTTCTTGATTGAAACAAACCCACCCGCACGACCCTTGACGGAGGTCAACAAGGTCGCACGACTACCCTAATCCAATCTGCATCATATGCATAAGCAGATAAATACTAGTTAGCTACCGCACACTACGCCTTGACGGAGGTCAACAAACGTAGCACGAATACTAAGTAGGACTTATCTGAAATGACGGAGGGCTACGACAGGTTTTTTCTGAAAACCTATTGCGTAATGAACTTGATATCGTTGTAGAATCAAATGATTTTAAAATGGAGTGTTTTTTTGAGGCTTTTCTAGTTTTGCTGAAGGGGTCACTCCCGGTGAAGGGATCGTCGGCCCTTTCCTCGTCGAATGAGGTGCAGGATATATCATATATATCACTGTGCAAAGCAAGAACTATAGAAGCAATCAAAAGACAAACCGAGGTTTGTAGCATCTGCCAGTCATTGCTAAAGGGGTCACTCCCGGTGAAGGGATCTCGGCCCTTTCCTCATCGAATAAGGTGCAGGATGTTCTACAAGGAACACCGCGATGCACAGCAAGAACTGTAGCTACAGGTTTTTGAAAATTCGATTCCACAACATCTTTTAGGTTTCTTTTTCTTTCATTAATCATATTAATGAAGTCCCATCATTTAATTCCACCTAAACATCACAGATAAATACAACGTACGCTTATGCCATCCGCATTCGCCTCGATGTCCCGTCTGTACCGTTAGGTTAGGTAACTAACGGCAGAGCGGGGCAGGGCTAGCGCGGGTGTAAATCATAAGCAACGTCTATATAATATATCATATATAGTATATATAATATCTATCTGAACATATCACATGATCACATCACAGATAACGCAGCAGAAAATATCATATGAAATATTGGATATACTAGGACGTCCGTGTTTTATTTTCAGCCTCTATAAAACACGGATTCCACGGTCGCGATGAACAGCCAAACCTACACCTCTAGACCCCTACGAGAACGGCAAGCAACCCTACCAATTCTAGAGTTAGGAGACCCGGACTGGACTCCTTGAGTTGGTCTCCCACTGGACTCCAGAACCCGGTTACTTGTGCTCTCCTCCTTGGGTCTATCCTAGTGCGGAAAAGTAAATAATATACAAATGGTGACATCAACCTCAACCCAGAAGTGCCCCAATAAAAGAATATTACATACAAATTTTTACATGAATGAAAATGAAAAACACTCATCTCACATAAAAACCCCCGGCTATTCAAACACGACGATCCAATATAACATATCCAGCAACACATAACATCACATGTCATCAACGTAAGTAAATATGCCCATCCCAATTGTTGTTGACATATAGCAACGAAACCAGCGATATCACATGTTACACTTACGGTCACAGAAAAGAAAGTGTAAAACTACAACAGTTGGAATCCGCAACCTCTTTAGACATCGCATGCCTAATCAAATGAATTCTTTAGACATCGCATGCCTAACAATTATAAATCCCGCATTTCAGTCTCAAAATCGAAAACTGTTCTCAATATCAAGTCAGGCAATTCAACAAGATTCCCGACATCCTGAACGAATGCTCGTCGCAAACTTTAGTAGACGGCCGCACCCCCGATACCATCGACGAAGTGCACTAAGGCGGAACACCGCTGCCACGAGCATCCGAACGGATGCTTTCGGCGACGGGGTTCTCCTGCAGTCACTTGGTCGAGGCTATGGGGCATGGCTATCTATTAAGTTTACCCGGCGAGTATCCGCGTACGTAATATGATTGCGACGGACTTTTGATCACATCAAAATCCCGTGGCAACCGGTCAAGTGAGACTAAACTGCTAGATTTATAGCATTCATATTAGTTATCACATAACTACTTGTGAATTCCAATTATTGTATCATATTCCAGATAAATAGAAAATGTTAAACTTTCCGATTGAACAATCAAACACCCAAGTTTTCCCGGAACAGCTCAACACATGAAATAAGTTTAAAAACATCCACTTCATGCCACAGTACCAACGGTCCAGCCGTAGAAGGGTCAAGCCAACGCCTCACATGTGGCACGCTGTACTGCCTCAAACCCTAAGGTTCAAAGGGCAGTTCAAGACGGTCACATAATCGAGTTAAGGTTTGCTCTCTTCTAGAGGGTCCATCGCGTTACTTGCACTACTTAGAATATTCTTAAACCACGGAAAAATCCAACACTTGGAAATTTTCCGGCAGGGGAAAAAATGGGTATTTATATCTGGTCGAACTTTTTAACATGTTCTAAATTTACCCGGAAAAACACAAACAAAGTTAAACAATCCGATCGAAACATCGAGTCCCCAAAACAACTCAGAAAACTCAACTGTTGAGTAAATATTAAAAATTCCCAGAAAACACAGCACTTACAGAAAGAAATTACTGTGCAAAAAGTAAAAGATTACGTCATCATCTGGCAGCGGAACCGCCGCAGAAGCCAAGCTTGTGCCGCGGTTCCGCGGCGCCTTGGGCTCATCTTTTTGTCGTTTTGCACTGTATTTCTTAGAATAGCCTGCTGAATTTTTTAAGCATTTTTAATCTGGAAAAATCCACAGTTTCAGAAAATGTACAGAAAGGGGTATTCGATTAGGGTTTCGGGTTCGAACGGACTTCTAACTTCGTCTACACATCTCCTAAAGCTCTAGCTAGGCTCTGATACCACTGTAGGGTTCCTAGACACACTTATGAGGTTCCACAAGGCATCAACCATGCCAAATTCAAAAATTTATGTGCCAAGAAACCCTAATGAAGATCGTTAACTAGAGGATAGGCGAAACTAAAAGCTAGCAAACAACTTTACTACTAAGTGAATGGGATTACAACCTTTGTAGATCCGGTCCTCCACTTCTTTAGCTCCGTGTTGACGTCCTTCCGCTACGATCATCGGAATCCCGGACTCTAGCGATGGTTTCGTCGGAGAAATAAGTGGGCTAGGTCGTTGACTTCGATGCCGAAGATGATCTACGTCGGGGAGACTCAAACTCAAGCTCCATCTTCACTAGGTCATGAAACTTGTGAAGATAACACACTCTACTACATGGCAAGTTGTAGAGGATGAAGAAATAGGAAGTGGGTTCACTTTAGAATTGGATTTCTCACTTGATAATTTTCAAGCAAGCTTTCTTCTTCTTCAACAAGAAGAAGAAGAAGAAGAAGAAGAAAAATAGAAAATGAATTAATTGAAAATCATAAATCAAGTGAAGACTTATCATAATGCAACCATGGGTAAGTTTAACTCATGTAGAGAGCAAACCATAGTTTAGGTAATGGTTAGGTTTAAGAACAAAACAAAATGGCTAGACTTTTTAAAGATGCTAAAAAGCTTCATGAAGCTTCAAGTATAAAACAAGAAAAGCCACCATTTTGTTTAATCAAAATAAATAAAGAAAATAAAATCCTAACCATTAACTAAACATGGTGTAAATCATACACATACCCAAGTTTGCATGTATCATCAAATATGATACAATCTAGTGCACAAAAAATATATCACATATACAACTTGTGCACATCAAGTGAGAAAATCAATCTTAAGTGAACCAATACTAGTTAATGTAAAATGATATATCAAATATATAATTATACATTAAATCATTAAATCAATACTTGATTTAATGATCCGGTCATATCGCATAAAACCGACTAATATCTAGTGTATCAATGTATCGAATCAACATTTGATTCGGTAACCCGGCTATATCTTATATAACCGTCCGATGATACAAATCGTGAGAATAGAATTCAGTATCACATACTGGTATTATTCTCGGTCCCGCACATATCTCATATGCGCTCCTATTTCGTTTCGCTTGAGCCAGGAAACCTCTGTGTAGGACTCTAAAGACTCGTCAATACGCCGGCAGTTGGTGATGATCATATTAAACACCCACAAGCCGCAAGCGGTGTGCTAAACGTAACGGCCACCCGGGTATTGAACGATCAGAAGATCAACAAGCAAGCCCGCTAGTTCTCCTGTGAATCCAATTAGTAACACTCCCGTACAGTCCGGTCTCATCGTCTGATATGTCGCATATCTCGCCTAGGGGTGGTAAACGTCAGACCCCAGTAGCTCGATAAGTCATGTCGATATGAGGTCTATAACAGTTCGAGAAACTACTGGTAACACTTACCAGTAAATCTCAGCAACCCTGGCCAGGGATTTCCGGTTATAGCCAATCGAACACAGCGCAACATCAACTCCCTATACCGGGAGAGACGAATCCCCTCCTAGCGCTCATTGCCTCAATGTGATTCGGGACTGTACCCAAAAACCACCGTTTTGCACGCCCTCTTGGATGTGGTAAGGTGGAAATCAAAGCACAGTGGGAATCACACAAGACTCTATGACGATCTCGGGTCAACAGACTACTCTGTACCAGTGTCACCAGAGAACTGCCATCTAACGTGAGGTATAATACCATCTGGGAGTTCTCGGCGAGTCCGTCCAGTGTACCCAGTCTCCACTGAGCACCCGTACACCATCCTTGATGTCAAACACCGATGGATATGGGATCATCCATCGCCCATCATATGGGTCAAGATGCGTATATGCTAGTCTACTCTGGTGTATCGATGCCCTGTCTCGATACACCCTCGACTAGGAATAGTTATAGGAAGTACTCGTCGACTACCGTGGCCCCACTAGTATGATCTCATCATAGTCCCAGTAGTCGAGCACATATCCTAAGGGCTTTACCAACATGTAACAGAGAGACAATCAGTGTACACGTTAAGGTAAAGAGTAACCAGATAGCATACTATCATGTCGAGCAAGAAAGTCCTCCCTATATATGTCCAAGCATCCACTACAATATACATCGTATGTACAGTAATGGCCTCTAGGGCATACATATAACTAACAGTTCGTTCGCAGAAAAAGAAGAAGTCTCTATTCTCTGCCGACGTCGTATTCGGCTAGGAGCCCCATGCTTCCTACAGTGAGGGCTTGTCCGAATACGACACCAATGAAGGTTTGTTCGACACGCCTACGACCGATACTGATCTACAGGCTGCCCTCGCAGCTTCCGAGTGACTGGCTCGCGAGGTAGCGGCGTTGATCTCTATCGCGGAGTCAGGTATACTTCAGTTATATACTTCTGCGCCTATCCCTTCTCTCTTTATTATGCTTTTATTAACGCTTTCTTCTTCAACACGTATTTCTGCCAAAGAGGCTCTTGCGGCTTCCCTCAGGATGTTCGAGGAGGAAGAGAGGCTCCGCGCTTCTTTGGGCCTTGGTATAATTCGTTTCATTATGTCTTTATTCTTTTTTTTATTCATGATCTGACCCTTCTCTCCGCCCTATTGCAGGAACTACCGCAACTCAGGCCATTCCAAGTGCAGTGCCAATCCCAAGTGGCGATGAAGCAAAGCTTCTAGAGCCAGCTACTATGGCCACGGCCATCCCAAAGTCACCACAGGAGGCGTTGCTGAAGCAGCCGATGATGGACGCCGTAGTGGCTCTGGAGGCAGAGCTCGGTTCGGACGGCGATGTCCCCCTGTCGGAAGTCTTAAGGAGGTCAGTTCTCACTGCTTAGACTGAAAGGAAGCGCAGGAAGCACGAGGCGAGGGAACGCGATGCTGTTTTGGCCGCAGGTGCGGACTCAAGCGATATTCCTCCTGCTGACATTCCTTCGGCGGATGTTCCTTCCGCCCTGTCTACCGCCCATAGACAGGTTGCACGTGCAGCTCGGGAAGAAACTGAAAAGCTACTTCAAGGCAACGTAACACCCAGTTCTTTATTAGAACTTGGTCCTCGAATTTTGACATATGTATTTTCTTTTAAGCAGGTCCGAGTTCTGACGATGGTATGGAAGGTGAAACGCCGATGATTACAGAGCCCGAAGTGGCCGCTCTTTCTCGAGAATCTGGAACTGTCCAGACTGCCACTCTTTCTCCTTGTGGCTCCTTGGTATCGGCGGGTGTCGCAAGCATTACGACGGCCCTCATCGAGTCAGGGGATGAAGCTATGGATGCAGAATCTATTCCCCCGAGAGAGAGTGAGAAAGCCGTTACACTTGGAGACGCTTCCGGCGCGGTTTCGGTCCCTGATCTACCAGGTAGTCCTTGAGTTGTTGTTTTTGAGTTTTTCAATCCTGTTAAGCCCTTCTAATGATATTTCGTTTGTCTTGAGTATAGGCGCGGTAAACCCTGAGGCTGTGCCGGCTGAAGAAGTGTCGCCGGCCGCCACTTTGACGGTTGTTGTCCCTTTGCTTTCTTCTGCGCCTCCTCAAATCTTGGATGGTGTGGGTTTCTCACTTATTTGCTTCACTGTGGATACAATCCTCCTTGTATTGACTGCACATTGTCGCGATTCTGCAGGAGTACTTTTCGACCATTTGTACCAGTTGTTAAACCCGCATTTTTCCTTTCAGTCGGAAATCGTTCCGCCTTCTGGTATTGGTCAGTATATTCTTCACCTAATGTTTCTTCCCCCCCTTTTTTTATGAGTAGACTTATTTTTGCTAAGCCTTTCTTATATTGACCACAGTATCACGGGTCGGGGGAGGAAGCAAAAAAATAGCCATGCCTCCGGTACTCCCTGTTCTGCCGCCTGCGACAGCTGGTACGATAGATTCCATCCCTCGAGTGTTTTCTTTGTCTTCCGAGTTGAAATTTGACCATAATTCATTTTGCACCGATTACACCGGCTCCAGCTCCTTTTGAGTCTCGCATTCCAATGCCCGCGGGGCCCTTCGCTAAATGTACATCCTCCAGGGGTGCCGCAAATAGCCGGCGAATGTTAAGAGAGTTTATCGAAGATCTCAATGCCGAAGCCCTCACTTCTGCTACGGATTTTGTCGACGAAGTCAATCCAATGCTGGAGATGCTCGTGAACTTCCATAATAAAGATCTCGTCGGTTCTTGGGTTGATTATTGCAGGAAGATCGAGGCTTGCCTGCAATAGATTGAGCTTAAGCATCTCGCTCCTGAGGTGTTGGCCTCAAACTCTCAGTGGGCTGCATGGGTCGAGCAGAGTGTTCCTTTCATTCACCATTTTGAAAAAGAGGCGGCCCTGAGACGAAAGGAATATGAGGCCACTTCCGGCGAATCCGTCCAATTGCGTTCCCAGGTTGAAGCGAATGCTGCGCAGCTAAAAGCTATTTTCGACAACCTCCAACGATGTATTTCGGATGGGTTGACGCTAAGGCGGAAGCTTGACTTCACCGAGCGAGTCACGTAAGACTGCGAAGCTACCAAGCATGAAATCGATGAAAATCTTTCATCCCGTTTGCAGGAACGGACTCAAATTGAAGCAGAGTTGGCCGTTGTAGCTGAATACGAGAAGGAATTGAGGGGAGCGCGCGAGCGGCTTGTCAGTTTGTTGAAGACGCCTCCTCCTTAATAACTGTCATTGTACCCCTTTTCTTGTACTGGTAGTAAACTTCTGATTCATGAATAACATGTATTCATTTTGATTCCTTTATGAAATGTATCTTGTATTCACTTGAATTCACGAATAAAAGACATATTTTATTTCATACTGGCATTTCTCTCTTCTTCGATGTCTTAATCTGCTGTGAAGTAGTTTATATACTCATTTCGGAGTTTTTAGATTATTCACTCATCTCGGAGTCTCTAGTTTATGAACTCATTTGGAGTTTGTAGTTTACCTTCCTTAGGTTTGTAGGCAAACCTGTCCTAACATCACAGTTAACCCCTGCTCTTTACGACAGAGGTCCGTTAGGGTCTGTGGTACTAAGGTTTTGTTCGTCGTACCGTCGCGTTGGCTGATGCATTCCTCGATATGCAGACTTTACGCTGCTGTTCGAGTAGCCCCGTAACTGTCGTGTCTCTGATCCTTTCGGGGGCTGGACAAGACGTCTTCAAGTAATCTTCTTATATCATATTACCGTCGGAAGAGCAAACGTTAGGAATTTTCCATAATGCTTTTTACTTGAGGTTAGGCTCAATTTGGGAGCCCCGATGAGTCATAACCACTCCGCGCTGGTGTGGGATGATCTGCGATAGTCTTTCAGATTTTATTTGAGTTTCCGTCAAGATCCTGAAGGTAGGAATTTGGCCTTCACTTCCTTTGTTGACACCGTGTCTGCTGTAATGAGACGAATGTCGAGGTGATCTCTAGGTTGTTTGTGAACTGTCAAGATTTGGAACTAGGGACTTTGTCATGGCTCCGCTTTGTTGACGCCGCGTCTTCTGTAATGAGACAAGTGTTGAGGTGGTCACTAGGTTGTCTGTGAACCGTTAAGATTTAGAACTAGGGACTTTGCCATGGTTCCGCTTTGTTGACCCTGGGGTCGCTTGTTGACGCCGCGTCTGCATCCTGCTGGAGTGAGAAGAAACGCCGTTGTTGATCTCTAGGCTGTCTGTGTACCGTCGAGATCTGGAACTAGGGATTTTGCCACGGCTCCGTTTTGTTGACCCTAGGGTCGCTTGTTGATGTCGCGTCTGCATCCTACTGGAGTGAGAAGAAACACTGTTGTTGATCTCTAGGCCATAGATGTTGCCGTCAAGATCTAGCTCTCCTTTTGATGGAGCCTGGTGGGAAAATGTGGTTCCCTTTTCATTTGTGCCCATGTATTGTATACAGGGGTCGATGTGGACTCGCATGCAGGGTAAAAATTTCATTTTCATTCATTTTTTTATTTCTTTCCACGACGCTCTATCATTTCAGATTTTTATATCGCGAAAGTCGCGATTGCCCAATCATTTCGGCCTTTTATCGCGGTGCCCAATCATTTCGGCTATTTTTTCTTTTTACTCGCTGCTTTTTATTGCGTGTTGCTCAAACATTTCGGCTGTTTTTATATGCATATTTTTTGCTCGCTGATTTTATTGCGAGTTGCCCCATCATTTCGGCTATTGTTATATGCATTTATTTTTTTGCTCGCTGATTTTTATTGCGAGTATGGAACTTAAGATTTGATACCAATTTTGGCATCAGCATCGCTGCGACTGGAATATTTCCAGGAGCGAATCATCATTTGCCGTGAAAGGCCTTGGAATTTGATATTGATTTAGGCATCAACATCGCTACAACAGGGATATTGCCAAGAGCGAATCATCATTTGCCCTTGTCGGTTTGGACAAAGGTGGATTAGCAAACAGGGTTAGGATCCTGTCGACTAAGGCTTTTTGACTTTACGAGCCATAAAGGTCTCATAAAGGTATTTCTCCCTACGAGTCGTGAGGATCTTGTAGGAGTATTTTCTCCTTAGGAATCGTGGGGATTCTTCAGTGTGTGTTCTCTTATAAATCATAAGGATCTTATAAGAGTATTTTCTCCTTATAAGTCGAGAAGACTTACAAGTGTCGTTCACCATATGAGGAAATTCCTTATGATTGGTGGAACTTGGTAGGGGAAATGTTTATTTGTGCCGGTGGATTGTATACAAGGGCCAATATCGGACCGCCTGTAGGACAACTTGTGGAATATAACGGCTTAAGGACAGGTTTGGATCCCTATAACCTAAGACTTTGAATCCTATGAGCCGTGAGGGTCTCATAGGGGGAGTTCTCCTTACGAGTCGAGAGGATCTCGAAAGTGAAAATTTTACTAGATTGCATCCTTTCGGGTTTTCACAAGCTCGCCGGTAGCCCTGCTGTTTTTATTCACGGCGCCCTTTCGGGTTTTCATTCGTGCTCATTTCGCATGTGGGCATACCGTTTTTTTACAACAAGATTGCGCCCTTTCAGGTTTTCACAAGCTCGCCGGTAGCCCTGCTGTTTTTATTCATAGCGCCCTTTCGGGTTTTTATCCGTGCCCACTTTGTTTGTGGACGTACTGTTTTTTTTGCTCTTCTGTTTGCCAATGGAAATTAGGGGGCTTCGCTACCGGGGTAGCTGTGTAGCCAGCGGGACTTGAGTTGCAGTCCTCGCCGTTGGGACTTGTGGACTTGAATGCCATTATCACCGTGCTTGAGGCAACGTATTAGTTTAAGGACATTACGGTCCAGTGTTAGTTTAGGGACATTTCGGTCTAGGGCCAGCTTCGAGGCAAAGTTTTTCCAGATACCACTTATAGGGTCTTGACTCAGGAAGACGGCGAGCAGACATGAGCGTCATCATCTATCATTAACCTGAGTCGTGACTTGTCAAGCGTAGTATTTCTGAGAAATCGGCCGTTTATTGGCCGGAAAGGTGTTTCGCCATGCATATCCATGAGCAAATAGGCCCTATCTTGGTAGACCTTGTCTATGATGTACGGGCCTTCATAGTTTGGATCGAATTTCTCTCATTTTGCACGATTGGGGATCATAGGTCTTTTGATGACTAGCACGAGTTCGCCTTGGCGTAATGTTCTCGGCCTAGTCAGTCTTTCGTATGAGCGTGTCATCCTTGTCTTGTAAGCTTCTAGGTTTTGTTGCACCATGAGGCGAGTTTCATCGAGGGCGTCGAGCTCCTCAAGCCGAAGATGGGTTTTCTTCATCCGTTAGCTCGCATCGAACTGCCACTCATAGAGAGGGTAGCTCTATCTCCAAGGGAAGTACCGCTTCCGTGCCGAATACCAACGCGTATAGCGTTGTATTCGTGGCCATTTTGAACGTGGTTCGATACGTCCAGAGAGCTTCATGCAGTCTCACATGCCAGTCCTTTTTATTTCTGAACACCGTTTTCTTTATGATCTTCGTCAAGGTCTTGTTGATAGCCTCAACTAGACCGTTAACTCAGGGGTTATAGACTGAAGAGTATCTCCAGTCTATATTATGCTACTGTGCGAAGCGGCTGATCTTATGGCTTCTGTAGGCCGGCCCATTATCCGAGATGATTCGTCACGGGGTGCCGAACCGGTAGATGACATGTGTCCTGAAGAAATGGAGGATGTTCTTCGTCTTCACTTCCTTTAGCAGTACTGCCTCTGCCCACTTAGAGAAGTAATCGGTTATTGCCAATATGAATCGATGTCCTTTGGATGACGTTGGTTCGATGGGCCCAATTATATCGGTTCCCCATATTTCGAACGGCCAACTAGCCAGTATTGGGTGTAGCGGATTTGGATGCTGGTGGATGAAATCCCCATGAACCTGGCACTAGTGACACTGCTTCACATATTTGAGGCAGTCCTAAATCATCGTGGGCTAACAGTAACCCATTCTCTTGATCTTCAGCTTCATCTTTGGCCCGGCTTGATGAGAACCGCAAAGTTCATCGTGGGTTTCTTGGACGACTCTCCTTGCTTCTTCTGGTCCTAGGTACCTTAGCCACAAACTTCCGAATGATCTCTTATATAGAGTATCATTGACGAAACCAAAAGACAGAGCTCGTTTCATGAGCTGATGTCTTGAAGATGCGTTTTCGGGTGTTCGATGGGATTTGAAGCAGTCTAGGAAGACTTCTTTCCAATCCTTAGCCTTTTCTTCATTCTCTAGTTGGCAGGCTATTTGTTTGGTCGCGTCCTTTCTTTCAGACGACTCCAGGGATATTTCTGCTGGCGTGAGAATCCGGCGGCTTTGCACAAAGATCCTTACGTCATCGAGATTTTCGTTAGCCAGTTCTTTAGCGAGCTTGGCTAACGCATCCGCCTTGCTATTTTCCTCACGCGGTATGCTTTTCAGGATGTAGATGGGAATTTGAGTCAGCAGTTGCTGCACTCTTTCGCCATATTTTACCAACTCTGGTTTACACGTCTGATAGTCGCCATTTACTTGGCTAACGACTAGCTGGGAGTCTCCATATATGAGGAGGTTTTCGATTCCCATGTCGACAGCAATCTCAAGAACCGCTATCAAAGCTTCGTACTCAGCCTCATTGTTTGTCCTCGGCTCTGTAAGGAAAGGGCGAAACGCATTATCCCTCCTGTGGAGTCATGAAGCTAAGGCCCACCCCAGCTTTGATTATGAGGATGCTTTTCTTTTGCTTCTTCAAGGAAGATGCTCCGTCGAAGTATAGTTCCCATCGGGCATTATTTCCTTCCTTCTCCCCTTCAATTGCGTCGAACGCATGTTCATCTGGCAATTCGCAATTTAAGGGAGAGTCGCCTGGTATCGGATGCTCAGCGAGAAAGTCGGCGATGGCCTGGCCTTTCACTGCCTTGAGAGGTCGATACGTTATCGAGAACTCCATCAAGAGGAACGCCCATTTGGCAAGCCTTCCTGTTAGTATGGCTCTTAAGATCAAATATTTGAGAGGATCTACCTTTGATATGAGATGGACCTCATGTCCCAAGGCATAATATCGAAGCTTCGTTATCGCGAAGATCAGTGCTAGGCAATGCTTTTCAATGGGAGAGTAGTTATTTTCCGCCCCCAGAAGAACTTGACTCAAATAGTAGAGAGCTCTCTCTTCCCCTGGTCGTTCTCATGTGCCCATAGCGCGCCTAAAGAACCTTCAAAGGCTATTTTGTACAGGATGAGGGGCTTTCCCTTGACCGGAGCGGTCAATACCGGCAGGTTCTGCAGATATTGCTTGATTTCATCCAGTGCACTTTGGCATTTATGATCCAAAACGAACGGGGTCCCTTTCTTCATTAGATGGCTGTAGAGGAGGCATTTTCCGGAGAGGTTACCTATGAACCGTCGGATATATGCGAGCTTTCCTTGGAGAGACCGAAGTTGTTTGAGAGTTCTTGGCGTGGGCATCTCTGTAATCGCCTTGATCTTCGATGGTTCTATTTCGATACCTCTGTGTCGTATGATGAATCCTAGGAATTTGCCTAAGGAGACTCCAAACATGCATTTCATAGGGTTCATCTTCAGATTATACTTCCGAAGACATTGAAACACTGTGTTTAGATGTTCTCAATGTTTCTCGTACGATTTCCTTTTCACCACGAGGTCGTCGATATAACATTCAAAATCTCGTGTATGAGGTCATCGAAGATTTTCGTCATGGCCCTCTGGTAGGTAGCGCCAGCGTTCTTCAGACTGAAGGGAATCACTTTATAGCAGAATATGCCCAGCGGAGTCCGGGAGGCAGTATGCTTTTGGTTTTTAGGATGCATCTTTATTTGATTATACCCCGAAGATCCATCCATGAAGGAGAAGAGCTCATGAGTGGACGTGTTATCAATCATCAGCTCGGTAACAGGCACTGAGAAGTCATCCTTCGGACAAGCTTTGTTGAGATCTCGAAAGTCCACGCAGATGCGTACTGTCCCATTTTTCTTCATTACCGGAACGATATTGGCAATCAACTTAGGATATTGAACTTCTTGGATGAAGCCGGAGTCAATTAGTTTCTTGACTTCGGCGTTGACACTCATTTTAAGTTCGAGCCGCATTCTTCTTGGCGCTTGCTTGCCTGGCTTAATGTCCGGCGATATAGCCAATTTATGCACCGCTATTTCTGGATCTAATCCCGGCATCTCGGAATAGTTCCATGCGAAATAGTCTTTATACTGCATAAGCATATCCTTTAGTGTGGCCACCCGTGTTTCAGACAATAGTTCGCTGACGAACGTTGGTCTTGGATCGTTTTCTGTCCCTAAGTCAATTTTCCTTAGATTGTCTACCGTGGTGTATATTCTATCTTTCAGCTCTTTTGGCGCCGGTGGAAATTCTGAGACCACCTCGTCTTCATCCTCATCTGCGAAGCACTGGGAGAGGTCGTCCATATTCTCGTGCTCCCCCTCCTTTGAGAATGTTATCACGTGGCAGGTACAAGTTCGTTTCCAAGCTCGATGTTGATCTGGACTTACCCTCGCAATATAGGTTGCATTTGACTCATGCTTCGTGGTGGGGTTACCCTCTAACTGTCGGATAGAGCAAACCTGCCTTGCTGATACTGGTCTTCGACCCAGTCTTTGAAGGTGAAGTAGTCTTTAAGAAGATTGTTCTCCGCCGAAAGACGCGACCGGGACGTTAGGACGTTTGGCCTGAATTTTGGGGGCAGATGCTATTTGGTTTTATCCGTCCACCTCTCCGAAGATACCAAGTTGATTTATGGCACAGTGTATCGGAGGTTTAGACAGATGCGGCCGCTGTAGTCGACTTCGTCAGATTCCCCTTTGTGTACGAGGGGGTTTTGATTGTGGGGACGCTCTTCCCTGCAGGCGCAAGCCCCTGCAAATAATTACGCTACCGCATATCGGTAACCACTTTCTCCTTCTCCAGATGGTCACTGTTTCCCCCAATTAGAGCAAAGCTCTGTTGGAAATTCAAAATTCAAATTTTAAGCAACGCTTCAAATCTCGGACGCAATGCGCCACATGTCAGGCGCTCATACGTCAGCACAGCGCCCAAGAAAGCGCGCCCAATCAGAGCAAAGCTCTATTTTAAGCAAAATTAAAGGAAGCAACGCTTCAGTTGCGCAAGCACTGTGCTGTGCGACACGTGCGCTGCGCGACACGTGTCACGCGCTGGGGCATTTGCGGCAAACAGAATTAAAAAAAATCTTTTCTGTTCTTGTTAAAACAAGAAGATTTTCTTCTGTAAAACAGAAGCTCTTGGATCAAAGATCCAACGGTGGGGAAAATTCCCTAAATCACTCAGAGAAAGATCTCTTTAACAAACTTAACTAATTTATGGGCACTATAAAAAGGACCCTAAACCTCAATTCAAAGGTATAAAACATTTGGTGAGAAATCAAAAATTTCAAATAGAGAGAACTCTGAAGAAATCTCAAGAGGAAAAAAGGTAAAAACCTTTAAAAGAGAAGAATTTCTTCTAATAGATCATTGATCTAAGAACAAGATCAATGATCTTCAATAAAAAAGAAATAAAAATAGTGCTTTGCACTTTTTATGAACCTTTGGTTCTCTGAGATAAGAAAAACAAGAGAGACTTGTTTTCTTTGATCTAAATTAGATCAAGAAAGCAAACAATGCTTTGCACTTCTGTTATGAACCTTTAGTTCTTGAATCTAAAAGATTCTTAAATTTATAGTGCCTTGCACTTGCAAACTACGCTGTTGCGCTCTTGGGAGAGCGCCACGTGTCAGCATCTGAACTACTTGCGCTGTGCGCTTTAAGATAGAGCTTTGCTATCTGTAATTGGCGAAACTTACCAAAGTGCACCACATGTCAGCAGCGCAAGCACAGTGCACTAGCGCAGCGCACTGCGCTTGCATGACACGTGTCGTCATCACAAGCGCTTGCGCTCTCTGATTGGCACAAAGTGCCTAAGAATGCAATGCATTTCTTTTGCTAAAGGGCCAGGCCCAAGCCAAAAAGACCTAACAGGACAAAATAAATTGCAAAGCAAAAAAAAAGGGCAGAGCCCAAAGAAAATAGATGCTCTGCATCATTTATAAAAGGGCAGAGCCCAACCAAAACAAAGAAAAATAATGCAGTGAAGGGGCAAGACCCTAGCACAGGTCCAATAGGCCAAAGAAAAAACTGGACTTAGCCCAGTCGTGGCCATAAGTCCTCAAATTAAATTGACTGAGCACGGCTGCTCCCTAAATCAATTTACATCCGATTTGAGGGTACATCTCCGAACTCCTCTGACAGTTCTCGTTGTAATCCTTCAACGACGTCAGAGAGGTGACGGGTCCCAACGACCACACATGAATATGGACTGCGGGGTCCTTAAACTCGTGGACCGAAACGTCCTTAAACTAATATTGGACCGAAACGTCCTTAAACTAATATTGGACCGAAACGTCCTTAAACTAATGATGGACCACTACGTCCTTAAACTGGCAATGGACCGAAACGTCCTTAACCTAATGATGACCACCACGTCCTTAAACTGGCGATGGACCATCACGTCCCTAAACTGGAATATGGACCACCACGTCCCTAAACTGGAACAGTAGAGCCTTTAAATGCTCTTTTGCCGGATCCAAACGATCCCGTTAAGTTGATCTTAGTTTCAAATCAGACTAACGTATCCTTAACGAACGTTTAAGTTGATCTTAGCCCCAAATACGGCTAACGTATCCTTAAACATTTAAATGGATTATAAAACTCCAAATCGACTTTGGTTCAAGGGTACATCTCCTAACTCCTCTGACACCTATCGTTGTAATCCTTCAACGACGTCAGAGAGGTGACGAGTCCCGACGGCCATATATGAAATGGACCACTACTTCCTTAAACTGGGAATGGATCTAGACGATCCCGTTAAGTTGATCTTAGTCTTAAATCAGACTAATGTATCCTTAACGAACGTTTAAGTTGATCTTAGTCTCAAATGCGGCTAACGTATCCTTAAACTAAAAACACCAAACCCAAATCTAAGTAAATATGGATTTGGACTAATCCACGTCCTACGGGCGACGGCATTACTCAGTCTCCGTATACAATCCACGGGCAACCACAAACAAAACAAACATATACGACACGAAGTGAAATTCTGGAGAAGGAGAAAGTGGCTACCGCGATGCGGTAGCGTAATTAACTGCAGAGGCTTGCGCCTCCAGGGAAGAGCGTCCCCACAATCAAAAACCCCTCAAGCGAGGGGGAATCTGACGAAGTCTGCTACATCGGCCGCATCCGTCTAAACCTCCGATACACGGTGCCATAAATCAACTTGGCATCTTCGGAGAGGTGGACGGATAAAACCATATAGCATCTGCCCCGAATCTCAGCGTCAGGACTTCGCAGTCTTGTGCGCCGTCATTCGGAGGGGAACAGATTCTGGCACGCCCGGTGGGACCTTTTCCTCTTTCCACTCCACTCTTCGTGTGTCGTCTTCGCGAACCAATCGCGGTCTGTTAACGGTTGCCTTTGGATTTCAAGTTTACTAAGATTTGGTCTCTCGCTTGGTGCAGAAGAGGAATCAAGCATCGATGGCCTCAACTTGTTTGAAGTGCTCCAACTGCAACTGCAGCTCGCGTCCGGCCTCAACTGGGGGCATAACCTACGGGCCCCAACCAGCCTCTCTGTTCACCTTGCCCGTGGAGCAGATTACTCAAGCCACCACGGGGCTGTTTTTCGGAACTATGCTTCCGCCAACAAGCTTCAGCACCCTGTGCCTGTACAAGAAGCTCCTAAGAAGTCGGTCTTCGATCGACTTTCAGTTACTGCGGCCCCTCTCAACGGGTCGCCCAACACCGATGCCTCGGTCTTCTCCAGATTGGACCAAAACTCTCGCGGACCCGCAATGAAGCGTGCAGTCTCAGAAAAGGTTATTCCAAAAGGAGTACCCAAACCTGCTCTTGAAGTCGTCAAGGCGGCTTCTCCTGCTAAGAGATCGGTCTTTACAAGATTGACCGTCCCAACTCCCACTCCTACTCTTGCTGCTCAAAAGACATCAGTCTTCAATAGGCTGACACCGGCAACCGCCCCACACCCGAACAGGGGGCAAGAAGAAGCTGTTTCTGTCTCTGAGCTAATACCGACGACTCGTCGCCCCTGACGACGCCACTGGCGCCGGGTAAGGAAGACTGGGGGCAACTCCCCTTCTGGGATAACTCCACCAGTTCCAACGGCGGAAGTCAATGCTGCTATTCTAACCGGGAACAGCTTTGAGCTGCTGAATAGGGTACGCAGGAACTCACCAACTGTGGTGCTTAGAAGATCTCCTCCACCGGTAAAGACAGCCGTGGAAACAGAAAAATCGGAGCAGCCTCCTCAATCGTTGTCCTCCAGGATCTACAAGACATGGCGACGAGTCCGAGAATCTGTCATTGATCCTAACTTCTCTCGCCAGCACAAGAAGTCGAAGGGTCGGCAGGAAGAAAATCCCCTGGTCAAGCAACGAAAGGCGACGACCGCTTGGGTGCCCAAAGCAACGACCCCCTCAACTTCTACGGCCCATAAAAGAAGAAGACCGGAGAAAGTGCCGACGCCGATGACGAATATCAAAGGTGGTGAACCCAAACGCCCTAAGTCAGGCGGCATTGTAGTTCATGCAGTGTACATGGCGTCAGGAAAGGAGGACAGTCGTGCATCCACAGGTCATAGACCGCTTACACGGTCAGTGACCAAGGCGCAGGAGCAGCAGCAGAAGCTCTAAGAGATGATGAACGCTATGGCCGCACTTACAGGGCCAAAAGAAAACCCTGAAACGTCCTCGGATGAACGCCAGGAGGAAGAAACCGACGCCGAATTCCTTCGTCGAATATTGGAGAAGAAGGACAAAGAGGCTGCTGAACAAGCAGCCAACATACAGCGTATGGGCCTCCTCTTCCAAGACACGATAGGGATGATGATACAACAAGATCCTCCGGCTGAAGAGCCCCCGATCGTCCTTGGAGACGATAGGGGAGAGACATTAAATCCTATGCCAGCTCTGTCGACGGCTAAAGAGGATACAATCTCTAAAGCTGATTTGGATGAGTACATAACCCAGCAAATACGGGTTCACCATGCGACTGAAGCAGCCGGCCAGGTCGTAAAAACGGGGCGGCCATATCTAAGTTGGTACGACCAAATCAAGTACCCACCGGGTTACACAATTCCCAAGTTCCATGTCTACAAGGGGACCGGCAATCCTCACCAGCATGTTGCCCAGTTCAGGGCACTCTGCGGTAACACCGGCGGTGATGACAAGATGTTGCTTCGCCAGTTTGTTAGAAGTTTATCAGATACGGCGTTCGAGTGGTACTCTGAGGTCCCGAACGACTCTATCAAGACCTTTGTGGAGATGGAGCTGTTGTTTACTCAGCGTTTTGCAAGCGCCAGTGAACGTACCCCGATGACGGCACTAATTAATGCTAGGGTAAAGCCAGGCGAGACATGGGTCCAATATGCTATACGGTGGCGAAACCTATGGTCAAAGTGCGAGCAGCGCATTGAGGAAGCTCCCGCAGTGGGTATATTTGTGGGAACCCTTGATCCGCAAGCAACCATCTCGCAATTTATGATGTTTTTCAAGCCGACTACCTTCCAGGCCTTGATTGACAAGCTAGCGCAAATGGATCAGATGGGCCATAAACCCCCTCTTCCAAAGCCAGACTCCCGAAATGACAAGGGGAAGGGAAAAGCAATCGTTGTCACTAATGCTCAACAACAACCGAGCGACTCGAAGCCGGTTGCTCGTCAAAATAATATGCGTCCGTACGTGGCCCTTGAGGAGAGGCTAGGATATTCTTACTCCTTTCCCCGTGATAAAACAAGGAGATTATTCGAACTGGCGTTACGCAACCGACTCATAAATCTGCCGGATCCAAAACGTCCGTTGCAACCAAGTGATGTCAATGAGCTTAACTATTGTCCTTATCATCGAGTACTGGGCCATCCGATCGAAGATTGCTACGTTTTCAAAAATTGGCTTGAAAACCAGTACCGACAGGACAAATTTGCGTTATCGGACAAATGGAAGGTGAATCCCCCGCAGCCCCACACATCTAAGGGGACGAATACGCCGGGGGCAACATGCTCCGTCGTTGAAGAAGCTCCTTGGGAGGTCGTATTATCAACCAAGACAAAGAGGATGCTAAACGATCTTCAGACATGCCCAGCGATTAGGTGGAAGAACCCGTTGGAACCGCAGGTCATTGAGGGGATGTTGAAGCCACGTCCAACTCCAAAAACCAATGGAGGTGGCTCAAGTACTCTCAACCGGCCGTCAAAATCTTCGAAAAAGAAGAAAAAGAAATCAAAGAAGCCCGTGAAGCCTGGCAACAGGCGCACGGACTTGCAAAAACAAATTGACGCGCTGGAGGAATACAACCAGAAGGCACGGACGCCCATTACATTCCAAGAGTTCCTCAGTCACGTCTTTCAAGAGGAAGATGAGGGAGAAAGTTCATCTGATGATTCTAAAGAATGCATGGCGAGCTGTCATGTGATTTCCCACTCGTTCATGGACGATGAGGAGACCCCTTGTACTGAAACGCCGGGAGCAGATCCTGAACCAAAAATTCTAGGGCCATCGGATGAAGTAATTGACGCATTCCTCAATGAAGCTCTCTTAAAAAGTAAAGCTGATCGGGAACGCGAGGCGGTCATATTTGAAAGGGCCAAGCGCCAGCGACTTGATGAAAGAGCTGAGATGCTCCCGCTGGAGCAAAATACATCTATTACCGAAAAAAGCAAATTCAAGATGAGGAAAAGGTTTGCTAAAGCCATATCAATGGGCATGAAACTACCATCCTCCGAAAGAAACATTACTGGTGAAATCAAAATGCACCCCTCCTATTGCTTATATCATCAGAAGGTTTCGCACCCCACTCAAGAGTGCAAAGCTTTCGATAAATGGTGGCAAGGATATGTTGCTCATCGATAACATTTTAAGCGGGAGAAACGTAAAACTCGTCGGGAGCGGAAAAATATGACCAAAGGGTTTAACAGAGCTACCGGTGATTGTCGCATGGTTAACACCGGCGGGTCACAAGTGCTTACATTCGGGAGCGATTCTGATGAAGAGCTGGAACTTGCCCCTCTCTTTAAAGAGTCCAATTCAGGAAAAGAGGAAGAGCCGAGGGCCTGCGAAAATATTCGGCTACGTAATCGCATGCTCCCCGAAAAGAATCTCGGACCCTCGAACAGAAAAGATAAAGGGAAGGAAAAGTCTCTGAAGATATCGACTTAGATGACCAAGTTCTGGAGGAGCTAAGTGCCAAGGACCCGCCGGAGAGAAGTAAGGTGGATTACAACGTCTTAGCGCATCTGAGGAAGCTACCCTCACAACTCAGCATTCTTGACGCCCTTTTGCTATCAAAGATGGCAAGAGATTCATTAATCAAAGCATTACAGGATCCGGAGAAATTCCAAGCTCTCCTGACCGAAGAAAAGATGAAAAATGAATTGGAGGAAGTGCACACGGCCGATGTCACTTTTGGCGATGAAGACCTTCTCCTTGGGACGTGCGACCACAACCGCCCCCTTTATGTCTCAGGATACTGCCACGATATAAAGATAGGCAAAATCCTGATCGACAATGGATCCTCCGTTAACCTTCTCAATGTGCGGGTGTTAAAAGAAATCTGCATGAGCGTCCGGCACCTTGCTCGGGATAAGATCACCATCTCCGGGTTCGACTCCCAATCGTCAAAGACTCTTGGATCTGTGATACTGACGCTACGTTTCGGGCTGCTCATCACGGACATTAAATTCCACGTCATAGATGCTAGGACATGCTACAACGCTCTGCTCGGCCGACCATGGTTACACGAGTACAACATCATCCCTTCTACACAGCATCAGTGTATGAAATATTTTAGGGATGGTCTCGAGTATACCGTAACGGGAGAACTGAATCCGTTTTCCGTGAATGAAGTTCGCAAATATGAAGATGCCAAATACTTCTTGCTGAATTTTGAAGACACGGAAAGGTGTCACAAGCCGGAGAATAAAACTAACGCTACCATCCCTGTCTTCGGCAGTGATACCGAGGAGGAAGAGGAGATAGTTTATTCGGGTCCGCCCCAATACACCAAGCCGGGACCATCCGCTCCTACGTTGATCTTTGGTAGTGACTCGGAGGATGAGGTTCATGCTGTATTCTCTGCTCGACCTTCAATACGAGCTTCCGCTGACAAAGAGCAAGGTCTACAAGTCGCTATGGTGCCACTTAAACATTATAAAGAACTGGATGCGCTCGGTACCGACAGTGTAGAGGAGCTGCAGACGTTCTATATCCCTCCCAGGCGAGAAGGCGAGAAGGCAATTCTATTCTACCGCTCTGAAGAAAACAAAGTGGAGAAAGAAATCTGGCACGAGGCAGATCCTTTGCTGGACAGGCTTCAACCCATTCGTCTACCTAGATATTATTCAGAAGTCTTGAAAAGGCTGTTGAAGCGCCAAGGGATACCCTTCAAACAGACCGTTAAGAAGGCCAAATTCTATGACAGGGTCTGGAACGTCCCCGGAACTCAGCACAAGCTGCCTAGTGGGAGGATGGAGACAATCGGGCTCGGATACATTCGCTCCAAGAAACGAGAGTTGCTCCGCGACTGTTACGTCGTGCATGACTTCAATGAAGAAGCAGATGCTCAACGGGAGGACGCTAATCCTGAACCAGTAAAAGTTCCTGATATAAAAGTGCCCTGTCCGTCGTTTGAAGAACAAATGGACAGGCTTATAAGCGAAGCTGGTCAAAAAGTCCGAGATGATCACAACCGCGAAATGGCCATCTATGAGAAAGCCAAAACGCAACGTCTCCTTCAACAGACCGTGAAAGATGAAAGTGCCGGCCCTTGTCAACCTGTTATAAAAAAAGGCTCGACGTAGAGGCAGAAACAAGTCGAAAGGCCAAAAAGACGCTCAACAGCAACAAAGCGGGACTAAGAAGCCACGCAAACGGGATTCGAGCGTTATTGATCTATCCCTCATGAAGAAAATGGGTCGAGCGTACTCGTTTCCTCGGGACAAGACGAAGAAGATACTTGATCTTGCTCTAAAACATCAAATGCTTATACTGCCGGAGTCCAAAAACCCCGAACAAGCAGGCAAAGTCTCTGACCCAAACTATTGCTCTTACCACCGAGTAATGGGGCATCCTCTTGAAGATTGCTTCACCTTCAAGAATTGGGTTGAAGATCAGTATCAGCTTGGCAAATTCGCTCTGTCTGACAACTGGAGGGTAGCGCCGCCACAGAAGCACGAACCCAAAGCCGCAAGAACAGAACCAACTCCACATTAGGATTGGAAGCGGATTCGCACTTGTCACATGATAACAATATTAAAAGAAGGGCCCGAGAACATGGACAACCTTCCCTGGTGCTTCGAAAACAGCAATGATGAGGTGATCTCAGAATTTCCGCCAGCTCCGAAAGAGCTGGAGGATGGAATATATACCACTGCAGATAACCTCAAGAAAATTGAGTTGGGGACGGCAAGTGACCTACGGCCGACGTTCGTCAGTGAGCTGTTGTCTGAAGAAAGGGTGGCTGCGTTAAAAGACGTCCTTGTACAGCACAAAGATTGCTTAGCATGGAACTATTCCGAGATGCCAGGACTAGATCAAGAAATCGCTGTGCACAAATTGGTGATCTCCCCGGACGTCAAGCCGGTCAAACAGGCACCAAGAAGAATGCGGCTTAAGCTTGAGATGAGTATCAACGCCGAGGTCAAGAAGCTGATCGACTCTGGCTTCATCCAGGAAGCTCAATACCCTGAATGGATCGCCAACATCGTCCCGGTGATGAAGAAAAATAGGACAGTGCGCATATGCGTAGACTTCCGGTATCTCAATAAAGCTTGCCTGAAAGACGATTTCCCGGTGCCAGTCATCGAACTGATGATAGACAACACGTCCACTCATGAGGTTTTCTCCTTTATGGACGGCTCGTCAGGGTATAATCAGATAAAGATGCATCCCGAAGACCAAAAGCATACCGCTTTCAGGACCCCTCTAGGGATATTTTGTTACAAGGTGATGCCCTTCGGTTTGAAGAACGCCGGTGCCACCTATCAGAGGGCCATGACAAAGATCTTTGATGATCTCATACATGAAATCGTCGAATGTTATATTGACGACCTCGTGGTTAAGAGCAAATCGTATGAGGAACATCTCGAGCACCTAAAAACTGTATTTCAACGCCTTCGGCAATACAACTTGAAGATGAACCCTCTCAAGTGCGCATTCGAAGTTTCCTCAGGCAAATTCCTGGGATTCGTCGTCCGACACCGGGGCATTGAGATAGATCCGTCAAAGATCAAGGCGATCATGGAAATGCCTCCGCCAAGGACTCTTAAGCAGCTGCGATCTCTCCAAGGGAAGCTCGCATATATACGGCGGTTTATAGCCAACCTTTCGGGCAAGTGTTGTCCTTACAGTCACCTGATGAAGAAGGGAACCCCGTTCGTCTGGGATCAAAAATGCCAGGACGCGCTGGACAAAATTAAACAGTACCTGCAGAACCCGCCAGTGTTGGCTGCTCCGGTTAAGGGAAAGCCTCTCATTCTTTATACAACCGCCCTCGAAGGTTCTTTAGGCGCATTATGGGCGCAAGAGAATGATCAGGGGAAAGAAAGAGCACTCTACTACTTAAGTCGAGTTCTTCTGGGGACAGAAAGCAACTACTCTCCCATTGAAAAACACTGCCTGGCGTTGATCTTCGCGATAACAAAGCTCAGGCACTATGCATTGGCACATGAGGTCCGTCTCATTTTGAAGGTCGACCCTCTTAAATATCTGATGTCGAATGCCATATTGACGGGACGACTCTTTAAATGGGCCCTGCTCTTGATGGAATTCTCGATAACATATCAACCTCTCAAGGCAGTCAAAGGCCAGGCCATCGCCGACTTCCTCGCTGAGCATCCGATACCCGCCGATTCTCCTCTGAATTGCGATCTTCCAGACGAACATGCGTTTGATGCGATCGACGGTGGTGATACCCGATGGGAGCTTTATTTCGATGGAGCATCTTCCATAAAGAAGCGCAAACAAGGTACCCCTATAATCAAATCGGGGGTAGGCCTTATCTTCGTAACTCCACAAGGAGGGATTATGCGCTTCGCCTTCTCCTTAACAGAGCCGAGGATGAATAACGAAGCTGAATACGAAGCTTTGATAGCAGACCTCGAGATCGCCATTGACATGGGAATTGAAAACCTCCTCATATACGGAGATTCTCAACTGGTCGTTAGTCAAGTAAACGGCGACTACCAAACGTGCAAACCGGAGTTGGTGAAGTACGGTGAAAAGGTGCAACAACTGTTGACCCAAATTCCCTCCTATACTTTGGAAAGCATACCACGCGCGGAAAACAGCAAAGCAGACGCATTGGCCAAACTTGCTAAAGAACTGGCTGACGAGAACCTCGATGACGTTAGAATCGTGGTACAAAGCCATCGGGTGCTTGCCCCAGCAGAAGTATCTCCGGAATCATCCGAAGAGAAGGGAACGACTGAGCAGACGACCTTGCAAATAGAAGACCGGGAAAAGGCTGAGGATTGGAGGGAAGTCTTCATAGACTACTTTAAGTCCCACCGAATGCCCGAAGATGCGTCCACAAGACATCAGCTCATAAAACGAGCTCTGTCTTTCGCCTTCGTCAATGATACTCTATACAAGAGGTCATTTGATTCCCTGTGGTTGAGATGTCTGGACCTGACGAAGCGAAAAGAGTCGTCCAGGAAGTTCATGACGGAATCTGTGGTTCTCACCAAGCAGGCCCAAAGATGAAATTGAAGATCAAACGGATGGGCTACTACTGGCCCACGATGATTCGAGACTGCCTTGAGTATGCGAAGCAGTGCCACTCATGTCAAATTCACGGGGATTTCATCCATCAGCATCCAAATCCGCTACACCCGATGGTGGCTAGCTGGCCATTCGAAATGTGGGGAACAGACATAGTCGGCCCCATCGAACCAGCATCGTCCAAGGGATATCGTTTCATCCTGGCGACGATTGACTACTTCTCCAAATGGGCAGAAGCAGTACCGTTGAGGGAAGTGAAGATGGAGAATATCCTCCATTTCTTCAAGACGCACGTCATATATCGGTTTGGAACTCCGCGACGGATCATCTCCGATAACGGGCCAGCCTACAGAAGCCGCAAGTTCAGTCGCTTCGCGCAACAGCATAACATAGACTGGAGATATTCCTCGGTTTATAATCCACGAGCTAATGGTCTGGCCGAAGCCTTCAACAAGACCCTGACGAAAATCATGAAAAAGACGGTGTCCCGAAATAAGAAGGACTGGCATGAGAGACTGCAAGAGGCTCTTTGGGCATATCGAACTACGTTCAAGACAGCCACGAACACAACGCCATACGCGTTGGTATTCGGCACGGAAGCAGTACTCCCCCTCGAGATAGAATTACCCTCTCTACGAGTGGCAGTCCACTACGAGTTGACGAACGAAGAAAATGCTAACCTTCGGCTTGAGGAGGTTGATGCCCTTGAAGAAACACGGCTCATAGCGCAACAAAATCTGGAAGTTTATAAAGCAAAGATGACGCGCTCATGTGAAAGATTGACCCGACCGAGGACATTTCGCCAAGGCGAACTTGTGCTAGTGGTCAAAAGGCCTATGATCCCCAATCGCGCCAAGCGGGGAAAATTCGAGCCAAATTACGAAGGCCCGTACATCATAGATAAGGTCTATCAGGGTGGGGCCTATCTACTCATGGACATGCACGGTGAAAGGCCTTTCAGGCCAATAAACGGTCGCTTCCTAAAGAAATACTACGCTTAATGAGCCACAACTTAGGTCAATAATAGATGACGACGACTATATCCGCTCGCTCTCTTCCTAAGCTCAAGCTCTATAAGCAATAGCCAGCCTTCTTAATAGCGGACCGAAACGTCCTTAAACTAATACCGCAGCATCCGTAAGCTGACGAGATAAAAAAAAAGTTAAAGAAAAATATAATAAATAAAAACGGTATGTCCATAAGCAAAAAGGACGCGGATGAAAACCTGAAAGGGCTCCGTGAGTAAAAACAGCAGGGCTACCGGCGAGTGTTCGTGAAAACCCGAAAGGGCGCGACCTCGTAAAAAAAAGGGATAAATAAAAATAAAAAGAATAAAAAAAACGGTATGTCCATAAGCAAAATGGGCACGGATGAAAACCTGAAAGGGCTCCATGAGTAAAAACAGCAGGACTACCGGCGAGTGTTTGTGAAAACCCGAAAGGGCGCAACCTCGTTCAAAGACACTTATAGGGTCCTTTCGACCTTGTAAGGAGGAACCACCCACGTGAGATCCTTACGACTCACAAGGGAGCAACACACTTGGGGATCCCCATGATTCCTAAGGAGAAAATACACTTGCGAGATCCTCACGACTCGTAAGGAGAATTCTCTTATGAGACCCTCACGACTCATAAGATTTGAAAGTCTTAAGTTACGGAGACCTAAACCTGTGCTTAAGCAATCCCCACAACTTCTGATATTGCCCTACAAGTGGTTCAATACTGACCCTTGTATACAATCCACGGGCGCGAATAAATATTCCCCTAACCAAATTTCATCCGTGACGGGGGATATGTTAGCATGGTGAACAACCCTTGTAAATCTTCTCGATTTATGAAGAGAAAACCCTCCTGTAGGATCCTTACGACTTACAGAGGAAACGAACACTTAGGAATCCTCACGATTCTTAAGGAGAAAATACACCTACAAGATCCTCATGACTTGTAGGGAGAAATAACTTCGTAAGACCCTTACGGCTCATGAAGTCAAAAGCCTTAGCCGACAGGACCCTAACCCTGGTCGCTAAGCCACCTTTGTTCGACATCGACAGAGGCAGATGATGATTCGCTCCTGTTAATATCCCAGTTGTAGCGGTGCTGATACCGAAATCGGTTTACAGCGAAAAGCCAGTAGGCCGCACATGCATGCAAAATAGCCAAAATGATTGGGCAACTCGCAATAAAAACCAGCGAGTAAAAATAAAAAAAAATATCCGAAATGATTGGGCAACTCGCAATAAAAAAACAGCGAGTAAAAATAAAATAAACAGCCGAAATGATTGGGCACCGCGAAAAACAACCGAAATGATTGGGCAATCGCGACCTTCGTGATATAAAAGCTGAAATGATAGAGCATCGCGGAAATAAAACAGAAAAAATCAATGATGATAAAACTATAGCCCTACAGTTAAGATCACATCGATCCCTGTATACAATCCAAGGGCGCAAACAAAGAGGGAACCATACTTTCCCAACAGGCTCCGCCAGAAAACGAAGCCAGATCTCGACGATTCATCCCAACTCCGAAGAAACCAGTGTCTTCGGTAAATACCTCAACTCAGGAAAACAAACAATCCTTGACGAGAGACTCCTGATTCACATCGACTCGCAGAGTAACCAGTGTCTCCGTGGGAAATTCTCGATTCGTTTCAACACCAAGGAAACAAATAATCCTTGGCGCTAGGGAAACAAATAATCCTTAGCAAATACCTCAACTCAGGGAAACAAACAATCCTTGACGAGAGCCTCCTGATGCGCGTTGACTCGCAGAGCAACCAGTATCTCCGTGGGAAATTCTCGACTCGTTTCAACACCAAGGAAACAAATAATCCTTGGCGCTAGGGAAATAAATAATCTTTAGCAAAAACCTCAACTCAGGGAAACAAACAATCCTTGATGAGAGCTTTCTGATCCGCGTCGACTCGCAGAGCAACCAGTGCCTCCGTGGGAAATTCTCGACTCGTTTCAACACCAGGGAGACAAATAATCCTTGGTGCTAGGGAAACAAATAATCCCTGGCAAATACCTCAACTCAGGGGAAAAAACAATCCTTGACGAGAGCCTCCTGATTCGCGTCGGCTTGCAAAGAAACCAGTGTCTCCGTGGGAAATTCCCGATTCGTCTCAACTTACAAGATAAAGCCTCAGGCAGAAGGGACTAAAAAACTTGCTTCCTGAACAATGGGACCCTGCAAGTCGATCTAAAACGATCTCTTGCATACTATTCACGGGTCTCACTCTCCAAAGTCGAGTTTCGACAAGGAGGGAAACAACCGCTTACGGGTCCTCTCGACTCGTAAGAGGGAAAAATTCTCTTATAGGATCCTTACGACTTATAAGAGACAACACACTTAGGAATCCTCACGACTCCTAAGGAGAAAAACCCACCTACGAGATCCTCTCGATCCGTAGGGAGAAAAATCTCTACGAGACCCTCACGGCTCATAGAGTTGAAAAGTCTTAGGCAGCAGATCTGAACCTACGGCCTAAGCCATCGCTATTTCTTAAGAAAGACAAAATGCGAGCTCTATTATCTGTTGACCATGTTTACTAAGGCGGCATGCTGATAATAAAAGAAAGAAAAAGCGGAGAAATGACACAAGACATTACAGAAAATGCGTATCTTTTATTCATAAAACTTGATTGAGTACAGGATACATTGTGCTAAAAAATAAAAAAATATATATATACTTTTTTTATTTACAAGAACAAACGATACAAGGAGAGTTACTGAGAAGGAAGCGTCTTGCATAGCTCTAGCAATTGTTCGCGCAATTCCTTCCCCACTTTCTCCTGATCGGCTACCACCGCCAGCTCCGCCTCTACTTGGGCCCGTTGCTGCAAGATAGATGCAAGCTGCTCCCTGACGGCCTGATAAGCAGCTTCCTGGCCTGGGGTATCGCGCTCGGCTACATCAAGCTTTCGCTTCAAGTTTAGCCCATGGGAGATGCGCTCCAGGAGACCCTCAAAGATAGCCTTCGCTTGGGCAGCATTCGCTTCAACCTCAGCACGCAGACGGGCCGTCTCGCTCGAAGTCTCATGGCATTCCCTTAGCCTTAAAGCTGCTTCTTGTTCCAAATGGTGGACGTAAGAAGCGCTTCCCTCGATCCATGCTGCTCTTTCATTGCTCGCGGCTAAAGTCTCGGGGCGGGACGCATCGACTCCAGCTGATGCAGGCGAGCCTCGATCTCCATACAATGGTTAACCCAAGATGCGATGATGCCCTCGTCATGGAAATTCACGAGTATCACCACCATCGGGTTAACCGCCGTAGCGAAATCCACAGCAGGCGTAGGGGTCTCGATGTCAAGCTCCTCAATGTAGTCGCTCAACATACACAAGCTGTTCGCGGCGCCTTTCGAAGATGGACGTCTCAGGTAAGGACCTGCCGGCATTGTGATGCGAGGCTCGAAGGGCGCCGAGACCGGAACGACAGCTGAAAAGAAACAAGATGTGATCAGATAACAGTACAAAAAATAAAGAGGGGGTTATCAATGTGATAGTCGCCGTACCAGCTGAGACAGATGGAAAGGCCGGAAGGGCAGGTGGCGCGGCCAATCTTTCTTCTCCCCCTTCGATTTGTAATACTGCAGTCAGGACAAGAGAGAGTTAGAAATAATTCTATTACCGAAAAAGAAAGGTATCAGTCGGGGACTATACTCACCAGCACCGCCAGAGGAAGAAGTGAGTTCAGATAGGAAGGAGAAGTGTGGGAGCAACACTTGATATAGATGATCAAAGAGCACTCCTGAAAAGACATAACAGTGCGACTTTAGTACACAAATTATGCGTTTAGAAGATAAGATTAATAAATTGCAAACCCATACCTTCCAACAACTTCGACGGTATGAGAGAGGGTTGAGAGGTGACCACCGCCAAGGCAGTCGTTGAAGGCGCTCCCTCAAGCAGTGGGGCATCAGCGCTGGCTGCACCTGCGTTACGAAAAAAGGTGAACTTGTCAGAAAGGATTGTAAGGTAAAGAAAGAAAGCAACTTAGGATTTACCTGATGAGCTGCCGGCTGAAACGGAGGCGACTCCCTCCTCCATGGACATGAGGCCACCGCCCGTGGCCTCATCACCCGACTCGATAGGGACCGTTGTCGTGCTCTCAAGACCTGGAGACGACGGAAGATCGTACACGGGGAGGGCAATGATTGGAGCGTTGCCGGACTCTTGGGAGGGAGTGGCTAACTCTTCCCCAAGAGTCGTACCCATATCACCGGCTACTTCTGCGGGCTCCGTGGTCTCCATCGGCTCATCCGCCGTCACCACGAGGTCGCCGGCCTCAAGCGCCTCGTCCGCCACTACCCTGGGCTCAGTTGTAATGATCATTTCATCTGCCGCCACTTCAGGCTCGGCATCAATGACCTTCTCGGCTGCAGACCCCCCAACCTCCATCTCAGGCTCCGAAGCCTCAGCGGCGTTGCCCACCGTCGGCGCAGGTTCAGCAGGTGCCGCCTCCTCTGTTTCCTTTGGTTCAACGGTCTCCGCCTCCCCCTCGGTCGGACTTGGCCCTGCAAGATAAAGTATATAAGAACCAACAACTTTATGAGTCTTATAACGAAATTCTGAAAGAAGTATTACCTGAGGTAGACTTGTCGTTAGCCTCTCTATTGGCGTGGATCGCCTGTCTATGAGCTGTAGACAGGGCGACCGGGGACTCTTCTGACGGAGTGTCGGCTCGAGGAACAGTGCTGGGGCCCGCTCCAATGGCCAAAGCAGCCCTGCGTGCCTTTGCTTCGCGCCTCGACCGCTTCCTCTCCTCCCGGGCCGTCACGATGGACCTCTTTGACGCTTCCTTTATCGAAGCATCGTCATCCTCATTTAAAGATGCCTCCAGAGCCTTTAAGGCATCTCTCATCAGCTCTTCAAGAAGAACCTCCTGCAGTGGCCCAGAGGAAGCGGGAACATCGGCAGCTGGCAGAACATTTGCGTCATTTGGCGGGAACGGCATTGAGGTTTCTGCAATAAAAAGGGAGAGATTAGATTGACCATAACGCAAGGAGAATAAAAACTTGATGAATCGAAACTTACTGAGGCCTAAAGACGCTTTAAGGCGTTCCTCTTCTTGGAAGGTCTTGAGTGAAGCGGCAATGGCTTCCTCATCAGTGATGCCTGTTGGAAGAAAAGAAAGAAAAACGTTAGTCAAAGGAAATGAGGAGAATATGATACAATAAAGAAAATGCGACTAGTAGTTACCTGATTGCACAAGCTCAGCTAGCCACGCGTCACGCTTTGCCAACCACGCTGAAGTTTCGAGAGCGTCTTCCAAGTCTGTATCATCCGGCGGCGGCATGACTAATCCCTCGTTAGTCCCATATTCGATCAGGCCCTCGGCATAGGGAGCATGGGGTTCCTGACCGAACGCGACATCTGCAGCGAAGAGCGACTTCTTTTTCTTCTGCCCTCCGAACCTAGGCTCACGTGGGATTGACTTACGCTTAGCAGCCACCTTTGGACAGCGGGTCCCGATGTCCGCACCCACGCCAGACTCTGGTGAAACTACAACCACTGTCTCCATTGGAGCACAGGGCGCTAGGGGTGCATCCGCAATATCAGGGAGCGACAATCCGCGTGGAGGACTCCGCGCACGCGAGAGTCCGGCTCTGGCATCTTTTAAAGGGGGATTACCGGGGTTCTTGGCACCAAAGGAGCATTGCGATCGCTACCTGGAGGTGCACCCTTACGGTCGATCAACAACCGCCTTTCCTTCTTTATGACCGCTCCCGTCGATTGACTGTACCATTCTGTGTATACCTTGAGGAGTCGTGGGGCACAAGCCGGCTCGCTGATAAAGAAGTAGGAGCCCGTGTTTAGACGCATGAAATGATGCAGCGCTCTCTCCATCCCTTCTTCGGTCGCAGCAGGTTCCGATAAGAAAGCCTCCAGCGGTACCCCTTGATTATAGCTTTGCTTTTGGGCGAAATGATGCGGGTTATATCTCATGAAGATCGCTGCCCCGTCTGCCTAAACACCAAGAAGTCCGGTCTGATGGAATATAAGTGAAGGGTCTCCCGGGACGTTAAAACTGAAGCTCCATCCTTGAAAGTGTCTTGCAATGGCCGCACTGCAGTGGTAGACGCTTTTCCAATAGTCAACACCTTGTCAACGAAAGACACACCGGCTCCAACGGTGTGGGAGCGAAGGAGTAAACCCCTGGCATTTCGTGGCGATGGATTTACAATTGATGCGCCGATCAACTGTATAATGCGAGGAAAGCTGCACCTGTCGTAGAACGAGGGCCTTTTATGCATGCCGAAAACACCCGATGTATGTAGCTCGAACCACGACATAAAGTAGTGCATCGGGAAGACCACGTGCAATACCCCGGGCTCGTTAGCATCCGCTGCTCGGCTGAGGCCATGATATAGGTGTGCCAAGCCAGCGATCCCAATGGCCACCTTTACCCCGATGGCCATTCGGTGGGCTGGGTAAAAGACAGAAGGCCGCATATGGTGAGAGTGCATTGGAATCGCAAACCAACTCAACCATAACCCGAGAAATCCTAAGAAAAAGGCCTCCTCATCCATTCCAGGGGACACAATTTCTGCAAAAGACATAGTCGGGAATTCCGGAAGGAAAAAACCCTTTTGATCTATCTCCTTTTCCGGCAGGTTATCCACACCTAGACCGAAAGGGGCATCCAGGGTAGCGAACTTAGCAGCCTCTGATGAGAGGACGCTTGGGCGAAGAAACCGAGCAATGAAATCCTCAAAGTTAACTCCTCGACTCCCATGTTCGATGAAAAGAGACTCATATATGTTCAACACTTTAATCAAGTTTGGGAACTGGTGTTGAACAGCATTGTCCGGCGTAAACCCCCTTATCACCGGCTTAGCACCAAAGACGTACTCATCCGTCGGGAGCAACTCCTCATAATGTTCCCCCATGACCGGTAAACCAGATACCTCCGTAAACTATTCCAAAGAGATTGACACTTCCCGATCCATGGCGAGGAAAGTGTGGGTAGGAATGTTCCACTGCTCCAGGAAGGCCTTGAACCACCAGGTGGGGAGCGTGGGATATTGGAACAGAGAGACGTACACTGCGGTGTACAATCCTAACTTTATCAACTGCGACTTCTTCGTCGACAGGATATACCGGGCCTATGGCAGATAGCCGATTGGGTGGCGGGGGATCAGACCGATATTATATGATTGCCCCCAGGGTCGTGCCTCGCCTTGACAGATACGGCGTCTCAGGATATCCAAAACCATGGGACGCTGAACCGGAATCGCATCTATGGCGGGATGTAGAAAGCCCTTCGATGTCCAATCAACCATCTCCACGGCGTACTGCACTAGGGGTGGGCTTGCGTAATGAATCGCCGTGGTGGGTTCTGACGGCACTGAGCATGTGAAGCTGCGTCGACCCATAATGATCTGATTGTACCATGACCCCCAAAGGTGGAGACTCTTATACTCCGGGTCGTGGTCCTTGATCATGGCCAAGACTTCACGGTCCAAGGGTGCTTCGGGAAATCCCTCCCCTGAACGAGCAAACGGGAATGAGGTGTCGAGAGACATGATCGCTGCAAGTGAACAGAAATTAGCCGTTAGTATTGCAATTCCAACGCTTAGCGTTTAAGAAAAAAATGCATTAATTAATCAATTAAATTAAAAATTAATTAAATTAAAATTAATTAATTACACCACACAGCAGTGCAGTGGGTAGGAGACTGAAGGGAGACCCACAAAATCTGGATGATAATACGACAACCTCATCATTGGATGAGATTGTCAGTTGGTCCCCAGGAAAACATTCCCACTAATAATTATAATAAAAAATCCCTAGGGACAAGGAGAAAATCTCCTCTTTCAGAGCAAAGCTCTGTCACAGAGTGACACTTGTAAAACTCCGGTCTCAGGGAAATAAGATTCCTTAAAAGAGCCTAGCTCTATGGTGATGATGAGAAAATTTATTTAAAACTCCTAAAGAAATTAAAACATTTTGAAGACCCTTAGAAGTTATTCACTTTTAGATCAAAAAGATCTATTTTTGGATCCATGAGCAAAACTCTGCTCACGGGTTAAAACCCATGAACAAGATCTCTCCAGATCTATGGATTCATGAGAGCAAAGCTCTGTTGGTGAAACCCCAATGGGGATCCCTTTAGATCAAAAGATCTGTGAGAGCAAAGCTCTTTGGTTAAGATTAATTTAAATTAATTGATTTAAATTAATTTTTACATAAAGTTTCTAACTCTGGAAATGAGCAAAGCTCTCAAGTTCTTAAGCAAGAGCAAAGCTCTAGAAAATCAAAAATCTTGAAATGGTGAGATTTTTCTAAAGGCCAGAAGTCCTATTTATAAGGCGCTTGCGCCCCTTTAGCTCACCCCTTGATCCAACAGTCAGGAGCTTGCCACCGCTGCACTCACATGCGCGCCACGTGAGCGCAACGGTGGGGGGACATTTGTTTCCCCCAATCAGAGCAAAGCTCTGTTGGAAATTCAAAATTCAAATTTTAAGCAACGCTTCAAATCTCGGGCGCAACGCGCCACATGTCAGGCGCTGATACGTCAGCACAGCGCCCAAGAAGGCGCGCCCAATCAGAGCAAAGCTCTATTTTAAGCAAAATTAAAGGAAGCAACGCTTCAGTTGCGCAAGCACTGCGCTGCGCGACACGTGTCAGCGCAGTTGCGCTGCGCTGTGCGCTGCGCGACACGTGTCAGCGCAGTTGCGCTGCGCTGTGCGCTGCGCGACACGTGTCACGCGCTGGGGCATTTGCGCCAAACAGAATTAAAAAGAAATCTTTTCTGTTCTTGTTAAAACAAGAAGATTTTCTTCTGTAAAACAGAAGCTCTTAGATCAAAGACCCAACGGTGGGGAAAATTCTCCAAATCACTTAGAGAAAAATCTCTTTAACAAACTTAACTAATTTATGGGCACTATAAAAAGGACCCTAAAGCTCAATTCAAAGATATAAAACATTTGGTGAGAAATCAAAAATTTCAAATAGAGAGAACTCTGAAGAAATCTCAAGAGGAAAAAAGGTAAAAACCTTTAAAAGAGAAGAATTTCTTCTAATAGATCATTGATCTAAGAACAAGATCAATGATCTTCAATAAAAAAGAAATAAAAACAGTGCTTTGCACTTTTTATGAACCTTTGGTTCTCTGAGATAAGAAAAACAAGAGAGACTTGTTTTCTTTGATCTAAATTAGATCAAGAAAGCAAACAGTGCTTTGCACTTCTGTTATGAACCTTTGGTTCTTGAATCTAAAAGATTCTTAAATTTATAGTGTCTTGCACTTGCAAACTGCGTTGTTGCGCTCTTGGGAGAGCGCCACGTGTCAGCATCTGAACTACTTGCGCTATGCCCTTTAAGATATAGCTTTGCTCTCTGTAATTGGCGCAACTCACCAAAGTGCGCCACGTGTCAGTAGCGCAAGCACAGCGCACTGCGCTTGCATGACACGTGTCATCACCACAAGCGCTTGCGCTCTCTGATTAGCGCAAAGCGCCTAAGAATGCAATGCATTTCTTTTGCTAAAGGGCCAGGCACAAGCCAAAAAGACCTAATAGGCCAAAATAAATTGCAAAGCAATAAAAAAGGGCAGAGCCCAAACAAAATAGATGCTCTGCATCATTTATAAAAGGGCAGAGCCCAACCAAAACAAAGAAAAATAATGCAGTGAAGGGGCAAGGCCCTAGCACAGGTCCAATAGGCCAAAGACAAAACTGGACTTAGCCCAGTCGTGGCCATAAGTCCTCAAATTAAATTGACTGAGCACGGCTGCTCCCTAAATCAATTTACATCCGGTTCGAGGGTACATCTCCGAACTCCTCTGACAGTTCTCATTGTAATCCTTCAACGACGTCAGAGAGGTGACGGGTCCCAACGACCACACATGAATATGGACTGCGGGATCCTTAAACTCGTGGACCGAAACGTCCTTAAACTAATATTGGACCGAAACGTCCTTAAACTAATATTGGAACGAAACGTCCTTAAACTAATGATAGACCACTACGTCCTTAAACTGGCAATGGACCGAAACGTCCTTAAACTAATGATGGACCACCACGTCCTTAAACTGGCGATGGACCATCACGTCCCTAAACTGGAATATGGACCACCACGTCCCTAAACTGGAACAATAGAGCCTTTAAATGCTCTTTTGCTTGATCCAAACGATCCCGTTAAGTTGATCTTAGTTTCAAATCAGACTAACGTATCCTTAACGAACGTTTAAGTTGATCTTAGCCCCAAATACGGCTAACGTATCCTTAAACATTTAAATGGATTATAAAACTCCAAATCGACTTTGGTTCAAGGGTACATCTCCTAACTCCTCTGACACCTATCGTTGTAATCCTTCAACGACGTCAGAGAGGTGACGAGTCCCGACGACCATATATGAAATGGACCACTACGTCCTTAAACTGGGAATGGATCTAGACGATCCCGTTAAGTTGATCTTAGTCCCAAATCAGACTAATGTATCCTTAACGAACGTTTAAGTTGATCTTAGTCTCAAATGCGGCTAACGTATTCTTAAACTAAAAACATGAAACCCAAATCTAAGTAAATACGGATTTGGACTAATCCACGTCCTACGGGCGACGGCATTACTCAGTCTCCGTATACAATTCACGGGCAACCACAAACAAAACAAACATATACGACACGAAGTGAAATTCTGGAGAAGGAGAAAGTGGCTACAGCGATGCGGTAGCGTAATTAACTGCAGGGGCTTACGCCTGCAGGGAAGAGCGTCCCCACAATCAAAAACCCCTCAAGCGAGGGGGAATCTAACGAAGTCTGCTACATCAGCCGCATCCGTCTAAACCTTCGATATACGGTGCCATAAATCAACTTGGCATCTTCGGAGAGGTGGACGGATAAAACCATATAGCATCTGCCCCGAATCTCAGCGTCAGGACTTCGCAGTCTTGTGCGTCGTCATTCGGAGGGGAACAGTCACTTCATGTCGTGTGTGTTTGTTTTATTTTTGGTTGCCCGTGAATTTTATACGGAGACTATTTTGTGTTGTCGCCCGTAGGGCGTTGATTAGTCCAAATCCGTATTTTCTTAGATTTGGGTTTGGGTTTGTTTCAAGGATCGTTAACCTCATTTGAGATTAAGATCAACTTAAATGCTTGTTAAGGATTCGTTAGTCTTTAGACTAAGATCTACTTAACAAGACTTTGGGATCATTTAGATCCAACGAAAGAGTATTTGGACTCTATCGTTTTAGTTTAGGGACATTACGGCCCATTGGGTTTAAAGACATCACAGTCCGTGGAGTTTAAGGACATCATAGTCCGTAGAGTTTAGTTTAGAGACGTTACGGTCCATTGGGTTTAAGGACATCATAGTCCGTGGAGTTTAAGGACATCATAGTCCATGGAGTTTAAGGACATCATAGTCCGTAGAGTTAAGTTTAGGGACGTTACGGTCCATTGGGTTTAAGGACATTATAGTCCGTGAAGTTTAAGGACATCATAGTCCATAGATTTTAAAGACATCATAGTCTATAAAGTTTAGTTTAGAGACGTTACGGTCCGCAGATCACCATTTTTGAGGTGAGGGTTTAGTTTAAGGACATTATGGTTCATAGTTAGTTTAAGGATATTACGGTCCAGCTTGTTGGTTGTCGAGACCCACCACCCCTCTGAAGATGTTGAATAATTATAACGACATGTATCAGAGGTGTGGAGAAATATACCCTTGAACCAAATTCCAAATTGAGGAAACATCATTCATGAGCATGAAGGCTCGGTTTATTTAGAGATTTAATCTCAGGAAAGACTTAGCCAACCTGGGATTGAAGTGGGCCTCTTATAAGTTAAACACTAGTGTATGCTCAGTGCTCATGTGCTCCCACGTGATATTCTAAGGCAGTGTTAAATATTGAGATCTGACATGCTCACGTGTGGCACGTGAGGCGCTATAGCAGCGCTCACGTGAGGCGCCATAGCAGTGTTAAACATTGAAAGTTAGGGCGCTCACGTGTAGCACGTTAGACGCTTAGAGTTGGACGCCGCCTCTTTTATTCTCTTATTCTAGTGCTGAGCACTGTTATGGAGTCATGTGAGATCACGTGAGGCATCCCAAAAATAAGGTTTATTCCCTTTTCTCTTTTATAAGTGCTAAGCACTTCTCAGGGGTCACGTGGGGTCACGTGGTGCCCCAAAAGAATAGGGTTCATTCCCTTTTCTCTTTTATAAGTGCTGAACATTTCTCAGGGGGCACGTGGGGTCACGTGGCTAGATCTCAGTCTTTCCTTTTTCGTTTCTCAAAGGTGCTCACGTGGGAACACGTGAGCTTTTATTGTGTAGCGTTGAACGCTAATGAATCACCAGGCTATTCTTCTATGGTTTTGAGAAATCAAGTTCTCCTTTTGTTCTTTGTAGGGATTAAATTCTTTTTAAAGGGTTAAACCCTAGTTTCAGAGGAATTAAATTCCCACATGTTTTGTAAGAGTTAAACTTTTTGGAATCAGTTCTTTTCCCTAGGTTTTGAATCTGCATGAAAGAATCTCCCTGATGAGAATTAAATTCTCAACTTATGGGGAGATCTGCTTCTGCAGATCTTAACCAGAGGAAGAACTAAGTTCTTTGAGAAGAGTTAAACTCTTGGTTTGAAAATTAAATTCTCTTTTTGTGGGAGCTTTTGGAAGGGGTTCCTCTTCTTTAGAGAATTAAATTCTCTCTCTATTTTTCTTTCCCTCTCCCGCTGTCTGTTTCTCCTCCTCTCCTTGCTCCTATTTATATGAGAAGAAAAAGAATCAATTTGTTAAGGGAATCCCTCATTGAGAGATCATGATTGATTTCATGATCTTTTAGATCAATCGGTGAATTTTATTCACCGTTGGATTTTTAATCCAAAGGCTCTCTGTTTAACAGAGAAGATTTCTTGTTTATTTAACAAGATTATGAATATCTTGTTAGTTTTAATAAGATTATAATTTATTCTATCATATCCTTTTAGTTTAATAAGATCAGAAATATATTTTCTTAACATAGAATTTAATTCTAGAATTTGATAGGAGCATTTTAAATTGGGGCGCCCACATGCTTTGCATGTGAGAGGCAAGAGAACTCATGTGTTTAACATATGACCCCTGCTGTGGGTTTTAGCCTGTTTATATTCAACACTCATAGCGCTCACGTGTTTTACATGTGAGGCTTGTTTGACCATTGGTGATTTATGTTCAGCGCTTATATGCTTTGCATATGAGCACTCACGTGTTTTACACATGAGGCCTGTTTGGCCCTTTAAGTTTATTTTATTCAACGCTCTGTTCCCCTCCGAACAACGGGGACGCGACCGCACAGGTCCGTCTTGCCTGAAATTCGGGGCAGATGCTAATTGGTGCTATCCGCCCACCTCTCCGAAGATGCCAAGTTGATTTATGGCACCATATATCGAAGGTTTAAACGGATGTGTCCGATGTAGCAGACTTCGTCAGATTCCCCCTCGTTTCAGGGGTTTTTGATTGTGGGGATGCTCTTCCCTGCAGGCGCAAGCCCCTGCAGTTAATTATGCTACCGCATCGCGGTAACAATTTTCTCCTTCTCCATATGGTCACTTCGTGTCGTGGGTGTTTGTTTTGTGTTCGGTTGCCCGTGGATTGTATACGGGGACTAAGTTATGTTGTCGCCCGTAGGACGTGGATTAGTCCAAATCCGTATCTTTCTTAGATTTGGGTTTGGGGGTTGTGTTTAAGGATACGTTAGCCTTATTTGAGGCTAAGATCAACTTAAACATTCGTTAAGGACACGTTAGTCTAATTTTAGACTAAGATCGACTTAACGGGATCGTTTAGATCCGACAAGAGAGCAATTGGGCTCTATTGTTTAGTTTAGTGACATTGCGGTCGATAAGTAGTTTAAGAACATTGCGGTCCATTGTTAGTTTTAAGATATCGCGGTCGAGGTTAAGGACGTCATAGTCCGTGGATTTAAGGACTCCACAGTCCGACGTTAGTTTTAAGACATCACGGTCAAGGTTAAGGACATTATAGTCCGTGGATTTAAGGACTCCACAGTCCGACGTTAGTTTTAAGACATCACGATCGAGGTTAAGGACGTCATAGTCCATGAGTTTAAGGACCCCACAGTCCGTAGCAGTATGTGGTTGTCAGGACCCGTCACCTCTCTGACGACGTTGAAGGATTACAACGACAGATATCAGAGGAGTAAAGAGATGTACTCTCGAACCGGGTGTAAATTGATTAGAAGAGCAGTTGTGCTCAGTTCAATTTATATTGAGGACTTATGGCCAGAATTGGGCTAAGTCCAGTTGAAAATGTTTAACATTTTATTCATGTTCTGCCTATTAGGCTTTTACTTGGGCTCTGCCCTTTTATTAATGCATAGCATTGGGCTCTGTAATTAAATGCATAGCATTTATCAGGAACAAAATAGTGGTCCGATAGTGTGCTACGTGGCTTGTCAGGCGCTTTGCGCCAATCAAAGAGCGCAATGCGCTAGCGCATGCGAAGGTGACACGTGTCACGCTCTGCGCTAAGCGCAAATCTGTTTGCGCACTGCGCTTTATGAGTGCGCTGCGCCAGTGAATGACACGTGGCGCACTCTGGCACTATGTGCCAGTTCAAGAGCGCAATGCGCATTTCAAGAGTGCAAGGCACTGTCCAATAGCGCAGAGCGCATTTTGATCAAATTCAGATCAAAGAACAAGTTTTTTGTTCTTCAAGGGAGGCCTTGCCTCAAGATCCAAGAACCAAAGTTCTTGTTCTCATCAAAAGGCTGTGCCTTTATAGATCAAATGATCTGTGATTGAAGTAAATTACTTCTTTAAATCTTTTATGATTAGATCTTTTCTTGATCTTTTTCTTTTTATTGAAGATCTTGATCTTGATCTTGTTCTTAGATCTTTGATCTTTTTAGAAGATGGTTCTTCTTTTCTAATGAGATGATTTCATCTCTGTTCTTCCAAGATTTTAATTCTTTATCTTTAAAGATGAAGAAAATGATCATCTTTCTTCAAAGGCTTGCCTTTCTTTCTCTTTGAGTTTTTCTCAAAGTTTGCAGAGGGTTTTTTCTCTATCTGAGACTTGAGGTCTTGGGGCCTTTATATAGGGCCAATTGATTTGTTAAGTTAGTTACAGAGATCTTTTTCTGATTGATCTGGGGATATTTCCCCACCGTTGGATCTTTGATCCTAAGGCCTCTGTTTTACAGAAAACAATCTTCTCATTTTAATAAGATTGGAAAGATCTTTCTAGAACAGAATTTTAATTCTGATTAATTAATAATTTATTATTTAAATTCCAGTGCTGGCGCAATTGGCGCTAGTGCACACGTGGCGCGCAGCGCAACTGCGCTAGCGCGCCTGCTTTTGACACGTGGCGTGCAGCGCAACTGCGCTAGCGCGCCTGCTTTTGACACATGGCGCAGTGCAGAGCGCAACGCAACTGCGCTAGCGCACCTATGTTTGACACATAGCGCGCAGCGCAGAGCGCAAAGGATCTGAAGCGTTGCTTCATTTTAAAATTTGAATTTTGAAAGAGAGTTTTGCTCTGCTTGGGGTGCGCTACCTAGGGCGCAGCGCTCCTGGCGCTGACGTGTCTGCTTTTGACACATGGCGCGCAGCGCAGGGGATCTGAAGCGTTGCTTCAACTTTTAAAATTTGAATTTTGAAACAGAGCTTTGCTCTGATTGGGGGTAAGGAAGCGTCGCTTCATTCCAAATCTTGGACTTTGAACAGAGCTTTGCTCTAATTGGGAGAAGCAGAAGCGTCGCTTCATTTTTAAAACAGAGTTTTGCTCTGATTAGGGGAAACAAATGCCCCCCCACCGTTGCGCTTACGTAGCCCAAACGTGAGCGCAGCGGTGGCAACATCTCAATCGTTGGATCAACGTTTGCAAGTTGAAACGGCTCTCAATGCCTATAAATAGGACCTTTGGTCCCTTAGATGATTTTCATCTCCTCCTTGAGAATTATCTCTTCGTCAGAGCATTGCCCTCCTTGTTCCCGCCAAAAATTTCTACGCAAAAGAGTCCAAGGTATCAAATGGCAGTGACACGCTTAAAGAAATGCGAACCAGTATCTTCCGGCCTATATTTTGATAAACTCCCGAAGAAGGAACTATTAAATTCTGATTGTATTGGAAGCATCTCGAAAATTCCTTCGATTTGATATATTATGGGCCTCATAATTCATCCAGGATCAAAAGTTATGAGGTATCACGTGTCCACACGTGATGGACCTTTAAGAACCCGCTGGAGGAGTTAAAAGATATAATAAAAACTCATAAAAGACCCCAATGGGGCATCATGTGCTCACACATGACCATGGGTCACGTGCAGACACGTGATGGGCTCTTAAGGCCTCTAAAATAATGAATAGAATTAAATTCTAAAATATGTTCCCTGATTAAAAATCAGAAGTTACCTCAATGAGGTATCACGTGCTCACACGTGACCAATGGTCACGTGTTGACACGTGATGGTTAAAACAACAACATAAACAAACGGCTGTTAAAAGAACCAATTTGGGGGTCACGTGCTCACACGTGACCAAGGGTCACGTGCCAGCACGTGACAGGCTTTGAAAGCCTTACAGTTTAATAGAATTAAAATTCTAAATTTCTCTAAAATCTTTCGAAATAGAATTAAAATTCTAAAAGTTTCTAAATCTTTCCAAATGGAAAAGTATTATGGGACCGTTGGATTAAAGATCCAAGGGTGATTAAAAATCACCAATTTATGGAAAAATCTTGGACAAGGAAAGATTTCCCCTAAATCTCACCGAAAATAACAAACAGAATATCTTTGGATTTAAAATCCAACGGTGAATAAAATTCACTGAATGATCTAAACGATCATATTAAATATGAAAACAAATCAAATCTTTCAATGAAAGATTTGCTAAACAAATTGATTCTTTCCCTTCTCCTATAAATAGGAGCCAAGAAGAGAAGAGAAGGGATCGACTTTTTGGAGAGAAAAACAGAGAGAGGAGAATTTAATTCTCAAGAGGGAAGAAAAAAAAGGAGAATTTAATTTTCAACAAAGAAAACCCTAGGTGAGAAAAGGGAAAAAGATCAACTTCAAAAAGAGAATTTAATTCTCAAAATTTAAGAGTTTAACTCTTCTGCAAATAAAGAATTTAGTTCTTCTTCTGGTTGAAGATCTGTACAGAGCACATCTCCCCATAGGATGAGAATTTAATTCTCATCGGGTCGAGATTCTGCCATGCAGATCCTAAACTTAGAAGGGGAATTGAGTTTTGAGAATTTAATTCTCCCAAACTAATTGGAATTTAATTCCTACAGAATCATAATTAGGGTTTTACCCTAAATAAGAATTTAATTCTTTCAATATAGGAATTTAATTCCTCCAAAGTCATAATTAGGGTTCAACCCTACAGAGAATTTAATTCTTAAAAATAACAGAGACTTGAAAGATCTCCATGCACATAAAGAACACGTGATGACACGTGATCCCAATCCGCAGTGATCAGAAAAGAAGGAATAAAACTAGGTCACGTGTCCCCATGTGACCCCGAAGAAATCCCCAGAAATGAGAAGGAGGAAAGCTTTGGGCGCCCTCACGTGTTATCACGTGACCCCTCAGCAAATGCTTTAACAATTGGCGCACAGATCCCCATCACGTGCCAACACGTGATGCTCTAAAATAAAAATAAAAGTGTTTAACACTTATTCGCAGATTTGAGGATAAAACAAAAGGAGATCTGGCTCCACATTTAGGGCGCCCTCACGTGTCCCCACGTGACCCCTAACAAATCCCTTTAATATCCAATGGATGGATGCCTATCACGTGCCCGCACGTGATAGCCAGAGAGTCAAAAAGTGTTTAACACGTTTTTGCAGAACAAAGTAAAAGGAAATCTGGCCCCATCTTCAGATGCCTCACGTGTTCATACGTGATGGCCTGAAAGCTAAGTGTTTAACACTTATTTGCGGCCTTAAGAGTAAAATAAAGGAGTTTCGGCCCAATCTCAGGCGCCTCACATGACCCCACGTGACCACCGTGTTTAACACTATTTTTTAAAGCGCATCACGTGGGAACGCGTGATCGTTAAATACCTTCTAGTGTTAACACTATTTCAAAACCAACCTAGCCCAAAATGGCTAAGTTTTTCCTGAGGCAGGATTCCCCTTTGACTGAACTTCAAATATACCCTTGTTTTCCAAACTTGATCATTTCACATGACATTCAAAGTAAACTCCAGAGCCATGATGAATGGTCAGTGCCTAATAAAAGATAAAATGTTGTCAGAGCCCCCAAACCTCTGTTTAGCACTGTTGAATGATGAGGGGCTGAACCCAGACAAATGTCGAATGGTCCAAAGGGCCAATATTTCAAACATAATTGGACTTAGCCCAAACTGGCCATAAGTCCTCAAATCATCTTGAACTGAGCACATCTGCTCTTTCAACCAACTCATTGGTTCAAGGGTACATCTCTGAACTCCTCTGACATCTGTCGTTGTAATCCTTCAACGTCGTCAGAGGGGTGATGGGTCCCGACGGCCATACATGTAATGGACCACCATGTCCCTAAACTGGCAATGGACCACCATGTCCCTAAACTGAAACAATAGAGCCCAAATGCTCTTTTGTCGGATCTAACCGATCCCGTTAAGTTGATCTTAGTCTCAAATCAGACTAACGTATCCTTAACAAACGTTTAAGTTGATCTTAGCCTCAAATATGGCTAACGTATCCTTAAACTAAAAGCTCCAAACAGACTTTAGTCCCAAATTGGACTATAGATCTCCCAACCAATTTTGGTTCAAGGGTACATCTCTGAACTCCTCTGACATCTGTCGTTGTAATCCTTCAACGTCGTCAGAGAGGTGATGGGTCCCGACGGCCATACATTAAATGGACCACTATGTTCCTAAACTGGAACAATAGCCCCCAAATGCTCTTTTGTCGGATCTAAACGATCCCGTTTAAGTTGATCTTAGCCTCAAATATGGCTAACGCATCCTTAAACCTTCAAACAGACTTTAGTCCCAAATTGGACTCTAGATCCCCCAATCAACTTTGGCTCAAGGGTACATCTCTGAACTCCTTTGACATCTGTCGTTGTAATCCTTCAACGTCGTCAGAGAGGTGATGGGTCCCGACGGCCATACATGTAATGGACCCCTATGTCCCTAAACTGGAACAATAGAGCCAATTGCTCTTTTGTCGGATCTAATTGATCCCGTTAAGTTGATCTTAGTCTCAAACTGGACTAACGTATCCTTAACAAACGTTTGAGTTGATCTTAGTCTCAAATATGGCTAACGTATCCTCAAACCAAAACCCCAAACCCAAATTTAAGAAAATACGGATTTGGACTAATCCACGTCCTACGGGCGACGACATAAATTGGGCTCCGTATACAATCCACAGGAAACCACAAACAAAACAAACACCCACGACACGAAGTGAAGTTCTGGAGAAGGAGAAAGTTGTTACCACGAAGCGGTAGCGTAATTAACTGGAGGGGGTTGCGCCTGCAGGGAAGAGCGTCCCCACAATCAAAAACCCCTCAAGCGAGGGGGAATCTGACGAAGTCTGCTACATCGGTCGTATCCGTCTAAACCTCCGATACACGGTGCCAAAAATCAACTTGGCATTTTCGGAGAGGTGGACGGATAAAACTAATTAGCATCTGCTCCAAATCACAGGCAAGACGTCCATGTCTTGGCCGCCGTTCGGAGGGGAACAGATTCTGGCACGCCCGGTGGGACCTTTTCCTCTTTCCACTCCACACTTCCTGTGTCGTGATTCGCGAACCAATCGCGGTTCGCTAATGGTTGCCCTTGGGTTTCAAGGTACTAAGACTTGGCGTCTTGCTTATTGCAGAAAGCAAAGAATCGATGGCTTCTACTTGTGCCAAATGCTCCAACTGCTCGGACTGCAATTGCAACCAACGCTCTGCCTCGCCAGGAGGTATAGCCTACGGACCCCAAGCTGCTTCGCTATTCGCAATGCCCGTGGAACAAGTCACTCGAGCCACCACAGGATTTTTTTTTGGGACCATGCTCCCGCCGACAAGCTTCACCGCTCCGGTGCTGACAAAGGAGGCTCCCAAGAAGTTGGTCTTTGATCGTCTTACCCCTGCCGCGGCCCCTCTCAACGGGTCGCCCAACGCCAGTGCCTCGGTCTTCTCTAGATTGGGCCAGAACTCCTGTGGACCCGCAATGGGGCCTGCAATCCCAGAGAAGGCTGCTTCTAAGAAAGTGACCGGTCCTGCTCCTGAAGTCGTCAAGGCGGCTTCCCCTGCCAAAAAGTTGGTCTTTACAAGATTGACGGCTCCAGCTCCCGCTCCTGCTACCCAAAGGACATCGATCTTTGACAGGCTAACACCAGCAGCGACCCCCCACCTACACAGGGGGCAAGACGAGGTTATCGCCCTCACCAAGCCGGTTCCATCAGCACGACGCGCTCGACATCGTTACTGGCGCCGAATGAGGAAGGCTGGGGGCAACTCTCCCTCTGGGCTAACTCCACCAGCCCCGATGGCGGAAGTTAATGCTGCTGTTCCGACTGGGAACAGCTTTGAGATGCTAAATAAGGTGTGTAGGAATTCTCCTACCGCGGTGCTAAAGAGGTCTCCCCCTCCGCTGAAAAAGGCTGTAGAAGTAAAAACAGAACAGCCCCAATCTCCTCAACGGCTGTCCTCCCGAATCTATAAAATCTGGCGGCAGGCCCGAGACTCGATGATCGATCCAAACTTCTCCCGCCAGCACAAGAAGCTGAAAATCCAACAGGAAGCCAGTCACCAGGCTAAGCCACGAAAGGCTGTCTGGGTGCCCACCTCAACGGCCCCCTCAACTTCCACTGCTCATAAAAAGAGGAGGCCGGAGAAGATCCCCGGGCCTGCAACGAGAGCTAAAAGCGCTGAACCCAGACGCCCTAAGGCTGGGGGTAGGATGGTCCACACTGTATACATGGCGTCGGGGAAGGAAGACAGCCGTGCGTCTACAGGCCATAGACCGCTTACACGGTCAGTAACCAAAGCTCAGGAGCAACAGCAAAAGCTCCAGGAAATGATGATTGCAATGGCCGCACTCACCGGGCCAAAAGAAAGCCCGGAGGCATCATCAGAGCAGCGTCACGAACAAGAAACTGATGCTGACTTCTTACGCAGAGTCCTCGAAAAGAAGGACAGAGAAGCCGCAGAGCAAGCGGCTAACATAAAGCAAATGGCGCTCCTCTTCCAAGATATGGTAGGGATGATGCTACAGCCAGACCCTCCAGTTGAAGACCCTCCGATCATTACTGAAGACAATAGAGGAGAGACATCTAATCCTCCTCCGACTCTTTCAACAGCCAAAGAAGAAACCATTTCCAAGGCTGCGCTGGATGACTATATAGCTCATCAAATACGGGCTCATCAAGTGAATGAAGTGGCTGCGCAAATTGTTAGAACTGGACGACCCTATCCGGGCTGGTATGACCAAATCAGTTACCCGCCGGGATATACGATCCCTAAGTTCCACGTATATAAAGGGACAGGGAACCCACATCAGCATGTCGCTCAATTCAGGGCCTTATGCGGCAATACTGAAGGTGATGACAGACTGTTGCTTCGACAATTTGTCAGCAGCTTAGCGGAAACGGCATTCGAATGGTATTCGGAGCTACCTAACGACTCTGTCAAAACATTCGCGGAGATGGAGTTGCTTTTTACACAAAGGTTCGCGAGCGCTAGTGAACGCACCCCGATAACAGCACTGATCAACGCCAGGATAAGGCCAGGCGAAACGTGGGTTCAATACGCAACACGATGGCGGAATCTGTGGTCAAAATGCGAACAGCAGATCGAAGAAGCACCTGCGGTAGGTATGTTCGTGGGCACTCTTGATCCGCAAGTAACCATCTCGCAATTCATGATGTTCTTCAAACCGACCACATTCCAGGCTTTAATTGATAAGTTGGCCCAAATGGATCAGATGAGTCACACACCATCTCATTCAAAGACGGATCCTCGGCATGAAAAGGGGAAAGGGAAAGCAACTTTCGTCGCTAATACTCAACAACAGTCGAGCAACTTGAAGCTGGTTGTCCGTCAAAACAATATGCGTCCACGCCCATCCCTCGAGGAGAGACTGGGACATCCTTACTCGTTTCCTCAGGATAAAACGAGAAGACTGTTCGAGCTGGCAGTGCGCAACAGACTCATCAATCTGCCGAGTCCAAAGCGCCCGTTGCAGCCAGGCGATGTCAACGATCCCAATTATTGTCCTTACCACCAAACGGTAAGTCACCCGATCGAGGATTGCTTCGTCTTTAAAGGATGGATCGAGGATCAGTATCTACAAGGCAAGTTTGCGCTGTCCGAGAAGTGGAAAATAAACCCACCGCAGCCACACACTCCGAAAAAGAAGGACACACTGGGGGCAACTTGCTCTTTTGTTAAAAAGGCTCCGTGGGAGGTCGTGCTGTCAGCCAAAACCAAAAAGATACTGAATGATCTCCAGACATGCCCGGCAATCGGGTGGAAGAACTCGCTAGAACCCCAGATCGTCGAAGGGATGCTAAAGCCGCGCCCAACTCCAAAGATCGATGGTGAAGGCCCCAGCACTCACACCCAGCCGTCAAAATCTTCAAAGAAAAACAAGAAGAAATCCAAGAAGCCCGTGAAGCCTGGCGACAAGCGCATGGATTTGCAGAAACAGATTGACGCGTTGGAAGAATATAATCAGAAGGCGCGGACCCCAGTCACACTCCAAGAATTTCTCAGCCACGTCCTTGAGGACGGAGATGGTGACAATGGAGAAGACTCGTCGGATGAATCTGAAGATTATGTGGCAAGCTGCCATGTGATCTCTCACTCGTCAATAAATGACGAAGAAGCTCCTTACACAGAGAAGCTGGGGGCAGATCCTGAACCAGAACTTCTGTGGCCGTCAGACGAGATGATCGATGCCTTCCTGAACGAAGCCCGTCTTAAAAGCAAAGCCGATCGGGAGCACAAGATGGCCATATTTGAAAAGGCCAAATGCCGGCGACTGGACAAAAGGGTCGAAACACTCCCACCAGATCAAAGTACATCCGCCGCAAATGAAAGCAGGATCAAGAAAAGGAAATGATTCGCCAAAGCCATATCAATGGGGATGAGGCCGCCCTCTTTCAGAGAAAATTCTCCTGGTGGTATACATTTTGATGAAACGGACGTACACCCTAACTTCTGCTTATATCATCAGAGGATCGCACATCCTACTGAAGACTGCAACTTCTTTAAGTGTTGGTGGCAAGGATATGTCGCTCATAGACAACACGTCAATAGAATAAAGCGGGAAGCTCGTAGACAGCGAAAATATACGACAGATGAGCATAAAAGAGTTACCGGCAATTGTCATAGGGACGAGCCCGGGGGATCACGAGTTCTCACCTTTGGAAGCGATTCTGACGAAGAAGCCGCCCTCGACCCTCTCTTCAAGGAATTCATTTCTAAAACAAAAGAATTGGAGAGTTGTGAGAACGTTCAGCCGTACAATCTCACGCTACCCGGAAAGAATCTCGGACCCGCAAACGACGGAGCAAACGAAATGAGAAAGGAAAAGGAAAAAACGGCCTTTGTTGCCAACACTCAACAACAGCCGAGTAACCCGAGACCATTTTGTCGTCAAAACAACAAGCCGCGATACCTCAATGAGAAGTTGAAACGTCCTTACTCGTTTCCCAAAGATAAAACAAAGAAATTGTTCGAGCTAGCAGTGCGCAGCGGGCTCATCACTCTGCCAGATCCAAAACGTCCATTGCAACCAGGTGACGTTAACAATCCTAACTATTGTCTCTACCACAGAGTAATGGGTCACCACTCGAAAATTGCTACGTCTTCAAAAATTGGGTTGAAGACCAATACCAACAAGGCAAGTTCGCGCTGCCCGAAAAGTGGAAAGTAAACCCGCCACAACCACATGCTCCGAGAAAGATAGATATGCCGGGGGCATCATGTTCAGTCATAGAGAAAGCCCCATAGACCGAAAAGTCAGTAAACTAGAGATGCGTCTCAAATACGGCGACGGCGGACCGAAACGTCCTTAAACTAACGGCGGACCGCAATGTCCTAAAACTTACAAATGACCGAAACGTCGTTAAACTACTCCCAACCCGCAGCATCTTCTGGCTGACGTGGTAAATAAATTTAAAAAAACGGTACGTCCATAAGCAAAATGGGCACGGATGAAAACCCGAAAGGGCTCCGTGAGTAAAAATAGCAGGGCTACCGGCGAGTGTTCGTGAAAACCCGAAAGGGCGCGACCTTGTTAAAAATAATAAAAATTAAAATTAAAAAAATTAAAAAGAACGGTATGTCCATAAGCAAAGGGGGCACGGATGAAAACCCGAAAGGGCTCCGTGAGTAAAAACAGCAGGGCTACCGGCGAGTGTTTGTGAAAACCCGAAGGGGCGCAACCTCGTTAAAAGACACTTATAGGGTCCTCTCGACCTTGTAAGGAGAAACCACCCGCGTGAGATCCTTACGACTCACAAAGGAGCAACACACTTAGGGATCCTCACGATTCCTAAGGAGAAATTACACTTGCGAGATCCTCACGACTCGTAAGGAGAACTCTCTTATGGGACCCTCACGGCTCATAAGATTTGAAAGTCTTAAGTTACAGAGACCTGAACCTGTTCTTAAGCAACCCCCACAATCTCCGATACTGCCCTACAAGCGGCTCAATACTGGCCCTTGTATACAATCCACGGGCGCGAATAAACATTTTCCTAACAAAGTCCCACCCGTGACTGGGGATATGTCCATATGGTAAACAACCCTTGTAAGTCCTCTCGACTTATAAGGAGAAAATTCTTTTGTAAGATCCTTACGACTTACAGGGGAACATACACTTAGGAATCCTCACGATCCCTAAGGAGAAAACACACCTACGAGATCATCACGACTTGTAGAAAGAAATACCTTTGTGAGACCCTTACGGCTTATGAAGTCAAAAGCCTTAGTCGACAGGATCCTAACCCTGTTTACTAAGCCACCTTTGTTCAACATCGACAGAGGCAAATGATGATTCGCTCCTGGCAATATCCCAGTTGTAGCGATGCTGATTCCTAAATCGGTATCAAATTCCAAGTCCCTTTCATGGAAAATGATGATTCGCTCGTGGCAATATTCCAGTCGTAGCGATACTGATGCTAAGATTAGCATCAGATTCCAAGTTCCACACTCGCGATAAAAAAAATCATCAGCGAGCCAAAAATGCATATGAAATAGCCGAAATGATGGGGCAACTTGCAACAAAATCAGCAAGTAAAAATGTATGCATATAAAAATAGCCGAAATGATTGGGCAACTCGCAATAAAAAGCAGAGAGTAAACAAAACAGCCGAAATGATTGGGCAACTCGCAATAAAAAGCAGCGAGTAAATAAAAAAAATAGCCGAAATGATTGGGCACCGCGAAAAATAGCCGAAATGATTGGGCAATAGCGACCTCCGCGATATAAAAGCTGAAATGATAGAGCATCGCGAAAATAAAAAAAAAATCTGAAAGAATGAAACTTTTTGCCCTGCAGGTGAGGTCATATTGACCCCTGTATACAATCCACGGGCACGAACAAAGAGGGAACCATACCTTCCCAACAGGCTCCATCAGAAAGCGAAGCCAAATCTTGACGGTTCATAGACAACCTAGAGACAATCTCGACAGTTGTCGCAATATTGCAGACACAATGTCAACAAACGAAGCAAAAGAAGATCCCTAGCTTCAGGGTCTCGACGTCGATATCGACAACTTAGAGATCACCAACGGCGTTTCTCCTCACTTCAACCAGATGCAGACGTGACGTCAACAATCGACCTCAGAGTCGCAACGAAACGGAACCATGGCAAACTCCCTAGTTCCAAATCTCAATGGCCACATGTACAGCCTGGAGACCAACAACGGTGTGCCTCCTCATTCCAGCAGGACATAGATGCTACATCATCAAACGAAGCCACTGCATAGTCCCTAGTTCCAAATCTTAACAGCCTAAGAATCAGCAACGGTGTTCCTTTGCAGTCCAGCAGGATGCAGATGCAACGTCAACGAAAGACCCCATGGTCGAAACAAAGCGAAGCGACGGCAAAATCCCAGCTTCACCTCAGCATTCGTCTCGTTACAGCAGACGAGATGTCAACAACAGCGTTCCTTCGCAAGTCCAGCAGGATGTAGATGCAACGTCAACGAAAGACCCCGTGGTCGAAATAAAACGGAGTGACGGAAAAATCCCAGCTCCACCTCAGCATTCGTCTCGTTACAGCAGACGCAATAACAACAACGGCGTTCCTTCGCAGTCCAGCAGGATGTAGATGCAACGTCAACGAAAGACCCCATGGTCAGCTAAGCGGAGTGACGACAAAATCCCGACTCCACCCCAGCGTTCGTCTAGATACATCAGACGCAACGCCAAAAGCAAATGAAGCAAAAGGCCAAATTCCTAGCTTCAGGGTCTTGACGGCAAGTCATATAAAGCCTGAAAGACAATCGGAGATCATCTCGCACCGGCGCGGAGTGGTCACCACCTCGACAATCGTCTCGATACAGCAGATGAAATGTCACTACAGCGTCCTTCCTCCAACAGGATCCGGACACACCAAAGCAGACGAAGCAGAGGCCAAATTCCTAGCTTCAAGGTCTTAACGGCAAGTCATATAAAGCCTGAAAGACAACCGGAGATCATCTCACACCAGTGCGGAATGATCACCACCTCGACGTTCGTCTCGACACAGCAGACGCAACATTATCAAACAGCGGAGCCACGGCAAATTCCCTAGTTCCAAACCTCTACGGTTCACCAACAACCTAGAGACAACCGCGACATTCGTCTCGATACAGCAGACGCGATGCCAGCAAACGAAGTAAAGGCCAAATTCCTAGCTTCAAGGTCTTAACGGCAAGTCATATAAAGCCTGAAGGACAACCGAAGATCGTCTCACACCAGTGCGGAGTGGTCACCATCTTGACGTTCGTCTCGATACAGCAGACGAGATGTCACTACGGCATCCTTCCTCCAACAGGATCCGGACACGCCAAAGCAAACGAAGCAAAGGCCAAATTCCTAGCTTCAAGGTCTTAACGGCAAGTCATATAAAGCCTGAAAGACAACCGGAGATCATCTCACACCAGTGCGGAATGATCACCACCTCGACGTTCGTCTCGACACAGCAGACGCAACATCATCAAACAGCGGAGCCACGACAAAGTCCCTAGTTCCAAACCTCTACGGTTCACCAACAGCCTAGAGACAACCGTGACATTCGTCTCGATACAGCAGATGCGATGCCAGCAAACGAAGCAAAGGCCAAATTCCTAGCTTCAAGGTCTTAACGGCATGTCATATAAAGCCTGAAAGACAATCGGAGATCATCTCGCACCAGCGCGGAGTGGTCACCACCTTGACGATCGTCTCGATACAGCAGATGAAATGTCGCCCCAGCGTTCTTCCCCCAGCAGGATTCGGACGCGCCAAAGCAAATGAAGCAAAAGGCCAAATTCCTAGCTTCAAGGTCTTGACGGCAAGTCATATAAAGCCTGAAAGACAATCGGAGATCATCTCGCACCAGCACAGAGTGATCACCACCTCGACGTTCGTCTCGATACAGCAGACGAGATGTCACTACGGCATCCTTCCTCCAACAGGATCCAGACACGCCAAAGCAAATGAAGCAAAAGGCCAAATTCCTAGCTTCAGGGTCTTGACGACAAGTCATATAAAGCCTGAAAGACAATCGGAGATCATCCCACATCAGTGCAGAGTGGTCACCACCTCGACGTTCGTCTCGACACAGCAGACGCAACATCACCAAAAGGAGTCACGGCAAAATCCCTGGTTCCAAACCTCGACGGTTCATTAGCAACCTAGAGACAACCGCGACATTCGTCTCGATACAGCAGACACAATGTCAACAAACGAAGTAAAGGCCAAATTCCTAGCTTCAGGGTCTTAACGGCAAGTCATATAAAGCCTGAAAGACTATCGGAGATCATCCCCCACGAGCGCGGAGTGGTTATGACTCATCGGGGCTCTCCAAAATGAGCCTAACCTCAAGTAAAAAGCGGCATGGCAAATTCCTAACGCTTGCTCTTCCGACGGTCAAACTGCCTAGGAGGATTGCTTGAAGACGTCTTGTCCAGCCCCCGAAGGGATCAGAGACACGGCAGTCGCAGGGCTACTCGAACAGCACGATTGCCTATCGAGGGATACATCAGCCAATGCGACGGTACGACGGCCAAAACCCTAAGTACCACAGACCCTAACGGACTTCTGTCGTAAAGAGCAGAGGTTAACTGTGACGTTAGGATATTCTTGCGAGATCTGCTCGATCCATTTCGACCCGTGAGGAAATTGATGTCTTTGCGAGAACTTCTCGATTCGTCTCGATTCGTGAGATAAAGCCTTAGGCAATGGGGATTAAAAAACCCGTTTCCTAAGCACTGGGATCCTGCAAGTCGGCCCAAAACGGTCTCTTGCATACTATCCACGGGTCTCACTCTCCAAAGTCGAATCTCGACAAGGAGGGAAACAACTGCTTCGGGTTCTCTCGACTCGTAAGAGGGAAAATTCTCTTGTGAGATCCTTACGACTCTCAAGAGAAAACACACTTAGGAGTCCTCACGACCCCTAGGGAGAAAATACACCTACGAGATCCTCTCGACTCGTAGGGAGAAAAGTCTTTATGAGACCTTCACGGCTCGTAAAGTTGAAAAGTCTTAGGTGGCAGATCCTACCCCTGTCTCCTAAGCCATCACTGCCCTGCAAAGAGGTCAACATGGACCATCTATGAGCCACACTTGCCAAACCTATATGCCACTGAAATGGAGAACTTACTCATGAGCGTATAAGACTACTTCATGCCAGAGTAAGACATAAAGAAATAGAAGGGTGCAGCTCATGGAGTTGAGAGTTTGGAACTATATCTCTTAAGAGTCGAGATTTGAGTCAATGATAAATGACGACGCATGTGTCCGCTCGTTATCTTCTCAGATCAAGATTCTGAAAGTGATACACCAACCCGAAACTGGTCATACGCCATGCATAACTCTGCACTACTTCACCCGCGTACATACTTACGTGGGCAAAGTAGTGGGGGGCATTTGTTCCCGCCAAAAATTTCTACGCAAAGGAGTCCAAGGTATCAAATGGCAGTGACACGCTTAAAGAAATGCGAACCAGTATCTTCCGGCCTATATTTTGATAAACTCCCGAAGGAGGAACTATTAAATTCTGATTGTATTGGAAGCATCTCGAAAAACCCTTCGATTTGATATATTATGGGCCTCATAATTCTTCCGGGATCAAAAGTTATGAGGTATCACGTGTCCACACGTGATGGACCTTTAAGAACCCGCTGGAGGAGTTAAAAGATACAATAAAAACTCATAAAAGACCCCAATGGGGCATCACGTGCTCACACGTGACCATGGGTCACGTGCAGACACGTGATGGGCTCTTAAGGCCTCTAAAATAATGAATAGAATTAAATTCTAAAATCTGTTCCCTGATTAAAAATCAGAAGTTACCTCAATGAGGTATCACGTGCTCACACGTGACCAATGGTCACGTGTTGACACGTGATGGTTAAAACAACAACATAAACAAACGGCTGTTAAAAGAACCAATTTGGGGGTCACGTGCTCACACGTGACCAAGGGTCACGTGCCAGCACGTGACAGGCTTTGAAAGCCTTACAGTTTAATAGAATTAAAATTCTAAATTTCTCTAAAATCTTTCGAAATAGAATTAAAATTCTAAAAGTTTCTAAATCTTTCCAAATGGAAAAGGATTATGGGGACCGTTGGATTAAAGATCCAAGGGTGATTAAAAATCACCAATTTATGGAAAAATCTTGGACAAGGAAAGATTTCCCCTAAATCTCACCGAAAATAACAAACAGAATATCTTTGGATTTAAAATCCAACGATGAATAAAATTCACTGAATGATCTAAAGGCTCATATTAAATATGAAAACAAATCAAATTTTTCAATGAAAGATTTGCTAAACAAATTGATTCTTTTCCTTCTCCTATAAATAGGAGTTAAGAAGAGAAGAGAAGGGATCGACCTTTTTGGAGAGAAAAACAGAGAAAGGAGAATTTAATTCTCAAGAGGGAAGAAAAAAAAGGAGAATTTAATTCTCAACAAAGAAAACCCTAGGTGAGAAAAGGGAAAAAGATCAACTTCAAAAAGAGAATTTAATTCTCAAAATTTAAGAGTTTAACTCTTCTGCAAATAAAGAATTTAGTTCTTCTTCTGGTTGAAGATCTGTACAGAGCACATCTCCCCATAGGATGAGAATTTAATTCTCATCGGGTCGAGATTCTGCCATGCAGATCCTAAACTTAGAAGGGGAATTGAGTTTTGAGAATTTAATTCTCCCAAACTAATTGGAATTTAATTCCTACAGAATCATAATTAGGGTTTTACCCTAAATAAGAATTTAATTCTTTCAATATAGGAATTTAATTCCTCCAAAGTCATAATTAGGGTTCAACCCTACAGAGAATTTAATTCTTAAAAATAACAGAGACTTGAAAGATCTCCATGCACATAAAGAACACGTGATGACACGTGATCCCAATCCGCAGTGATCAGAAAAGAAGGAATAAAACTAGGTCACGTGTCCCCATGTGACCCCGAAGAAATCCCCAGAAATGAGAAGGAGGAAAGCTTTGGGCGCCCTCACGTGTTATCAAGTGACCCCTCAGCAAATGCTTTAACAATTGGCACACAGATCCTCATCACGTGCCAACACGTGATGCTCTAAAATAAAAATAAAAGTGTTTAACACTTATTCGCAGATTTGAGGATAAAACAAAAGGAGATCTGGCTCCACATTTAGGGCGCCCTCACGTGTCCCCACGTGACCCCTAACAAATCCCTTTAATATCCAATGGATGGATGCCTATCACGTGCCCGCACGTGATAGCCAGAGAGTCAAAAAGTGTTTAACACGTTTTTGCAGAACAAAGTAAAAGGAAATCTGGCCCCATCTTCAGATGCCTCACGTGCTCACACGTGATGGCCTGAAAGCTAAGTGTTTAACACTTATTTGCAGCCTTAAGGGTAAAATAAAGGAGTTTCGGCCCAATCTCAGGCGCCTCACGTGACCCCACGTGACCACCCCATTTTTAGTGTTTAACACTATTTTTTAAAGCGCATCACGTAGGAACACGTGATCGTCAAATACCTTCTAGTGTTAACACTATTTCAAAACCAACCTAGCCCAAAATGGCTAAGTTTTTCCTGAGGCAGGATTCCCCTTTGACTGAACTTCAAATATACCCTTGTTTTCCAAACTTGATCATTTCACATGACATTCAGAGTAAACTCCAGAGCCATGATGAATGGTCAGTGCCTAATAAAAGATAAAATGTTGTCAGAGCCCCCAAACCTCTGTTTAGCACTGCTGAATGATGAGGGGCTGAACCCAGACAAATGTCTAATGGTCCAAAGGGCCAATATTTCAAACATAATTGGACTTAGCCCAAACTGGCCATAAGTCCTCAAATCATCTTGAACTGAGCACATCTGCTCTTTCAACCAACTCATTGGTTCAAGGATACATCTCTGAACTCCTCTGATATCTGTCGTTGTAATCCTTCAACGTCGTCAGAGAGGTGATGGGTCCCGACGACCATACATGTAATGGACCACCATGTCCCTAAACTGGCAATGGACCACCATGTCCCTAAACTGGAAATGGACCACTATGTCCCTAAACTGGAACAATAGAGCCCAAATGCTCTTTTGTCGGATCTAAACGATCCCGTTAAATTGATCTTAGTCTCAAATCAGACTAACGTATCCTTAACAAACGTTTAAGTTGATCTTAGCCTCAAATATGGCTAACGTATCCTTAAACTAAAAGCTCCAAACAGACTTTAGTCCTAAATTGGACTATAGATCTCCCAACCAACTTTGGTTCAAGGGTACATCTCTGAACTCCTCTGACATCTGTCGTTGTAATTCTTCAACGTCGTCAGAGAGGTGATGGGTCCCGACGGCCATACATTAAATGGACCACTATGTCCCTAAACTGGAACAATAGAGCCCAAATGCTCTTTTGTCGGATCTAAACGATCCCGTTTAAGTTGATCTTAGCCTCAAATATGGCTAACGCATCCTTAAACCTTCAAACAGACTTTAGTCCCAAATTGGACTCTAGATCCCCCAATCAACTTTGGCTCAAGGGTACATCTCTGAACTCCTTTGACATCTGTCGTTGTAATCCTTCAACGTCGTCAGAGAGGTGATGGGTCCCGACGGCCATACATGTAATGGACCCCTATGTCCCTAAACTGGAACAATAGAGCCAATTGCTCTTTTGTCGGATCTAAACGATCCCGTTAAGTTGATCTTAGTCTCAAACTGGACTAACGTATCCTTAACAAACGTTTGAGTTGTTCTTAGCCTCAAATATGGCTAACGTATCCTCAAACCAAAACCCCAAACCCAAATTTAAGAAAACACGGATTTGGACTAATCCACGTCCTACGGGCGACGACATAAATTGGTCTCCGTATACAATCCACGGGCAACCACAAACAAAACAAACACCCACGACACGAAGTGAAATTCTAGAGAAGGAGAAAGTTGTTACCGCGAAGCGGTAGCGTAATTAACTGCAGGGGCTTGCGCCTGCAGGGAAGAGCGTCCCCACAATCAAAAACCCCTCAAGCGAGGGGGAATCTGACGAAGTCTGCTACATCGGTCGCATCCGTCTAAACCTCCGATACACGGTGCCATAAATCAACTTGGCATTTTCGGAGAGGTGGACGAATAAAACCAATTAGCATCTTTCCCGAATCACAGGCAAGACGTCCATGTCTTGGCCGCCGTTCGGAGGGGAACACTCCTGTTAAAGAAAACTTTTAAGAGTCAGAACTCTGCTAAAATTTAGATCAAGTTTAAAACTTTCACTAGATTAAGGTTTTACCCATTAAAAGAGCTCTGCTCTTCATAGATCTTTGATCTAAAGAGAACCCTTTTTAGGGTTCGATCAATAGAGTTTTGCTCTCTAAAAGGATTTCACTTATGATTTCTTAGTTCATTAATGGAGGTTTGCTCCTTTTAGATCATATAGAAGAACTCTTAAGAGTTTGTTCTTGGATCATGAAGATCAAACATGGAATTTTATTTTTGATGAATTACGTCATCTTCTCAGAGCAAGGCTCTGAGCATTCTCGGGGAATTTCTTTTAAATTCCCCTAATAATTGATTTTGACAGGTGTCGCCCCTGTCTGCAGAGCATTGCTCTCGAGGAGTTTAACTCCCCGGGTCTATTTTTCCTCATTGCTAATCTCCTAATGATGTTTCTTTCAGGCACTATGGCTGTTCATTTATATAGTCTGAACGAGTTCATCATTTATGAAGATATCCGCGTACAGGGCCGTCACCAAAACCAAGAGTTTACAGATGCTCAGTGTGCGGAGATTATGGGCCGTCTGTATGCACGCGTTGGTTGGTTGCTTCCTCGTCGTTCCGCTCTCTTGAAAGTCGTATTGGGAGCAATTTGGCGAACGCTTCCGGGGTTTCACGAGGCCATGCCGCTTAATGCGCTGGATGATGCCGAAGACAAGGTGCATTCAGTGTACCTGTCGGGGCTGATCTCGAAGAAACGGCGAGATAGCCTCGTCGATATTCTGCATCAAATTTTTCAACAGACGACAATAATCGCTTCTTATCAAAGGGTGGGGGACATCACCGAAGATCTTGACATGCGCGAGCGTGAGAGGATGCGCACGAGAAGGGCCAGAAAGACTCTAGACGGCCTTAGTTTCGAATTCTTCAATCCATGCCCTGGATCCGAGCTTTTGCCATTGTAAACATTTTAATGGCGTTTTTGTTTATTGTTTTTATAATTGTAAGAACCTTTTTCCAATATGAATGAAAAATTTCTCATTTTAGCGTGTCTTATTTCATGCTCTAAATCTTTTGTACATGCATGAACGGGTGAGCCTCGAACGCTTAATTAAATGTAGATCAGATGTTCTCCCTGTTGCTTTCTTCCCCTTACTGTGTTGTTGCTATGTGATTTTAGCAAGTGCGATCTGTAGATAGCATATAGCTGTCAATCTTGAATTCTTTGTAGAGTGGTGATGGCTTAGAAAATAGGGTTAGGATCTGTCACCTAAGACTTTTCGACTTTATGAGCCGTGAGGGTCTCATAAAGAATTTTCTCCCTACTGGTCGAGAGGATCCCGTAAGGGTAATTTCTCCTTAAGAATCGTGAGGATTCCTAAGTGTATTTTCTCTTAAAATTCGTAAGGATCTCACAAGAGAATTTACTCCCTTACGAGTCGTAAGGACCCGCAAGTGATGGGTGAAGTTGTCCTTATTCGCATTTCACGGAGTTAGGGGTTGCTCTGGATGCTTCCCACGGGTTCACTGCCGTGTTTGGCGAGGACCAGGCTCCGCTCTGGACGTTTCCCAGGATACCGTAGTTTAAAGACATCGCGGTTGAGGTTAAGGACATCATAGTCCGTGGATTTAAGAACTCCACAGTCTGTTGTTAGTTTTAAGACATTACGGTCGAGGTTAAGGACATTATAGTCCATGAGTTTAAGGACCTCACAGTCCAATGTTAGTTATAAGACATCACGGTCGAGATTAAGGACGTCATAGTCCATGAGTTTAAGGACCTCACAGTCCAATGTTAGTTTTAAGACATCAAGGTCGAGGTTAAGGACATCATAGTCCATGAGTTTAAGGACCTCATAGTCCAATGTTAGTTTTAAGACATCACGGTCGAGGTTAAGGACGTCATAGTCTGTGAGTTTAAGGACTCCACAGTCCGATATTAGTTTTAAGACATCACGGTCGAGGTTAAGGACATCATAGTCCGTGAGTTTAAGGACCTCACAGTCCAATGTTAGTTTTAAGACATCACGGTCGAGGTTAAGGACATAATAGTCCGTGGATTTAAGGACTCCACAGTCCAATATTAGTTTTAAGACATCACGGTCGAGGTTAAGGACATCATAGTCCGTGAGTTTAAGGACCTCACAGTCCGCGAAATGTGTGGTTATTGGGACCCGTCACCTCTTTGAAGACGTTGAGGAATTACAACGACAAATATCAAAGGAGTGAAGAGATATACCCTTGAACCAAGGTAAAATCAGTTTAAAATCATTTTGGTTGATTGTTAGTTTTAAGACATCACGGTGGAGGTTAAGGACATCATAGTCCGTGGATTTAAGGACTCCACAGTCCGATGTTAGTTTTAAGACATCACGGTCGAGGTTAAGGACATCATAGTCCGTGTATTTAAGGACTCCACAGTCCAATGTTTGCTCTGGATGCTTCACACGGGTTCACTGCCATGCTCGGCGAGGACCAGGCTCCTCTCTGGATGCTTCACACGGGTTCACTGTCGTGCTCTGTGAGGACCAGGATCCGCTCTGGACGTTTTCCACGGGATCAGAAGTGACGTTATCCGCGTTCCACGTGACCAGGAATTTTGCTCTAGATGCTTCCCACGGGTTCACTGCCGTGTTCGGCGAGGACTAGGCTCCGCTCTGGATGCTTGCGAGGACCAGGATCCGCTCTGGACGTTTTCCACGGGGTCAAAAGTGACGTTATCCGCGTTCCATGTGACCAGGAATTTTGCTCTAGATGCTTCCCACGGGTTCACTGCCGTGTTCGGCGAGGACTAGGCTCCGCTCTGGATGCTTCACACGGGTTCACTGCCGTGCTCTGCGAGGACCAGGATCCCTCTGGACGTTTTCCACGGGGTCAAAAGTGACGTTATCCGCGTTCCACGTGACCAGGAATTTTTCTCTGGATGCTTCATACGGGTTCACTACCGTGCTCGGCGAGGACCAGGCTCCGCTCTGGATGCTTCACACGGATTCACTGCCGTGCTCTGCGAGGACCAGGATCCGCTCTGGACGTTTTCCATGGGGTCAGAAGTGACGTTATCCGCGTTCCACGTGACCAGGAATTTTGCTCTAGATGCTTCCCACGGGTTCACTGCCATGTTCGGCGAGGACTAGGCTCCGCTCTGGATGCTTCACACAGGTTCACTGCCGTGCTCTGCGAGGACCAGGATCCGCTCTGGACGTTTTCCACGGGGTCAGAAGTGACGTTATCCGTGTTCTACGTGACCAGGAATTTTGCTCTAGATACTTCCCACGGGTTCACTGCCGTGTTCGGCGAGGACTAGGCTCCGCTCTGGATGCTTCACACGGGTTCACTGCCGTGCTCTGCGAGGATCAGGATCCACTCTGGACGTTTTCCACGGGGTCAGAAGTGACGTTATCCGTGTTCTACGTAACCAGGAAGGGTTGACTTTATCCGCATTTCACGGAGTTGGAATTTGACTCTCGGTCATCTGTACACCGCCGAGTCATGGAACTGAGGGTTGCCGCTGTTCCGCTTTGCTTGATGTTGTGTGTGCTGCAATGAGACGAATGTTGAGATGATCTCTAGGCTATCTGTGAACCGTCGAGATTTGGCTTCTTCTTCTGATGAAACCTGGGGAGGAGGAATGTGATTCCTTCTTTGTTTGCGCCCCCGGATTGTATACAGGGACTGCTGTGATATCACCTGTAGGGCATAAATTTCATTTTTTATTTTTATTTTATTTCTTTCCGTGATGCTCTATCATTTCAGCTTTATATATCGCGAAGGTCACGATTGCCCCATCATTTTGGCTTTTTATTTTATTTTTACTCACTGCTTTTTATTGCGAGTTGCCCAATCATTTCGGCTATTTTACATGCATACATTTTTTACTTGCTGCTTCTGTTGTAAGTTGCCCCATCATTTCGGATATTTCGTATGCATGTGTGGCTTTCTGGCTTTTCGCTGCAAGCTTGGAATTAGATATCGATTTTGGCATCAGCACCGCTACAACTGGGATATTGCCCGGAGCGAATCATCATTTGCCTCTGTCGATGTCGAACAAAGGTGGCTTAGTAAACAGGGTTAGGATTCTGTCGACTAAGGCTTTTGACTTCATAAGCCGTAAGGGTCTCACAAAGGTATTTCTCCCTACAAGTTGTGAGGATCTCGTAGGTGTGTTTTCTCCTTAGGAATCGTGAGGATTCCTAAGTGCATGTTCTCCTGTAAGTCGTAAGGATCTTACAAGTGGGTTTTCTCCTTATAAGTCGAGAGGAGTTACAAAGGTCATTCACCATATAGACATATCCCCGGTCACGGATGGGACTTTGTTAGGGAAATGTTTATTCGCACCCGTGGATTGTATACAAGGGTCAGTATTGAGCCACTTGTAGGGCATAATCGGAGATTGTGGGGGTTGCTTAAGAACAGATTCAGGTCTCTGTAACTTAAGACTTTCAAATCTTATGAGCCGTGAGGGTCCCATAAGAGAGTTCTCCTTACGAGTCGTGAGGATCTCGCAAATGTAATTTCTCCTTAGGAATCGTGGGGATCCCTAAGTGTGTTGCTCCCTTGTGAGTCGTAAGGATCTCACGCGGGTGATTTCTCCTCACAAGGTCGAGAGGACCTTGTAAGTGTGTTTTAACGAGGTTGCGCTCTTTCGGGTTTTCACAAACACTCGCCGTTAGCCCTGCTGTTTTTACTCACGGAGCTCTTCCGGGTTTTCATCCTTGCCCACTTTGCTTATGGACATATCGTTTTCCCTCTTTTTTTTATTCTTTTTTTTATTCTTTTTTTTGTTCAAACGAGGTTGCGCTCTTTCGGGTTTTCACAAGTCTCGCCGGTAGCCCTGCTGTTTTTACTCACGGAGCCCTTTCGGGTTTTCATCCGTGCCCATTTTGCTTATGGACATACCGTTTTCCTTTTTAATTTTTCTCTTCTTTTTTTTGTATCAGCTTTGGGATGCTGCAATCCACCGTAGTTTCTCGACATCTCGGTCAACAGCTAGTTTTAGGATATAGTAGTCCGTTGTTAGTTTAAGGACGTTTCGGTCCACTGTTAGTTTAAGGACGTTTCGGTCCATTGTGTAAGTGCATGGCGGCGCCCCGGCCGTCAAACCGACGGCCAAATGCGGAAGCGGTGATAAACTTTAATTTTGCGGACTTAGCAAACCGGCACCACCGCGCACTAAACACCCGGATCGTGCCATTAAACTAGTCTAGCTAACTACAAGACGGGTTAGAGATATACCGAGTGATCCGAGTCCTCCGGTCTTCTCGTCGTCGTCCCGATCTCCCGCGGATCCTCCGGTTGTCGCCTCCTTGCCGGAAGGGCACCACATCGCCTGTATCTTTTACGGGCTCCCACCTCAATACCGAGGCAACTCGGGCGCGAAGTTGGCTAGCCGACGCGCCCAAGATTTGCTGTAGAATAATGTAGAATCGTTGTCTCTTTGGGGTTAATGAGGTTGCCAAGATGGAGGAATTTGTGCACAATGATTTTCATTGGTGGATGCTAAAAGAAAATGAGCATGCCATCTCAAAATGGAGCTCGGCCAGCCAACTCAAAATGAGCTCACTAAAAAAAAATGAAGTGGGAAGCATGCATTCTACCTTGCTGTGAAAAGAATCAGCACTCATTTTTTCTCTCAGGAAAGCAAGTAAATTGTGTGCAAGAATTAATTCAAAGGAGAAGAAGAATAATTCTTCACTGCACACACACATGGAGGGGGGGTCCACCAAAAAGAGCATGATGGAAATTAATCCCCACAATTCAACAATACACACTCCATCCATCAAACAGTGGCCGCCATACATCCATCACAAATAGTGGCCGGCCCCACCACTAAAACCATGCTCAAAAACCCATACTCTATCAAGTCTAAATAAATGCATCAATAGCAAAGATGATATCATAAACAAACCTTTTGCAAGAAACCCCCTCAACAAAATGTTATTTGCAAAACTGCAAATAACCCCCTCCATCGAAAAAGTCCGGCCGGGAAAGAACAAAGGAAAACCGGCCGGAACGGAATGCAAACTGGCAACTCCAGAAAACTGGTCCCGTAATAAATTACAGGAAAACCCCGATACTGTGCATACACACCCGCATTTGTATTCCGACTGAAATACAAATGCAAAGAGACAAAACTACACTATCAAATACTAAGATCCGGCTTAAGCCAAAGCCGGCTAGTAAAAACCGTCCGATCATGATCCGTGCAATACCGCACGTATCTGATCGAACCCTGCCATATCTCCATACGGCCTCTACAGCGTTTCGCCCGAAAGCTTGAGTAACGGAAAGTGTGGTGGACTCTAAAGACTCGTCAATACTGTGGCTATGGATTTAACCACTAGCACGTCAAAGGTATAAGCCAATACGTGACGGGCCACCAGCTATTGACTAAAAGGGACGTCGATGAGTGAACTCATCCTGACACCCTACTGAGCCTGTCGGTGACAATATCCGTGCAGTCCGGTCCGTTCGTCTATGAGTATCGCATGGCGGGCCTAGGGGGTTGGTAAAAGTCAGACCCCCAAAAGCGGTACAAGTCGTGTCGGAGTGTAGCCCAGAACACCCTGAGATACTACTGGAATACCTACCAGTAAATCTCCTTGCCTTGGCCAAGGACTTTGTGTAATGGCTCTCCTAGACACAGCACGACCTCACCCCCAATACCGGGAGAGACGAACCCCTGAAGATACGCTCACTGCCTCCATGTGGCTCGGGACTGTACCCAACTAAAACCTGTTTGCACGACTCCTTTGAGCCGTGGTAGGGTAGTAATCAAAGTACAGTGGGAACTCACACGAGACAAATGACGATCCCCAGGTCGATGAACTAACCTGCACACATGTCACCAGGGAACTGCCATCTGACGTCTGGTATATGACCAACTAGCATGTTCCCGGCGAGTCCTGTCCGGTGTACTCATAACCCAATGAGCACCTGTATACATCTTAGGTGATCCAACTGACACCAGTGGCTTGTGAGACCGGCCACCGCCCCTCGTCGGGGTCTCGACTGTATACACTAGTCTACTAATGGAGTGTCGATGCCCGGTCTCGAAACTCCCACGACTAGGGACCTTTTAAGGATATGCTTGTAGACCCCCAGCTCCCACTTATATGATCGCCCTCATACTGCTGGTGGTCAAGCAAGAATCCTAGGGGCTCTATCAACGTGTAATAGCGACGTGTCATGTCACCTAAAGCAGTACACGATGATAAAGGTAAACCAGATAGCATACTATCATCTCGAGTAAGACTGTCCTACCGGGATAGGTCCTCCCTCAATCATTACAATCACGTACCTGTGACCTAATAATTGACTCTGAGGGCACTATCTCCAACAATCTCCCACTTGCACTCAAGGCTAATTATTGCGATGTCGCATACTCACAACCCGTGTGATACCGAACATCCAACTCCTCTACTAGTCAGTCTCACAAAGCTCGTTTGCGGAACTATTGCGTTCGAGGAATAGCCTCAGTGAGTGGATCCGCTTAGTAGTTTCTTTCTATGTCTCTCTATATCTCAAGTTCGCGGAGAAAGCCATCTCCCGAAAAGAGCAATACCTGTCTCAGAATATGTCTGGATGTCTGATGGGACCTAGCTCATAAATGAACTCCAAATCCAAACTTCTTAGACTGTATCGTCAACTGAACTTAATCAGTATCCTGCGCGCCATGCCTCCCTCAGTATTGCCTTGGACCACCTGTCCAAAAAAACTGCCCCTCATCAGAAGGAAAACTATAACTCTGACAACCTGCTTGTCGTCCATGTCACCTTGGAAGCCTGGAATGATAACTGTCTCCTAAATGAGGCTGTCGTTATCATATCCCTAGAACATCCACTTATGTTCTAAAACTGCTTCCGACTGTTTCTCCAGGATTGGATTAATGTCAACTTATTGCATCTAGTGCAAGAACAACATCTGGTGTGGTACTTGACATCTCACGATTGACTCAATTGCCTTAGCAAGTGATCTGCCAATCATGCACGTCCCTCTCCCCTTTAGTCTGTAAGACACCTTTGGAGAGGGTGACTCCATTACCTGCAGGTACACTACCGTGCCAGGAGTCGTCCATCCTAAATACTCTTAGAATGCTGTCAAGTACCCTGATTGGGAAACCACCCAAATCTAGATCTAAAACCATAGATCTAGTAACCAGTATGTCTGATATAATACCCAATTCCTATGTGGAGAAACAACTGTGTGACGACCAAAGTACAACCGATTGTAGTATAGGAGTTTCTTTTCCTATTCTGTGTATGTCATCCAGATGCCAGGACATCACACCCTACTACCTTCTCAACAGATCCATCCCCTATTCTGATGAAGTCAAACCCATGACTGTCACGTCAGAAATAGATGATCTATCTCCGCTACATCTGCTCTAGTCTATAAATAGACATAAGCAACCGGTCCACCAATGCTTCCGCTGCTCCCACTGACTACGACAACCCTCTGGCAGAGTCATATAGACGTACACTTCTAAAACTAGTTTAGAACGACGCTATACTCATCCTCCCACCGGGTCTCGCAACCTGGAACAACAGCAATGGTAATTTTGGGTAAACAAGAACTTCCCTGTCACCGTCCTTGAGGCTACCGGAGTACCTCTCGGGTGCCTGAAGTTACCCACCTTATCTGCGGAGTGGCCAATGGAATGTCAATCCAGATTGAATCTTTAGGTTCCTTATCAAATCTTCAGTAATCGTTTGTGGTTCTGGAATCACTTCCAGTTCTACCATACTCCCACTACTGTTTTCTGAAAAAATCCATTTTTAATAAGACTGTGGCGAGTCTAGAACAATATTGCTATTGTTCATCCAGATGGTAGAAAGTCAACCCTCGTCATAGCCTGGGTCAACCCACAAACAGCCATTACAGAAACGTGCCTTGAGTTGTCCAGTGTCTGGTTTTAATCATAAACCGGACAACTCCCCGTACCTTAACATCGTTAAGATATGAACTGTTCTATATCCAATATAGAAACAGAGGCACAGATTTAATTGAACCAGATTCAAATCATGCAGCTGTCCCCAGCGCATGTCAACTAAATGGAAGGAGGCGGATCAGCGTTACTCAACTTAGGAACACTTCCAATTATGAGTAACCTGAAAGAGAAGCAAGTTCTCTTAATCATTACTTTCAACTGAATACCACAAGTATCTACATCTTCGATCTCTTTGAAGAATCCCGATACTTGCTACACCTGGTTCTCTACTCTATTCAAATACCTGTAACTTCTCCAAATTCGGACCCTGCGTTTCCACGAAACACCTGTCTAAAAACTAGAGAAGTCATAAGTAAACTGAATGTAGTACGAGGACCAACCCCTCTGTCCTAATGGACACTGGACAACATACAATACCTTGTATAAGTCCCTTGAGTCTGATAACTCTTTCACTGTGTGTCGTAGGTTGAAAACTGTACTTATGGTTAAGAAGAGTTACACCGCTGTTTAATGCTCCTTACCTAACCATCCACTGATATAGGTAAATGTCATCGACATAATATCAAAAGGTATATCTCACTCTATGGAAATAGACGTACAGATATATCAATTTGAAATTGGTGCATAACAGCGGATATTCAAAACCAAATATTTGCCGACCGGCAAACAGCCCAGATGATCTCCTCAAATATCACCGATTACAACGAATCCCGATATAATGAGGATGATCACCCAATTCCCAATAACTTACTCCCACTCATCATCTGTAAAACTATACAGATGTGAGAATCAAACTTGGTAAATACATACCCTGGAGCAAGTGTCCAATCGGGAAATCAGTTTTCTTTTAACAGTACACAGTGAAACTGAAACATTGAAATGTTTCGTTGGGGTATCTTGGTATTCCTAGTAATGCCTCTTCCAGATTCACAACTATAACCGTATATCTCTTTGCCACCTCTCCAAATCCCTTTATATGTCTTTAGTCATTACCTTCTGCACACCCCTTTAGGCCAATTGGTTTTCTTCCTTCCCTACCGTTCGGCACCAGCCTATGGTTTGGAAGAAGACTATCCAATAAGCATAATGGGTGTACTGTCCTAGTCCTAGGAGCACTCGCAATGCGAGAGAAGGTGAAGATAAAAGACAACCGAATAAACCTTATTCCTCCTGGACCAGAATCCATCCCCGAACTGGAATAAGTTCCTTTCGAGTTCGTATATAACCATACGATGGAGTATCCAATAAACTGTGGATCTTCGTAGTGATACGGAGTGTCCTGGAGAAATACAAAGGTGATTTGGGATTGGCGAAGAAATACTTGGTTTGGTCGTGAATATCAGTCGCAATTTACTTTGCCCTCTTACTAATCCCTTGCTTTGTCTGAACTTAATACCTTCTGCACACCATCGTTATGCTAATTGGTTTTCTTCATTCCCTACCGGTCGGCACCAGCCTAAGGTTTGGAAGAAGACAATCCAATTTGCGTAATAGGTGTACTACCCCTAAACCAAGGAGTACTCGTAACCTGAGAGAGGGTAAAAAGAAAAGACAACTGAATAATCCTATCCGTTTTCTCCAGAACCGGAAACCATCCTCGAATAAATCCCTTCGAGTTCGTATCTAACCATACGATGGTTTTGTCCAATGGAAGTGGACGTTCGTAGCAATACGGGGTGTCCCGGAGAAAAGGGTAAAAGTAGGAGTGGCAATGAGGTTTGCAACTCTGACAATCCAAAAACCAGTGTTAAGAAGGTTCGGTTAACTTGGTCACTGAGTCAAAGTCTTAGGGTCGGGTCAATGGTCGCTGCCAAAGAGAGAGAGAGAAAAGAAAACACTCAGCGTGCACTCTATCCTAGATCAGAATGGTTACCAATTTATCTAATCTGGAAACCTCCCACTGTACCTCAAATTCTCCTCCAAACCTGAAAGAAGAATTAGTCGGGGTCACCCGAGGAGTAAACTAACTCATCAGTGGGAACCGGGATCCAACTATCATCGCATGATAACCTGACGGAATCCGCTCACGCTACCACACTCCAGAAGGTATGCGCATATCTGACAAGTTTCAGTTCTTTTGAAACTCCCGATGTGATTTCTGCCCCATGCTCTTATGACCTTGACGAAGGTCAACAAATCATAAGTCACATGTCAAGTTCCACCCGTCATTGTCCAGGTTAATTTGAACCCACCCGTACAAGCCCTTGACGAAGGTCAACAAGGCTATACGACTGTCCCAAACCAACGCATCTATCTATGCAGCAGAAAAGCAACAAGCAGCTACCATACACTATGCCTTGACGAAGGTCAACAAACATAGTATGAATACTACTTGCTACCCGTCTGAAACGACGGAGGGCTACGAATGGTTTCTGGCGAAAACCTTTAACGTAATGAACTTGATATCGTTGAAGGAACGGATAGCTTTTAAAAAATATAGTGACGAAAACCTTTACTAAAGAGGTCACTCCCGGTGAAGGGATCTCGGCTCTTTCCCCGTAGAATGGGGTGCAGGATATTCCAAATGAATACCACGATGCAAAGCAAAAGTAATCGGCTATAGTGAATTTAATGCCCTGACGCAAACTTTTTGTCCAAGGGGTCACTCCCGGTGAAGGGATCTCGGCCCTTGCCTCGTCGACTGAGGAGCAGGATATTCTAAATGAATACCGCGATGCAAAACAAAAGTGAACGTCCTTGCAATAACAGCTTTTTGAAAAGTGTTCCAACAACATCTGATTAGGTTTGTTTTTAACTTGCATTGATCCGAATCAATGCAGTCCCATCAATTGATCACACCAAAAAGAACGAAAATATACTGATGTACGTATATGCCATCCGCATTCGCCACTGGGTCCCGTCATTACCCGTTAGGTTAGCTTACTAACGACAGAGCGGGGACTGGACTAGCGCGGATGCAAAACATATACAACATCTACTAATATATATACCAATATATTATATTCGCTCAAGGCGTGAATAAAATGCAACATCACAGAAAAGTACAGCATCACAGAAACATACAGATATCTGGGATCCCCGGGTTTCACAGAGCCACTACTGAAACCCGACGTTCCCCTGGTCGTGTGGATAGCCTGTGCAATGAAATCCTATACCCCCTACGAGTGCGGCGAATAGCCAGCCAATCCTGGAGTGAAGCCCCCTCCGTCCCAATGCCATGAGATGCGGGCTTGTTGCCTTCTAGAACCCGGCTATCCGTGCACCCCTCCGCGGGGTAACCCACGACAGTTTCATTGTAAAGTAAGCCGGTTACTACTTATAGAGTTTGGGCTTAGGAAGATAGCGAGCGGACATAGTCGTCGTCATTTATCATTGACCTAGGTCGTGACTCGTCAAGCGTAGTACTTCTTCAGGAAGCGACCGTTTATTGGCCTGAAAGGTCTTTCACCATTCATGTCCATGAGTAGATAAGCTCCACCCTGGTAGACCTTGTCTATGATGTATGGACCTTCATAGTTTGGCTCGAATTTTTCCCGTTTGGCGCGATTGGGGATCATGGGTCTTTTGACCACTAGCACGAGTTCTCCTTGGCGGAATGTCCTCGGCCTGGTCAATCTTTCATACGAGCGCGTCATCTTCGCTTTATAAGCTTCCAGATTTTGCTGCGCCAAGAGCTGGGTTTCATCAAGGGCATCAAGTTCCTCAAGCCGAAGGTGAGCGTTCTCTTCATCTGTTAGCTCGTAATGGACTGCCACTCGTAGAGAAGATAACTCTATCTCGAGAGAGAATACCGCTTCTATACCGAATACCAACGCGTACGACGTTGTGTTCGTGGCTGTCTTGAACGTAGTTCGATATGCCCAGAGAGCTTCTTGCAGTCTCTCATGCCAGTCTTTTTTATTTCGGGACACCGTCTTTTTTACGATCTTCGTCAGAGTCTTGTTGAAAGCCCCCGCTAGACCATTGGCTCGGGGATTATAAACTGAGGAGTATCTCCAGTCTATGTTGTGCTGTTGTGCGAAGCGGCTGATCTTGTGGCTTCTGTAGGCTGGCCCGTTATCGGATGTGATCCGTCTCGGAGTTCCAAACCGGTAAATGACGTGTGTTCTGAAAAAATGGAGGATATTCTCCGTCTTCACTTCCCTCAGCGGTATTGCTTCTGCCCATTTGGAGAAGTAATCAATCGTCGCCAAAATGAACCGATGTCCTCAGGATGATGTCGGCTCGATGGGGCCGATTATGTCAGTTCCCCACATTTCAAACGGCCAGCTAGCCACTGTCGGGTGTAATGGATTTGGATGCTGGTGGATGAAGTCCCTATGAACTTGGCATGAGTGGCATTGCTTCGCATATTCGAGGCAGTCCTGAATCATCGTGGGCCAGTAGTATCCCATCCGTTTGATCTTCAACTTCATCTTCGGCTCGGCTTGGTGAGAACCACAGAGTCCGTCGTGAGTTTCTTGGACGGCTCTCTTTGCCTCTTCAGGTTACAGGCATCTTAACCACAGAGAATCAAATGACCTCTTGTACAGAGTATCATTGATGAAGGCGAAAGATAGGGCTCGCTTCATGAGCTGATGTCTTGAAGACGCATCTTCGGGCGTTCGACGGGATTTGAAGTAGTCTATAAAGACTTCTCTCCAATCCTCAACCGTTTCTTGGTCTTTTATTTGCAGGGCCGTCTGCTCAATCGCTTCCTTTTCCTCGGATGATTCTGGAGATATTTCTGCCGGTGCAAGAACCCGACGGCTTTGCACAACGATTCTCACGTCATCAAGGTTCTCGTCGGCCAGTTCTTTAGCGAGCTTAGCTAGTGCATCCGCTTTGTTATTTTCTGCACGCGGTATGCTTTCCAAGATGTAAAAGGGAATTTGAGTCAGCAGTTGCTGTACTCTCTCGCCATATTTCACCAACTCTGGCTTGCACGTTTAGTAGTCGCCGTTTACTTGACTAACGACCAGTTGGGAGTCTCCGTATATGAGGAGGTTTTCAATTCCCATGTCGATGGCGATCTCGAGGCCTGCTATCAAAGCTTCGTATTCGGCTTCGTTGTTTGTCCTCGGCTCTGTCAAGGAGAAGGCAAAGCGCATTATCCCTCCTCGTGAGGTCACGAAGATAAGGCATATCCCTGATTTGATTATAGGCGTGTTCTGTTTGCGCTTCTTCATGGAAGACGCTCCATCAAAATAAAGTTCCCACCGGATACCACCACCGTCGACCGCATCAAACGCATGTTCGTCTGGCAGTTCGCAATTCAAAGGGGAATCGGGCGGTATCGGATGTTCAACGAGGAAGTCGGCGATGGCCTGGCTTTTCACTGCCTTAAGAGGCTGGTAAGTTATTGAGAAATCCATCAAGAGCAAGTCCCATTTAGCGAGCCGCCCTGTCAATATGGCTTTTGACATCAAATATTTGAAAGCGTCCACCTTTGATATGAGACGGACTTCATGCGCCAATGCATAGTGCCGGAGTTTCGTTATCGCGAAGATCAATGCCAGGCAGTGTTTTTCGATGGGGGAGTAGTTGCTTTCTGCCCCCAGGAGAACTCGACTCAAGTAGTAGAGAGCTCTTTCTTTCCCTTGGTCGTTCTCTTGTGCCCATAATGCTCCTAAGGAACCTTCAAGGGCGGTTGTATACAGAATGAGAGGCTTTCCTTTGACCGGAGCAGCCAGCACCGGCGGATTCTGTAGGTACTGCTTGATTTCATTCAATGCGCCTTGGCATTTGTGATCCCAGACGAACGGGGTCCCTTTCTTCATCAAGTGACTGTATGGGTGGCACTTACCAGAGAGATTGGCTATAAATCGCCGGATATACGCGAGCTTCCCTTGGAGAGACCGCAATTGCTTGAGAGTCCTTGGCGGGGGCATCTCCATGATCACCTTGATCTTTGACGGATCTATTTCGATACCTCGGTGTCGGACAATGAATCCTAGGAATTTGCCCGAGGAGACCCCGAACGCACATTTGAGAGGGTTCATTTTCAAGTTGTATTGCCGAAGGCGTTGAAACACAATCTTCAGATACTCGAGATGTTCCCTGTATGATTTGCTTTTAACCACGAGGTCGTCGATATAGTATTCGACGATTTCATGTATGAGGTCATCGAAGATCTTCGTCATGGCCCTCTGATAGGTGACACCGGCGTTCTTTAGACCGAAGGACATCACCTTGTAGCAGAATATACCCAGAGGGGTCCGGAACGCGGTGTGCTTCTGGTCCTCGAGATGCATTTTTATCTGATTGTATCCTGATGAGCCGTCCATGAAGGAGAAAACTTCATGAGTGGACGTGTTATCTATCATCATATCAGTGACCGGTACTGGAAAATCGTCCTTCGGGCAGGCTTTATTGAGATCCCGGAAGTCCACGCATATGCGCACTGTCCCATTTTTCTTCATCACCGGGACGATGTTAGTGATCCATTCAGGATACTGGACATCTTGGATGAAGCTAGAGTTGATCAGCTTCTTAACCTCGGCATTAATGCTCATCTCAAGCTTAAGCCGCATTCTTCTCGATGCTTGTTTGATTGGCTGGACGTCCGGGGATATCGCCAATTTATGCACAGCAATCTCTGGATCTAATCCTGGCATTTCGGAATAGTTCCACGTGAAGCAATCCTTATGCTTCATAAGCACGTCTTTTAGCACAGCCACCCTTTCTTCAGATAGCAGCTCACTGACAAATGTCGGTCGCGGGTCATTTTCCGTCCCCAATTCAATTTTCTTGAGGTTATCTGCAGTAGTATGTACCCCATCTTCCAGCTCTTTTGGCGCCGGTGGAAACTCTGAGATCACCTCGTCATCATTGTTTTCGAAGCACCAGGGGAGGTCACCCCTATCCTCAGGCTCTTCTCTTGATAGTGTTATTATATGACAAGTACGAGCTCGCTTCCACGACCGATGTTGATCTGATTATACTCTCGTTGTATGCGCGGCGTTTGGTTCGTGCCTCTGCAGCGGAGTTATCCTCCAACTGCTGGATAGAGCGAACTTGCCGAGCTGATATTGGTCTTCAACCTAGTTCTTGAAGGTGAAGCAATCTTCGAGAGGATGTCCTATTGCTCGGTGATACGAGCAGTAGTCTGGGTGAGAGACCCCGTTGGCTTGCTCGGGGTGCTTAGACTTCGGGAGTGTAAGCATTTGATGTCTTATGGCAAGATCAAATATCTTCTTTGTCTTGTCTTGAGGAAAAGAGTATGCTCGACTCATCTTCTTCATAAGGGACAAATCCGGACCGCTCGATTCCCGATCGCGTGACTTCTTGGTCTCGCTTTGTCGCTGTCGAACGCTTTTTCTGCTCTTTGACTTGTTTCTGCCTCTGCGTCGGGCCTTTTGTACAACAGGTTAACAGGGAGGGGCATTTTCATCTTTCTCAGCCTGTTGAAGAAGGCGTTGCGTCCTGGCTTTCTCGTAGATGGCCATTTCGCGATTATGGTCGTCTTAAACTTTTTGACCATCTTCCCTTATAAGCTTGTCCATTTGTTCTTCAAACGACGGACTGGGCATTTTCACGTCGGGAGCTCTTTCTGGTTTAGGGTTAGCATCTTCCCACAAAGTATCTCCTTCTTCATCAAAGTCATGTATGACATAGCAGTCGCGGGATTGCTCCCGTTTCTTAGACCGAACATATCCAAGCCCGATTGCTTCCATTCTCCCATTGGGCAACTTGCGCTGAGTTCCAAGAACGTTCCAGATCCTGTCATAGAACTTAGCTTTTCGAGCTGTTTGTTTAAAGGGTATCCCTTGGCACTTCAACAGCCTTTTCAAGCCTTCTGTATAATATCTAGGCAGACGGATGGGCTGAAGCCTGTCAAGTGTAGGATCCGCGCCGTGCCAGATTTCTTTCTCCACTTTAGTTTCCCCGGAGCGGTAGAATAGGATCGCCTTCTCGCCTGGGAGGGACATAGAACGTCTGCAGCTCTTCCACACTGTAGGTATCAAGCGCGTCTAGTTCTTTATGATGTTTGGGCGGAACCATAGCAATTTGCAAACTTTGCTCTTCATCAGCGAATGTTTGTATTGAAGGCCGAGCGGAGAATATAGCATGGACCTCATCTTCCGAGTCACTGCCAAAGATCAACATGGGAGCGGACGGTCTTGGCTTGTTGTACTGGGGCGGGCCTGGATAAACTATCTCTTCCTCTTCCTCAGTATCACTTCCGAAGACAGAAATGGTGGTGATAGCTTTGTTCTCCGGCTTGCAACATCTCTCTGTGTCCTCGAAATCTGGCAAAAAGTATTTTGCATCTTCGTACTTGCGGACTTCGTTCACGGAGAATGGGTTCAGCTCTCCCGTTACGGTATACTCGAGACCATCCTTAAAGTATTTCATACACTGATGTTGTGTAGAAGGGATGATGTTGTACTCGTGTAACCAAGGTCGGCCGAGCAAAGCGTTATAGCATGTTTTGGCGTCAATGACATGAAATTTAATATCCGTGACAAGTAGCCCGAATCGTAATGTCAATATCACAGACCCGAGAGTCCGCGATGACTGGGAATCAAAACCAGAGATGGTGATTTTATCACGAGCGAGATGCTGGATACTCATGCAGATTTCCTTCATCACTCGCACGTTGAGAAGATTGACGGAAGACCCATTATCGACCAGGATTTTACCTATCTTTATATCGTGGCAATACCCTGAGACATAAAGGGGACGGTTGTGCCCGCACGTCCCAAGGAGGAGGTCTTCGTCGCCCAAGGTGATATCGGCTCCATGTACTTCCTCCAGCTCATCCTTCATCTTTTCTTCGGCGAGAAAAGCTTGGAATTGCTCTGGCTCTTATAGCGCCTTGATCAATGAATCTCTCGCTTCTTTGGATAGTAAAAGGGCGTCGAGAATGCTGAGCTGCGAGGGTAACTTCCTCAAGTGCGCCAGAACATTATAGTCCACCTTGTTCTTCTTTGGCGGGTCCTTGGCAGTTAGCTCTTTCATGACTTGGTCATCCAGGGCGATATCCTCAGAGACCTTTTCTTTTCCCTTATCTTTTCTACTCGTGGGTCCGAGATTCTTTTCTGGGAGCGTACGGTTGCGCAGCTGGATATTTTCACAGGCCTTCGGTTCTTCCTCTTTCCCCAAGGTGGATTCTGTAAAGAGAGGGCCCAGAGCCATTTCCTCGTCAGAGTTGCTCCCAAAGGTGAGAACCTGTGATCCTCCAGCGTTGACCGTGCGGCAGTTACCGGTATTTCTTTTATGCTCCTCAGTCGTACTTCTTTGCTCCTGACGAGTTTTGCGTTTCATCCGTTTAAAATGTTGCCGGTGAGCAACATACCCTTGCCACCATCTTTTAAAAGCGTCGCATTCCTCGGTGGGGTACGAAATCTTTCGATGATATGAGCAGTAGCTAGGATGCATCTCTGCTTCACCAGGAGTGTTTCCTTCAGAGGGTGGTAGCTTCATTCCCATTGATATGGCTTTAGCAAACCTTTTCCTCGTCTTGAACTTGTTTTTATCCATGACGGATGTCCCTTGATTCGGCGGGAGTGTCTCGACTCATTCGTCTAGTCGCCGGCGTTTGGCTCTTTCAAATATGGCTATCTCGCGCTCCCGATCAGCTTTACTTTTCAGGAGAGCTTCGTTGAGGAATGTATCGATCATTTCATCTGACGGCCCCAGAAGTTCTGGTTTAGGGTCTGCCCCCAGTTTCTTTGTGCAAGGAGCCTCTTCATTGTCTAGTGATGAATGAGAGATCACATGGCAACTTGCTACGTGATCCTCAGATTTGTCCGACGATTCTTCTCCATCATCTTCGTCCTTAAGGATGTGGCTGAGGAACTCTTGGAGCGTAATGGGAGTCCGCGTCTTCTGATTATACTCCTCCAGCGCGTCGATCTGTTTCTGCAGGTCCGTGTGCTTGTCGCCAGGCTTCACGGGCTTTTTGGATCTCTTCTTCTTCTTCTTTGAAGATTTTAACGGCTGGGTGTGGGTGCTTAGGCCATCACCACCAATCTTTGGAGTTGGGCGCGGCTTCAGTATTCCTTCGATTATCTGGGGTTCTAGCGGGCTCTTCCACTTGATCGCCGGGCATGTATGAAGATCATTCAGCATCCTTTTGGTTTTGGCTGACAGCACGACCTCCCATGGAGCTTCTTCAACAAAAGAACACGTTACCCCCGGTGTGTCCGTCTTCTTAGGAGTGTGCGGTTGTGGTGGGTTTACTTTCCACTTCTCAGGCAACGCAAACTTGCCTTGCAGGTATTGATCCTCGATCCATCCCTTAAAGACGAAGCAATCCTCGATCGGGCGACTTACCGTTTGGTGGTAAGGGCAATAATTGGGATTATTCACTTCGCTGGGTTGCGGCGGTCGCCTGGGATTTGGCAAATTGATAAGCCTGTTGCGCATAGCCAGCTCGAACAGCCTCTTTGTTTTGTCCCGTGGGAATGAGTAAGGACGCTTCATTTTCTCATTGTAATAGCGCCGTCTCTCCTCGAGTTGATCCGCTAGCTTTGGGGCACTGGGCTGCTGTTGGGTGTTCGCAATGAAGGTTGCCTTCCCTTTACCCTTGTCGTTCCATGGTTCCGGCTTCGGGGGAGACGGTCTGTGACCCATCTGATCCATCTGGGCCAACTTATCGATTAAAGCCTGGAACGTGGTCGGTTTGAAGAACATCATGAACTGTGAAATAGTTGCATGAGGGTCTAAGGTCCCTACGAACATGCCTACCGCTGGTGCTTCTTCGATGCGCTGTTCACACTTCGACCACAGGTTCCGCCATCGGATTGCGTATTGAACCCAAGTTTCGCCCGGCTTCACCCTTGCATTAATCAACGCCTTTATTGGGGTGCGTTCGCTGGCGCTCGCGAATCGCTGGGTGAATAGCAACTCCATTTCTGCGAAAGTTTTGACAGAGTCGTTTGGAAGCTCGGAGTACCACTCAAACGCCGTCTCCGATAAGCTGCCGACGAATTGGCGAAGCAAGAGCTTATCATCGCCGCTGGTGTTGCCACAAAGAGCCCTGAACTGGGCGACATGTTGATGTGGATTGCTTGTCCCCTTGTAGACATGGAATTTTGGGATCGTGTAGCCCGGCAGGTACTTTATCTGATCATACCAGCTCGGATATGGTCGCTCAGTTTTGACAACTTAGCCGGCTGCTTCATTTGCCTGGTGAACTCTTATTTGCTGAGCAATATAGTCATCCAAGGCGGCTTTAGAGATGGTTTCCTCTTTGGCTGTTGAAAGAGCCGGAGGTGGATTTGATGTTTCTCCTCTGTCGTCTTCGAGGATAATCGGAGGATCTTCAGCTGGAGGATCCTGCTGGATCATCATACCGACCATGTCTTAGAACAAAAGAGCCATCTGCTTTATATTGGCCGCTTGTTCCGCAGCCTCCTTGTCCTTCTTTTCAAGCATTCTACGAAGGAATTCGGCATCGGTCTCTTGTTCACGACGTTGTTTCGATGACGCCTCCGGGCTTTCTTCTAGCCCGGTGAGTGCGGCCATCGCAGTCAGCATCTCTTGGAGCTTCTGCTGCTGTTGTTCTTGGGCCCTTGTGATGGATCGGGTGAGTGGTCGGTGTCCCATAAAAGCGCGGCTATCCTCCTTCCCGGATGCCATGTAGATAGTATGCACCACCATGCCTCCAGACTTAGGGCGTTTGGGCTCAGTGCCTTTGACATTTGTCGCGGGCATGGGGGTCTTCTCCGGCCTTCTTTTCTTATGAACGGTCGATGTTGAGGGGGCCATCGCGGTGGGCACCCAGATAACTTTCCGTGGCTTGGCAGGATGGCTTTCTTCCTGTCGGATCTTTAGCTTCTTCTGCTGGCGGGGATATTCTTGATCCACCACTGAGTTTCGGACCTGCCGCCAGACCTTGTAGATCTTGGAGGACAGCCGTTGAGGGGATTGCTCTGGTTTGGCTTTCGCAACATTCTCCACCGGAGGAGGAGACCTTTTCAGTACAGCGGTAGGAGAATTCCTACGTACCTTATTCAACAGCTCAAAGCTGTTCCCAGTTGGAACAGCAGCATTAATTTCCGCCGTCGGGGCTGGTGGAGTTAGCCCAGAAGGGGAGTTGCCTCCGGCCTTCCTCACTCGGCGCCAGTGGCGACGTCGAGCATGTCGCGCTGATGGAGTTGGCTCGGTGATGGGGATGGCCTTGTCTTGCCCCCTGTTCAGGTGAGGGGCTGTTACCGGTGTCAGCCCATTAAAGACTGATGTCCTTTGAGTAGCCGGAGCGGGAGTTGGGGCGGTCAGTCTTGTAAAGACCGACTCCTTGGCAGGAGAAGCCGCCTTGACGACTTCGGGAGCAGGATTGGTTACTCTCTTTGGAATAACCTTCTTTGGGACTGCAAGCTCCATTGTGGGCCCGCAGGAATTTTGGCCCAATCTGGAGAAGACCGAGGCGCTGGTGTTGGACGACCCGTTGAGAGGGGCCACGGTAACTGTAAGTCGATCGAAGACCGACTTCTTGGGAGCTTCTAGCACGGGCACTGGGGTGCTGAAGCTTGTCGGCGGAAGCATGGTTCCGAAAAACAGCCCTGTGGTGGCTTGAGTAATCTGCTCCACGGGCATCATGAACAAAGAGGCCGCTTGGGGCCTGTAGGTTATGCCCCCAGTTGAGGCAGGACGCGAGTTGCAGCTGCAGTTGGAGCACTTCGAGCATGTGAATGCCATTACTGTTTTGCTTTCTGCGCCAAGCAAGAGGCCAAATCTTAGTAACTTGAAACCCAAGGGCAACCATTAACAAACCGCGATTCGTTCGCGAATACGACACACAAAGTGTGAAGTGGAAAGAAGAAAAGGTCCCACTGGGCGTGCCAGAATCTGTTCCCCTCCGAACAACGAGGACGCGACCGCGCAGGTCCGTCTTGCCTGAAATTCGGGGCAGATGCTAATTGGTGCTATCCGTCCACCTCTCCGAAGATGCCAAGTTGATTTATGGCACCATGTATCGAAGGTTTAAACGGCTGCGTCCGATATAGCAGACTTCGTCAGATTCCCCCTCGTTTGAGGGGTTTTTGATTGTGGGGACGCTCTTCCCTGCAGGCGCAAGCCCCTGCAGTTAATTACGCTACCGCATCGCGGTAACAACTTTCTCCTTCTCCATATGGTCACTTCGTGTCGTGGGTGTTTGTTTTTTGTTCGGTTGCCCGTGGATTGTATACGGAGACTAAGTTATGTTGTCGCCCGTAGGACGTGGATTAGTCCAAATCCGTATCTTTCTTAGATTTGGGTTTGGGAGGTTGTGTTTAAGGATACGTTAGCCTTATTTGAGGCTAAGATCAACTTAAACGTTCGTTAAGGACACGTTAGTCTAATTTTAGACTAAGATCGACTTAACGGGATCGTTTAGATCCGACAAGAAAGCAATTGGGCTCTATTGTTTAGTTTAGTGACATTGCGGTCGATAAGTAGTTTAAGAACATTGCGGTCCCTTGTTAGTTTTAAGATATCGCGGTCGAGGTTAAGGACGTCATAGTCCGTGGATTTAAGGACTCCACAGTCCGACGTTAGTTTTAAGACATCACGGTCAAGGTTAAGGACATCATAGTCCGTGGATTTAAGGACTCCACAGTCCGACGTTAGTTTTAAGACATCACGGTCGAGATTAAGGACGTCATAGTCCATGAGTTTAAGGACCCCACAGTCCGTAGCAGTGTGTGGTTGTCGAGACCCGTCACCTCTCTGACGACGTTGAAGGATTACAACGACAGATATCAGAGGAGTAAAGAGATGTACCCTCGAACCGGGTGTAAATTGATTGGAAGAGCAGTTGTGCTTAGTTCAATTTATATTGAGGACTTATGGCCTGAATTGGGCTAAGTCCAGTTGAAAATGTTTAACATTTTATTCATGTTCTGCCTATTAGGCTTTTACTTGGGCTCTGCCCTTTTATTAATGCATAGCATTGGGCTCTGTAATTAAATGCATAGCATTTATCAGGAGCAAAATAGTGGTCACATAGTGCGCCACGTGGCTTGTCAGGCGCTTTGCGCCAATCAAAGAGCGCAATGCGCTAGCGCATGCGAAGGTGACACGTGTCACGCTCTGCGCTAAGCGCAAATCTGTTAGCGCACTGCGCTTTATGAGTACGTTGCGCTAATGCGCTGCGCCAGTGAATGACACGTGGCGCGCTCTGACGCTATGTGCCAGTTCAAGAGCGCAATGCGCATTTCAAGAGTGTAAGGCACCGTTCAATAGCGCAGAGCGCATTTTGATCAAATTCAGATCAAAGAACAAGTTTTTTGTTCTTCAAGGGAGGCCTTGCCTCAAGATCCAAGAACCAAAGTTCTTGTTCTCATCAAAAGGCTGTGCCTTTATAGATCAAATGATCTGTGAATGAAGTAAATTACTTCTTTAAATCGTTTATGATTAGATCTTTCCTTGATCTTTTTCTTTTTATTGAAGATCTTGATCTTGTTCTTAGATCTTTGATCTTTTTAGAAGATGGTTCTTCTTTTCTAATGAGATGATTTCATCTCTGTTCTTCCAAGATTTTAATTCTTTACCTTTAAAGATGAAGAAAATGATCATCTTTCTTCAAAGGCTTGCCTTTCTTTCTCTTTGAGTTTTTTCTCAAAGTTTGCAGAGGGTTTTTTCTCTATCTGAGACTTGAGGTCTTGGGGCCTTTATATAGGGCCGATTGATTTGTTAAGTTAGTTACAGAGATCTTTCTCTGATTGATCTAGGGATATTTCCCCACCGTTGGATCTTTGATCCTAAGGCCTCTATTTTACAGAAGATAATCTTCTCATTTTAATAAGATTGGAAAGATCTTTCTAGAACAGAATTTTAATTCTGATTAATTAATAATTTATTATTTAAATTCCAGTGCTGGCGCAATTGGCGCTAGCGCACACGTGGCGCGCAGCGCAACTGTGCTAGCACGTCTGCTTTTGACACATGGCGCGCAGCGCAGAGCGCAACGCAACTGCGCTAGCGCAATTATGTTTGACACGTGGCGTGCAGCGCAGAGCTCAAGGGATCTGAAGTGTTGCTTCATTTTAAAATTTGAATTTTGAAACAGAGCTTTGCTCTGATTGGGGTGCGCTGCCCAGGGCGCAGCGCTCATGGCGCTGGCATGTCTGCTTTTGACACGTGGCGGGCAGCGCAGCGAATCTGAAGCGTTGCTTCAACTTTTAAAATTTGAATTTTGAAACAGAGATTTGCTCTGATTGGGGGTAAGGAAGCGTCGCTTCATTCCAAATCTTGAACTTTGAACAGAGCTTTGCTCTGATTGGGAGAAGCAGAAGCATCGCTTCATTTTTAAAACAGAGCTTTGCTCTGATTGAGGGAAACACGCTCATACGCTTTGCATATGAGCGCTCACGTGTTTTACACGTGAGGCCAGTTTGGCCATTAATTATTTTATTTTCAGCGCCCATATGCTTTGCATATGGGCGCCCACGTGTTTAACACGTGAGACCAAATTTTGATGACTCTTCCCCTTTTTTTATAAGGGAACAAGTAGCTCTTGGCCGAAAATTTTGGCGGGAACAAATGCCCCCTACTATTTTTCCCACGTAAGCATGTACGTGGGTAAAGTAGTGCAAAGTATTGTATGACCGTAGAATTGATGGCTTGGGAGACAAGTTTAGGATCCTTGTAGCCTAAGGCTTTTTCCTTCTTCATGAGCCGTAAAGGTCTCAAGAAGGTTTTTTTGTTCCCTAAAATTAGAAAGGATCTCGTAGGTGCAAATTCCCCCTAGAAATCGTGACGATTTCTAAGTGTTCATCGCCTCCGTGAGTCGTTAGGATCTCACTCGGGTATTTTCCTTACGAATCGTGAGGACCCGTAAGTAGCTTCTTTATTTCATTGGCGAATGTGGTTTTGGCAAATGTGGCTTGTAGATAGTCCACCTTGACCTCCTTGTAGGGCAGCAATGGCTTAGGAAACAGGTTCAGGTCTGCCGCCTAAGACTTTTCAATTTTATGAGCCGTGAGGGTCTCATAGAGACTTTTCTCCTACGAGTCAAGCGGATCTCATAGGTGTATTTTCTCCTTAGGCGTCGTGAGGATTCCTAAGTGCGTTTTCTCTTGAGAGTCGTAAGGATCTTACAAGAGAATTTTCTCCCTTACAAGTCGAGAGGACTCGTAAGTGGTTGTTTCCCTCCTCGTCAATGTTCGACTTCGGATAGTGTGGCCCATAGATAGTCCATCTTGACCTCCTTGCAGGGCAGTGATGGCTTAGGAGACAAGGTTAGGATCTGCCACCTAAGACTTTTCAACTTTATGAGCCATGAGGGTCTCATAAAGACTTTACTCCCTACGAGTCGAGAGGATCTCTAGGTGTAGTTTCTCCTTAGGAGTCATGAGGACTCTTAAGTGCGTTTTCTCTTGAGAATCGTAAGGATCCCACAAGAGAATTTTCTTTATGCGCAGGGACACTAATTTCCCCGCAGGTCAAGACGAATCGAGAGATTCTCGCAAAAACAATGATTTCCTTGCGGGTCGCAACGAATCGAGGGATTATCGCCAAGGACGTCGATTTCCCTGAATCGAGAGGTTTTGCCTAGGACATTGATTTCCCTGGGGGTCGGTTGACGAATCGAGAGATTCCTACAAAGACACTGATTTCCTTGTGGGTCGACACGAATCGAGAGGTTCTCGCCAAGGACACTGATTTCCCTGAATCGAGAGGTTTTGCCAAGGACACTGATTTCCCTGGGATCGAGACGAATCGAGAGATTCCTGCAAAGACACTGATTTCCTTGCGGGTCGATGCGAATCGAGGTTCTCGCCAAGGACGCTGATTTCCCTGAATCGAGAGGTTTAGCTAAGGACACTGATTTCCCTGGGGTCAAAACGAATCGAGAGATTCCTGCAAAGACACTGATTTCCATACAGGTCGACGCGAATCAAGATTCTCGCCAAGGATGCTGATTTCCCTGAATCGAGAGGTTTTTCCAAGGACACCGATTTCCATGGGGTTAAAACGAATCGAGAGATTCCTGCAAAGACACCGATTTCCATACGGGTCGACGCGAATCGAGGTTCTCGCCAAGGACGCTGATTTCCCTGAATCGAGAGGTTTAGCCAAGGACACTGATTTCCCTGAATTGAGAGGTTTAGCCAAGGACAATGATTTTCCTGGTGTCAAAACGAATCGAGAGATTCCTACAAAGACACTGATTTTCTTGCAGGTCGACGCGAATCGAGGTTCTCGCCAAGGACACTGATTTCCCTGAGGTCGAGAGGTTTTGCCAAGGACACTGATTTCCCTGGGGTCGAGACGAATCGAGAGATTCCTGCAAAGACACTGATTTCCCTACGAGTCGACGCGAATCGAGAGGTTCTCGCCAAGGACACTGATTCCCCTGATGTCGAGAGGTTTTGTCAAGGACACTGATTTCCCTGGGGTCGAGATGAATCGAGAGATTCCTACAAAGACACTGATTTCCTTGTGGGTCGACGTGAGTCGAGGTTCTCGCCAAGGATGCCGATTTCCCTGAATTGAGAGGTTTTGCCAAGGACACTGATTTCCTTGGGGTCGAGACGAATCGACATATTCCTGCAAAAACACTGATTTCCTTACGGGTCGATGCGAGTCGATATTCTTGCCAAGGACGCCGATTTCCCAGAATCGAGAGGTTTTGCCAAGGACACTGATTTCCCTGGGGTCGAAACGAATCGAGAGATTCCTGCAAAGACACTGATTTCCTTGTGGGTCAACGCGAATCGAGGGGTTCTTGCCAAGGACGCTGGTTTCCCTGAATTGAGAGGTTTTTGCCATGGACACTGATTTCCCTGGAGTCGAGACGAATCGAGAGATTCCTGCAAAGACATTGATTTCCTTGCGGGTCGACGCGAATCGAGAGGTTCTCGCTAACGACGCTGATTTCCCTGAATCGAGAGGTCTTGCCAAAGGCACTGATTTTCCTGGGGTCGAAACGAATCGAGAGATTCCTACAAAGACACTGATTTCCTAGCGGGTCGACGCGAATCAAGGTTCTCGTAAAGGACACTGATTTCCCTGAATCGAGAGGTTTTTCCAAGGACACCGATTTCCCGGGTTCGAAACGAATCGAGAGATTCCTGCAAAGACACTGATTTCCTTACGGGTCGACGCGAATCGAGATTCTCGCCAAGGACGCTGATTTCCCTGAATCGAGAGGTTTAGCCAAAGACACTGATTTTCTTAGGGACGAAACGAATCGAGAGATTCCTGCAAAGACACTGATTTTCTTGCGGGTCGACGCGAATCGAGGTTCTCGCCAAGGACGCTGATTTCCCTGAATCGAGAGGTTTTACCAAGGACACTGATTTCCCTGGGGGTTGGAGGTCATTGGCTGACTTGCTCCGCTTTCCGCGATATCAGGGTTGACATTCTCCACTTTCTTCGGTGTCAGGGTTGACATTCTCCGCTTTCTGCGGTATCAGGGTTGACTTTCTCTATTTTCTTCGGTGTCGGAATCGACTTTCTCCATTTTCTACGGTGTCGGGTTTGACCTTCTCCGTTTTCTACGGTGTCGGGATCGACTTTCTCCATTTTCTACGTTGTCGGGGTTAACTTTCTCCGTTTTCTACAGTGTCGGGATCGAATTTCTCCGTTTCCTTCGGTGTCGGGATCGACTTTCTTCATTTTCTATGGTGTCGGGATCGACTTTCTCCGTTTTCTACGATGTCGGGGTTGACTTTAGGTTATCTGTGAACTGTGGAGTCTTGGATCTAGGAACTTTGTCGTGGCTCCGATTGGTGGTGTCTTGTCCGTGTCCTGCTGGCATGAGGAGGAATGCCGTTGCTGGTCTTCTGGGATGCAGATATTGCCACTGAGACCTGATTCTCTCTTTGATAGAGTTTGTTGGGACATGTAGTTCCCTTTTCGTTTATACCCATGGATTGTATACAGGAGTCAGTATGGACTTATCTGCAGGGCAAAAGTTTCATTTTATATGTATTTTTTTGTTTTCTTTCTGCGATGCTCTATCATTTCGGCTTTTTGTATCGCGAAAGTCGCGATTGCCCAATCATTTCGACTATTTTTCGCGGTGCCCAATCATTTCGGCTGTTTTTTCCTTTTTACTCGCTGCTTTTTATTGCGAGTTGCCCAATCATTTCGGCTGTTTTTTCCTTTTTACTCGTTGCTTTTTATTGCGAGTTGCCCAATCATTTCGGCTATTTTTGTATGCATATATTTTACTTGCTGATTTTGTTGCAGGTTGGCCCATCATTTCGGCTATTTCATATGCATTTTTGGCTCGCTGATTTTTATCGTGAGTTTAGACTTGGAATTTGATACCGATTTAGGCATCAGCATCGCTACCACTGGGACATTACCAGGAGCGAATCATCATTTGCCTCTGTCGATTCGAACAAAGATGACTTAGCAAACAGGGTTAGGATCCTGTCGACTAAGGCTTTTGACTTCATGAGCCGTAAGGGTCTCATAAAGATGTTTCTCCTTACGAGTCGTGAGGATCTCTTAAGTGCGTTTTCTCCTTAAGAATCGTGAGGATTCTTAAGTGTATGGTCTCTTATAAGTCGTAAGGATCTCATAAGAGCATTTTCTCCTTGCAAGTCGAGAGGACCTACAAGTGTTTGTCCACCAAATGAGGACATTCCTCGTCGTTGGTGGGACTGGGTGGGGGAAACGTTTATTTGTGCCCGTGGATTGTATACAAGGGTTAATATTGAACCACTTGTAGGGCAGTCTGGGAAATGTGATGGCTTAAGAACAGGTTCAGATCCCTGCAACTTAAGGCTTTTGAATCTTATGAGCTGTGAGGGTCTCATAAGAGGTTTCTCCTTACGAGCCGTGAGGATCTCGTAAGTGTAATTTCTCCTCAGGAATTGTGGGGATCCCTAAGTGTGTTGCTCCTTTGTGAGTCGTAAGGATCTCACGCGGGTATTTTCTCCTTACAAGGTCGAGAGGACCTCGCAAGTCTGCATCATTTTTTTTAACGAGTCTGCGCCCTTTTGGGTTTTCACAAACTCGCCGGTAGCCCTACTATTTTTACTCACGGAGCCCTTTCGGGTTTTCATCCGTGCCCATTTTTCTTGTGAACGTATCCTTTTTTTTGTCAGCCCTAGGATGCTGCGGTTTGTAGTAGTTTAAAAACGTTTCGGTCCGTCGCTAGTTTTAGGACATTGCGGTTCATAGCTAGTTTTAGGACATTACGGTCCATTCTTCATCCTGTATGCACGTGTATTTGTCACGTGACGGGATATATAACAATAAAGTGGGATACACCCATTTAGGGTGTGATTTGGTTTGGTTGGGGTGTTTTGTGATTCATCCCCACCGCGACTTCTTCCACTTGACGTCGACGCCTGGCTTTTTCGAATATGGCCATTTTGCGTTCTCGATCAACTTTGCTCTTCTGACGGGCTTCAGTTAGCAGCACGTCAATCAGCTCATCGGACGGTTCCAAGGATTTTGGTGTTGATTCTGCCCCCAGCTCTTCTATGACATCTTCTAACACTGAGTGAGCTTCTTCATCATTTAGTGGCGAATGAGAGATCATATGACAACTTGCTACGTAATCCTCAGGTTCTTCTGATACGTCGTCTGAAGGACTACCTTAGCACCATGATGAAGTTGTAGAAGTATCTACCATGCCAAATTCAAATTTTTCTTGGTGCTAAGCTAGACTCACAAGATCTTAACTAGATTATTAGGGTTTTCTTTAGATGATATGTTAACTAGAGAGAAGGAGAGATGTTTATACCTTGGTAGAACTAAGTCCTTCTCTTCAATGTGCTCCGTGTAGTAGTCCCGCGACTTCACAAAGCTTCTCTTGAGACTTTGAACAAGCTCCCTTCGTAGCCTTCGCGCCAATGATGATCCACCCCGAAGCTCCTACTAGTTCAAGCTACCATTGCACTAAACCCTTTAGTGCATGAAACACATCACACTAATTTTCTAAAAGGTGTGAGATGATGAAGTAGGGGATGTTAAGAGCTCACTAATTTGTGCTCAAGCTTCATGATTCACATCTTATGTGAGGGTTGAAGCTTGAGAAAAAGCAAGAGGAGGAAGAAGAAGCAAGAGCAAACATGAGCAAGTAAAAATGGCTAAGTCTTTTGGAATGAACAAGAGTGAATGATAATTCTTGACCCTTCACTCATTCAAGCATGGAATTATGCAATATTAAATTGCAACCATGCTTGAATAGTGAGTCAAGAATGAATAAACAAGTATTTAACCCATGCTTGCAACCATACTTCATTTTACACCTCATTTCTATTTTCACAAAGTAGAAAAGAAAATGCCATGCTTCATTTTAATATATATATATATATATATATATATATATATATATATATATATATATCATATATATTAATATATATAATATATATTTAATGAAGATTAATTAGTGAACTAATGATATTAGTTAATATGTAATTATATCATATTATTAAATTCACATTTGATCTAATAATCCAGTTATATCATATACGACCGACTAATATCATATATCTGTATATCATATTATCGAATCAACACTTGATTCGATAATCTGGTTATATCACATATAACCGCACCGATAACAGATGACTGCCAGATTACAATACGGTATCACATACTCGTATTTAATCAGGCCCGCACACATATCACATATGTGTCCTACTTCGTTTCGCTTGAACCAGGGAACTTCTGTGTGGGACTCTAAAGACTCGTCAATACGCCGGCAGTAGGTGATGATCATATCAGTTACCTACAAGCCGTCAGCGGTACTAGCTGGACGTAACGGCTACCCGGGCATTGAGCAATATGAAGGTCAACAAGCAAGCCTGTCCATAGTCTCCATGAAGCCTATCAGTAACACTACCGTACAGTCTGATATGTCGCATATCATGTCTAGGGGTGGAAATCGTCAAACCCTAGCAACGTGATAAGTCATGTCGATGTGATGATCATAACAGGTCGAGAAACTACCGATAACACTTATCAGTAGATCTCCAAATCAGCCCTGGCTAGGGACTTCCAGTTATTGCCAATCGAACATTGCGCAACGTCAACCCCCAATACCGGGAGAGACGAAACCCCTCCTATCGCTCATTGCCTCCATACGACTCGGGACTGTACCCAAAATCCACCTGTTTGCACGACTCCTCTTGAGCGTGGTAGGGAGGAAATCAAAGCACAGTGGGAGTCGCATAAGACTCTATGACGATCTCGGGTCTACAGACTAACCTGTACCAGTGTCACCAGAGGACTGCTATCTGACGATAGGTATTCTACCACATAGGAGTCCTCGGTGAGTCATGTTCAGTGTACCCAGTTTCCACTGAGCACCCGTATACGATCTTTGATGTCAAACACTAATGGATGTGGGATCATCCATCGCCCATCATATGGGTCAGGAAGCGTATACGCTAGTCTACTCTGGAATATCGATGCCCTGTCTCGATATTCCTTCGACTAGGAACAATTGAAGGATGTACTTATGAACTACCATGGCCCCACTAGTATGATCCACATCATAGTCCTGGTAGTCAAGTACATATCCTAAGGGCTTTATCAACACATGAGAGCATGACAGTAACACAATACAAGTCTATATGTTTAGATAAAGGTAACTAGATAGCATACTATCATGTCGAGCAAGAAAGTCTTCTCAGTATATACATATCCAAGTATCCACTATAATATACATTATATGTACAATAATGGCCTCTAGAGCATACACATAACTAACAATCTTCCACTTGCACTAAGGCCATGTGTTGTAGTATCTCATACCTAACATCCCAAAAAGTCTCTCAAATTGCATCTGAGGGGTGGCCTTCGTGAGTGGATCCGCTATGTTATCCTTCGTGTCAACTCTCCTGACCTCGATCTTCCTGGAGATCAACCATCTCCATGATCAGGTGATACTGCCTAAGAATATGTCTGGACTACAGATGGGACGGGGTTCCTTGGCCAAAGCCATAACTCCATTGTCACACAATGGTAGGAACTAAGTTCATCTCATGAACTAATATATCCAGACTGCCTCTTTGGTAGTATCCTTGGTAACGATGTATCTAGCCTTTAATCGTCTAGTTTGCCACGGTATCTAGCTTGGAACCTTTCCAACATACCGTCCCTCTTCTGAGGGTGAAGACAATGCCTTTGACTGACATTCAGTCATCCTTATCACCCTGGAACCTTTCCAATGATTTTCCCCAGGATCCATTCATCTCATTACAGCTAGTGAGAATCCTAATATCTAAATAGATCTATCTCATAGATCCATAACTCAGGATTTAGGAGGTATCACCTCGGTCCTATATGGAGAATCTTTGTGATAAGAGGAGATTGACCGAGCGTAGCATAGGAAACTCCTTTCCTATCAAGAGTATGTCATCCACATATAATACGAGGATCGCCGCCATACTCCCTACTACCTTTTTGTATATACAAGGTTCATCTACCATTTTGATGAAGTCAAACTCTTTGACTACCACATCAAAACAGACGTTCCAACTCCGCGATGCCTGATTTATCTCATAAAACAACTCGCACACATTTCCGCTGCTCCCACTGTCTACGAAGCCCTCTGGCTATGTACTTATAGATACTCATTTCTAAGCAGTCATGACACACAACCGCCAGATATCGTAGTCATGGTATATAGCAGTGGCAAGTAGGATCTAGATGGACTTAAGCATAGCTTTGAAAGTCTCAACTTTTCCATGTACACCAAGTAATCTTCTCAAGATATACTTGCTCCTGATGGGGATTTAACCCTTCAGATAAAGCAACCAAAGTCCATACTTTGTTGGTGTATAAGGATTCCATCTCAGATAGCTTAGCATCCAGCCATTCTTACAGAGTCACCACTCCTGATGGCCTGCTCGAAACTAGTTGGGTCATCATCTCATGATATAATCCTCGCTCCCACTGTCATAGAGAAAACCGAAGTATCTCTCAGGTGGGTGAGGAACCCTACAAGATCGGCGGAGAGGCTGAGATTCGTTGGAAACTATTGAATCCTTCGGTTCTACCAAATCATCAGCTGTAGTTTGTATAGCAGGAACTCCTTCCAGTTCTACCTCATCTCCACTGGAAAAAAATGGCATGCCGAGAAATAAAACACATTTGTTTCTCGGTTTGGTAGAAGATATTCCTTTGCAAATGCTTGGGATATCCAATACACTTCCACAGAACTGACTTGCCTCGAGCTTGTCCAGATCATGCTTTTGACATAGGCCGGACAACCCAAATCTTAACATTCTTTAAGAGATGGGCTCTTCCCATACCATATCGAATATGGAGTGGTAGGCACCTGATTTGGTTGGAACCCTATTCAATATGTATGCAGCTTCTCAAGTGCATAACTCCCAAAAGGAAATAGGCTACTCAGTAGTACTCATCATAGAGCACACCATATCACATAGGGTGCGATTTGCTCCGCCCCGATATACCATCGTGCTGTGGTGTATACGGAGGAGTAATGTTGAGAGAGAATCTCATTCTCCTTTAGAATAATCCAGGATCTCCGTGCTCAAGTATTCTCCTCCCTGATCTCATCATAGGACATAATACTTATACCCTTTTTTGGTTCTCTACTTCTAACTTACATTCATTGAATTTCTCAAAGGTTTAGACTAGTGTTTCAACAGGAACATATGTTCGAATCTTGAGAGATAATCAGTGAATGTAATGAAATATAAAGAACCAGTTCTGGCATGTGTAGACAGGGGACCCACATACATCATCATGTATCAATCCCAAGAGTTCAATAACTCTTTCTCTGTTTCCAATAAACGGAGTTATGGTCATCTTATCTTTGTGACATGACTGGCAAGTTTCCAAACTGATTTAAATATGCATTTTTATGTAACTTGAGCTAGTCGGGTCACATTGATATGACCTAGTCTACAATACCTCAAGAAGGATTTGTTCATTTTTGAACTCTTCCTCTTGTGTGTGTTCTGTACGTTAAGAACTGTGGTTTGATTTAGAACGTCTATGCTTTTAGATAACGTGCCTGAACTGATCAACTTTTGATATAGGAAATGTTCAAAACATTATCCAATAGTACAAAATTATATCCTTCTTTACTAATAAAGAAACTGATATGATGTTGTATATCAGGTTCGGTATCTAATAACATTTGTTCAGAATCAATGTATTTGGTAATACAGGGTGATAACTGCCAACAAACTTGGCTGCAACACTTTGCACCATTTCCAACTCTTGAAACTTATCACCCGTTCTCAGTTCTCTACTTTTCTGCATCTCATGTAACGTATTACATATTTGGGATCCTGATCCGGTATCACATACCCAGGACGTAGAGGATACTGCGAACAGTTCTCGGTATTGAACACACCCGAGGAAGATGCATCAGCATGTACTTTTCTTCGTTTGGGTGGCACGGGATTCTGGTAATCCCCAATTTCCTGCTCTGTCTTATAACAATTATAAGTTGGAGCGAGACCAACGTTCCCTAGCGCAGTATAACAAGCGGGTCCGGTCAATACATCCGTATTATTTATCTTGATTAAAGTGTGACATGGTCGCTATCTGAAGAAAGAGAGAAGAAAACGCTCTAGCGTATGCTCTTGCAAGATTAGATTGGTTATTAATATATCTAATCGGGATGGCTCCTACTGTTTTAGTCAAATCTTCCTTCAAACCCTAAAAGGAAAGACTTGCCGGGATTAATTACACCGTACAAGTTCGCCAATCTTTCAGCCAGGCCAGTGCCGGTACTTTGAAGGAGGTTCTCCGTGCTTTCGCACGGACCTAATTAAAATAAATCTCGTTTTCCCAGAGGCGTAACCCCGTTGACACCTTTCTAGACACCTACTTGATCGGCTAATTGTAATGTGTAAAATTCTCCCAGGAGTAACTCTTACTCGCAGTGGGTATCGGGATCCAACTATCTCATAGGAGGTATGCAATCTCATTGCAAATTTCAATACTTGAAATTCCCGATAATGCTTTTACCCCCAGCATCCTATGACCTTGACGAAAGCCAACAAACCAAAGGACGCTAGTCAAGCTCAACCCGTACATTTCTTGATTGAATTAAACCCACCCGCACGACCCTTGACGAAAGCCAACAAAGTCATACGACTACCCTAATCCAATCGCATCTCATGCTTTAGCAGATAAGCACTAATTAGCTACCGTACACTACGCCTTGACGAAAGCCAACAAACGTAGCACGAATACTAAATAGTACCTATCTGAAATGACGGAGGGCTACGCAGGTTTTTCAGAAAAACCATGAGCATAATGAACTTAATATCGTTGTAGAAACTAGTGATTTTGAAAAGGAGTGTTTTTTAGGCTTTTCTAGTTTCGCTAAAGAGGTCACTCCTGGTGAAGGGATCTCGGCTCTTTCCTTATCGAATAAGGTGCTGGATATTCTACAAGGAATACCGCTATGCAAAGCAAGAACTATAGAAGCAATCAAAAACTAAACCGAGTGTTTTTGTAGCATTTGCTAGTTTTGCTAAAGAGGTCACTCCCGGTGAAGGTATCTCGGCTCTTTCCTATCGAATAAGGTGCTGGATATTCTACAAGGAATACCTCTATGCAAAGCAAAAACTAGAGCCACCCTTTTTGAAAATTTGATTCTACAACATCTTTAGGTTTCTTTTTTTTCATTAATCTTATTAATGAAGTCCCATCAATTAATGTTTACCTAAACATCACAGAAGAAATGAAACGAAAATAGAACATACGCTTATGCCATCCGCATTCGTCACGGGGCCCCGTCATGCACCGTTAGGTTACTTAACTACCGGCAGAGCGGGGGCTAGACTAGCGCGGGTGCAAAACATAAGCAACGTTTAATATATATCTTACATATAATATTATATTCGTCTCACGCAGTTATATGATCAACATCACAGAACACAGCAGCAGAAGATAAACATATGAAATATTGGATATACTAGGATGTCCGTGTTTTAAATTTAGCCAGTAATGTAAAATACGGATTCCACGGTTATGAAGAATAGCCAAACCCACATCCCATAAACCCCTACGAGAGCGGCAAGTAACCCTGCCAATTCTAGAGTTAGGAGACCCGGTCTCAACTCCTTGAGATGGTCTCCCACTGGACTTTAGAACCCGGTTAGTTGTGCTCCCCACCTTGGGTCTATCCTAATGCGGAAAAGAAAATAATATATAACAATGGTGACATCATTCTCACCCCGGAAGTGCCCCAATAAAAGAATATTACATAAAAATTTTACATGAATGAAAAAAAAAACTATCATCTCACATAAAAACCCCGGCTATTCTTTCACGATGATCCAATAAGACATATCAGCAACACATGACATCACATATCATCAACGTAAGTAAATATGTGTATTCCGAAACTGGTTGACATATAGCAATGAGATCGGGATACCCACATATTACACTTACGGTCGTAGAAAAGAAATTGTTAAACTACAATAATTAGAATCCGTATATCCTTAGACATCATAAACCCGGAATATCGCATATTCCGGATTTCATGCCTAAACTGTAAACCTTGTATTTTACTCTCAAATTGAAAACACTTTTCAATTATCTTAGTCGGGTAATTCAACAAGATTCCCGACTACAATATCGAATACTCGTCGGAAAGTTTAGTAGATGGCCGCACCCCCGATGTCAGCGACGAAGTGCACTAAGGCGGAACACCATGGCCGCGAGCACCCGAGTGGGTGCTTTTTGGCAACGGGGTTCTCCTACAGTCACTTGGTCGCGGCTATGGGGCGTGGCTGTCTACTAGAGTTACCCGACGAGTGTTCGCGTACAATACGCGATTGCGACGGAGTTTTGATCCGAATCAAAACTTCGTGGCAACCGATTAATCGAAACTAACATACTAGATTCACAATATACTATATATATTACCAGTTTTCACAAAACCAATAAGCCGGATTCTAACAATTGTATCACATATCATCAAGATCTATATGACGCCAAATATATCGATCAGTTTTACAAAATCCAGAGAACTCAACAACTTGAGAATCACAGTTAAAAATACCCAAAAAGTGCAATTTGTTAGTTATATGTATGCCCTAAAGGCCATTACTGTACATAGGATGTATATTGTAGTGGATGCTGGGACATATATAGGTATGACTTTCTTGCTCGACATGATAGTATGCTATCTGGTTGCTCTTTATCTTAACATGTATACTTTCAGTCTCTCTGTTACATGTTGATAAAGCCCTTAGGATATGTACTCGACTTCCAGGACTATGATGTAGATCATACTAGTGGGCCTGAGTAGTCCATGAGTACATCCTTCAATGTTCCTAGTCGTGGGAATATCGAGACGGGGCATCGATATTCCAGAGTAGACTAGCGTATATCTACTCGACCCATGTGATGGGCGATGGATGATCCCATATCCATTGGTGTTTGACATCAAAGATGGTATGCGGGTGCTCAGTGATGACTGGGTACACTGAACGGACTCACCGAGAACTCCCAGATGGTATTATACCTCACGTCAGATGGCAGTTCTCTGGTGACACTGGTACAGCTTAGTCTGTTGACCCGAGATCGTCATAGAGTCTTATGTGTCTCCCACTGTTCTTTGATTTCCACCCTACCACGGCTCTACTGAGTCGTGCAAACAGGTGGTTTTTGGGTACAGTCCCGATTCACATGGAGGCAATGAGCGATAGGAGGGGATTCGTCTCTCCCGGTATTGGGGGTTGATGTTGCGCTATGCTCGACTGGCCATAACTGGAAATCCCTGACCAGGGTTGCAGTGATTTACTGGTAAGAGTTATCAGTAGTTTCACGCTTGTTATGGACCTTATATCGGCATGACTTATCAAGCTGCTGGGGTCTGACGTTTACCACCCCTAGGCGAGATATGCGACATATCAGACGAACAGACCGGACTGTACGGTAAGTGTTACTGGTTGGATTCACAGGAGTGTGAGCGGGCTTGCTCGTTGATCTTCTGATCGCTCAATACCCGGGTGGCCATTACGTTTAGCAGACCGCTTGCGGCTTGTGGGTGTTTGATATGATCATCACCTGCTGCCGGCGTATTGACGAGTCTTTAGAGTCCTACACAGAGGTTTCCTGGCTCAAGCGAAACGAGATAGGAGCGCATATGAGATATGTGCGGGACCGAGAATAATACGAGTATGTGATACTGTATTCTATTCTCGCGATATGTATCATTGGACGGTTATATGAGATATAGCCGGGTTACCGAATCAAGTATTGATTCGATACATTGATACACATGATTTTAGTCGGTTATATGCAGTATGACCGGATCATTAAATAAAGTGTTGATGTAATGATTTAATGTATAATTATATATTTGATATATTACTTTACATTAACTAGTATTTGTTCACTTAAGATGGATTTTCTCACTTGATGTGCACATTGTATATATGATATAGTTTTGTGCACTAGTTTGTATCATGTTTGATGATACATGCAAACTTAGGTGTGTGTATGCTTTAAACCATGTTTAGGTTAATGGTTAGGGTTTTAAATTATTCACTTATTCATTTTATTTACTTTTGGCAAAAATGAAATGGTGGCTAACTTTGTTTTTTGCTTAAGCTTCATGAAGTTTCTTAGCTTTATCTACCATTTTGTTTTTCCCCTTAACCTAACCATTCACTTAAACCCTAGTTTAGTCTCTACACTAGTTACCTCACCCATGGTTGCATTATGATAAGAATCACTTGGATTTTCTTTTTAAAATACAATTCTTATCATATTCTTTCTTCTTCTTCTTCTTCAAGAAGAAGAAACCTTGCTACCTCCAATGGTGCCATGAGAAAAAGAGTGAGAAATCCAAATCCAAAGTGAACCCACTTCCTATTTCTTCATCCTCTACCACTTGCCATGTAGTAGAGTGTGTTTTCTTCACAAGTTCTATGACCAAGTGAAGATGGAGCTTGATCTTGAGTTGCCTCGACGTAGATCATCTTCGGCATCGAAGTCGACGACCTAGCCCGATCATTTCTCCGACGAAACCATCGCCAGAGTCCGGGATCCGATGATCGCAGCGGAGGGACGTCAACACGGAGCTAGAGAAGTGGAGGACCGGATCTATAAAGGTTGTAGTCACTTTCCTTTTAGTTAAAGTTGTTAACTTGCATTCTTTCGCCTTATCTCTAGTTAACGATCTAGTATAGGGTTCTTTGGCACATGGAAATTTTTGATTTTGGCATGGTTGATCAGTTATAGAACCTCATGGGTGTGCCTAGGAACCCTACAGTGGTATCAGAGCCTGGCTAGACTTTTAGGCGAAGTGTAGGCGATGTTAGAAATCCGATCGAACCCGAAACCCTAATCCAAAACCATCCTCTGTACATTTTTTGAAATCTGGGATTTTTGTGGATTAAAAATATGCAGAAAAATCAGCAGGGTTTCTGAGAAACACTGTGCAGCACGTGCGCCTGAGTCCACTAAAGCGCCGCGGAAACGCGGCACGAGCATGGCTCGTGCGGCGGTTACTCGGCCATACAGTACCATTAGTTTGTGATTTTTGCACAGTAATTTCTTTCTTTAGTTGCTGATTTTTCTGGGAATTTTTAATGCTTACTCAAGAGTTGAGTTTTCTGGGTTGTATTGGGAACTCGAAGATTCGATCGGATTGTCTAATTTTGTCTATGTGTTTTTCCGGGTAATTTTAGAATATGTTAAAAAGTTCGACCGGATATAAATACCCAATTTTTCCCCTGACGGAAAATTTCCAAGTGTTGGATTTTTCCGTGGTTTAAGAACGTTCTAAGTAGTGCAAGTAACGCGATAGACCCTCTAGAAGACAACAAACCTTAACTCGATTATGTGACCGTCTTGAACTGCCCTTTGAACCTCAGGGTTTGGGGCAGGACGGCGTGCCACATGTGAGGCGTTGGCTTGACCCTTCTACGGCTGGACCGTTGCTACTGTGGCATGAAGTGGATGTTTTTAAACTTATTTCATGTGTTGAGCTGTTTCGGGAAAACTTGGGTGTTTGATTGTTCGATCAGAAAGTTTAACATTTTCTATTTATCTGGAATGTGATACAATATTTGGAATCCACAAGTAGTTATGAGATAACTGATTTGGATGTTATAAACATAGAACTTTAGTCTCACTTGATCGGTTGCCACGGAATTTTGATGTGATCAAAAGTCCGTCGCAATCATGTAGCGTACGCGGATACTCGCCAGATAAACTTAATAGACAGCTACACCCCTTAGCCTCGACCAAGTGACTGTAGGAGAACCCCGTCGCCAAAAAGCATCCGTCCGGGTGCTCGCGGCAGCGGTGTTCCGCCTTAGTGCACTTCGTCGACGGTATCGGGGGTGCGGCCGTCTACTAAAGTTTGCGACGAACATTCGTTCTGGATGCCGGGAATCTTGTTGAATTGCCCTACTTTATATTGAAAAGTATTTTCGATATTGAGACTAAAATGCGGGGTTTATAACTGTTAGGCATGCAATGTCTAAGGAATTCATTTGTTTAGGCATGCGATGTCTAAAGCGTTTGCGAATTCCAACTGTTGTAGTTTTACACTTTCTTTTCTGTGACCGTAAGTGTAATATGTGACATCGCCGGTTTCGTTGCTATATGTCAACGACAATTGGGATACGCATGTTTACTTACGTTGATGACATGTGATGTTATGTGTTGCTGGATATGTTATATTGGATCGTCGTGTTTGAATAGCCGGGGGTTTTTATGTGAGACGAGTGTTTTTCATTTTCATTCATGTAAAAACCTTGTATGTAATATTCTTTTATTGGGGCACTTCCAGGTTGCGGAAGATGTCACCGTTGATGTATATTATTTACTTTTCCGCATTAGGATAGACCCAAGGAGGGGAGCACAAGTAACCGGGTTCTAGGGTCCAGTGGGAGACCATCTCGAGGAGTCGAGTCCGGGTCTCCTAACCCTAAAATTGGTAGGGTTGCTTGCCGCTCTCGTAGGGGTCTAGGGGTGTGGGATTGGCTATTCATCACGACCGTGGAATCCGTGTTTTATACTGGCTCGTATTAAAAACACGGACGTCCTAGTATATCCAATATTTCATATGATATTTTCTGCTGCGTTATCTGTGATGTGATCATGTGATATGTTCAGATAGATATTGTATATAGTATATATGATATATTATATAGACGTTGCTTATGTTTTACACCCGCGCTAGCCCTGCCCCGCTCTGCCGTTAGTTACCTAACCTAACGGTGCAGACGGGATATCGAGGCGAATGTGGATGGCATAAGCGTACGTTATATTTATCTGTGATGTTTAGGTGGACTTAAATGATGGGACATTCATTGATGAGATTAATGAAAGAAAATAAACCTAAAAGATGTTATGGAATCGAATTTCAAAAATAAAAACAGGTAGCTACAGTTCTTGCTTTGCATCGCGGTGTTCCTTGTAGAACATCCTGCACCTTATTCGATAAGGAAATGACCGAGATCCCTTCACCGGGAGTGACTCCTTTAGCAATAACTGGCAGATGCTACAACCCTCGGTTTGTCTTTTGATTGCTTCTATAGTTTTTGCTTTGCACAGCGGAATATATGATATATCCTGCACCTTATTCGATGAGGAAAGGGCCGACGATCCCTTCACCGGGAGTGACCCCTTTAGCAAAACTAGAAAAGCCTCAAAAACACTCCATTTAAAAAACCATTTGATTCCGCAACGAGATCAAGTTCAAAGCGTTAAAGGTTTTCATAAAAACCATCCGCAACCCTCCGTCATTTTAGGAAGTAGAGTACTTAGTATTCGTGCTGTGTTTGTTGGCCATAGTCAAGGCACAGTGTACGGTAGCTAAGTGATGTCTTCCTACACCGCATATGATGCGATTAGTTAGGACAGTCGCGTGACTTTGTTGACCTTAGTTAAGGGTCATGTGGGTCGGTCTAATTAATCACGAAATGACGGGTAGAACTTGACTAGTACTTATGATTTGTTGACCATAGTTAAGGTCATAAGTGCTAGGGGTAAAAACCTTTATCGGGAGTTTCAAGTGTTGAAATTTGCAATGAGATTGCATACCTTCTATATGATAGTTGGATCCCGATACCCACTGCGAGTAATTGTTACTCCTGGGAGAGTTTTGCACTTTGCAATTAGCCGATCAAGTAGGTGTCTAAAAAGGTGTCAACGGGGTTACGCCTCTGGGAAAACGAGGTTTACTTTAATTAGGTCCGTGCGAAAGCACGGGGAACCTCCCTCAAAGTACCGACACTGGCCTGGCTAAAAGATTGGCGAACTTATAGAGTGTAATTAATCCCAGCTAGTCTTTCCTTTTAGGGTTTGAAGGAAGATTTGATAAAAACAGTGGGAGCCATCCTGATTAGATAAAATATATAACCAATCTAACCTTGCAAGAGCGCACGCAGAGTGTTTTCTTCTCTCTTTCTCCAGGTAGCGACCATATCACGCTTTAATCAAGATAATAATATGGATGAATTAACCGAACCCGCTTGTTATACTGAGCTGGGAAACGTTGGTCCCGCTCCAACTTATAATTGTTATAAGATAGAGCAGGAAATAGGGGAATACCAGAATTCCTATGCCGCCCAAACGAAGAAAGTGCATATGATGCATCTCCTTCGGGTGTCTTCATTACACAGAACTGTTTCTCAATATCCTCTGCGTCCTGGGTATCTGATACCGGATCAGGATCCCAGATATGTAATCTGTTACATAGGGCTACAGAAAGGCAGAGAACTGAGAACGGGTGATAAGTTTCATGAGACAGAAAACGGTGCAAGTGTTGCAGCCAAGTCTGTTGGTCACTGTCACCCTGTATTACCAATACATTGATTCTGAACAAATGCTATTAGATACCGAACCTGATATACAAAATCATATCAGTAAAGAAAGGATATAATTTTGTATTGTTGGATAATGTTTTGAACATTTCCTATATCAAAAGTTGATCAGTTCAGGCACTTTATCTAAAAGCATTGATGTTCTAAATCAAACTACAATTCCTAGTATACAGAAAACACACAAGAGGAAGAGTTCAGAAATGAACGAATCCTTCTTGAGGTATTGTAGACTAGGTCATATCAATGCGACCCGACTAGCTTAAGTTACATTCTAGATGCATATTTAAATCAGTTTGAATTTACATCTTGTGAAACTTGCCAGTCATGTCACAAAGATTAGATGACCATAGCTCTGTTTATTGGAAACAGAGAAAGAGTTAGTAAACTCTTGTGACTGATACATGATGATGTATGTAAGGTCCCCTGTCTACACATGCCAGGACCGGTTCTTTGTACTTCATTACATTCTCTGATGATCTCTCAAGGATCAGTCATATGTTCCTGTTGAAATATAGGTCCGAAACTTTTGAGATAATCACCGAATATAAGTTAGAAGTAGAGAACCAAAAACCGGGTATAAGTATTATGTCCTATGATAAGATCAGGGAGGAGAATACTTGTGCATGGAATTCTTGGACTATTCTAAAGGAGAATGAGATTCTCTCTCGGTGTTACTCCTCTGAATACACCACAGCACAACGGTGTATCGGGACGGAGCAATCGCACCATATTAGATATGGTGTGCTCTATGATGAGTACTACTGAGTTGCCTATTTCCTTTTGGGGTTGTGCACTTGAGAAGTTGCATACCTGTTGAATTGGATTCGAATCAAATCAGTGCCTACCACTCCATATAAGATATGGTATGGGAAGAACCTATCTCTTAAGTAAGTTAAGATTTGGGATTGTCCGGCCTATGTCAAAAGCAGAATCCGGACAAGATCGAGACAAGGTCAGTTCTGTAAAACTGGAAAGGTTCCAGCTATACAAAACTACAGCTGATGATTTGATATAACCATAGGATTCAATTGTCCCCGACGAACCTCAGCCTCTCCGCCGATCTGGTAGGTTTCCTCATCCGCCTGAAAGATACTTCGGTTTCTCAATGACAGTGGGAGCGAGGAATGCATCATGAGATGATGACCCAACTAGTTTCGAGCAGGACATCAAGAGTAGGGACTCTGTAAGAATGGTTGGATGCTTAGCGATCTGAGATGGAATCCATCTACACCAACAAAGTATGGACTTTGGATGCTATATCTGAAGGGTTAAATCCCCATCAGAAGCAAGTATATCTTGAGAAGATTACTTGGTGTAGATGGAAAAGTTGAGACTTTCAAAGCTAGACTTGTTAAAAGTTTTCGTCATCGACCAGGCGTGGATAATGATGAAACCTTTTTCCAGTGGCTATGCTTAAGTCCATCCGGATCCTACTTGCCACGGCTACATACCATGACTATGATATCTGGTGGTTGGGTGTCATGACTGCTTTTATAAATACTGATTTAGAAGAGAACGTCTATAAGTACACAGCCAGAGAGCTTCGTAAACAGTGGGAGCAGCGGAAACGTGTGCAAGATGCTTTACAGAATAAATCAGGCATCGCGGAGTTGGAATGTCTGTTTTGATGTGGTGGTCAAAGTGTTTGACTTCATCAAAATAATAGATGAACCTTGTATATACAAAACGGTAGTAGAGAGTAAGGTGCTCATCCTCGTATTGTACGTGGACAACATACTCTTGATAGGAAAAGAGTTTCCTATACTACGAACGGTCAATCTCATCTTATCACATGGATTCTTCAAATAGGATAAAGGTGATACCTCCTAAATCCTGGGATTTGGATCTATGAGATAGATCTAAATGGATATTAGGGTTCTCACTAGGTTTAGTGAGATGGTATCAATCGATCCTGGGGAGAATCACTGGAAAGGTTCCAGGGTGATAAAGACGACTGAATGTCAGTCGCAGACAATGTCTTTACCCTCAGTGGAGGGACGGTATGTTGGAAGAGTTCCAAGAGAGATACCGTGGCAGACTAGACGATAAAGGCTGGTAACATCGCTATTAAAGATACTACCAAAGAGGCAGTTTGGGTGTATATTGGTTCATGAGATGAACTAGGTTCCTACCATTGTATGACAATGGAAGTGTGGTTTTGGCCCAGGAACCCTGGTACCATCAGTGACCCAGACATATTCTGAGGCAGCATTGCCTGATCAAGGAGATAGTTGATCTCGAAGGTGATCGAGGTTAGGAGAGTAGACTCAGAGGACAACACGGCGGATCCACTCACAAAGGCTTTTTCCCATAGAGAGACTTATATGGGATGGTTGAGTATGTGATACTGCAACCGCTGCTACAGATGGCCCTAGTGCAAGTGGGAGATTGTTAGTTATATGTATGCCCTAGAGGCTATTACTGTACATAGGATGTATATTGTAGTGGATGCTGGGACATATATAGGTATGACTTTCTTGCTCGACATGATAGTATGCTATCTGGTTGCTCTTTATCTTAACATGTATACTTTCAGTCTCTCTGTTACATGTTGATAAAGCCCTTAGGATGTGTACTCGACTTCCAGGACTATGTTGTAGATCATACTAGTGGGCCTGGGTAGTCCATGAGTATATCCTTCAATGTTCCTAGTCGTGGGAATATCGAGACGGGGCATCGATATTCCAGAGTAGACTAGCGTATATCTTCTCGACCCATGTGATGGGCGATGGATGATCCCATATCCATTGGTGTTTGACATCAGAGATGGTATGCGGGTGCTCAGTGATGACTGGGTACACTGAACGGACTCGCCGAGAACTCCCAGATGGTATTATACCTCACGTCAGATGGCAGTTCTCTGGTGACACTGGTACAGCTTAGTCTATTGACCGGAGATCGTCATAGAGTCTTGTGTGTCTCCCATTGTGCTTTGATTTCCACCCTACCACGGCTCTACTGAGTCGTGCAAACAGGTGGTTTTTGGGTACAGTCCCGATTCACATGGAGGCAATGAGCGATAGGAGGGGATTCGTCTCTCCCGGTATTAGGGGTTGATGTTGCTCTATGCTCGACTGGCCATAACTGGAAATCCCTGGCCAGGGTTGCAGTGATTTACTGGTAAGAGTTATCAGCAGTTTCACGCTCGTTATGGACCTTATATCGGCATGACTTATCAAGCTGCTGGGGTCTGACGTTTACCACCCCTAGGCGAGATATGCGACATATCAGACGAACAGACCGGACTGTACGGTAAGTGTTACTGGTTGGATTCATAGGAGTGTGAGCGGGTTTGCTCGTTGATCTTCTGATCGCTCAATATCCGGGTGGCCGTTACGTTTAGCAGACCGCTTGCGGCTTGTGGGTGTTTGATATGATCATCACCTGCTACCGGCGTATTGACGAGTCTTTAGAGTCCTACACAGAGGTTTCCTGGCTCAAACGAAACGAGATAGGAGCGCATATGAGATATGTGCGGGACCGAGAATAATACGAGTATGTGATACTGTATTCTATTCTCGCGATATGTATCATTGGACGGTTATATGAGATATAGCCGGGTTACCGAATCAAGTGTTGATTCGATACATTGATACACATGATATTAGTCGGTTATATGTAGTATGACCGGATCATTAAATCAAGTGTTGATGTAATGATTTAATGTATAATTATATATTTGATATATTACTTTACATTAACTAGTATTTGTTCACTTAAGATGGATTTTCTCACTTGATGTGCACATTGTATATATGATATAGTTTTGTGCACTAGTTTGTATCATGTTTGATGATACATGCAAACTTGGGTGTGTGTATGCTTTAAACTATGTTTAGGTTAATGGTTAGGGTTTTAAATTATTCACTTATTCATTTTATTTACTTTTGGCAAAAATGAAATAGTGGCTAACTTTGTTTTTTGCTTAAGCTTCATGAAGCTTCTTAGCTTTATCTACCATTTTGTTTTTTCCCTTAACCTAACCATTCACTTAAACCCTAGTTCAGTCTCTACACTAGTTACCTCACCCATGGTTGCATTATGATAAGAATCACTTGGATTTTCTTTTTAAAATACAATTCTTATCATATTCTTTCTTCTTCTTCTTCTTCAAGAAGAAGAAACCTTGCTACCTCCAATGGTGCCATGAGAAAAAGAGTGAGAAATCCAAATCCAAAGTGAACCCACTTCCTATTTCTTCATCCTCTACCACTTGCCATGTAGTAGAGTGTGTTTTCTTCACAAGTTCTATGACCAAGTGAAGATGGAGCTTGATCTTGAGTTGCCTCGACGTAGATCATCTTCGGCATCGAAGTCGACGACTTAGCCCGATCATTTCTCCGACGAAACCATCGCCAGAGTCCGAGATCAGATGATCGCAGTGGAGGGACGTCAACACGGAGCTAGAGAAGTGGAGGACCGGATCTACAAAGGTTGTAGTCACTTTTTTTTTAGTTAAAGTTGTTGACTTGCATTCTTTCGCCTTATCTCTAGTTAACGATCTAGTATAGGGTTCTTTGGCACATGGAAATTTTTGATTTTGGCATGGTTGATCAGTTGTAGAACCTCATGGGTGTGCCTAGGAACCCTACACAATATACAAACATGGAGCAGCACAAGAAAAATGGAACCACATCTCCTCAAAACGGCGGCGGAACCGCGGCCAAACCAAGGTTTGTGCGGCGGTTCCGCGGCGCTTTGAAGGAGTTAGGTCTACAAATTTCTTGAGGCTCCATATAAAAGCCTGCACGTATTTCTGCATATTTTTAATTTCAAAAATTCCAACATTTGAAAAAATCGATAGAAACATGTCAAAAAGCCGGATTTTTAAACCGATCGAACTCTTTAACTTCATAACGATCTACCCTGATGTTCTAGTTAGGCTATGATACCATGAAGGACTACCTTAGCACCATGATGAGGTTGTAGAAGCATCTACCATGCCAAATTCAAATTTTTCTTGGTGCTAAGCTAGACTCACAAGATCTTAACTAGATTATTAGGGTTTTCTTTAGATGATATGTCAACTAGAGAGAAGGAGAGATGTTTATACCTTGGTAGAACCAAGTCCTTCTCTTCAATATGCTCCGTGTAGTAGTCCCGCGACTCCATAAGGCTTCTCTTGAGACTTTGAACAAGCTCCCTTCGTAGCCTTCGCGCCAATGATGATCCACCCCGAAGCTCCTACTAGTTCAAGCTACCGTTGCACTAAACCCTTTAGTGCATGAAACACATCACACTAATTTGCTAAAAGGTGTGAGATGATGAAGTAGGGGATGTTAAGAGCTCACTAATTTGTGCTCAAGCTTCATGATTCACATCTCATGTGAGGGTTGAAGCTTGAGAAAAAGCAAGAGGAGGAAGAAGAAGCAAGAGCAAGCATGAGCAAGTAAAAATGGCTAAGTCTTTTGGAATGAACAAGAGTGAATGATAATTCTTGACCCCTCACTCATACAAGCATGGAATTATGTAATATTAAATTGCAACCATGCTTGAATAGTGAGTCAAGAATGAATAAACAAGTATTTAACCCATGCTTGCAACCATGCTTCATTTTACACCTCATTTCTATTTTCACAAAAATAGAAAAGAAAATTCCATGCTTCATTTTAATATATATATATATATATATATATATATATATCATATATATAATATAATTTAATGAAGATTAATTAGTGAGCTAATGATATACGGTTCCAAGGATTTTGGTGCCGATTCTGCCCCCAGCTCTTCTATGTCATCTTCTAATGCTGAGTAAGCTTCTTCATCATTTAGTGGCGAATGAGAGATCATGTAACAACTTGCTACGTAATCCTTAGGTTCTTCTGACGCGTCGTCTCCCTCATCATTTTCATTGCCTCTATTCTTAAGGATATGGTTGAGAAACTCATGGAGTGTGACTGGGATCCGCACCTTCTAGTTGTATTCCTCCAGCGCGTCAATATGCTTTTGTAGGTCCATGCGCTTGTCATCAGGCTGTGCGGGCTTCTTGATCTTCTTTTTCTTCTTCTAAGACTTTGACGGCTGGACCTGGGTATTTTTGCCCATTGCTATCAATTCTCGGTGTTGGGCGCGGTTTCAGCATTCCCTCAATGATCTCGGGCTCTAGCGGGCTTTTCCACCTGATTGCGGGGCATGCTTGAAAATCCTTCAGCGTTCTTTTCGTTTTTGCCGAAAGAACTACTTCCTATAGAGCTTCCTCTATGAATGAGCATGATGCCCCCGGAGTGTCTACCCTTTTAGGAGTGTGTGCTATTGTGGCGGATTTACCTTCCAGTTTTCGGACAACGCGAACTTGGCCTGTTGGTACTGGTCTTCAACCCACTTTTTGAAGGACGTAGCAGTCTTCGATCGGATGGCCCAATACTCGGTGGTAGGGGCAGTAATTGGGATCGTTGACGTCGTTCGTTTGCAGTGGGTGTCTCGGTTCTGGTAGAGTAGTGAGCCCATTGCGTACTGCCAGTTCAAACAGTCTTCTTGTTTTATCCCGGGAAAACGAGTAAGGACGTCTCAACTTCTCATCGAGGGATCGCCGCTTGTTGCCTTCGCAAACAACCGGTTTCGGGCCACTCGGTTGTTGTTGAGCATTGGAGACGAAGGTAGCTTTCCCTTTGCCCTTTTCATTTCGAAGCTTCGTTTTTTAGGAAGACGGTATATGGGCCTATCTGGTCCATTTGGGTTCAGCTTGTCAATCATGGCCTGGAAGGTAGTCGGCTTGAAAAACATCATGAACTGGGATATGGTCGCCTGAGGATCGAGGGTTCCTACGAACATGCCCACAGCAGGAGCTTCCTCTATGCGCTGTTCGCACTTTGACCATAGGTTCCGCCACCGAATTGAATACTGAACCCATGTCTCTCCCGGCTTCACTCTGGCATTGATCAATGCGTGATTGGGGTACGCTCGCCGGTGCTTGCGAACCTTTGTGTAAAACAGTAGCTCCATTTCTGCAAATGTCTTGACAGAGTCATTCGGGAGCTCGGAGTACCATTCGAACGCTGTCTCCGATAAGCTGCCAACAAACTGGCGAAGCATCAGTTTGTCGTCACCCCAGTTGTTACCTCACAGAGCCCTGAATTGAGCAACGTGCTGGTGTGGATTACCCGTCCCCTTGTACACGTGGAATTTAGGGATCGTATATCCTGGCGGGTACTTAATTTGATCATATCAACCCGGATAGGGTCATCCAGTCTTGACGATTTGGCCGGCCCGCTTCGCTTGCCTGATGAGCTCGTATCTGTTGATCTATATAGTCGTCAAGGGCGACTTTGGAGATGGTCTCTTCCCTGGCTGCTGATAAAGCCGGAAGAGGGTTTTGATGTCTCCCCTCTGTAGTCTTCAATGATTACCGGAGGATCTTCAACGGGAGGGTCCGGCTGGATTATCATGCCCACCATATCTTGGAACAAGAGCGCCATTTGTTTTATGTTAGTTGCTTGTTCCGTGGCCTTTTTATCTTTCTTCTCGAGCATTCTTCGGAGGAATTCGACATCGGTTTTCCTGCTCCTGGCGTTGCTCCGACGATGTCTCTAGGCTTTCTTTTGGCCCAGTGAGTGCGGCCATCTTTGTTAACATTTCCTGGAGCTTCTGTTGTTGCTCCTGGGCTTTTTGTTACGGATCGGGTGAGTGGTCGGTGACTCCCGGAGATACGGCTATCCTCTTTTCCGGAAACCATGTAAATGGTGTGCACCATCATGCCCCAGACTTGGGGCGTTTGGATTCAGCACCCTTGAGATTTGTCGCAGACACAGGGATCTTCTCCGGCCTTCTCCTTTTATGGGCGGTGAAATTTGCGGGGGCTGTTGCAGCTGATGCTTTCCATGGTACGTCGGCGGTGAGATTCTCTTCTTGCCGGATCTTCATTCTCTTCTGTCGGCCGGAGTAGTCTTGGTCGATCACAGAGTCTTGGACTCTTCGCCAGGACCCTGTGGATTTTGGAGGACAGCTGCTAAGGGGGCTGCTCCCGGCTTTGACTTTGTAACATTCTCCACAGGTGGATGAGATCTTTTCAATACAGCGGTCGGGAGAATTCTTGCGGACCCTCCTGAGTGGTTCAAAGCTGTTCCCAGTTGGAAACAGCAGGATCGACTTCAAACCATCGGAGCTGGTGGAGTCAATCGAGGAAGAAGGGAACCGCCCCCAGCTTTCCTCACTCGGCGCCAGTGGCGACATCGAGCGCGTCTTGCATATGGGATCACCTCCGTTGTCAGGGTAGCTGCATCGTGCTTCATACTTTGATGAGAAACTGTTGTTGGTGTTAGCTTATCAAAGACTGACGTCCGTAGAGAGAGGATGGCCAACCTGTCGAAGGCAGACTTTCGAGCAGGGGTAGCAGCCTTGGTGACTTCGCCTGGAGCGGGAGTTGGAACGGCCAGTCTTGTGAAGACCGACCCCTTAGTAGGAGAAGTCTCTCTAATGACTTCATTTACTAGAGCAGGGATGGCTATCCATTTCGGTATAGCCTCTTCAGGTAATGCGGGCTTCTTCACGGGTCCATTGGAACTTTGGCCCCGGTCTACTAAAGACCGAGGCGTTGGATTTGGACGACCCGTTGAGAGGGGCCGTAGTAGTTGTAAGCCGATCGAAGACCGACTTCTTTGGAGCTCCCTGTGACGGCACTGGAGCGTTGAAGCTTACCGGTGGGATCACAGTCCTAAAGAATAGCCCAGAGTGGCTTGCATCACCTGTTCCACGGGCATTGCGAAAATGGAGGCCACTTGGAGCCCATAGGTCACTCCTCCGGCGAGAACGGAGTGGGAGTTGTTATTGCAACTAATGGAAGCCATTTTCTCTTCTGCACGGAGCAAGACACCAAATCTTAGTATCTCGAATCTACAGGAAACCATAGTATAGCGAGATTTCTTCGCGAAACACGACACACGAAATGTGGAGTGGAAAGAGGAAAAGGTCCCGCAGGGCGTGCCAGAATCTGTTCTCCACCGAAAGACGCGACCGGGACGTTGGGACGTCTGGCCTGAATTTTGGTGGCAGATACTATTTGGTTTTATCTGTCCACCTCTCCGAAGATACCAAGTTGATTTATGGCACCGTGTATCGGAGATTTAGACAGATGCGGCCGTTGTAGCAGACTTCGTCAGATTTCCCCTCGTGTATGAGGGGTTTTTGATTGTGGGGACGCTCTTCCCTGCAGGCGCAAGCCCCTGCAGTTAATTACGCTACCGCATAGCGGTAACCACTTTCTCCTTCTCCAAATGGTCACTTTATGTCGTGTGTGTTTGTTTTATTTTTGGTTGCCCGCGGGAGACTAATTTATGTTGTCGCCCATAGGGCGTGGATTAGTCAAAATCCGTATTTTCTTAGATTTGGGTTTGGATTTGTTTCAAGGATTATTAACCTCATTTGAGATTAAGATTAACTTAAATGCTTGTTAAGGATACGTTGGTCTAATTTTAGACTAAGATCTGCTTAACAAGACTTTGGGATCATCTAGATCCAACGAAAGAGTATTTGGACTCTATCGTTTTAGTTTAGGGACATTGCGGTCCATTGGGTTTAAGGACATCATAGTCCGTGGAGTTTAAGGACATCATAGTCCGTAAAGTTTATTTTAGAGACGTTATGGCCCATTGGGTTTAAGGATATCATAGTCCGTGGAGTTTAAGGACATCATAGTCCGTAGAGTTTAGTTTAGGGACGTTACGGTCCATTGGGTTTAAGGACATCATAGTCCATGAAATTTAAGGACATCATAGTCCATAGAGTTTAAAGACATCATAGTCTATAAAGTTTAGTTTAGGGACGTTATGGTCGGCAGATCACCATTTTTGAGGTGAGCGTTTAGTTTAAGGACGTTACGGTCCATAGTTAGTTTAAGAACATTACGGTCCAGCTTGTTGGTTGTCGGGACCCACCACCTCTCTGAAGACATTGAATAATTACAAAGACATGTATCAGAGGTGCGGAGAGATGTACCCTTGAACCAAATTCCAAATTGAGGAAACATCAGTCATGAGCATGGAGGCTCGGTTTATTTAGAGATTTAATCTCAGGAAAGACTTAGCCAATCTGGGATTGAAGTTGGCCTCTTATAATGTTAAACACTAATGTATGCTTAGTGCCCACGTGCTCCCACATGATATTCTAAGGCAGTGTTAAACACTGAGATCTGAGATGCTCACGTGTGGTACGTGAGGCACTATAACAGCGCTCACGTGAGGCACGTGAGGCGCCATAGCAGTGTTAAACATTGAAAGTTAGGGTGCTCACATGTGGCACGTGAGACGCTTAGAGTTGGACGCTGCCTCTTTTATTCTCTTATTCTAGTGCCGAGCACTGTTATGGAGTCACGTGGGATCATGTGAGGCGTCCCAAAAATAGGGTTTATTCCCTTTTCTCTTTTATAAGTGCTAAGCACTTCTCAGGGGTCACGTGGGGTCACGTGAGGCACCCTACAAAAATAGGGTTCATTCCCTTTTCTCTTTTATAAGTGATGAGCACTTCTCAGGGGGCACGTGGGGTCACGTGGCTAGATCTCAGTTTTTCCTTTTTCGTTCCTCAAAGGTGCTCACGTGGGAACATGTGAGCTTTTATTGTGTAGCGTTGAACGCTAATGAATCACCAGGCTGTTCTTCTATGGTTCTGAGGAATCAAGTTCTCCTTTTGTTCTTTGTAGGGATTAAATTCTTTTTAAAGGGTTAAACCCTAGTTTCAGAGGAATTAAATTCCTACATGTTTTGTAAGAGTTAAACTCTTTTGGATTCAGTTCTTTCCTCTAGGTTTTGAATATGCATGAAAGAATCTCCCTGATGTGAATTAAATTCTCAACTTATGCGGAGATCTGCTTCTGCAGATCTTAACCAGAGGAAGAACTAAGTTCTTTGAGAAGAGTTAAACTCTTCGTTTGAGAATTAAATTCTCTTTTTGTGGGAGCTTTTGGGAGGGGTTCCTCTTTTTTAGAGAATTAAATTCTCTCTCTATTTTTCTTCCCCTCTCCCTCTGTCTGTTTCTTCTCCTCTCCTTGCTCCTATTTATATGAGAAGAAAAAGAATCAAGTTGTTAAGGGAATCCCTCATTGAGAGATCATGATTGATTTCATGATCTTTTAGATCAATCGGTGAATTTTATTCACAGTTGGATTTTTAATCCAAAGGCTCTCTGTTTAACAGAGAAGATTTCTTGTTTGTTTAACAAGATTATGAATATCTTGTTAGTTTTAATAATATTAGAATTTTATTCTATCATATCTTTTTAGTTTAATAAGATCAAAAATATATTCTCTTAACATAGAATTTCATTCTAGAATTTGATAGGAGCATTTTAAATCCACGTGCTTTGCATATGAGAGGCAAGAGAACTCATGTGTTTAACATGTGACCCCTGCTGTGGGTTTTAGCATGTTTATGTTCAGCGCTCATAGCGCTCACGTGTTTTACATGTGAGGCTTGTTTGACCATTGGTGATTTATATTCAGCGCTCATACGCTTTGCATATGAGCGCTCACGTGTTTTACATATGAGGCCTGTTTGGCCATTAATTGTTTTATTTTCAGCACCCATATGCATTGCATATGAGCGCCCATGTGTTTAACATGTGAGGCCAAATTTTGAGGACTCTCCCCCTTTTTTTATAAGGGAATAAGTGGCTCTTGGCCGAAAATTTTGGCGGGAACAAGGATGTCCTACTGCTCGGTGGTAGGAGCAATAAGCTGGGTGATAGACCTCGTTTATTTGTTTGGGGTGTCGAGACTCCGGGAGCGTCATCATTTGATGTTTCGAATAATTTCCTTGTCTTGTCTTGAGGGAAAGAATATTTCCGACCCATTTTCTTCATAAAAGACAGATTCCAGCTGACTCTTTTTCGATTGCGTGGCTTCTTGGATCTGCTTCGCTGTTTTAGAACGTCATTCTCGTTCTTCACCTTATTTTTGCCTCTACGTCGTGCTTTTTCCTTGCCATGAGAGCGCACATCGGGCTGAGGGTGAAGGGCATCGCAGCCTTCTCTTTCCGCAGACTGCTGAGTAAGCCGCCGTGTCCTGGTTTTCTCGTAAATAACCATTTTACGGCTGTAGTCATCCCAGACCTTTTGACCTGCTTCCCTTATTAGCTTGTCAATTTGTTCTTCGAATAATGGACTTGGCATTCTTACGGCGGGATCTCGCTCTGCTTCAATATCAGCGCTCTCTGGAAAAGCATTCCCTTCTCCGCCGGAGTTATTTATGACACGACAACCATGGAGTCACTCCCGTTTCTTGGACCAAACGTATCCAAGTCTAGTCGTCTCCATCTTCCCATTGGGCATCTTTTGCCGAGTCCCGGAAATGTCCCAATTCTTGTTGTAGAACTGGGCTTGTCGAGTGATTTGCTTGAATGGTATGCCTTGGCATCTTAATAGCCTTTTCAATCTCTCTGCGTAATATCTGGATAGACGGATTGGTTGAAGCCTGTCAAGCACAAGTTCGGTACCATGCCAGACTTCTTTTTCCACTTTAGTCTCCGTAGATTGGTAGAAGAGGATCACATTTTCACCTCTTCATCTAGGAGGGACGCAGAAGGTCTACAGCTCTTGCACGCCGTATGTATCGAACGCATCAAGTTCCCTGTAATGCCGCCGCAGAACCATGGTAATTTGTAAACTTTGATCAGCTCCAGTGAAGGACTGCATTGACGGACGGACGGAGAACACTGCGTTGACCTCGTCCTCAGAGTCACTACCAAGGACCAAAATAGGGGTAAATGGTCCAGGCATGTTGCCTTGGGGTTGCCCCGAGTAGATTATTTCTTCATCTTCCTCGGTATCGCTCCCAAAGATCGGGATAGTGGCGACGGCTTTTTGTTGGTTCTCCGGTTTATAATATATTTCCGTGTCTTCGAAATCTGGTAGGAAGTACTTGGCGTCTTCATATTTGTGGACTTCATTTATGGAAAATGGGTTTAGCTCCCCTGTAACTGTGTACTCGAGCCAGTCTTTGAAATACTTCATACACTGATATTGTGTAGAAAGGATGATGTTGTACTCATGTAACCAAGGCCGGTCGAGCAGGGCGTTGTAGCAGGTCTTGGCGTTAATGACATGGAATTTGATGTCGGTGACGAGCATCCTAAAGCATGATATCAATATCACGGACCCAAGCGTCCGTGATGACTGCGAGTCGAAATCGGAGATGGTAATTTTGTCCCAGGCCAGGTGCTGAACGTTCATGCAAATCTCTTTCAGCACCTTCATGTTAAGAAGGTTGACGGAGGACCCGTTGTCGACCAGGATCTTCCCTATCTTAATGTCATGGCAGTACCCGGTGACATATAAAGGACGGTTGTGCTCGCACGTCCCAAGGAGGAGATCTTCATCGCCGAATGTGATGTCAGCTGTATGAACCTCGGCTAGCTCATCTTTCATCTTTTCTTCTGCAAGGAAAGCTTGGAACTGATCAGGCTCTTGCAGTGCCTTGATCAGAGAATCTCGTGCCTCTTTGGACAGAAGGAGAGCATCCAGTATGCTCAGTTGTGAGGGTATCTTCCTCAAATATGCCAGGACATTGTAATCCGTCTTATTTTTCTTAGGCGGGTCCTTGGCCGCGAGCTCTTTGACGACTCTATCGTCGAGGGCAATTTCCTCAGGGACTTTCTCTTTCCCCTTGTCTCTTTTGTTAGAACACTTGTTTGTAGACCCGAGGTTCTTTTCAGGCAACGTACGGTTACGCGGTTCTTCTCCTCTTCTTCTTTTCCAAATGTGGGTTCTTTGAAGAGAGGGTCGCGGGTTATTTCTTCCTCAGAATCGCTCCCGAATGTAAGAACTTGAGATTTTCCTTTTGTCGAACCGGCATCAACCATATGACGTTGACATCCGTTTCTTCACTCTCGTCTGTCGCGCTCCCTTGTTATCGGTGGTTTTTGCGCTTCATCCGCTTGAAGTGTTGCCGGTGAGCAACGTATCCTTGCCACCACTTCTTGAAGGCATTGCACTCTTCGATGGGGGTGTGTGACCCTCCGATGGTATAAGCAGTAGTTTGGATGTACATTCGCTTCGTCGAGGCACGTACTCCTAGGAGTGTTTTCTATGAGAGGAGGCGGCTTCATTCGCATTGACAGGGCTTTGGCCAACTGCTTCTCTGCTTTGATCATGCTCTTGTTTGTAGCAGGTGTGCTTTGGCTTGGGTGGAGTATTTTACAACTCATCCTTACCACAGCTTCTTCTTCCTGACGCCGACGCTTGGCCTTTTCGTATATGGCTATTTCATGTTCTCGGTCAGCTTTGCTCTTTTAAAGGGCTTCGTTCAGCAGCCTGTCAATTAGGTCTTCTGATAGTTCCGAGAATTCTGGCGCCGGTCCTGCCCCCAGTTCCTCTGCATTGCTTTCCAACGCTGAGGGAGTTTCTTCTTCTTTTAACGACGAGTGAGAGACCATGTGGCAACTCGCTACATAATCATCGGGTTCTTCTGACGAGCCGTTTCCCTCATCAATGTCACTATCTCCGTTCTCAAGTATGTGGTTGAGAAACTCTTCGAGTGTGACTGGGGTCCGCGCCTTCTAGTTGTATTCCTCCAGTATGTCGATGTATTTTTGCAGGTCCGTACGATTGTCGTCGAGCTGCACGGGTTTCTTGGTCTTCTTCTTTTTCTTCGAAGACTTCGAAGGCTTGGCCTGAAGGTCTTGCCGATCGTTTGTAGTTTTCGGTGTTGAGCGCGGTTTAAGCATTCTCTTAATGATCTCGGGCTCCAGCGGAGGCTTTTCCATCTGATCGCCGGACATGCTTGAAGGTCCTTCGGCATTCTTTTAGTTTTAGCTGAAAGAACAACTTCCCACGGAGCTTCTTCTACAAACGGGCATGATTCCCCCAGCGTGTCCACCTTTTTAGGAGCGTACTTCTGCGGTGGGTTCACCCTCCAGTCTTTGGATAGTGCAAACTTCCCTTTTTGGTATTGGTCCTCGACCCAGTTTTTGAAGACATAGAAATTCTCAATTGGGTAGCCCACTACTCTGTAGTAGGAGGGGACTATTGGCGTCACTAGGCTGCAGTGGACATCTCGGATTCGGAAAAGTGATGAGTTTGTTGCGCATCGCCAGTTCGAACAGTCTTCTTGTTTTATCACGGGAAAACGAGTAAGGACGTCCTAGTTTCTCTTTGAGGGATTGGCGCGGGCGCACGTTGCTTTGGCGAACAACCGGTTTCAAGTTGCTCGGCTGTTGTTGAGTGTTGGCAACGAAGGCTGCTTTTCCTTTGCCCTTTTGATTCCGAGGATCCATTTTTGAAGAGGACGGCCTATGGCCCATCCGGTCCATTTAGGCCAGCCTGTCGATCAAGGCCTAGAAGATGGTCGGCTTGAAGAACATCATAAACTGGGATACAGTCGCTTGAGGATCGAGAGTCCCTATGAACATGCCCATGGCAGGAGCTTCTTCTATGCGTTGTTCATATTTTGACCATAGGTTCCGCCACCGGATTGCGTATTTAACCCAGGTCTCTTCTGGCCTCACTCTGGCGTTAATTAACGCTGGGATCGGGGTGCGCTCACGAACCGCTGTGTGAATAGAAGCTCTATTTCCGTGAATGATTTGACGGAGTCATTTGGGAGCTCCGAGTACCATTCAAACGCTGTCTGTGATAAGCTTCCAACGAACTGGCGAACCAGCAATTTGTCATCGTCTCCAATATTGCCGCATAATGCTCTGAACTAGGCGACATGCTGATGCGGGTTGCCTGTCCCCTTGTATGCGTGGAAATAGGGATCGTATATCCCGGTGGGTACTTGATTTGATCGTACCAGACTGGGTAAGGTCGTCCAGTTATGACGACTTGGCCAGCCGCTTCGCTTGCCTGATGAACTCGTATTTGCTGAGCTATGTAGTCATCGAGGGCAGCTTTGGAGATCGTTTCCTTCCTGGTTGCTGATAAAGCCGGAAGAGGGTTTGATGTTTCCCCTCTGTCGTCCTCAATAATTATCGGTGGATCTTCGGCTGGAGGTTCTGGCTGAATCATCATTCCAACCATGTCTTGGAACAGGAGCGCCATCTATTTTATATTAGCCACTTGTTCCGCGGCCTCCTTATCCTTTCTCTCCAGCACCCTTCGCAAGAATTTTCGTATCTGTCTCTTGGCGCTGTTCAGACACTGCTTCCGGGATTTCTTTCTGCCCGGTGAGTGCTACCATTTTCGTCAGCATCTCCTGGAGCTTTTGTTGCTGCTCCTGAGATTTCGTCAACAACCGAGTTTGTGGCCTATGAACCACGGAAGCACGTCTCTCCTTTTTTCTGGAAGCCATGTACACCGTGTACACGATCATACCCCCAGACTTGGGGCGTTTGGATCCAGCACCCTTGGGATTTTCCACCGGTGGTGGGAGATTCTCTGGCCTTCTCTTTTTGTGAGAAGTCGAAGTTGAAGGAGCCATTGTAACAGGCGCCTTCGTGAAATAAGTCCCTCATTGCATGGTGGAGGGATGGTCCTCCTCTTGCCGAGCCTTTGTTTTCTTCAGTCGGTGAGAGTAGTCTTTATTGATCACAGAATCTTGGACCTTCCGCCAGACCCTGTGGACTTGGGAGGATAGCCGCTGAGGGGGCTGCTCCGGCTTTGCCTGTATCATGTTTTCAACAGGTGGGAGCGATTTCTTCAGCACCGTGGTTGGAGAGTTCCGCCGCACCCTCCTTAACGGTTCAAAGTTGTTCCCGGTTGGAACAGCAGCGTCAATTTCCACCATTAGAGCTGATGAAGTAAGTCCAGAGGGGGAGTTGCCCCCAGCTTTCCTCACTCGGCGCCAGTGGCGACGTCGAGCATGCCTTGCAGATATAATTGCCTCCGTTGTGGGAGTGGTTTCGTCATGCCCCCTGCTTTAGTGAAGAGCTACTGCTGGTGCCAGCCTGTCGAAGACTGACGTCCGTTGAGAGGGAACGGCCAATCTTTCGAAGGCCGACCTTCTGGTAGGGGAAGCAGTCTTGATGACTTCGCCAGAAGCAGGAGTTAGAATGGCCAATCTTGCGAAGACCGATCCTTTAGTAGGAGAAGCCCCTTTGACGATTTCACCCGCCGGAGCTGGAACGGCTATCCATTTCGAGATAACCCCTTCAGGTATTGCGAGCCTCTTTGCGGGCCAACTTGAGCTTTGGTTCAGCCTGTTGAAGACTGAGGTGGCAGACTTGGACGACCCGTTGAGAGAGGTCATAGTGGTTGCAGTCGATCAAAGACCGACTTCTTAGGAGCTTCATGAGATGGCACTGGGGCGCTGAAGCTTGTTGGCGGGAGCATGGTCCCGAAAAACAATGCAGTGGTGGTCTGAGTCACCTGTTCCACTGCAATGAAAAGATGTAGGTCGCATTTGGCCCGTATGTCACTCCTGCAGCGGGGACAGAGCAGGAGTTGCTATTGCAGGTACACTTGAAAGCCATTGATCTTCTTTTCTCTGCACAGGAGCAAGACACAAAATCTTAGTACCTCGAATCCAGGGGCAACCATAGTAAACCGCGATTTGTTCGCGAACACGACACATGAAGTGTGGAGTGGAAAGAGAAAAAGGTCCCACCGGGCGTGCCAGAATCTATTCACCGCCGAAAACAGAGATGGACCGTGCAGGATCGTCTTGCCTGAATTTGGGGGCAGATACTATTTGGATTTATCCGTCCACCTCTCCAAAGATGCTAAGTTGATTTATGGCACCGTATATCGGAGGTTTGGATGAATGCGGCTGTTGTAGCAGACTTCGTCAGATTCCCCCTCGTTTGTGAGGGGTTTTTGATTGTGGGGACACTCTTCCCTGCAGACGCAAGCCCCTGCAGTTAATTACGTTACCGCATCACGATAACCACTTTCTCCGGCTCCGGAGGTTCACTTCATGTCGTGTGTGTTTGTTTTATTTTTGGTTGCTCATGGCTTGTATATGGAGACTAATTTATGTTGTCACCCGTAGGGCGTAGATTAGTCCAAATCCGTATATCTTAGATTTGGGTTTGGGTTGATTTAAGGATCGTTAATCTCATTTGAGATTAAGATCAACTTAATTTTTTTAAAGGATGCGTTAGTCCAATTTGAGACTAAAATCTACTTAACAGAGTTGTAGGATTATTCAGATCTAACAAAAGAGCATTTGGGCTCCATTATTTTAGTTTAAGCACATTACGGTCCGTTGTTAGTTTAAGGACGTTTCGGTTCGTAGATCACCATTTTTGAGGTGAGGGTTTTAGTTTGAGGACGCTACGGTCCATATTAGTTTGAGGACGTTACGGTCCATAGATCACCCTTTTTGAGGTCAGGGTTTAGTTTAAGGACGTTTCAGTCCGTAGTAGTTTAAGGACGTTACGGTCCGTATATCACCCTTTTTGAGGTGAGGGTTAAGTTTAAGGACGTTTCGGTCCGTTGTCGCCATTTTGGAGGCAACGTTAATTTAAGGACATTTCGGTCCGTAGTAGTTTGAGGACGTTACGGTCCGTAGATCACCATTTTTGATGTGAGGGTTTAGTTTAAGGACGTTTCGGTCCATTGTCGCCATTTTGGAGGCAACGTTTAGTTTAAGGACATTTCGGTCCGTAATAGTTTAAGGACGTTATGGTCCGTAGATCACCCTTTTTGAGGTAAGGGTTTTGTTTAAGAACGTTTCGGTCCGTAGAGTTTAGTTTAAGGACGTTACGGTCCGTAAATCACCATTTTATGTCCGTGTATTTATTACGTGGCGGGATGTACGGCGATGATGCGGGATACACCCATTTGGTATAGTTTGGTTTAAGGTGTGCATGTCAGCTTGGGAAGTGCACCCAAGAGCAGTTGGTTGTCGAGACCCGCTACCTCTCTGAAGACGTTGAAGAATTACAACGATATGCATCAGAGGTATGGAGAGACGTACCCTTGAACCAATTCCCGTGTCTGAGGAAAGAGATCATGATGGACTATCTAAGAATCATTAGCCATTTTAGGGGGACTAAGATTAACTTAGGAAATATGGGATGAACATCATTTTGGATGTCATGAGTCATGTTTGGGAAACAATGAACCTATGAGCTCAGTTGATCTGAACTTGTACTTGACCCACTCAATTTTCTTTTATTTGAAAGAAGTGCTAAGCACTGGTTTGGGCTCAGTCTCCTTTTTCTTGCAAAAAGTGCTGAGCACTCATGTGAGTTCTGACGCTCACTGTCACGACCCGAAAGTACGGAACGTAACCGGCACTTAGATTACGAAGCGTCTAGAGGCGCAACGTAACCTAAGTAAGCCGAAGCCCAGAAATCTAAACCATAAAAAGAAGAAGAAGTAAAGGAAAACATGTAGAAAACAAGTTTAAAAGCAACATCCAATTTTCTCAAAAATTTCGGCAGAGTCTCCTTTGTAAAAACTGGCCCCAAACAGGTACAAACAAGAATAATATATATACAAACAATAAAAAGCATCCCCAAACGGGAGCTAGCTCGACGCCAAAAGGCGGAAACAACCACATCAATGCACAATAGTATACAACGCCAAAGGGCGAGGCTCAAAACTCAAAAGAAAACAAAACCACCAAATATCATAATAATACAAGCGCGGCTCTAAGATCGATATAAACAACTGATCCAGTAAACTATCAAGTAATACAAGTTTGGTTGATGGAGCTTTCTAGATACAAATGAAATAATAAAAGTACAATGGCGGTCCAGATACAAGTGAACCAACCTACCGTGCAAATCACCCTGAGTGAAAAGATGTGCCAGCAAGCTGCCAGGAAAACCTCTACATCAAACCTGTAATAAAATTTGGCACAACGGGGGTGAGTTGCCAACTCGTGAGTAGAAGATATCTGCGAAAAGAAATCGAATGCACGACGCTGTCCTAGGTCATAATAATATACTAATATACTACTGGTCATCAAGTAAAGACAGGATAATAAGCTGCGTGTAAGTGCAAATGCTCCGTGCTCTTATCAGTGCCTCATATAGAACTATGTCAAGTGAATGAGTATGCATGCACCATGAATGTGAAATAACCAATCCTGAAATCTAGATATATCTGTATAAGAAATCTTTAACTTTTATCATGGTAAAATGTGTATAGAAATCTGAAATATCAACGATGAAATCCATGGAAATTCATGTCAAGCATCGACACAAAACATGTAAATCTCAAGTCTCAATATCTCATAATCTCAATGTCTCATAGTCTCAATATCTCAGGCTCCGTTAGTCCGGATCGGCCCATATCATCAAATCTCACGACAACGGTCGGTATCCTCCGGATATCCGTCGCGCCAGACATCACCGGTAGGTAGTCCTCCCCTGCCAGGCTCATCGTCTACAACTCGATCTTCTTGCCCCGGGGTACCATACCGGGCCCACCATGTACCCGAGACGGTTCATCCACTACTCGAATCGGGTCTCGAAATCCAACAGAAAACATGAAATCTCATAGTGGACGACACATACATCACGAGAAAACCGCATCTTATGTTTTAAAATGAGAGGAGGAGAGAGAGAGAAGTTTTTATATACTCTTGCGGTTTTCCCCAAAAATCCAGAAATCTCATAGAAATACAAAATCCCAAAATCATGAGTAAGTATATGATAAGTGTCGGCATATGCCCCATAATACTGCATGATAACATGAAAATGCGAATGCATGAAATGTCTAAGTAATAAATACCATGTCTATACTAACACCAGAGAGTAATCACAATATTATATCGATCTAGCTGTTAGCTGATTGTATCAATAAAAGATAATATGATCTAAAGTGTACGTGACATAGCAATTACCGATGATGATGTGTGTGAGCCGGCAAATAAGTGTGCGTGGGATATGCGCATCATCGGTAATGGTGGTGGTGTCCTAACAGGCAAAGTTTTATTCTGATTATAAAAACATATGAATGAACATGCACCATTATGATTACGGTATGAATGTAAAGACGGATGTGTAATAACCACACATCTGTGATATACAAGTATAACTACAACTATATAACTCGAGCCTAAACTAGTGTCCATCTAACCTCCGAAAGAACTAAACCTAAGAAACTAGTCAATAAGAAATAAGAGTTCACCTAAGGTCTGAATCCATATCTCTAATAGTCGGCGATCCAGCCTCAATAGCGTCGCGTACGTAGTACGGCTTTCTCGAATCAAGAGTGCGGATCAATCATCATATCTATGCCTCGTACGGTAAAATCCATCGTACGGCATCCCAATATCGGGGTACGGGTCAAGTATCACCTACGTGTCTCATCATTCATATAATATCATCATCAACACATGTCAAGATCAAGGTGCTATACTGTAATCGCATACATCAATCATATATCATTGTCAGCATAAATATACATCGTTAATTTATCCTCAGAAATATCATGTCATATGTATCATATTGTGATTAAGTCACACTTAGATCATATCGTAATCAAGTCGCACCTATATGATATCGTAATCAAGTCACACCTATATGATATCGTAATCAAGTCACACCTATATGATATCATATCAGAATTTCAGGCACAGGTTACGGTCCGGGTTCTATTTTAGAGTCTCATATACTTCAATATCATCACCACCCTTTATTATTTATGTATACCTATTCATTATCTCATTTCCTAATGATCCACTAACATCATAACACGACCGTAAAGCCAAGAATCACGGCATCAAGCCCAGTTATATTGTTTCATCCTCGTGTATCATATCACCTCCTTGTATCACATATACGTATTGTGTATATATATATACCTACACCTAGTCCTATATATATACACATACACGTATACACCACGTTGAGTCTCAGTGTGTGCGTCTACCTGAAACCTACGAATCTCCTCCATAATATTCATCCTTGGGTAAGGTCTTCCTAAATCAATCTAGTCCAACCTACGGTCACTACTAGGGTCCTACTCACCAAAATTCTAAGGTCACGTCTGGCTTCCTAAAGACAATAAGTACTTATTCCTATTCTACGTTTGCGGGGGTGCTAAACGCCATCCACCCGACTTCCCCCCGTAGATATACATCTACTCACCTGGTCCTTGTCTGCCAAAGACGGTGTCGCCATCCTCTTCTTCATTGCCCGTAGTCCACGTGAGGGGTACCTATACGCAAACACATATAATATCGTAAACTGAATCACGGACAACATCAAAACAACGCACGAAACGCGCATAGGTTAAAACCTATGTCCCGCTTATGCAAAAGAACCAAATATCGCTCGATATCGGCGTACAAACGCCGATTGATCGAGATAAACATCAACAAACAACTCATAGTTATAAAACTCATTACTTATAATATAAAACATGATTTAATTCATCGAAACCCTAAAAATCGATCAAATCGTCCGATTCCGTAAAACCTGAAAACACCAATTTACCGTTTTACTTCAAAACTTGATATTTAAAAGAAAATAATGGTCATAGTATTCATTAATTAGCATAACTAGACTATATAAACCATCACTATATTTTTAACACCCTAATTTATATTAGTTTGAAAATTCTAGCTTGCAAACTTACCCGATTTTGATACTTTCAAGGAAAATTTCACAATATCACATCTAAACTGGATTTTGCATGAATTAATGCATTAAACTACAATTCATGATGATAATAATATAGTGAAATCATAATTTAGATTTTAAACCTCATTTATTTAAAGAATTTCCAAAATCTAGTTAGCAAAAATAGCATTTTTATTAGCATTTTTCAATTATCAATAGAAACTAGTAACAAATTTAAGTTTTTCATTCCACTAAGAAGTTAATATCCTCATTAAAACCATAATCTAGTGTTACAAATATTAATTGGAATTTTATCTCACCAATATATACAATATATAGAAATCTAGTTTGCAAAATGGATTAATTTAAACAATTTTGGATAAACAATTTACAATATATCATCCATACAAGATTTTCCACTTCTAAAAATGTTAAACTAGTTATTATAACCCTACTTAATTAATAAAAACCATAACTTAATTTTATAAACCCTAACTTTAATTTTAAAACTTTTAGATAGAAATTATTTATTAAATCTAATTATGCTTAAATGAAACATCTAATAACAATAAATCAAAAGAAGAAGATTTATATCTCCACAACCTGAAATCCAAACATGAAAATAAGCCTCCAAAATAAATGCTTTCCATCTCCAAAATCCAGGTAAAGATGAGCAAAGAATAGAGGGTAGGAATTAATTAGGATTTTGTAGTTTTTTTATTGAATTTTTGATGAATTTTGATGATTTTTAATACAAAAATGATGGGGGGGAAATTTTGGGGCTGCCCATGGTGGTGAGGCCGGCCATGAGGTGAGGAAAAGAGAGGAGAGTGAGAAAAAGTGAAGAAAAGTGTAGAAGGTTTCACAAAAATATCACACAATTAAGTCTTTTCATGAATTTATTTAAAAATTCTTTATTTTCTTCACTCCATTTGACCTAGAATGGTCTAGAACCATTGTAAAATTTTGAAAATAAATTTTGCATGAAACACACTTGATTCTAATATGTAATGGTTCACTTTTGCTAATTAAACCCATTCAAATTTGTAATTTACACTAATTTAGTGTAAAAATAAAGCTTAAGTTAATATTTAAAATAATTAATTTAAGAAAAATATTTAATTAAACTAAAAATTTATAAGTGCTAAATAAACACCATTTACTAGTAATAACATAATTAAAATAGGTATTTTTAAATTTATAGTGAAAAATAATTACGGTTTAGTTTTATTACAACTACGTTTTACTTTACCGAAAATTATAACATTCACTTAAACGATTTTATTTATTTAATTAATTATTTAATTATTTTTAAAATGTTACACTCACACTTTACTCTCTCTTTTCTTTGTCTCTATATGGAGTGCTGAGCACTCTTTATGGTGCCCACGTGCGAAACACGTGAGGCGCTGGGTGCTGAATGATAAGTGGCAAGCACTTTATGTTCTGTGGTGCCCATATGAGGGTCACGTGAGGCGCTGGGCGCCAGCCACTGAGTGCTAAGCACTCTTTATTTTATGGCGCCCACATGAGGGGCACGTGGGGCGCTGGAAGCACTCCTGAGTTCTCTCTCTTCTCTGTTTTTTTAATGATCCACAGGATTTTTATCTAATTTTATTTACCTAAAATTTCCAAGAAGAGAGTTCTTCTTCCTCGAGAATTTAATTCTCTATTCTTTCAAAGCTTTCTCTTTTTTTAAAGCTTGTGGGGGGGTTCCTCTGTGTTAAACTTGAAGTCTTGGGTCCTTTATATAGTAGAGGCAAGTCTGTTGATTAGTTGAAGAAATCTCTCATTGAGAGATCTTAATTAATTTGGGAATTTTACCCACGATTGGATATTTGATCCAAAGGCTTCTGTTTTACAGTATTTTTCTTGTTCTTAACAAGATTAGGCAAATATTTTCCCATACAGAATTTATTCTGTAGATCGGTAATTCTTTAATCACCATTGGATTTTTAATCCAACGGTACTCTATTTTACAGAGAGTAATCTTTCTTATTTAGAAAGATTTGAGGAATATTTCCTCAACAGAATTTAATTCTGCATTCTGATGATTTATTTTCTCCGTTGGATCTTTGATCCAACAGCTCTGTTTAACAGAGAGTAGAATTTAATTCTACCAGGCACCGGCGCTCACATGCTGTGTACGTGCGGTGCCAATAAGAGTTTTTAACTCTGGCGCTGGCGCCCTCGTGGCAGACACGTGAGGCGCTGCCTCTTAAGTTTTGAATAGAGCTTTGATCTATTTTTGAGTTTTTAACTCTGGCGTTGGCGCTCTCGTGGCAAACACGTGAGGCGTTGTCTCTAGAGTTTTGAATAGATCTTTGCTCTTTTATTGAGTTTTTAACTCTGGCGCTGGTGCCCTCATGGCAGACACGTAAGGCGCTTCCTCTTGAGTTTTGAATAGAGCTTTGCTCTTTTATTAGGGAAACAATGTATACTTGAACCTGAACCTGAATACCAGAATTATATCAACATGTAAAAATGACTTGACCTGACCAAACCATGGTTATAACTTGCCTTGATTATATGACTACTTGTTTACATCCTAAACCTAATCACAGGAACAAATTGTATCTATGGTCTCGGCAAGTCTGATAATTATAATCTATACAATATATTACGGGCTTAAAGGGGTAGATTGGTTGGAATGTATTAGAAGTGGAATGAGATGGTCACTAAAAGACACATATATGAACTCTCGTACCGTTGTCCCGTGGGTTTTGACGGGGCCTTGTACTATATGTTACCTTAGTCTACGGAGCAAGTTGGACTCCTCTCGTATACACTGATGCCTTCTGTACCAAGCTACAAACAATTACGTTAGAATAATAAACTGATACCTGTATAACTTAACAGTTTTCTTCCACATTACTTGTTGTATTCCTGTCTTTCTTTTGGGACTTACCTAGCGCTAGTTCGCTGACGACATTCCTTTCTTTTCTTCGTTTAGAATGTTCGTCAGGAGGACCGGACTCTCTCGAGATCGAGCCTAGCCAGGAGGACGTGGACCAGTTCACTGAGCAGCAGAACTTCTAGCTTTTCCTTGTACTTACTTTTCATTTTATATGCCACTATTTAGGCATTATGTTATATCTTTATACTTTCCTTTTCAAAGCGGTGTATTGTAAAGATGAATGTTAATAAAAATTGATGTTCATTTTATATCTCTTGTCATTTCTTGTGCATTTTATATATTACTTATTTACGCTTAACGTATTTATTTCTGAGTAAATACGTCGCGTGCCTGCCACGTCTCCGTCTCCGTATACTGGGAAGCGGGGCGTAACAAACTCCAAAAGATTTTAAATGGAGTTAAACTCCTAAAATGATTTTTATTGTGGAGTTAAACTCCAGAAGGAATTTTATTGTGGAGTTAAACTCCAAAATATATTCTTTTATTGCGGAATTAAACTCCAAAAGATTTTAAATGGAGTTATACTCCCAAAAAAATTTATTTGGAGTTAAACTCCCAAAATAAATTTTTTTAAAAATTTTTTTAAGAGAAAGCTCCCACTGAGTTGTAGTTTCCCTCCTCCTTACGTGAAGGGTGAAAGCTCCCACTTCCCCATGTGAGGGAGCAGAGGGCTCCTACTAAGTAAGAGCCTTTCCCTCACGTGGAGAAGGGAACCCCTTCAGTGGGCTCCAAAAGATTTTTATTTTTATTTTTATTTATTTATTTTTAATGGAGTTAAACTCCAAAAAAAAATATTTAGAGTTAAACTCGTAAAAGGATTTTTATTTGGAGTTAAACTCCCAAAAGGATTTTTATTGTGGAGTTAAATTCCAAAAGGTTTTCTCCTTTTTCTTTTGAGAAAAAATCCAAAGTGGGTTCTCTTGAAACTCCAAGATTTAGATCTCAGATGATGAAAAAAGACTCATTTTCTTCTCTTGATAGAGTCTTGGAATATAGGTTTCCTTTCCTTGCTTTTCTTTTGATCGGATATGAGAGTTAAACTCTCATTCAGTGGGTTTATGGTGAAACTTTATTTAGTTTTGAAAAAAAAAGAGTTAAGCTATTGATTTAGTTAGAAAAGGAAAAGGAAAAAGAAGAACTTGAGAGAGTGGGGATGGAGGCACATTCCTTAAAGATTTGATGGGGAATGAATTCTTCTTTTATTTCATTATCATGTTGCCTTATATAAGCTTACAAGTTTACACATAGCCCCTTGGGCTTTACAAAATGGCATTTTGACCATCTCATACCTCATATGCTTATTTCTTTAGCACATGAGCCATGGACTTTACAGAAATTTGGTTTTATACCCATTTTTCTTACATTTATTCATAAAAATTATATAAAATTATTTATTACATAATTTTCATTTTAGCATTGGGGAGGCCGACCGTGGAGCTCGACTTGAGTATGGGCTCACTTGACCTGGGCTTGGGCCCATTTGGCTTGGAATTGATTTTGATTTTGACTTGGTCAACTGGAGTGTAATTTTTGATTCCAACACACCCTTTCATCTACCACATTAACACTATTTTAATTCTTTTTAATTCAATTTTTAAATTCCCATACTCTCAAATTTTTCCTCTAAATACCTAACTCTACTATCCTATTACTCATTGTTCTCCGCCGAAAGACGTGACCGGGACGTTAGAACGTCCGGCCTAAATTTCGAGGGCAGATGCTATTTGGTGCTATCCGTCCACCTCTCCGAAAATACCAAGTTGATTTATAACACCATGTATCGAAGATTTAAACGGATGCGGCCGATATAGCAGACTTCGTCAGATTCCCCCTCGTTGAGGGGTTTTTGATTGTGGGGACGCTCTTCCCAGCATGCGCAAGCCCCCGCAGTTAATTACGCTACCGCATCACGGTAACCACTTTCTCCTTCTCCAGATGGTCACTTCGTGTCGTGTGTATTTGTTTTGTTTTTTGTTGCCCGTGGATTGTATACGGAGACTAATTTATGTTGTCGCCCGTAGGGTGTGGATTAGTCCAAATCCGTATTTTCTTAGATTTGGGTTTGGGGCTGGGTTTAAGAATACGTTAGTCTCATTTAAGACTAAGATCAACTTAAACGTTAGTTAAGGATACGTTAGTCTAATTTTAGACTAAGCTCAACTTAACGGTTTGCTAAGGACACGTTAGTCTAATTTTAGACTAAGGTCAACTTAATCATTTGTTAAGGATGCGTTAGTCTAATTTTAGACTAAGATCTACTTAACAGGATCATTTAGATCCAACAAAAGAGCATTTGGGCTCTATTGTTTTAGTTTAGGGACTTTGCGGTCAATTACCAGTTTAAGGACATGGTGGTCCAATGTCACGCCCCGCTTCCCAATGTACGGCGAAGTGGGCGCGACGAGGTCCGCTACGTATGTACTCAGAAGTACATACGCTAAGCGTAGCTAAGCAATAAATACACAAGAGACAAGAGTATGAAAAGAACAGCAACTTTTATTTATTAACATTCTTTGTACAATACATGGAAAGAAAATACAACTGAAATAAAGATGCCTAAACAGTGGCATAACAGGAAATGGAAAGTACTAAAAAGAAAAGTGTACAATGAAATTATACTGCTGGGTCTTCGGCAAAATGCTCCAAGTCTTCCTGTGATGGCTCAACTTCTGCCGGGTCCAAGTCACCTGACGACATTCAAAGAAGAGAGAAACAGAATGTCGTCAGCGAACAGATCGCTCGGTAAGTCCCAAAGGTAAGAGAGAAGTAGAGAAGACAGAATAAGAAGATACCTTTTTAAAGTGTAAACTATTGTTATAATGTTATGTTATCGCTGTTGTTTGTAGCTTGGTACAGAAGGATGCCAGTGTATACGAGGGGAGTCTCACTTGCCAGAGACTAAGGCACGTATAGTACAAGGAACCGTTATGCCACGGTACAACAGCAATGGGATTCAGGTTAGATGTATTAATCTGACCACCTCGTGCCACCTTTAACACCTTCCGTACCAATCTACCCCTTAAACCCCGTAGTGTTTTTAACAGTATTGTTATCTTGTAAAATTGTATTGATTGTAAGATTGATTAACCGACTGTCCGAAACCATGATATCAGGAAACGGTTATAACCGTAGAGTCATGTAAATGGAATACTGGGAAACATGTAAAAAGAATATATCCATGGTTCGGCTCAGTCAAGTTATATAGATTGCTAACTGGATTCAGGGATTCATGTATTCATATTGAGTTGGAATATAAAAGAATATAGATTGACTTGAATCATATTCAAGTCAGAAATAGTTAGACTCTAACCCGAGTCAGACTAAAAGAAGGTAATTTGATGTTCAATAATTGTTAGGGGCCTTATTGTAATTTATAGAACTTGAGGGGGTTTTATGTAAAAAGTACTTTTGTATAGTTTTCAAAATACACTCCAAGTATTTATTATTCGTCTTTATAGTTATAATGAGTGTAAATTTTATTTGTGTTATTCTAGTGAATATATCCTAATAAAAGTATTAATTTATTTATTTGAAATTCATGGTATTTTAATGTAACTTTTAATCTTGTAATTTTAGAAAAATGGAAACTTAATCTTATAATAAAATATGTGTTTAAATGATAATAAAATATATATTAATACAAGAATAATTTTAAATAAATATTTTATTTTCCAAAATCTCATTTTTTTTCTTAAATGCCGTATTTTAAACCTTTCGAGACCGAATGCTCCTTGCGGAGGTCTGAATCTCGCACTACCAGCCCACGGGTGCACGATGAACCGTACTATCCCTAACGGGTTCCCCAAAGGTGGGTTGTAGCGGCGCTTTACTTAGATTTAATAAATACTATTCATTTAGAAAAACGGTTTTATAAATATAAGGTATTTATTTGTAAAGGATGTAATTTCCGTATTTTAGTTTCCAGGGTTTCCTAAGCCAACTAGCCTATTTCTAAGGTCTAAACGACAAGTCATTAGAAGCCTCAAATCGCCTCTTCACCGCCAATTGCGGCCAGGTAAGTGCCAGGTAAGTAGGAAGGAACCACAGTAGTGGGCCTAATTAAAAACCACTAGCCTAGACACACTTGCCTAGACACCACAAAGTCAGTTTAGATAAACGATCGATGTCCATGACATATCGTGCTTTTATTTTAAAAGATTTTATTTAGAATTGTGTACAACTTAAAGCTTTCAAGAAAGGTTTATAAAGATAATGGTATTTTAGTGAAAAGTCTTGTATTTTCGTATTCTATATTTTGACGTTTATCAATTAGTGTTATATTTGTGTGTGTGTAGAGGTAGGTCATTACCTCGTGACTTATTTTACGGTTTAATGAAGTTTAGAGGTTAAATTTTAATATATTAAACATGAAGGTATTTAAGCGCAAGAATACGATATTTGAAAACGTTATCATTTCATGTGTGAAAACTCATTCAAATTGATTTCTACAAGTTTATTTATCAAGATGAACATGTTTAGGAATGAGGGAATTAATTAGAACAAGAAAAATAAACTTCATGGTATTTTTATGAAAAGAATACGATTTTACAAGAAAGCTATCATTTCATGTGAGAAACTTTGTTTAAATTGGTTTCTATGTGATTAATAGTCATCATGGATATGTTTAGGTATTGTGGATTAAGCGACAAGTGAAATTTTGTAGAAAAACCGAATCGGAAATCGGTTTGTTCCGATTTCCGTCGGGGTTCGTAATTTCGTATTTTTAAGAAATAGAAAAGAGAGAGGGATGGGACTTACGGGTTAAAACTCTTCTAAAGAGTAAAGAGAACTAGAGAGAAAGACCGAGGGGTGGTTTCGTCGCCGGCTGCTTCAAAGCACGTCGCCGGAATTCCGTCAGGGCTTCGCCAGGAACTAAGATCAATTAATTAGATTATGAGCACATTGGCTCAGTTAAATCTGAATTGAGGACTTATGGCCAACTTGGGGTAAGTCAATTAAGTTTGAAATGTTGGCCCTTTGTTGGACTGTTGAACATTTATTTGGGTTCAACCTCCTCATTATTTAGCAATGCTAAACAGGGGTCTGGGGGCTCTGACAACATTTAGTCTTTGGCTGAGCACTAACCATTCATTATAGCTCTGGATTTTAAGGCTCATTTAAAAAGGAGATTTGCCTCTGGAAAACTTAGCCAATTTGGGCTAAGCTTGGTTTTTAAAATATTGTTAAACACTAGAGAGTATTTGGCGTTCACGTGCTCTCACGTGATGTGCTGAAAATAGTGTTAAACACTAAGGACAAAGTGCTTAAAGTAGTGTTAAACACTAAAATTGAATTGGTCACGTGGGCTCACTTGAGGCGTCTAGAGATAGGGCTAGACTTCCTTTATTTTATTGTCAGAATATTCAAATAAGTGTTAAACACTTTATCTTAACGGCCATCACGTGTGGGCACGTGATGGGTATCCATGTATTGATTATTAGAGTCTTTATTAGGGGTCACGTGAGAACACGTGAGGGCACCCAAAATCAGTACTGCCTTTGGCTTTTGTTCCCTTTATTTTGAGCGTCACATGGGAGCACGTGAGGCATTGACTCTGGGATAATTCCTTCTTATTTTGAGGAGTCCATTAAAAGGTCACGTGGGGGCACGTGAGCATGCTTTATTCATTCCTTTTTGTTCGTTGGGATGAAGGGTCACGTGTTACCACGTGATCCTGTTGGATACTTGATCTTTACGTGCATGGAGAGCTTTAAGTCTCTTGTTTTAAGAATTAAATTCATTTATAGGGTTAAACCCTAGTTCTGTTTAGAGGAATTAAATTCCTATGTATTTGAAAGAATTAAATTCTTATGTAGGGTTAAACCCTAGTTTCATTTGGAGGAATTAAAATCCTCTGAATTTGAAAGAATTAAATTCTTTTGTAGGGTTAAACTCTAGTTTCATTTGAAGGAATTAAAATCCTGTGAATTTGGGGGAATTAAATTCCCTAAACTCAATTCTCCCTCTAAGTTTTGTATCTGCATGGCAGAATCTCCCTGATAAGAATTAAATTCTCAACTTGTGGGGAGATCTGCTTCTGCAGATCTTCAACCGAAGGAAGAACGTTCTTATTCAGAAGAGTTAAACTCTTAAATTGAGAATTAAATTCTCTTTGTATTTTATGGAGCTTAGATCTCTTTCCCTTTCTCACCTAGAGTTTCTTTTCTCTGAAGAGATTTTCTTCTCTCTTGAGAATTAAATTCTCCTCTCTTTTTTTCTCTCTGTTGTTGTTTCCCTTTTTTCTTCTCTCCTTGGCTCCTATTTATAGGAGAATGAAAAGAATCGGTTTGTTTAGTCAATCTTTCATTAAAGATTTTAATTGATTTTGTAACCAACATGATCTTTTAGATCACTCAGTGAATTTTATTCACCATTGGATTTTTATCCAAAAGATCTTTTATCTGTTATTCCTGGCAAATTTCAGAGAAATCTTTCCTTTTATAGAATCTTTTTATAAATTGGTGATTTTTAATCACGATTGGATTTTTAATCCAATGATGCTCCACTTTACAGAGCACAATCTTTTTGTTTGGAAAGATCTAGGAAAATATTTTTCCAACTAGGGTTTTTGATTTCCCTTAATTAGAATTTAATTCTATTAGTTCAGAAGGTTTAAGAGCCTATCACGTGTTAGCACGTGACCCCACTGATTGACCAATTAATTAGAATTTAATTCTATTGGTTTAGAGGCTCAAGAACCCATCACGTGTTGGCACGTAACCCCACTGATTAATTATTTAATTAGAATTTAATTCTATTGTTTCAGAGGGTTTAAGAGCCTATCACGTGTTGGCACGTGACCCCACTGATTAATTATTTTCAATTATTTATTTTATTCAGTGCTTACAGGCTTTGCTTGTAAATGGTCACGTGTCTGCACGTGATGCCCGGTCACGTGTGGGCACGTGATGCCTCATAACTTTTGATCCCGGATGAATTATGATGCCTATAATATATCAAATCGAAGGATTTTTCGAGACGCTTTAAATACCATCAGAATTTAGTTGTTTCACATTCGAGAGTTTGTCAAAATATAGCCCGGAAAATACTGGTTCGCATTTTTTTAAACGTATCGCTGCCATTTGATACCTTGGGCTCTTTTGCGCAGAAATTTTTTTGGCGGGAACAAATGCCCCGCACTATTTTGCCCACGTAAGTATATACGTGGGTGAAGTAGTGCAGAGTAATTCATAACGTATGACCAGTTTCAGGTTGGTATATAATTTTCAGAATCTTGATCTGAGAAGATAACGAGCGGACACAAGCGTCGTCATTTATCATTGACTCAAATCTCGACTCTTAAGGGATATAGTTCCAAACCCTCAGCTCCATGAGCCGCACCCTTCTATTTCTTTATGTTTTACTCTGCCGTGAAGTAGTTTATATGCTCATGAGTAACTTCTCCATTTCAGTGGCATGTAGTTTTGGCAAGTGTGGCCATAGATAGTAGATAACAGTTCATCTTGAACTCTTTATAAGGTAGCGATGGTTTAAGAAACAGGATTAGGATCTGTTGTCTAAGACTTTCCAACTTTATGAGCTGTGAGGGTCTCACAAAGGCTTTTCTCCCTACGAGTCGTGAAGATCTCGTAGGTGTCTTTTCTCCTTAGGAATCGTGAGGACTCCTAAGTGCGTTTTCTCTTGAGAATCGTAAGGATCCCACAAGAGAATTTTTTTATGCGTAGGGACACTAATTTCCCTGCAAGTTGAGACGAATCGAGAGATTCTCGCAAAGACACTAATTTCCTTGCAGGTCGAAACGAATCGAGAGGTTCTCGCCAAGAACGCTGATTTCCCTGAATCGATATAAGAAGCGATGGCTTAAGAAATAGGTTCAGATCTGTTGCCTAAGACTTTTCAACTTTATAAGCCGTGAGGGTCTCATAAAGATTTTTTCTCCCTACGAGTCGAGAGGATCTCGTAGGTGTATTTTCTCCTTAGAAATCGTGAGGATTCCTAAGTGTGTTTTCTCTTGAGAGTCGTAAGGATCTCACAAGAAAATTTTCTTCCTTACAAGTCGAGAGGAATCGTAAGTGATTGATGAGTTAACCAACTCCGAGTCAAAGCATTGCTTCAACAGGGAGGTCGAGGGTTGACTTTAGGTTGTCTGTGCACCGCCGAGTCATGGAACTAGGAACTTTGCCGCAGCTCCGCTTTGCTGACATTGTATATTCCTGCAGAGACACTGATTTCTCTGCGGGTCGGCGCGAATCGAGATGTTCTCGTCAAGGACGCTGATTTCCCTTAATCGAGGTATTTGCCAAGGACACTGATTTCCTCGGAGTTAAGACGAATCGAGATATTCCTGCAAAGACACTGATTTCCTTGCGGGTCAACGCGAATCGAGATGCTCTCGCCAAGGACGTTGATTTCCCTGAATCGAGGTTTTGCCAAGGACACTGATTTTCCTGGAGTCGAAATGAATCGAGGTATTCCTGCAAAGACACAGATTTCTCTGCGGGTCGACGCGAATCGAGGTGCTCTCGTCAAGAACGCTGATTTTCCTGAATCAAGGTTTTTGCCAAGGACACTGATTTCCTCGGAGTTGAAACGAATCGAGGTATTCCTGCAAAGACGCTGATTTCTCTGCGGGTCGATGCGAATCGAGATGCTCTCGTCAAGGACACTGATTTCCCTGAATCGAGGTTTTTACCAAGGACGCTGATTTCTTCGGAGTTGAGACGAATCGAGGTATTCCTGCAAAGACACTGATTTCCTTGTGGGTCGACGCGAATCGAGATGCTCTCGTCAAGGACGCTGATTTCCCTGAATCGAGGTATTTGCCAAAGACACTGATTTCCTCAAAGTTGAGACGAATCGAGCTATTCCTACAAAGACACTGATTTCCTTGTGGGTCGACGCGAATCGAGATGCTCTCGTCAAGGACGCTGATTTCCCTAAATCGAGGTATTTGCCAAGGACACTGATTTCCTCGGAGTTGAGACGAATCGAGAGATTCCTGCAAAGACACTGATTTCCTTGCGGGTCGACGCGAATCGAGATGCTCTCGTCAAGGACGATGATTTCCCTGAATCGAGGTATTTGCCAAGGACACTAATTTCCTCATAGTTGAGACGAATCGAGAGATTCCGGCAAAGACGCTGATTTCCTTGTGGGTCGACGCGAATCGAAAGGTTCTCGTCAAGGACGTTGATTTCCCTGAATCGAGATATATTGCCAAGGACACTGATTTCCCCGGGGTTGAAACGAATCGAGAGATTCCTGCAAAGATACTGATTTCCTTACGGGTCGACGCGAATCGAAAGGTTCTCGTCAAGGATGCTGATTTCCCTAAATCGAGATATGTGCCAAGGACACTGATTTCCTCGGAGTTGAGACGAATCGAGGTATTTCTGCAAAGACATTGATTTCTCTGCGAGTCGATGCGAATCGAGATGCTCTCGTCAAGGACGCTGATTTCCCTGAATTGTGGTTTTTGCCAAGGACGCTGATTTCCTCGGAGTTGAAACGAATCGAGGTATTCTGTAATGTGTTAAAAATGATTAAATAAATAATTAAATGAATAAAAGTGTTTAAGTGAATTTTAGGATTTTCGGTAAAGTAAAATGTATTTTTCGTAAAACCAAACCGTGATTGTTTTTCATTATAATTTTTAAAATATCTATTTTAATTATGAAATTACTAGTAAATGGTATTTATTTAGCCACTTCTAAATTTTTAGTTTAATAAAATATTTTTCCTAAATTAATTATTTTAAATATTAACATAAGCTTTATTTTTACACTAAATTAGTGTAAATTACAAATTTAAATGGTTTTAATTTGTAAAAATGAACCATGGCATATTAGAAATTAGTGTGTATCATGCAAAATTTATTTGCAAATTTTTCCTATTTTCTAGATCTTTCTTGAGTTGCTATAGTAAATAAATAAATAAATAATTAAATAAAGCATGAAAAGACTTTTAGTGTTGTTTCTCTTCTTGAAACTTCTACACAACATCACACTCTCTTCTTTCTCTCCCTCACCTCCATCTAGGCCGGCCACAACCCCCCATGGCTGCCCCCCCCCCCATTTCCCACTTCATTTTCATTCAAAATTCATCAAAAACACATCAAAAATTCAATTAAAATTCCACAAAATCCTATTTATTCCATACTCTTTATTCTCTACTCTTCTTTACATGGATTTTGGAGTGGGAAAGCATGTATTTTTTAGGCTCATTTTCAAGTTTGGACATGAGATTGTGGAGGTATAAATCTTTCTCTTTTGAATTATTTCTATTAAATGTTCTTTTAAAGCATAATTAGATTTATTATATTAATTCTAGTTGTAAATTTTATAATTCAAGTTAGGGTTTGCAAATTCAAGTTATGATTTTTAATAATTAATTAGGGTTATAGTAGTTAGTTTAACACTTTTAGTATTAGGAAATCTTGCATGGTTATTGTTTAACAAATTGTTATTCAAAAATTGTTTTAAATTAGAAATTTAGTTAACTAGGTTTTTGCAAAATGTGGTTGTGGTTAATATAAAATTCTAATTTGGGTTGTTATCATTAGATTATAGTTTTAGTGGAAATATTAGCATGTTAATGGAAAGAAAAACTTAGTTTGATGGCTAGTTTCTATGGTTAATTGATAAATTGTGATAAAAATTGCTAATTTTGTAAACTAGATTTTAGAAATTCCTATATAAATGAGATTAAAAATATAATTATGGTTTCATTATATCATTATCATCATGAATTGTGGTTTAAGTCATTAATTTATGCAAAATCATGTTTTGTGGTGGAATTGTGGTATTTTGCTTGAAAAATGTTGAAAATTGTTAAAGGGTGCAAACTAGAAATTTCAAATTTATACAAGTTTGTGTAATAAAAATATAGTAATAGTTTGTATAGTCTAGTTATGCTGTTTAATGAGTTTTATGACCTTTGGTTTCATTTAAATGTCAAGTTTCGATGAAAAACGGTAAATTGGCATTTTCGGGTTTTTCGAAAACGGACGATTTGATCGATTTTAGTGTTTCGATGAATTTGATCATGTTTTACAATATAAGTAATGTGTTTTTAAACTAAGAGTTATCTGTTGATGTTTATCTCGATCCATCGGAGTTTGTACGCCGATATCGAGCGATATTTGGTTCTTTTGCGTGGACGGGACATAGGTTTTAACCTATGCTTGTTCCTTGTATCGTTTGACTTTGGTATGTGATCCAGTTTACGATACTATTTATATGTTTGCGTTTAGGTACCCCTCACGTGGACTACGGGCGATGAAGAGGAGGATGGCGACACCGTCTTCAGCAGACATGGACCAGGTGAGTAGATGTATATCTACGGGGGGAAGTCGGGTGGATGGCGTTTAGCACCCCCGCAACGTAGAATAGGAATAGTACTTATTGACATTAGGAAACCAGATGTGACCCTAGATTCTTAATGAGTAGGACCCTAGTAATGACCCTAGGCTGGACTAGACTGATTTAGGAAAACCAAACCAGAAGATGAATACCTTGGAAGAGGTTCGTAGGTTTCAGGTAGAAACACACGCACACACTGAAACTCGACATGGTGTATACGTGCATGTGTATATATATATAGGACGGGGTATAGGTATATATATATATACCATACGTATATGTGATTCATTGATGTGATATGATATCCGAGGTATGATGAAACAATGTAACTGGGCTTGATGCCGTAATTCTTGGCTATACAGTCGTATTAAAGTGTTAGCCGATCATTAGAGAATGAGATAATGAACATGAATATATAAATTATAAAGAGTGGTGGTGATATTGATGTACATGGGAAGCTAGAATAGTACCCGGACTGTAACTTGTGACTGATCACGATATGATATATGTATAACTTGATTACGACATTATATTGGTGTGACCTGATGCCGATATCATATAAGTATGACTTAATCACAATATGATACATATGACATGATATTTCTGAGGATAAACTAATGATGCTTATCATGATGGCAATGATATATGATTGATGTATGCGATCATAGTTTAGCACCTTGATCATGAGATGTGTTGATGATGACATTATACGAATGAGGAGACACCTAGGAGATACTTGACCGTACCCCGATATTGGGATGCCGTACGATGGATTTTACCGTACGAGGCTTAGATTTGATGATTGATCCGCACTCTTGATTCGAGGAAGCCGTACTACGTACGTGACGCTATTGAGGCGGGATCGCCGACTATTAGAGATATTGATTCAGACCTTAGGTAGACTCTAGTTTCTTACTGACTAGTCTATTAGGTTTAGTTCCTTAGGATGTTAGATGGACACTGGTTTAGGTTCGACTCACATAGTGGTAGTTGTACTCGTATCTCGCAGAGGAGTGGATAATGCACATCTGTATTTACATTCATACTGTAATTATCATGGTGCATGTTCTTACATATGTTGCTATAATCAGTATAAACCTTACCTGTTAGGACACCCGCACCATTACCGATGATGCGCATATTCCACGCACACTTATTTGCCGGCTCACACACATCATCATCGGTAATTGCTATGTCACGTACACTTTAGATCATATTATCTTTTATTGATAGAATCAGTTAACAACTAAACCGATATAATATTGTGATTACTCTCTGATGTTAGTATAAGACATGATATTTATCACTTAAACATTCATGCATTCATATTTTCATGTTATCGCACAGTTGTATGGGCATATGCCGACACTTATCATATACTTACTCATGATTTTGAGATTTGGATTTCTATGAGATTTTCTGGATTTTTGGGGAAAACCGTAAAAATATATAAAAACTTCTCTCTTTCTCCTCTTCTCTTTTTAAAATAAGATGCGGTTTTCTCGTGATGTATGTGTCGTCCACCATGAGTATTTCATGTTTTCTGTTGGATTTCGAGACCCGATTCGAGGAGTGGATGAACCGTCTCGGGTACATGGTGGGCCCGGTATGGTACCCCGGGGCAAGAAGATCGAGTTGTAGACGATGAGCCTGGCAGGGGAAGACTACCTACCGGTGATGTCTGGCGCGGCGGATATCCGGAGGATACCGACCGTTGTCGTGAGATTTGATGATATGGGCCGATCCGGACTGACGGAGCCCGACATATTGAGACTTGAGATTACATGTGTTGTGTCGATGCTTGACACGGATTTCCATGGATTTCATTGTTGAGATTTCAGATGCTTATACACACTTTACTATGATAACAGCTAAAGAGTTCTTATACATATATATCTGGATTTCAGGATTTGTTACTTTACATTCATGGTGCATGCATTTCATTTCATATGACATAGTATTATATGAGGCACTGACACGAACACGGAGTATCTGCACTTACACGTAGTATTACCCCGCTATTACTAGATGTTTGGGATATAGTAGTGTCTTATTATGACCTAGGATAGCGTCGTGCATTCGATTTCTTTTCGTAGATGTCTTCTACTCACGAGTTGGCAACTTACCCCCGTTGTGCCAAATTTTATTACAGGTTCGATGTACAGGTTTCCCTGGCAGCTTGCTGGCACATCTATTCTTTCAGGGTGATTTGCACGGTAGGTTGGTTCACTTGTATCCGAACCACCATTGTACTTTTATTCTTTCATTTGTATCTAGTAAGCTCCATCAACCATACTTGTATTACTTGATAAGTTTATTGGACCAGACTTTTATTTCGACCTTAGAGTCGCGCATGTATTATTCTGATCTGGTGGTTTTGTTTTCTTTTGAGTTTTGAGCCTCGCCCTTTGGCGTTGTATATTATTGTGCCTGTTGTGGTTGATTCCGCCTATTGGCGTTGATGCTAGCTCCCGTTTGGGGATGCTTTTTATTGTTTATGTATATTATACTTGTTGTACCCGTTTGGGGGCCAGTTTTTACAGAGGAGACTCTGCCGAAATTTTTGGTAAAATTTGCTGATGCTTTTTTATACTTGTTTTCTTTTCTTTTCTTCTTTTTTTTCTTTTATGGTTTAGATTTCTGGGCTTCGGCTTACTTAGGTCACGTGGTGCCTCTAGACGCTTCGTAATTTAAGTGTCGGTCACGTTCCGTACTTTCGGGTCGTGACAAAGTTGGTATCAGAGCGCTAGGTTTAACCCTGTATAAATCTAGGTGACCCTTGGTTGATGGAGTAGGCGATTTAGGTAGAGTAACGTACCGTGGGTATGGTCCGTGGCATATTTACGATACGCTACTCTGCTTAAGGAGCCTTAGGAGGTACATTTGTTTGCACCGTATTTCTTTCGTTCCTTTGATCTATCTTCGTCGATGTCGGAGGGTGGTTCTGTTACCACGGGCGCACGGGCAGAGGGAGCTGCGGCTCGAATGCGATAACCATTAGAGTATTGGTTATTCTTGAGGATTGAAGCATTGCTTAGCGTGCGGACGAAGGGTATTCATATGCCGTCCGGATGAAGTTAAAGGGTTCGAACGATTATCAGGAAACCATTTTCCCAAGTTTAAAGTATTCGGAAGAACATGCAGGTATTTCGATGGACCCTCTAGAAGAATGAAACCCTAACTCGACATAATGACCACGAGAACGCCCGTGAACCTTAGGGTTTACGGCAGTTCCGCGGTGCCATTAGTGAGGCTTGGGTTTGCCCTTCTACGGCTGGATCATCGATGCTGGGGTATGTACCGGATATTTTTAAACAGTACTTGAGTGTTGAGCTCTCAGGGAATTATGGGATTTTGATGGATCGATCGAAAAGTTTAATGTAGTCCGGATATCAAGTGAAGGGATCGACTATGTGGGAGACTCTAGACATGAGTATTGCCGTTGGTAGCGCAGTCAGCACACCTATGAAAGAACGAGTTCGAAGCAGTCGACATCAGAGGAAAGAGGCGCACATTGACGATAGTGTTTACGATTGTGATTTAGTGATTTGAATTTCCTATTTTCGTTGATTGGATTTTTGTATTTTGAGGACTTTGTTCTACGATTGGTATTTCCTGTGTGTACCTTCATTCTATCTGTGTTTCATATATCAGTTGTATTGATGTGGTTTAGTACGCACCCAGTACACTTGATTTGGTTTTATATATTTTGAGATTTTTTATTTGATTTCGTGCATAGGGGTTACACATGATTTTGACATATGTTTTGACTTAGTTTTCATGCATTTTTGTACTGTGATTTTGATTTTGATATTCGAGGTATGTTTTCGTGCACCATGTGCACCTGATTAGGATTCTTGCGCATACTTGGCGCACTTGATGCGATTTTGTGCACACCAGATGCACTAAATCGGGGTTTTGTGCAGATTAGATGCACCTGATATTGAGTCGTGCACGCCCGTTGCACTTGACAGATGTTTTTGGTGCACACCTGTTGCACTTAGTTTTGTTGTTGTGTGTATTCGTGGTATCTGTATTTGGTTTCGATTTCAGTGCGCACCGGACGCACATGATATTTTATTGATATGATTGGGATTGATTTCAGTTTTAGCAGTATATTTTCATAATCATTATTATTTGATTTAGTAACCAGGCGGGACGTGTATGTTAAATAAAAGATATATATATATAGCTATTTTTTTTTAAATTAAACGTCCGCTACTTATACCGTGACACGTGCATTGCACGGCGATTTTCAAGAGGGGTTTTTGTATGCTTCTTTATTATGAGGTTTAGGCGATTTTACTAGGATGCAAACTATATATAAGTTGTAGATTGATGTATATTATGTTGGTTTTCATATTGGGTTTTAATATTTTATTCTCGCCATAACTCCGATGATTGCGTCATGCTTGACGGAGTTGATTTTTGTTATGTATTGATGATTTCGGAGCCCCGACGATTTGAATGTTTTGCTAAACGTTTTAGTATTTGGAGGGGGAGTTTTAATTTAAATTCGGGGACCGAATTTCTAAAAGGGGGGAAGATTGTAACGTGTTAAAAATGATTAAATGAATAATTAAATGAATAAAAGTGTTTAAGTGAATTTTAGGATTTTCGGTAAAGTAAAATGTATTTTTCGTAAAACCAAACCGTGATTGTTTTTCATTATAATTTTTAAAATATCTATTTTAATTATGAAATTACTAGTAAATGGTATTTATTTAACCACTTCTAAATTTTTAGTTTAATAAAATATTTTTCCTAAATTAATTATTTTAAATATTAACATAAGCTTTATTTTTACACTAAATTAGTGCAAATTACAAATTTAAATGGTTTTAATTTGTAAAAATGAACCATGGCATATTAGAAATTAGTGTGTATCATGCAAAATTTATTTGCAAATTTTTTCTATTTTCTAGAGCTTTCTTGAGTTGCTATAGTAAATAAATAAATAAATAATTAAATAAAGCATGAAAAGACTTTTAGTGTTGTTTCTCTTCTTGAAACTTCTACACAACATCACACTCTCTTCTTTCTCTCCCTCACCTCCCTCTAGGCCGGCCACAACCCCCCATGGCTGCCCCCCCCCCCATTTCCCATTTCATTTTCATTCAAAATTCATCAAAAACACATCAAAAATTCAATTAAAATTCCACAAAATCCTATTTATTCCATACTCTTTATTCTCTACTCTTCTTTACATGGATTTTGGAGTGAGAAAGCATGTATTTATGAGGCTCATTTTCAAGTTTGGACATGAGATTGTGGAGGTATAAATCTTTCTCTTTTGAATTATTTCTATTAAATGTTCTTTTAAAGCATAATTAGATTTATTATATTAATTCTAGTTGTAAATTTTATAATTCAAGTTAGGGTTTGCAAATTCAAGTTATGATTTTTAATAATTAATTAGGGTTATAGTAGTTAGTTTAACACTTTTAGTATTAGGAAATCTTGCATGGTTATTGTTTAACAAATTGTTATTCAAAAATTGTTTTAAATTAGGAATTTAGTTAACTAGGTTTTTGCAAAATGTGGTTGTGGTTAATATAAAATTCTAATTTGGGTTGTTATCATTGGATTATAGTTTTAGTGGAAATATTAGCATGTTAATGGAAAGAAAAACTTAGTTTGATGGCTAGTTTCTATGGTTAATTGATAAATTGTGATAAAAATTGCTAATTTTGTAAACTAGATTTTAGAAATTCCTATATAAATGAGATTAAAAATATAATTATGGTTTTATTATATCATTATCATCGTGAATTGTGGTTTAAGTCATTAATTTATGCAAAATCATGTTTTGTGGTGGAATTGTGGTATTTTGCTTGAAAAATGTTGAAAATTGTTAAAGGGTGCAAACTAGAAATTTCAAATTTATATAAGTTTGTGTAATAAAAATATAGTAATAGTTTGTATAGTCTAGTTATGCTATTTAATGAGTTTTATGACCTTTTGTTTCATTTAAATGTCAAGTTTCGATGAAAAACGGTAAATTGGCATTTTCGGGTTTTTCGAAAACGGACGATTTGATCGATTTTAGTGTTTCGATGAATTTGATCATGTTTTACAATATAAGTAATGTGTTTTTAAACTACGAGTTATCTGTTGATGTTTATCTCGATCCATCGGAGTTTGTACGCCGATATCGAGCGATATTTGGTTCTTTTGCGTGGACGGGACATAGGTTTTAACCTATGCTTGTTCCTTGTATCGTTTGACTTTGGTATGTGATCCAGTTTACGATACTATTTATATGTTTGCGTTTAGGTACCCCTCACGTAGACTACGGGCGATGAAGAGGAGGATGGCGACACCGTCTTCGGCAGACATGGACCAGGTGAGTAGATGTATATCTACGGGGGGGAGTCGGGTGGATGGCGTTTAGCACCCCCGCAACGTAGAATAGGAATAGTACTTATTGACATTAGGAAACCAGATGTGACCCTAGATTCTTAATGAGTAGGACCCTAGTAATGACCCTAGGCTGGACTAGACTGATTTAGGAAAACCAAACCAGAAGATGAATACCTTGGAAGAGGTTCGTAGGTTTCAGGTAGAAACACACGCACACACTGAAACTCGACATGGTGTATACGTGCATGTGTATATATATATAGGATGAGGTATAGGTATATATATATATACCACACGTATATGTGATTCATTGATGTGATATGATATCCGAGGTATGATGAAACAATGTAACTGGGCTTGATGCCGTAATTCTTGGCTATACAGTCGTATTAAAGTGTTAGCCGATCATTAGAGAATGAGATAATGAACATGAATATATAAATTATAAAGAGTGGTGGTGATATTGATGTACATGGGACGCTAGAATAGTACCCGGACTGTAACTTGTGACTGATCACGATATGATATATGTATAACTTGATTACGACATTATATTGGTGTGACCTGATGCCGATATCATATAAGTATGACTTAATCACAATATGATACATATGACATGATATTTCTGAGGATAAACTAATGATGCTTATCATGATGGCAATGATATATGATTGATGTATGCGATCACAGTTTAGCACCTTGATCATGAGATATGTTGATGATGACATTATACGAATGAGGAGACACCTAGGAGATACTTGACCGTACCCCGATATTGGGATGCCGTACGATGGATTTTACCGTACGAGGCTTAGATTTGATGATTGATCCGCACTCTTGATTCGAGGAAGCCGTACTACGTACGTGACGCTATTGAGGCGGGATCGCCGACTATTAGAGATATTGATTCAGACCTTAGGTAGACTCTAGTTTCTTACTGACTAGTCTATTAGGTTTAGTTCCTTAGGATGTTAGATGGACACTGGTTTAGGTTCGACTCACATAGTGGTAGTTGTACTCGTATCTCGCAAAGGAGTGGATAATGCACATCTGTATTTACATTCATACTGTAATTATCATGGTGCATGTTCTTACATATGTTGCTATAATCAGTATAAACCTTACCTGTTAGGACACCCGCACCATTACCGATGATGCGCATATTCCACGCACACTTATTTGCCGGCTCACACACATCATCATCGGTAATTGCTATGTCACGTACACTTTAGATCATATTATCTTTTATTGATAGAATCAGTTAACAACTAAACCGATATAATATTGTGATTACTCTCTGATGTTAGTATAAGACATGATATTTATTACTTAGACATTCATGCATTCATATTTTCATGTTATCGCACAGTTGTATAGGCATATGCCGACACTTATCATATACTTACTCATGATTTTGAGATTTGGATTTCTATGAGATTTTCTGGATTTTTGGGGAAAACCGCAAAAATATATAAAAACTTCTCTCTCTCTCATCTTCTCTTTTTAAAATAAGATGCGGTTTTCTCGTGATGTATGTGTCGTCCACCATGAGTATTTCATGTTTTCTGTTGGATTTCGAGACCCGATTCGAGGAGTGGATGAACCGTCTCGGGTACATGGTGGGCCCAGTATAGTACCCCGGGGCAAGAAGATCGAGTTGTAGACGATGAGCCTGGTAGGGGAAGACTACCTACCGGTGATGTCTGGCGCGGCGGATATCCGGAGGATACCGACCGTTGTCGTGAGATTTGATGATATGGGCCGATCCGGACTGACGGAGCCCGACATATTGAGACTTGAGATTACATGTGTTGTGTCGATACTTGACACGGATTTCCATGGATTTCATTGTTGAGATTTCAGATGCTTATACACACTTTACTATGATAACAGCTAAAGAGTTCTTATACATATATATCTGGATTTCAGGATTTGTTACTTTACATTCATGGTGCATGCATTTCATTTCATATGACATAGTATTATATGAGGCACTGACACGAACACGGAGTATCTGCACTTACACGTAGTATTACCCCGCTATTACTAGATGTTTGGGATATAGTAGTGTCTTATTATGACCTAGGATAGCGTCGTGCATTCGATTTCTTTTCGTAGATGTCTTCTACTCACGAGTTGGCAACTCACCCCCGTTGTGCCAAATTTTATTACAGGTTCGATGTACAGGTTTCCCTGGCAGCTTGCTGGCACATCTATTCTTTCAGGGTGATTTGCACGGTAGGTTGGTTCACTTGTATCTGAACCATCATTGTACTTTTATTCTTTCATTTGTATCTAGTAAGCTCCATCAACCATACTTGTATTACTTGATAAGTTTATTGGACCAGACTTTTATTTCGACCTTAGAGTCGCGCATGTATTATTCTGATCTGGTGGTTTTATTTTCTTTTGAGTTTTGAGCCTCGCCCTTTGGCGTTGTATATTATTGTGCCTGTTGTGGTTGATTCCGCCTATTGGCGTTGATGCTAGCTCCCGTTTGGGGATGCTTTTTATTGTTTATGTATATTATACTTGTTGTACCCGTTTGGGGGCCAGTTTTTACAGAGGAGACTCTGCCGAAATTTTTGGTAAAATTTGCTGATGTTTTTTTATACTTGTTTTCTTTTCTTTTCTTCTTTTTCTTCTTTTATAGTTTAGATTTCTAGGCTTCGACTTACTTAGGTCACGTGGCGCCTCTAGACGCTTCGTAATCTAAGTGCCGGTCACGTTCCGTACTTTCGGGTCGTGACATATTCCTGCAAATACGCTAATTTCTCTACGGGTCGACGCGAATCGAGATGCTCTCGTCAAGGACGCTGATTTCCCTGAATCGAGGAGGTTGCCAAGGACACTGATTTTCCTGGGGTTGAGACGAATCGAAGTATTCCTGCAAAGACGCTGATTTCTCTGCGGGTCGACGCGAATCGAGATGCTCTCGTCAAGGACGCTGATTTCCCTGAATCGAGGTATTTTGCCAAGGACACTGATTTCCCTAGGGTCAGTTGACTTGTTTCCGAGACGGAGCGTTGATCCGGCGGGGAGGTCATTGGTTGACTCTAGGTCATCTGTGAACCGTTGAGTCTTGGAACTGGGGACTTTGCCGTGGTTCTGATTGATAGTGTAGCATTTGTGTCCTGCTGGAATGAGGAGGCACACCGTTGTTGGTCTCCAGGCTGTAGATGTGGCCATTGAGATTTGGAACTAGGGACTTTGCCATGGCTCCGCTTCGTTGCGACTCTGAGGTCGATTGTTGACGTCACGTCTGCATCTAGTTGGAGTGAAGAGAAACGCCGTTAGTGATCTCTAGACTGTCTGTGAACCGTCGAGATTTGGAACTAGGGGACTTTGCCATGGTTCCGTTGCTTTGACCCTGGGGTCGTTTGTTGACATCGCATCTGCATCCTACTGGAGTAAGGAGAAACGCCGTTGGTGATCTCTAGGCTGTCTGTGATCCGTTGAGATTTGGAACTAGGGGACTTTGCCGTGGTTCTGTTTGTTGATCTCTAAATTGTCGATATTGACGTCGAGACCCTGAAACTAGGGATCTTCCTTCACTTCGTTTGTTGACATTGTGTCTGCAATATTGCGATGAATGTCGAGATTGTCTTTAGGTTGTCTATGAACCATCGAGATTTGGCTTCGCTTCGATAAAGCCTGGTGCGACGATATGGTTCCCTTCTTGTTTGTGCCCATGGATTGTATACAAGGGTCAATGTGACCTCACCTGCAGGGCAAAAAGTTTCATTCTTTCATTTTTTTAATTCTTTCCGCGATGCTCTATCATTTCAGCTTTTTATATCGCGAAAATCGCAATTGCCCAATCATTTCGGCTATTTTTCGCGGTGCCCAATCATTTCGACTATTTTTTTTATTTACTCGCTGCTTTTTATTGCGAGTTGCCTAATCATTTCGGCTGTTTTTGTATGCATACATTTTTACTTGCTGATTTCGTTGCAAGTTGCCCCATCATTTCGGCTATTTCATATGCATTTTTGGCTTGCTGATTTTTTATCGCGAGTGTGGAACTTGGAATCTGGTGCCAATCTCAGCATCAGCATCGCTGCGACTGGAATATTGCCAGGAGCGAATCATCATTTGCCATGAAAGGACTTGGAATTTGATACCGATTTAGGCATCAATATCGCTACAACTGGGATATTGCCAGGAGCGAATCATCATTTGCCTCTGTCGATGTCGAACAAAGGTGGCTTAGCAAACAGGATTAGGATCCCGTCGACTAAGGCTTTTGACTTTATGAGCCGTAAGGGTCTCATAAAGGTGTTTCTCCCTACGGGTCGTGAGGATCTCGTAGGTGATTTTTCTCCTTAGGAATCGTGAGGATTCCTAAGTGTGTGTTCTCTTATAAGTCGTAAGGATCTTACAAGAGTGTTTTCTCTTTGCAAGTCAAGAGGACCTACAAGTGTGTGTTCACCGTGTGAGCATATCCCTAGTCGCTGGTGGGACTCTGTTAGGGAAATGTTCATTCGTGCCCGTGGATTGTATACAAGGGTCAACATTGAACCGCTTACAGGGCAGTCTGGGAAGTGTGATAGCTTAAGAACATGTTCAAATCCCTGTAGTTTAAGGCTTTTGAATACTATGAGCCGTGAGGGTCTCAAAGGAGAATTCTCCTTATGAGTCGTGAGGATCTCGTAAGTGTGTTTTCTCCTTAGTATTCATGAGGATTCCTAAGTATGTTGCCCTCTTGTGAGTCGTAAGGTTCTCACGCAAGTATTTTCTCCTTACAGGGTCGAGAGAACCTTGCAAGTGTCTTTTAACGAGATTGCGCCCTTTCGGGTTTTTCACAAACTCACCGGTAGTCCTGCTACTTTTTCTCACGGAGCCCTTGCGGGTTTTCATCCGTGCCCATTTTGCTTGTGAACGTACCGTTTTTTTACGAGTCTGCGCCCTTTCGGGTTTTCACAAACATCGCCGGTAGTCCTGCTATTTTTACTCACGGAGCCCTTTTGGGTTTTCATCCGTGCCTATCTTGCTTATGGACATACCGTTTTTTTTACCACGTCAACCTGGGGACGGTGCGGGTTAGTAGTAGTTTAACGACGTTTCGGTCAATAGGTCCGAGATTTTTCGGGCAACGTACGATTACGCAGCTAGATTTACTCGCAAATCTTCGCATCTTTTGTATTGGAGGTGGATTCCTTGAAGAGAGGGCTGAGGGCGATTTCTTCGTCAGAGTCGCTTCCAAAGGTGATAACTTGCGATCCCTTGGTGTTGACTATATGACAGTTGCCAGCAGCTCTTTTGCGCTCATCTGTCGTGCTTTTCTGTTCCCGACGAGCCTTGCGCTTCACTCGTTGAACGTGTTGTCGGTGAGCAACATATCCCTTCCACCGGTTTTTAAAGGCTATGCACTCCTCGGTAGGGTGTGCAATCCTCTGATGGTATAAGTAGAAGTTAGGATGTATGTCCGCTTCATCAAGATGTATACCGCCAGGAGAATTTCCTCTGAAAGAGGGCAACTTCATTCCTATTGACAGGGCTCTAGCGAATCGTTTCCTTACTTTAAGCTTGCTTTTGCTGACGATAGGGATGCTTCGATCCGGTTGGGGTGCCTTGACCTTTTCATTCAGTCGCCGGCGTTTGGCTTTTTCGAATATAGCCAGTTCGCGCTCTCGGTTGGCTTTGCTTTTCTGACAGGCTTCGTTCAGTAGCAAGTCGATTATCTCGTCAGACGGTTCCAAGGGTTTTGGCTTCGATCCTGCCCCCAGCTCTTTTATGTTGTCTTCTATCACCGAGTGAGCTTATTCGTTAGTTAACGCCGAATGAGAGATCATGTGGCAACTTGCCACATAGTCCTCAGATTCTTCTGACGAGTCATCCCCGTCGTTATTGTCGTTATCTCCGCTCTCAAGGATATTGTTAAGAAATTCTTGGAGTGTGACCGGGGTTCGCGCCTTCTGGTTATATTCCTCCAGCGCGTCAATATGCTTTTGCAGATCCGTGCGCTTGTCATCAGGCTTCACGGGGGCTTTTTCTTCTTTTTTGAAGACTTTGACGGCTGGGCTTGAATATTTTGTCCACCATCACTATTAACTCCCAATATTGGGCGTGGTTTCAGCATCCCCTCGATAATCTCCGGATCTTGCGGACTTTTCCACCTGATCGCCGGACATGTTTGAAAATCTTTCAGCATTTTTTTAGTTTTTGCCGAAAGAACAACTTCCCATGGAGCTTCCTCTATAAATGAGCACAATGCCCCCGGCATGTCTATCTTTTTCGAAGCATGTGGTTGTGGCGGGTTCACCTTCCAGTTTTCGGATAGCGCGAATTTTCCCTGTTGGTATTGGTCTTCAACCCAGTTTTTGAAGACGTAGCAGTCTTCGATCGGATGGCCCAATACTCGGTGGTAGGGGCAATAATTAGGATCGTTGACGTCGTTCGGTTGCGGTGGGTGTCTCGACTCCGGTAGAGTAATGAGCCCATTGCGCACTGCCAGTTCAAACGGTTTTCTTGTTTTATCCTGGGGAAATGAGTAAGGACGTCTCAACTTCTCATCGAGGGATTGCCACCTGTTGCTTTGGTGAACAACCGGTCTGGGGTCACTCGGTTGTTATTGAGCGTTGGCGAAGAAGATTGCTTTCCCTTTACCCTTTTCATTCTAAGGCTCCGACTTTGAAGAGGAAGGCCTATGGCCCATCTGGTCCATTTGGACTAGCTTGTCAATCAAGGCCTGGAAGGTGGTCGGCTTGAAGAACATCATGAATTGGGATATGGTCACCTGCGGATCGAGGGTTCCCACAAACATGCCTACTGCAGGAGCCTCTTCTATGCGTTGTTCGCATTTCGACCATAAGTTCCGCCACCGTATTGCATACTGAACCCATGTTTCTCCAGGCTTCACCCCGGCATTGATCAATGTCGTGATTGGGGTGCGTTCGCTAGCACTTGCGAAACGCTGGGTGAATAGCAACTCCATCTCCGTAAAAGTTTTGACGAAATCGTTGGGAAGCTCTGAATACCATTCGAACGCCGTCTCCGCCAAGCTGCCAACGAATTGGCGAAGCAGTAGCTTATCATCCCCTCCAGTGTTGCCGCAGAGAGCCCTGAACTGAGCGACATGTTGATGGGGATTGACTGTCCCCTTCTATATATGGAATTTGGGGATCGTGTATCCCGACGGGTACTTTATTTGGTTATACCAACCCGGATAGGGTGGTCCAGTTTTAACAACTTGCCCAGCCGCTTCATTCGCCTGGTGAGCTCGTATCTGCTGAGCGATGTAATCATCCAGGGTAGCTTTGGAGATTGTCTCTTCCTTGGCTGTTGACAGAGCCGGCAGAGGATTTGATGTCTCTCCTCTATCATCTTCAATTATCACTGGAGGATCTTCGGCTGGAGGGTCCGGCTGGATCATCATGACCACCATATCTTGGAACAGAAGGGCCATTTATTTTATATTGGCAGCTTGTTCCACGGCCTCTTTGTCCTTCTTCTCAAGAATTCTCCGAAGGAATTCAGCATCAGTTTCCTGCTCACGGCGCTGCTCCGAGGATGTCTCCGGGCTTGCTTTCGGTCCCGTAAGTGCGGCCATAGCTGTTAGCATTTCTTGGAGCCTTTGTTGTTGTTGCTCCTGAGCCCTAGTCACTGATCGCGTAAGCGGTCGATGACCTGTGGAGATACGGCTATTCTCTTTTCCGGATGCCATATAGATGGTGTGCACCACCATTCCCCCCGACTTGGGGCGTTTAGATTCAGTGTTTTTGCGATTCGTCGCAGACACCGGGATTTTCTCCAGCTTTCTCCTCTTGTGAGCAGTCGAGGTTGAGGGGGCCATTGCAGTGGGCACCCAAGTAGCTGTCACCTTCTATGGATTGACAGGATGGTCATCTTCTCGCTGAACTTTCATATTTTTCTGTCGTCGGGGATAATCTTGATCAATCACCGAGTCTTGGACTTGACGCCAGACCTTGTAAATTTTAGAGGACAGCCGTTGAGGGGGCTATTCCAGCTTCGCCTTTAGGGCACTTTATAGGTAGAGGAGATCTTATCAGCACAGCAGTTGGCGAGTTCCTGCGCACCCTGTTAAGTAGTTCAAAGCTGTTCCCAGTTGGAACAGCAGCATTAACTTCCACCATTGGAGCTGGCGGAGTCAGTCCAGAAGGGTAATTGCCCCCAGCTTTCCTTACTCGGCGCCAGTGGCGACGTCGAGTATGTCGTGCGGCCAGGATCACCTCCGCTGTTGGATCAACTTTTCTAAGCCCCCTGTTCTGATGAGAGTCTACTGTTGGCGCCAGCCTGTCAACGATAGATGCCCACTGAGAGGGGGTAGTTAGTCTTGCGAAGGTCGACTTTCGAACAGGGGAAACAACCCTCATGACTACCCGTGGAATCGGAGCTGAAACGGCCAGTCTTGTGAAGACCGACCCCTTAGCAGGAGAAGCCGTCTTGGGGACTTCAGGAGTAGGAATGGCTATTCGTTTTGGTATGACCTCTTCAGGAATTGCGGGCTTCTTCATGGGTCCGTTAGAGCTTTGGCCCAGTCTGCTGAAAACTGAGACGCTTGGTTTGGGTGACCCGTTAAGAGGGGACACAGTAGTGGTAAGCCGGTCAAAGACCGACTTCTTTGGAGCTTCTTATGATGGTACAGGAGTGTTGAAGCTTGTTGGCGAGATCATGGTCCCGAAGAACAATCCAGTGGTGGCCTGAGTCACCTGTTCCACCGGCATAGTGAAGATGGAGGCCGCTTGGGGCCCGTAAGTCACTTCTCCGGACGGGACGGAGCAAGAGTTGCAGTTGCAGTTAGTGCAGTTTGAAGCCATTGATCTTCTGTTTTCTGCACGGAGCAAAACACCAAATCTTAATACCTCGAATCCACAAGCAACCATAGCAAACCACGATTCGTTCGCGAACACGACACACGAAGTGTGGAGTGGAAAGAGGAAGAGGTCCCACCGGGCGTGCCAGAATCTGTTCTCCGCCGAAAGATGCGACCGGGACGTTAGGACGTCCGGCCTGAATTTCGAAGGCAGATGCTATTTGGTGCTATCCGTCCACCTCTCCGAAGATGCCAAGTTGATTTATGACACCATGTATCGAAGGTTTAAACGGATGCGGCCGATGTAGCAGACTTCGTCAGATTCCCCCTCGTTGAGGGGGTTTTTATTGTGGGGACACTCTTCCCTGCAGGCGCAAGCTTCTACAGTTAATTACGCTACCGCATCGCCGTAACCACTTTCTCCTTCTCCAGATGGTCACTTCGTATCGTGTGTGTTTGTTTTGTTTTTGGTTGCCCATGGATTATATACGGAGACTAATTTATGTTGTCGCCCGTAGGGCGTGGATTAGTCCAAATCCGTATTTTCTTAGATTTTGGTTTGGGGTTGGGTTTAAGGATACGTTAGTCTCATTTAAGACTAAGATCAACTTAAACGTTAGTTAAGGATACGTTAGTCTAATTTTAGACTAAGATCAACTTAACGGTTTGCTAAGGACACGTTAGTCTAATTTTAGACTAAGATCAACTTAACCATTTGTTAAGAATACGTTAGTCTAATTTTAGACTAAGATCTACTTAACAGGATCATTTAGATCCAACAAAAAAGCATTTGGGCTCTATTGTTTTAGTTTAGGGACTTTGCGGTCAATTACCAGTTTAAGGACATGGTGGTCCAATGTTAGTTTGAGGACATCTTGGTCCAAGATTAAGGACATCATAGTCCATGGGTTTAAAAGGACCCCACAGTCCGAGGTTAAGGACATCATAGTCCATGGGTTTAAAAGGACCCCACAGTCCGAGATTAAGGACATCATAGTCCATGAGTTTAAGGACCCCACAGTCCATGGAATGATTGGTTATCGGGACCCGTCACCTCTCTAAAAAACGTTGAAGGATTACAACGACAAATATCAAAGGAGTGAAGAGATGTACCCTTGAACCAAAGTTGATTGGGAAATCTATAGTCCAATTTAGAACTAAGATCAATTAATTAGATTATGAGCACATTGGCTCAGTTAAATCTGAATTGAGGACTTATGGCCAACTTGGGGTAAGTCCAATTAAGTTTGAAATATTGGCCCTTTGTTGGACTGTTGAACATTTGTCTGGGTTTAACCTCCCCATTATTTAGCAATGCTAAACAGGGGTTTAGGAGCTCTGACAACATTTAGTCTTTGGCTGAGCACTAACCATTCATTATAGCTCTGGATTTTAAGGTTCATTTGAAGGGAAGATTTGCCTCTGGAAAACTTAGCCAATTTGGGCTAAGCTTGGTTTTTAAAATAGTGTTAAACATTAGAGGATATTTGGCGATCACGTGCTCTCACGTGATGTGCTGAAAATAGTGTTAAACACTAAGGACAAAGCGCTTAAAGTAGTGTTAAACACTAAAATTGAATTGATCACATGGGGTCACGTGAGGCATCTGGAGATGGGGCCAGACTTCCTTTATTTTATTGTCAGAATATTCAAATAAGTGTTATACACTTTATCTTAACGGCCATCACGTGTGGGCACGTGATGGGTATCCATGCATTGATTATTAGAGTGTTTATTAGGGATCACGTGAGGGCGCCCAAAATCAGTACTGCCTTTGGCTTTTGTTCCCTTTATTTTGAGGGTCACGTGGGAGCACGTGAGGCATTGCCTCTGGGCTAATTCCTTCTTATTTTGAGGAGTCCATTAAAGGATCACGTGGGGGCACGTGAGCATGCTTTATTCATTCCTTTTTGTTCGTTGGGATGAAGGGTCACGTGTTACCACGTGATCCTGTTGGATACTTGATCTTTACGTGCATGGAGAGCTTTAAGTCTCTTGTTTTAAGAATTAAATTCTTTTATAGGGTTAAACCTTAGTTCTGTTTAGAGAAATTAAATTCCTATGTATTTGAAAGAATCAAATTCTTATGTAGGGTTAAACCCTAGTTTCATTTGGAGGAATTAAAATCCTGTGAATTCGAAAGAATTAAATTCTTGTGTAGAGTTAAACCCTAGTTTCAATTGGAGGAATTAAAATCCTGTAAATTTGGGAGAATTAAATTCCCTAAACTCAATTCTCTCTTTAAGTTTTGGATCTGCATGGCAGAATCTCCCCGATGAGAATTAAATTCTCAACTTGTGGGGAGATCTACTTCTGCAGATCTTCAACCAAAGGAAGAACTAAGTTCTTATTCAGAAGAGTTAAACTCTTAAATTGAGAATTAAATTCTCTTTGTATTTTATGGAGCTTCGATCTCTTTCCCTTTCTCACCTAGGGTTTCTTTTCTCTGAAGAGATTTTCTTTTCTCTCTTGAGAATTAAATTCTCCTCTCTTTTTCTCTCTCTATTGTTTCCCTTTTTTCTTCTCTCCTTAGCTCCTATTTATAGGAGAAAGAAAAGAATCAGTTTGTTTAGTCAATCTTTCATTGAAAGATTTTAATTGATTTTGTAACCAACATGATCTTTTAGATCACTCAGTGAATTTTATTCACCATTGGATTTTTAATCCAAAAGATCTTTTATCTGTTATTCCTGGCAAATTTCAGGAAAATCTTTCCTTGTATAAAATCTTTCAATAAATTGGTAATTTTTAATCACCATTGGATTTTTAATCAAACGGTGCTCCACTTTACAGAGCACAATCTTTTTGTTTGGAAAGATCTAGGAAAATATTTTTCCAACTAGGGTTTTTGATTTCCCTTAATTAGAATTTAATTCTATTAGTTCAGAAGGTTTAAGAGCCTATCACGTGTTAGCACGTGACCCCACTGATTGACCAATTAATTAGAATTTAATTCTATTGGTTTAGAGGGCTCAGGAACCCATCACGTGTTGGCACGTGACCCCACTGATTAATTATTTTATTAGAATTTAATTCTATTGTTTCAGAGGGTTTAAGAGCCTATCACGTGTTGGCACGTGACCCCACTGATTAATTATTTTCAATTATTTATTTTATTCAGTGGTTACAGGCTTTGTCTGTAAATGGTCACGTGTCTGCACGTGATGCCCGGTCACGTGTGGGCACGTGATGCCTCATAACTTTTGATCCCGGATGAATTATGAGGCCCATAATATATCAAATCGAAGGATTTTTTGAGACGCTTTCGATTCCATCAGAATTTAGCTGTTTCAAATTCGGGAGTTTATCAAAATACAGCCCGGAAAATACTGGTTCGCATTTTCTTAAACGTGTCACTGCCATTTGATATCTTGAGCTTTTTTGCACAGAATTTTTTTTGGCGGGAACAGCCATTTCTGAAAATTTCACAAAAATACTCTCTAAATTCCCAAATCCAAGAAAGAGGAGTTAAGCCTTTCTCAAGTGAAGTTGCCAAAGTCAAAGCGCCGTCGATCAATTCTTTCCACACGTTTTAATCTCGGTTCTACCAACCGAGACATGTTCTTATTTCTTCTAAACACTCCAAAACCCGTAAGTCTCTCTTACATTTTTTCATTTCGACTCAAACCGTCTTCTAAAAGAATATCGACAAGTAGAGTTAGCAATTTTTTATAATTTCCTTTAAATAATTTTTATTGCAATTACCATGCTAAAGAAATTACACTAATCTTTTAACAACAACCTTAAGCTAATGTTCATCCAATTATTTTTGAATGTGTTTAGATTCTATGTTAAATAAACGTATAATTGAACTTTTCATATAAATACCAGGAACTTTAAAAGTAGCCTTTTTATCGAAACCTAAAAATATATACCTATAGAAAATTTACGGGATAACGACCTACCCCATCACATACACTATGGTTTCATAGTATGATGTTTTTGGTACATGTTTAATTTGAAGAATATGATTTACATTAAAATATCATTACTTTTACAAAATATCTTTATTGCTATTTTTAAGACCTTTTGCAAATACGCATCTACAACTCTCGTTAGGAGATCTGCTTGTGGATGGTGCGGATTATTGCACGTCTTTGGAATATTAGAGCGTGATACAGAACTTCTCGCGGAGAATTCAGTCTCGAAACGAATAAAAATACGATTAAAAGAATACGATTTTTCTTAAACAAATTAAACTTTGGAAAATTTTATAAAATTATAAATCCGTATTTTCAATAAAAGAAATTATGAAAAACATACTTTTTAAATGAAAGATAACAATTTTAATAAAATACCACCAAATTTCCAAAATTATAATTTTCATAAAAATACCATAAACTTTTAAAAGCTGAGTTTCATCACTAAAATACCACTAATATTAAAATATCTTTTTATTAAAACTCTTAATATCATAAATCACCCTCGAGATTTATTTTTAAACAATATTAAAATATTTTACATAAAATTCTCTCGAGAAATGCAAACAATGTAATAATATAAACAATAAGAATAAATCTTTAAGAATCCTAGATTTAATATAAGTTTAAGCGGTATTATTTCTCTTGAGCCCCATAGAGCCGGAGAGAGTGAGCTTGCCTATTCAGGTTAGACAACACTGCAAATTAACAGAGTTATTAATGGCAATCGTCATGGAAAAAGACACAAATCCTGCCGTCCATATGTAGCGGTTGTCCGATTATTCCCAAACTTAAGAATTTCAAAAGTTAAATTCATTCATAAGATATTGACTATAGCTTGAAAATAAACTCGAACTCAAATCCAAACCCAAACCCAAACTCGAACACTTGAACTTGAATATCCAAATATGAACCTGAACACTTGATTTGACTTGACCGAACCATAAATATAATTTAACATGAACTTGATATGAATACCTGAATATATGATTACATCTTGAACCTAAACTGATACATTTTTATACTCATGGATTCAGCCAAGACCTATAAACTTGAACTATACACTACAATATGCGGGGATAAGGAGTAGATTGGTACGGAACGTATATTGTGGTACGAGAGATCATTTTAAAAGACACCTACATGAATTCACGTGCCGTTGTCACGTGGGTTTTGACTGGGCCTTATACTATATGTTATCATAAACCACGGGGTAAGTTGGACTCTCTTGTATACATGAATATTTTCTTTATCAAACTACAAATAATCACGTTAGAATAGCTATTTTATACATGTAAATGATCATGCTTAGATACTCTCATATACAACTTTACATATTCACCTTTACTTGGTCTCTATTCACTTCATACACGTTTTAGTCATCTTTATTTACTTCTTTGGAGACTTACCGAGCGCTAGCTAGTTCGCTGATGACATTCCTTTCTGTTTCTTTTCCTTGGAATGTTCGTCAGGAGAACCGAACTTTGAGGAGATAGAGTTGAACCAGGAGAACTTTGACCAGTCGCTATCCAACCGACTACTAGCTCCTTACTGCATTTACATTCTGTATCCCAATGTTTAGACATTTGTTTAAATTATTGTATTTTTTAATTTCTGACAGTTGTATTTGAAATTTGAATGTAAATAAAGTTGTTGTTTAATTTTATTACTTTTATTATTCTTGCACATTATTATATTACTTACATACGCTTAATGTATTTATTAAGAGAAATGATCTTCTCATAGTAAATACATCGCGAGTTTGCCACGTCACCGTTTCCGTCTACTGGGAAGCAGGACATGACATGTAGATTTGAAGAACCCTAGGTTCTCTTAACCCTTACTCTGATACCAGTTGTTGAGGATCGATGGAGAGAGATCAAAATGCGGAACAATGCTCGCAACAACACCCAAATCATACAAACACAATTACGCCATTAAATGACGAAAGAACAATATAAATATGCGAGAATAAAATAGGAAATCAAACACAGAAAGATAAGAGAATTGTTAACAGGGTTCACCTACAGTATTGCTAATTTTCGGTAGAACAGAATCTGCAGAGTCTCCATTACAATTTTCGAATCAATTATATGAGCAAAACCCTAAGAATTTTCTCTCAAAATTCTCTAGCCTTAACCGTCTGATTAATTAAAAAATATATGTTAACCGTAATCAGAAACGGCGTCGCTTTGCAGCTAGCCGGTGAATACGGGTCGATCCACAGGGATGTGTAATTTTCCTAAATGTTTTCACGAGTTGATTCCAATGGTGGTTTGGTTTTTGTTGATTGATTTTAAAAACTAAGTTGTACGATGGTTAAGGAACTTGTTAGGGTTAGGTCTAAAGTAGGGTTGATAAGATAAAGATTAACATCTCTTTCAATACCCTTGATTAAAACTTTTTAAAAGTCATAACAATTATTAGTAAAGGGGATTAGGATGATTGGGAAGAAACGAAGTTTCTTCCTCTAGATCCTTGTCCGTCCTTTCCTACTAATTGCTATAACCTTCATGGACGTCATGCATGTCCGGTCCTTTATACTACGGTGTCACCGTTACCTCGTGGGTAGGGTGCCGTAGGGAGCGGATCATGCATGCGTGCATGAAGTTCTAATTGTTACAAGTTATTGGGCTTGAAAGAGATGAGAGATATTCATCTCTCAACCCCTCCCTTATTCATAACCCTAACAAGCGAGGAAATTACTCGCTCATTAGGGGATCTTTTAAAAATAGCATTTTTATTATGTGTATTTTTTTTAGATCTAAAGGATTAATTATCTACTGCAGATTAAAAGGTTCTACACAAGATTAAACTAGGGCAAAAGATTAATTAATCTAAGACAAGCATTTAATTCTAAAGCTAGGGCAAAGAATGAATTGTAAACTAGGGCAGAAAATGAAATGAACTTACAGGAAAATGATGCTCTTCAATCCTCAAAAGATTCTGAATTTTTATTAATTGAAAAGAGGCATAGGTTTTACAATCTTTTGATTACAATTTATAAGTAAACAGGAAAAACTAGGGTTACAGATTCTCGCGTATGTGATTTTACAGATATGCCCACGAAAAATCCCAACCCACGCATAGACGCACCGTCACGAGAAAATTGCACCGACACGGGCTTTAAATGGCCGCGGAACCGCGGCATTAGTAGGCTTGGGCCGCGGTTCCGCGGCCCTTTGGTGAGATCATCTCACCAAATTTCCTGGGCTTCATTATAATGTCTTGTCCTCTCTATTTCTTCAGTACTTTTCTCTATTTGGATTCTGGATCTTCTCTAGAATTTTCAGTGAAATTTGAATTGGTCTTTTAACTGTTTCCTTTGACATTTCGGACCATGCATTGCCTTGTGAATTGTTCTTCGTCTAGGCTTGAGTAGGACCCTTCTACTTGCTTGTCAAAAGTCACTCTTTTGTATCAACTTTCGTCTTTTTCACTGTATTTGCTCCAAGAACCTGTATCCTGTAATATGCAGCAGTCATGCGTCAAAAGCACCTGTTTAGTTATAAAACGAATAAGAATTGGGGAATATGAATTGCAATATTATGATATGAACACCGCCACCCTCTCATACAGTGATATCACTTTCAATTGACTATAAATAATACATATGAGTGGTTCGTTTAAATAGGAAAACCCTAATCCTATAGTAAATAGGAGATAAATTGTAACGTTTTGGAAATCGTTTAGGCAATTTTCCGTTTTTAGGTAAAATAATTGTGTTTTTCCGTTAAAAATCTAGAAGCGATCTTTTTGCTGTATAGAATTCACTACACCTAGTTTAGCTAGAATATTGCTAGTTTGCGGGTTTTTGTAAGCCACTTATAATTTTTGTTCATTTTAATATTTTTCCCTAATTAAAATATTATTTTAAGCTTTATTTATGCACTTAATTAGTGTTAATTACATTTTGGGCTGGGTTAATTAATACTAATGTGAATCTATGCTAAGTTAATCACTACATTAAGCACTAATCCATCTTTGAAAATATCTCTCCAAAATATCTAGATATTTGTGTGAATTTAAAGGAAATTTTAAATGGAAATGAATTGTATTAAGAGGTGGCATTTGCATTAATGAACTTTAATTGGTTTCTTGCTAGATTTTTTCTACTAATTTTCACAACCCCCCCTTTTCCTTGCAAGGCCGGCCACTTTCCCTTGCTGCCCTCTTGAGTTCTTCGCCTCATTTCATCTTTCCAAAGCCAAAATAAATCATCAAAAATCATGAAATAATCACACAAACTCATAATTAAATCCAAACCCATCATTATTCATCACAAATCAAGCTTGGATCTGCATTAAAGACATCATTTTGGAGGCTAAAATGATGATTTGTGTTGCTAATTTGTGTTCTTGAGGAGGTATAAAATTCTAACCCTAAATTCTATTTGTTATTTAAATCATTAAACTACCTTATTTAGATGTTAATTTAAAGCTTTTAAATTGCATGTTTAGAAATTCTAGATATGGGTTTTGATAATCAAGTTAGGGTTTTGATTAGTGAAAAGGTTAATTAATAAGTTAAGACTTGAAGAAAACTTAATCTAATTGCTAGTTTGTTAAATGATATTTTTCTAATTGTATAATTAAGCTAATTAGCAAATTAAACTTTTACTAATCCTATTTGATTGAGTTTAAAATTCTAGTAAGGGTTTGTATGGTTTAAACATGCTATATTGTGATATTTGTGATTGCTAGTTTTTGATAAAACTTGTAGTTTTAAGCTAAAATGATTAAGTATTGCTTACTAGATTTCCGGATAATTTTGACGTGGGTTTCTTTTGACGTTGCGATGATATTTATATTAGATTCCACGTTATTTATTGTGTTGTGAATGCGCGATCGGTACGATCAGGGTCTAGGCTTGGTAGTTGTGTCGTTTAGCGTTCCAAGATAGGGTTGTGCCTATGTCGTTCGTGTCTTTGTGTAGCTTTTGCTCTTGAATTAGTTTCGTAGTGTCGCTACGCGCGTTAGCCACTAGACGAACACTTGAGAGTATATTTGGAGTTAGTGCGTCGGTCAAACGTAGTCGGTACGTGTTATTGGTCGATTGCTAATTTATACTTGTTATATTGTTTTATGATCTTAGGGTCGCAAGCGAAGACTTCGGACGCTGCGTAGAAGGGAAAGCAGATGGTTGGCTTTACCTAGTCAGGAGCGTTGGTGAGTAGATTTAACATCTACAGGGGAATCGCCCAGATGGCGTTATGCGTCTGGGCTAGATTTATGACATGACTATTAGTTAGAAGTATACGGATATTGATTGTGCATGTGTACCTTTGTTGCATATCTCATTTCCTATTGCGCATGGATTTAGTATTAATGAAACACAACACCATTATTGACGGTTCATATTTCACGAGCACTAATTGTATGCTGCACACACACCGTCGATAATTGTCATGACACGCACAACACCTATACATATGTGATATTGTATTGTTTAGGGATATTGAGACAAGATCCTTGTTTTTCTTCATGCATATGACATATAGCATACCTGTATACCTACATGCTTACACATATTCCTTGATATGCTTACATGCTAGTTACCCATATACCTATATGGTATTGTATCATTGGTGATAGGTATATACACATATGAGACATAGCTACATGTACATCTTGCATACATACTTACACATACCTGGAGGGTATTATATCATTACTGATAGGTAGATATACATATCTTGCTATACCGACATGGTTACGTATACCTGGCTATAGCTACATGTTCACCTTTATATGATTTTGTATGGATTTGGAGAAATTAGGAACCGCATGATATATTTAATAACTTGTTGCAGTTAAATAGCGGTTTTCCTTTATATACTCATATTACAGTTTCATGTTGCATATATTATATTTCATGGATTTTACATTGATATATGGATTTCACATGATGTTTTCTAGATTTGAAGACCGTGGTAGTTTCATGAAATTATGCATTATTTGAAAAACCCGGTTTCTCTTGATATGATATTTCAGCATCCACCATGAGATTTCTCGGTTCTGATATATACCCCATGCGAGGAGGCGTCGTGGGCCGTGTGCGGATACATGGTGAGGCCCAGTGGTATCCCGGGACAAGAAAGGTATGTCGAAAGTTCACGCCGATAAGCCTGGCAGGGGAATCATACCTACCGGTGACAGTATTGGACTCGGCGGTGATCGTGGAGATATCGACCGGAGTCATATACGTATGGATATGGGGAATTCGAGTGCCGACAGTTGGGGCACTCGGGTTTCCGATGAACGTATGATACGTACATATCAGGGACAGTCGTGGTGACGACGTCTGATAGATGAGTATTTATGTGTCGATGATAGACACTAGTTTTCATGATATTTTTCTCCTAAGTATATATATCAGTGGTATGCGACGCTGTTATATATATATATATATATATATATATATATATCAATGGTATGGAACGCTGTTATATATATATATATATATATATATCATCATCATAATGATCTGTGCATGTATTCTTATTCATTCCGATATGAGGGGCTGATGTGCCCGATGTGAGGGGCCGATGTGCTCGATATGAGAGCCGATATGAGGGCCGACCTGAGGGCCGATTTGTGGATATTTGGGATTTGGATTGTCTTGATGGACATTGGTCCTGCCACGATGAGGATTCCGTGAGGATGACATGTTTTATCCCATATCCCGTATTTATTCTATATGCATTGCTTCATGTATTAGTAGTACCTGATAGAGTACCTTTCATGACTGTTACATATACATATTGTCATATTATTACTTCATGTATTAGTTGTACCTGATAGAGTACCTTTCATGACTGTTGCATACATATGGCCATTTATTGCTATTAGCTTGCATGTGATAGATTCGCGCAGTACGTGCATACCTGCGATTACCTGCATATTTTATTTACTATTCACGAGTTAGCAACTCACCCCCGTTGTGCCATAGGGTTTTGCAGGTTGTTCCTCAGAGTAGTCAAGGCAGGGCTTCTACCTATCGTATCATCTTTTGCAGCGGGTACCGCTACGGCTGACTGCGTGCAGTTTGCTATATGTGGGTTTCGCGGTTATCCAATGTTGCTCATTGTATATCTTTGTACCATGTACTCTCTATCTACCACTTTCATGTATTGACTTAGAGACGAGTTGTGAGGACGATATTGTATATTTTGGTGACTCAGGTTGTCTTTTATGAAGTTTTATTTATATCGTCTTTTATTTCTTCGCTACGGCGTCGTATATCTGTTGTGGTGGTTGTTTCCGCCTTTGGGCGTGGATTTTGCTCCCGTTGGGGATGCTTTATTTATATTTTCATTGTACCCATTTTTTGGGTTAGTTTTTACAAAGGAGGTACTGCCGAAATTTTTAAGAAACTAAAATTTGACTTTAAAGAATTTGTACTCAAGATTTTCAAAAGTTTTAACAATGTTCGTATCACTTTCTAGTTTTGATTGTTTAGATTGCTAGGTTTTCGGCTTACTTAAACTGCGTTATGCCTGTAGACGTTGCGTAGTTTAAGGGCCGTCACGTGCCAAATTTCGGGTCGTGACAAAGTTGGTATCAGAGCGCTAGGTTTTACCTTTCGGAGTGTAGGATAAGCTTGGTATGATGGAGTAGGTAGCTTAAGTAGAGTAATGTAGTGTGTGTATGTCTGCGGCATACTTACGACACAGTACTCCGCCTAAAGTGACCTAAGTACAAATTGCTTGAATTTCCTTCCTTGATGATACATATCCTTGTGATTCGATTTCCATGTTCTTATAGAATCCTATTTATTTTCATAGCCTTTGCCGCCGATGACTATGAGGACTCAGAGTGATGCAGCGAGAGCCGAGGTCAGAGTTGACTCGTATGGGACGAGGACTGACCAGGATGGCACGCTCGTTGCACAGGAGCAGATGGATCCGCTTTCGATAGATCATATCGCTAGGCTTGAGGCAAAGATACAGGACTTGCACCAGACGATGAGGTCGTTGGTTGAGGCCGGTCGAGCGCAGCGACAGGAGATTGTCACCCCTGTTACCCAGTTATTCCTTGCGGTCAGCACACAGCATTGTGTTACTTACACAGCACCAGTAGACGCAGCCCTATTGGACGAGGAGCGTCTTTCCGAGACTTTGGGAGTTCGAGGACAGAGGAGGGCTCGTGCAGGTGTACCAGCCTGGAGACAGAGGTTCAGTCGCCGTGACAGGTTTCGTGCACGTCGCGAGAGTAGCAGAGGCTTGGGACAAGGACAGTTGTTTAGCTCTTATCCCCGGGAGGGTCAGCAGCCATGGAGTGGATGTTTTCGATGCGGGAGCCTTCATCACTTCATCAGGAATTGTTCCTTAGCACCGCGTTAGGCTCGTGTTCAGAGAGGTCATGGTCGCGGAGGGTTCATTCAGAGGGGACGGTTTGGTAGAGGAAGAGTTCAGCCTGTTGCGGGTAGAGGGCAGACACAAGAGTTTGCTTCTACTCATCGGGATACGCGAGCGTCCAATGCAGAGTTTTCAGGTATTCTAAATTTGTATGTTCTTTTGATTGGTATGTTGTTTATTTCGGGATCTATACACTCGTTTGTTCTATACACTTTGTGCCGTGGTTGGGATGAAAGTTGTGTATGCTAGATTAGCCGTTTGTTGTGTTAATTTCTGTCAGCGATTCTTTTGTTGCGCGACACGTATTTCGGTCGTGTGCCAATTGGTTAGGAGATAGAGATTCGTCCGTCGCTTTGATCCTTCTAGAGATGTTGGATTTGACGTTCTCTTGGGCACGGACTGGTTAGCTACGTGCTATGCGTCTGTGGACTACCGCGAGAAAATAGTCAGGTTTTGTTTTCCCTGCAAGTCAGTTCTTGTTATGCGGGGGGGACAGTGGTGCCGCCTCTCACATCTTGAATTCAACCTTTTTCGCTAGTCGGCTTTTGAGGAGAGAGATGTCGAGGGTTCTTGGCTGTCATTCATGATACCGGAGTCGTAGTGGGTTTGTTAGACCGGGTTCCTATCGTGCGAGAGTTTCCGACGTTGTTCCAGATGAGCCGGCGGAGCTTAAGGAGTTTAAGGATCTGCTGCAGAGTTGCTAGATAGGGGTACTTGTACGTCCGAGTGTTTCGCTTTGGGTAGCTCCTATTCTATTAGTCAAGGAGAAGGACGGCAGTTTGAGGTTGTGTATTGATTGATTGTCAATTGAACCGAGTTACGGTGCGGATAGGTATCCTTTACCTCACATTGACGATTTCTTTGATCAGCTCCAGAATGCGAGACATTTTCTAAGTTTGTTTGGGATCAGGTCATCATTGGTTGCGGGTTCGGAGTGATGACATTCCGAAGACTGTTTTTTTTGTGCGCGCTACGGGCTTTATGAGTTTTGGTGGTGTCATTGGACTCACCAATGCCCTAGCAACATTCGTGATTTCTCAGGCCGTTCCTCGACCATTTATTGTTATGTTAATTGATGACATTCTGGTCTACTCCAAGAGTTGTGAGGAACATGAGCAACACTTAAGGATTTGCTTTGCAGACATTGGGAGATCACCAGCTGTTTGCTAAATTCTCTGAGTGTTCCTTCAGGTTTGATTGTGTTGAACTCCTAGGTCATGTGGTTACGAGAGACGGTATTCGTATGGACCCGAGGGAGATCGAGGCCGTACAGCTTTAGCCCAGACCTGTTCAGGGACAGAGGTCCGCAGTTTTTGGGCTTAGAATGTTTTTACCGCCGTTTCGTGCAGAATTGCTTGTGTATCGCTGCACCATTGACTGGACTGACCGGGAAGGAGGTTCTTTTTTCTTGGACTGTGGCATGTGTGCTGAGTTTTCAGTGGTTGAAAGACTTGGTAGACGACTGCACCGGTTCTATCTTTGCTTTCTGGATCGGGCGACTTTGTTTTTTACTGTGATGTTTCACGAGTGGTGTCACGCCCCGCTTCCCAGTATACGAGCAGAGGACGAGACGAGTCCGCTACGTATTTACTGTGAAGTAAATACGCTAAGCGTATCTAAACAATATAAAAGTAAGCACAAGAGACAAGAGATATAAACTGAACAGCAACTTTATTTATTAACATTCTTTTGTACAATGCATGAAAAGTAAATACAACTGAATAAAAAGCAATGCCTAAACAATGGCATAACAGAAATGAAAGTACTGAATGGAAAGTGTACAATGACTAGAGCTCGGGGTCTTCACTGAACTGGTCCAAGTCTTCAGCAGTGGGCTCGATCTCTGACGGGTCCAAAACACCTGACGACATTTAAAGAAGAGAGAAATAGAATATCGTCAGCGAACAGATCGCTCGGTAAGTCCCAAAGATAAGAGGAAAGTAGAATAGAGAGAATAAGAAGGTATCTTTTAAAGTTGTATTATATTGTTGTAATGTTGTATTAACGTTGTTGTTTGTAGCTTGGTACAGAAGGATGCCAGTGTATACGAGAGGAGTCGCTATATGCCAGATACTAGAGGCAAGTATAGTACAAGGAACCGTTTATGCCACGGTAAAACAGCAACTAGATTCATGTTAGGTGTATTAAGTCTTACTGTCTCGTGCCACTTCTACCCCCTTCCGTACCAATCTACCCCTTAAACCCCGAGACGTCTTGTTTGTATTGTATTGTTTTGTAAATTGTATTGATTGTATAATTGAATGACTGACCGAAACCATGATATCAGTAAACAGATGTAACCGTAGAATCATGTAAATGGAATAACTGGAGAACCATGTAAATGGAATGTATATCCATGGTTCGGTTAAGTCAAGGTGTATAGATTGATAATTGCATTCATGGATTCATGTTAAATTGTAATATTTAAGATTTAAGATTGTAGATTGTAAATTGTACTTGAATCATATTCAAGTCAGATTATAATGAGACTCACTCTGAGTCAGACAATTAGAAAAGTAAATTGAAGTCCTGATTGTTTTGATGTTATCGGTAACCGCTGCACATGGGCGGCAGGATTTGTGTCTTTTTTAAAGACGATTACCGTATTGATAACACTATTATTAAGTTGTCTACCTTAAATAGGCAAGCACCCACTTTTCCGGCTCCCCGAGACTCAAGAGATTGGTCCCGCTTAAATCTATATTTACTAGGGTCCTTATGGTAAATTATAGAACTTGAGGGGGTTTTATGTAAAAATACTTTTATATACTTTTCAAAATACACCCCAAATATTTATTAGTCATCTTTAGAGTTGTAATGAATGTAGATTTTATATTGTGATATTTCTAGTGAAAATATCTTATTTTCATAATAAATGGTATTTATTGGTAATATTGGTTTTGTATGGAATTCATGGTATTTTAGTGAAAAATGATTCTTGTGATATTTTTAGAAAAATTGGAATATTTATATTATTACAAAATAGATATTTTAAGGATAAATATACATATATTTATATGAAAATAATTTTTAATATATATAATATTCTAGAAATCTCATTTTCGTTAGATTTTCGTATTTTAAATCTTTCGAGACCGAATACTCCTTGCGGAGATCTGAATCTCGCACTACTAATCCCAGGGATGTGCGATAATCCGCACCATCCCAGTCGGATTCCCCAAATTGGGTTGTAGCGGCGCTTTGCAAAGATTTGTATAAATACTAAATCCTTTAGAAAACGGTTTTATTAAGTAAATGGTATTTAAATGAAAATGTGTCGTTTTCCCGTATTCTATGTTCCCAAGGGTATGGTGCTATGTTGCATATGAGTGTGTGAGGAGGTAGGTCGTTACCTCGTGATCTACTTAAAGGTATAGCAAGGTTTTGTGATGTTGAAGGTGGAATTGAAAGTATGTGGTATTTAAATGAAAAATACGGTAAAATGAAATAGTAATTATTTTGTGATATGAAACTTGATCAATTTTGTTGATTAGTGTTTAATAATCAATATGAGAGAGTTTAAGTATAATTGTATTAACGAGAAGTGAAGTTTTATAAAGAAACCGAATCGGAAATCGGATTGGTTCCGATTCCGTCGGGTTTTGTAAATCCGTATTTTAGAAAAGAAAAGAGAGGTAGAATTTGGGGAATTACGGGTTTAGGACAATAAGGAGAGGGAGGTGGAACGGGAGGAGTCGCCGGTGCGTCGCTTCGTCGCCGGGAGTTCCTAGAATGATCGTCGGGAGTTCACCGGAAAATTCGTCGTAGTTTCGCCTCGTGCTCGATTTCAAAGTACACAAGGTTTGTTGAAAATTTTTGAGAGTTGGCTCAGAATTTGGGGTGAGAGGGTAGAGAGTAGGGGTGGTATTTATAGGGTTAGGCTAGGGTTAGGGTAGATGAAGGGTTTTAATTTAAAAAATGTAAAAATGTATTGAAAATCATTAAAAAATGGAGTAAATGGTGGTTAATGGGCTCTCTGTAAACGATCCAAATAAATGAAGTGTGCAGGGATGTTGAGAAGGTGAAGAGGCATTTTTTCGTGTTGACGACTCGGCTGTCCGGCCGAGTCCCGCCGGCGGCGCCGGCCCGAGTCGGGCTGAGTCGAGGGCTGAGGAGATGGGGGGTCACCTGATTAAGCCTCTGGTATATTCAGTTTTTCAGGTGTAGTGGAAAAATTTGGAGTTATCTCGTGTTGACTGTTGGACTTCTAAAAAATTTAAAACAAATAAATATTAAAAATAATGTGGGACATGGAATTTGAACTCTGGTGGCTTGGTTCAGTAGTACAAGGTATTACCAATGAGCTACAAGCTCCTTCTTGTAATTATGGATTGAATTAAATATTTAAAGTGGTAACAACAACATTAAATACTCTAAGTATACCTTAAATTTAAAGCAAATTTTTGTACACTAAAAATGGAGTTTTTACAAGTGGGGCTCAATTTTGCACTGATGTGGCATTATAGAGTTATCGCTTATGCTTCCCGACAGTTGGAGGAAGTACGAGCAGGATATCCCATTCATGATCTGGAGATGGCCGCGGTGGTCGTGTGTTGGAGATTTGGAGACACTACTTGTTCGGAGAGTCGTGTCAAATTTTCACGGACCACCAGAGCTTAATGTACATCTTCCTGCAGCGGGTTTTGATTATTGAGACAGCGCCGTTGGATGGAGCTTGTAAAGGATTGTGATTGTGAGATCTTTTATTGCCCGGGGCAAGGCGATTGTGATAGCTGATGCTTTAAGTCGTAGGCCTGGGGTTAGCTTGTCCCAGTTGTGCACAGTTCTGAGACAGTCTTCTGCAGATTTACAGTTCTTGTGCGATCATTGAGTACAACTTAAGTTCGTCTATACTGAGGGGACAGCTTGCTCATGTCCACGCCTGTCCACTTTTACTTAATCGTTTTCGTGTGGCACATCCCTCCGATGCTCGTTGTCTGAGATTCTTGAGCATGTTCGGCTGGGTAAAGATTCGGAGTTCTTAATTTGTGACTAGAGTGTGCTACGTTTTGGGACGCGTTTGTGTGTACCTGATACTGATGGGTAGTGATGCGAGGTCCTAGAGCAGACACATCAGTCAGCTTTTTGTGTTCATCCAAGTTTCATCGAGTTGTGACGTGACTTGAGAGTTAGTTACGGGTAGGCAGGGGTGAAGAGTGAAGTTTCGGATTTCGTTTCGAGGTGTCTGGCTTGTTGCAAGCTAAGGTTAAGCATTGGAGACCGGCTGAAGAGTTGCAACCTTTTTACCGTTCCGGAATGGGAATAGGAGCAGGTCTCCATGATTTTCGTTATGGTGTCTACCCAGGTCTAGTCAGGGTATGACTCCAATTGGGTGTTGTTGTCCGGTTATACTCAGTTTGCTCAGTTGTTCTTCGATAAGTTGTGCGTTTGCACGGAGTTCTTTCATGCGTTGTATCCAATAGAGGCACCCCGTTTGCTAGCCGTCTTTGGCAGAAGTATCAGGAAGCCTTGGGTACCGGTTGAGCTTTAGCTCCGCTTTTCCATCTGTAGGATGATGGTCAATTAGAGCGGACTATACAGACCCTGGAGGATTTACTTGTGCGTACGTACTAATTGTTTGTTGGCAGTTGGGATCGTTACTTGCCATTGATAGGGTTCTCCTTCGATAGCTGTTATCAGGAGACATTCCAATTGGCAACCTTTAGGCTTTGTTTGGTAGGTGGTGTCGATCGCCAGTCTGTTTTTCTAACTCTGTGAGAGTAGGATTTTTGGACCTCGGCTAGTCGAGAGGCTTCGAAAATGATCCAGTTGATTCAGGTCAGGATGAGAGTCGTCCAGTGCAGACAGAAGTCTTATGCCGACCGTGGTGGTTGCAGACTTGAGTTCGCAGTGGGAGATCATGTATTCCTGAGGATTTTCCGATGAATGGCGTGTTGAGTTTTGGGATGCTTAGTCCCAGAATTGGAGGTCCTTTTGAGATCCTTGAAGCGAGTTAGTACCGTTGCCTATAATATGGCACTTCCGCCCAGATTATTGAGTATTCACCATATATTCCTTGTGTCGATACTTCGCAAATACCTTCATGACCTTTCTCACATGATTCAGCATCAGACCATTTAGCTTGGACGCGATCTTTTTATTCACCAGCAGCCGATAGTGTTAGTGGATCGGCAGGTGGAGAAATTTCAGTCAAGGGTTTTGCCATCTGTGGAAGGTTTTCTTTGGCATAGACGTATAGTGAGGTGATCATTTAGGAGGCTGCGGGCGAGATTTGGGAGTTTTGTACTCATCTCTTTGAAGGTACTCTTAGTGAGAATTTTAAATTCGGAGACTGAATTTCTTTAAGGGGGGAGGATTGTAACGTTTTGGAAATCGTTTAGGCGATTTTCCGTTTTTAGATAAAATAATTGTGTTTTTCTGTTAAAAACCTAGAAGCGATCTTTTTGCAGTATAGAATTCACTGTGCCTAGTTTAGCTAGAATATTGCTAGTTTGCGGGTTTTTATAAGCCACTTGTAATTTTTGTGCATTTTAATATTTTCCCTAATTAAAATATTATTTTAAGCTTTATTTATGCATTTAATTAGTGGTAATTATATTTTGGATTGGGTTAATTAATGCTAATGTGAATCTATGCTAAGTTAATCACTAGATTAAGCACTAATCTATCTTTGAAAATATCTCTCCAAAATATCTAGATATTTATGTGAATTTAAAGAAAATTTTAAATGGAAATGAATTGTATTAAGAGGTGGCATTTACATTAATGAACTTTAATTGGTTTCTTGCTAGATTTTTTCCACTCATTTTCACAACCCCCCCTTTCCTTGCAAGGCCAGCCACTTCCTCTTGCTGCCCTCTTGAGTTCTTCACCTCATTTCATCTTTCCAAAGCCAAAATAAATCATCAAAAATCATGAAATAATCACACAAACTCATAATTAAATCCAAACCCATCATTCTTCATCACAAATCAAGCTTAGATCTTCATTAAAGACATCATTTTGGAGGATAAAATGATGATTTGTGTTGCTAATTTGTGTTCTTGAGGAGGTATAAAATTCTAACCCTAAACTCTATTTGTTGTTTAAATTATTAAACTAGCTTATTTAGATGTTAATTTAAAGCTTTTAAATTGCATGTTTAGAAATTCTAGATATGGGTTTTGATAATCAAGTTAGGGTTTTGATTAGTGAAAATGTTAATTGATAAGTTAAGACTTGAAGAAAACCTAACCTAGTTGCTAGTTTGTTAAATGATATTTTTCTAATTGTATAATTAAGCTAATTAGCAAACTAAACTTTTACTAATCCTACTTGAGTGAGTTTAAAATTCCAATAAGGGTTTGTATGGTTTAAACATGTTATATTGTGATATTTGTGATTGCTAGTTTTTGATAAAACTTATAGTTTTGAGCTAAAATGATTAAGTGTTGCTTACTAGATTTCCGGATAATTTTGGCGTGTTGACGTTGCGACATTATTTATATTAGATTCCACGTTATTTATTGTGTTGTGAATGCGCGATCGGTACGATCAGGGTCTAGGCTTGGTGGTTGTGTCGTTTAGCGTTCCTAGATAGGGTTGTGCCGATGTCGTTCGTGTCTTTGTGTAGCTTTTGCTCTTGAATTAGTTTTGTAGTGTCGCTACGCACGTTAGCCACTAGACGAACACTTGAGAGTATATTTGGAGTTAGTGTGTCGGTCAAACGTAGTCGGTACGTGTTATTGGTCGATTGCTAATTTATACTTGTTATATTGTTTTATGATTTAAGGGTCGCAGGCGAGAACTTCGGGCGCTGCGAAGAAGGGAAAGCAAGTGGTTGGTTTTATCTAGTCAGGAGCGTTGGTGAGTAGATTTACCATCTACAGGGGAATCGCCTGCATGGCGTTATGCGTCTGGGCTAGATTTATGACATGACTATTAGTTAGAAGTATACGGATATTGATTGTGCATGTGTACCTTTGTTGCATATCTCATTTCCTATTGCGCATGGACTTAGTATTAATGAGACACAACACCATTATTGACGGTTCATGTTTCACGAGCACTAATTGTATGCTGCACACACACCGTCGATAATTGCCATGACACGCACAACACCTATACATATGTGATATTGTATTGTTTTGGGACATTGAGACAAGATCCTTGTTTTCCTTCATGCATATGACATATAGCATACCTGTATACCTACATGCTTACACATATGCCTTAACATGCTTACATGCTAGTTACACATATACCTATATGGTATTGTATCATTGGTGATAGGTATATACACATATGAGACATACCTGCATGTACATCTTGTATACATGCTTACACATACCTGGAGGGTATTACATCATTACTGATAGGTAGATATACATATTTTGCTATACCGACATGATTACGCATACCTGACTATAGCTATATGTTCACCTTTATATGATGTTGTATGGATTTAGAGAAATTAGGAACCGCATGATATATTTAATAACTTGTTGCAGTTAAATAGCGGTTTTCTTTTATATGCTCATATTACTGTTTCATGTTGCATATATTATATTTCATGGATTTCACATTGATATATAGATTTCACATGATGTTTTCTGGATTTGAGGACCGTGGTAGTTTCATGAAATTATGGATTATTTGAAAACCCCGGTTTTTCTTGATATGATATTTCAGCATCTACCAGAGGACCGTGGTAGTTTCTGATATATACCCCATGGGAAAAGGCGTCGTGGGCTGTGTGCAGGTACATGGTGGGGCTCGGAGGTACCCCGGGACAAGAAAGATATGTCGAAAGTTCACGCCGATGAGCCTGGCAGGGGAATCATACCTACCGGTGACAGTATTGGACTCGACGGTGATCGTGGAGATATCGACCGGAGTCATGTACGTATGGATACGGAGAATTCGAGTGCTGACAGTTGGGGCACTCGGGTTTCTGATGAACGTATGATACGTACATATCAGATGCAGTCGTGGTGACGACGTCTGATAGATGAGTATTTATGTTTCAATGATAGACACTAGTTTTCATGATATTTTTCTCCTAAGTATATATATCAGTGGTATGGGACGCTGTTATATATATATATATATATATATATATATATATATATCAGTGGTATGTGACGCTGTTATATATATATTTTAAAAATATATCATCATAATGATCTGTGCATGCATTCTTATTCATTCCGATATGAGGGGCTGATGTGCCCGATATGAGGGGCCGATGTGCCCGATATGAGGGTCGATCTGATGGCCGATATGAGGGCCGACCTGAGAGCCGATTTGAGCATATTTGGGATTTGGATTGTCTTGATGGACATTGGTCCTGCCATGATGAGGATTCCGTGAGGATGACATGTTTTATCCCTTATTCCGCATTTATTCTATATGCATTGCTTCATGTATTAGTAGTACCTGATAGAGTACCTTTTATGGCTGTTGCATATACATATTGTCATATTATTGCTTCATGTATTAGTTGTACCTGATAGAGTACCTTTCATAACTGTTGCATACATATGGCCATTTATTGCTATTAGCTTGCATATGATAGATTCGCGCAGTACGTGCATACTTGCGATTATCTGCATATATTATTTACTATTCACGAGTTGGCAACTCACTCCCGTTGTGCCACAGGGTTTTGCAGGTTGTTCCTCAGAGTAGTCGAGGCAGGGCTTCTACCTATTGTATCATCTTTTGCAGCGGGTACCGCTACGGCTGACTGCGTGCAGTTTGCTATATGTGGGTTTCGCGGTTATCCAATATTGCTCATTGTATATCTTTGTACCATGTACTCTCCATCTACCACTTTCATGTATTGACTTAGAGACGAGTTCTGAGGACGATATTGTATATTTTTGGTGACTCATGTTGTTTTTTATGCAGTTTTATTTATATCGTCTTTTATTTTTTCGCTACGGCGTCGTATATCTGTTGTGGTGGTTGTTTCCGCCTTTGGGGGCGTGGATTTTGCTTCCGTTGGGATGCTTTACCTATATTTTTTTTGTACCCATTTTTGGGGTTAGTTTTTACAGGAGGTGCTGCCGAAATTTTTAAGAAACTAAAATTTGATTTTAAAGAATTTGTACTCGAGATTTTCAAAAGTTTTAACAATGTTCTTATCACTTATTACTTTTGATGGTTTAGATTGCTGGGTTTTCGCCTTAGTTAAATTGCGTTACGCCTGTAGACGTTGCGTAGTTTAAGGGCCGTCACGTGCCAAATTTCGGGTCGTGACATAAAGTAATATTTAGTAAATTCTGTTCGCATCTGAAAATCCCGTTGGCAGACGTCTGACTCACTCTTGTGCAGACGTCTGCCTACGCTCAGTAAATCTTTATCTTCCAAGGGCAGACGTCTGAACCACACCTGGCCAGACATTTTTTCTGGCTCTGGATTGGTAACTCCTGCAGGCGTTTGCCCCGATGAACTGCAGACGTCAGCCTCCGCTTTGGCGCTTCTCATGCAGTTTTAACTTGAGAGTCTGAAGTGTATATGATTACACACTCAGACGTCTGCCATTGTTTACTTCAAACGTCTATGTTCCACCGTTTCTAACCGGTCTCTGTTGGTTGTTTGCTTTGCTGTGGACTTGGTTATCTGTTTGAATCTCTGAATTCAATAATTTTGGAGAATCTTGCCGTGGTTGGAATCTGTCATCGTCTATAGTTTGCAGCCATCTGGCATTTGGCAAGATCTTGCGAGGAGCACAGCTGCAACCTTTTCATTTGGTAAGATACCGGTTCTAGACTTCTAGTTTATAATAACAATCTTGCTTCACTTGCTGATTATTTTATGAGGCGTTGTTAGGCCATGAACTTTGACCATCTCTTCATATCACTATATATACTTACAGCTCGAATATTTCATGTGTCCATGAGAATGACAGCATCATGTAAAATCGTGCAAGATGCTTCATATAAGTCATGGCGTCACACGTATTGTCATTCTTCTAATCGGTGCCAGCCCACGTGATCTCATGACCATTAATAGACATGGAGACAAATCTCCTATCTCGAGAGAACAGACTTCATGTTTACATTTGAATCTAAAATAAAGGACAGCAAGAACATTGATTTGTTCTTTAGCATGAAGAAGTGAAGACAATTATATTGCAAGGTTTTATAATTCACGAGCCATGTCATTATGTTGTTGAATTGAGATACTCGCTTACCACAAAGTTGTCGTTTTCTATTCCCCCAGATCAAATGGGGATACAGCCACCATACAGTCATACAATCTTACTTTTACAAAAATTATTATCCCGTTTTGGATTAAAATAAAAATATTAACGAAACGAAATGAGAAAATGAATGATATCATTAATAAAAATAAATGATCCTGTATGGAACCAAAAGCATGTACGGCAAGTTTTGAGAGTTGCGTCTACCACTATTCTTAGTTATAAAAAGGTAGATGATCGATTTAGTTATAAATTGATATCATCATACATGCCAAGCTTTTCAAATGTTGTTTGATTGGATGCATTGTATGCCGTTTGAGCTATACCAAAATCTAACTTTTATCATTGTTTTTATAATAGGTAATTAGAACAACAATTTAGGGTAATATACAGTTGGCAAGTAGCTGTTAATATTGTTTTTCTTACCACAAACATAAAAGTTGTTTCTGAATTTTTTTCTCTTCCCTTTTGTTCCCATTTAACAAAACTATTTATAAATAATTAGAAACATGTGCGGTTAGCGTTCGCACAATGCAGGCCAAAAATAGCTGCAAAACTTTCTGTTGGAAACGATGTGCTTTTTACTATTTTGGTTGTGGAGAGGAAACTTCCTTGAAACTTCCCGCCTCTGTCTCTTTATCTCTCTATCAATCTCGTGGGCTCCGTTTAAGGAGAAAATACCGGCCGAAACAAACCCAAGACAAAACAATCCAAAGAGAAAACGAAACAAAGGGGAGAGAGAGAGAATTCTGCCCCCAAAATTCAAGGAGGAAAGAGGAAGGAAGCGAGCAAAGAAGAAACCCTAACGCGCTTCCTTTCTCCCTCTCCACCTCTCCTTTCTCTCTCTAAGCATCGTACGGATCGATCGATCTTTGCCGCCAGAAGTTGAATCGAATCGGTGTCGGGATCGTCGTCATCTCTCCTGCGATCGAGTGGAGCCGGCCATGACGGAACCGCTGCCGAAGTGGAAGTACGACGAGGAGAGCGGAGGGATCGTCGCCGGCGATGGGGGCGATGACGATATCGACTCGACGATGGAGGAGGACGACACATTCGATATTCCTCCCAAGAATGCGCCAATCGAGAGGCTCAAGCGATGGAGAGTGAGTTTCCATCAACCGATCCATTGGATTTTTATTCTAAAGATCATGCATTTTGCAATGTGATGCTTTATCTTTTGTTCATTTTTTATATATAATAATTTCTTTCCTTTCCCTTTCATAGATAAAAGATAAGTCTTTTGAAAACACCAAAATAGGAGTTTGTACTTGAACTTAATTGACCTTAGGCTTCTCTATTTGTCACGAGTGGTGAACAACTTTCCTGTTTCCGAGGGAAGCACCGGAACTAATGCAGCTCAGTGAGCACACCAAAAACCCAAGCTTTTGTATGATAATGCATGGTTTCATCCGAAGGCGACACAACAAGAATTATGCTCAACTTAATGCAATATCTAGTGGGTGCAAATATGATGACTGAAGGAAAGCTACTAGGAGAGGAATTCATGAAAGAGTGCGCGACATATGAACCTGAATTTACTTATGGCGAAGAGGGGTGAAAATAGGTTCTACGTGGACTTCATTCACATGATCATGAATATCAGAAAGCCCGTCTCCAAAGATGGAGGGCCCAAGCGAAGGAAACACGAAAGAGGGTGGGATGACACAAAGTGGGCTAAATCCAAATGTGGACATGCAGCAGTTTTAAATTTGAATTTTAGAGTTGAAGTATAAATTTACGAGCATCGGATTCACAACCATTGTATAGTAGAGGTTGGCAAGTGCTTGTTTTGAGCTCAGATATTTCCTTAACGATAGATTATGAACAATTGGGCTGGCACAGTACTTCTATAGTCACCCAAAATAGTCGGGATCCTGCTTGACATCATGCTTTATGCTTATTGTAAAAAAAATTTCCTATGACGTTTGTTCTGATCTTGAATGACACAGACAGCGTTAAAACATCAATTTGTGCTCCTGCCATTCAAACATTTCCTTTTCACCAGAAACTTATCCTTTTAATCGATAAATTGAATACAAATGTTGATTTTAATTATCCTTATTTTCGTCTGCTGACAGCAAGCAGCACTCGTGCTCAATGCTTCTCGTCGGTTTAGATACACTCTAGACTTAAAAAGGGAGGAAGATAAAGAGATGCTCAGAAGGAAGATTCGGGCACATGCTCAAGTCATACGGGTATTTGTTCTTCTTGTTGTTGAACTGTACAAGTTCGGTTTCCATCCTACTTTTGTATCTTTTGTTGTTCTTTGTCCTAAATTTGACTGTACAGGCAGCATTGCTTTTCAAGGAGGCTGGGGAATCTGGGGAAAGAGATAAATCTGGTAATTATTTGGACTTCCATTCTGATTGTATTATATCTATCATACATAATTTCTTAAAGGAACCTTTACAGTAATGTCCATCTTATGGCATGTGTTTCACTTTGGCCCTCAGCCTACATTATGCTCCATAATTGTAATCCTCATAAAAATTCTTGCCATCTTTTTCTCCCTGTCTCTTGACATCATTTTATTTATTTTTCTTTTCTGTATATTTGTTCATAGAGTTCAGAACTTTTAAGTGCACAATATCGGCGGCAAGTATATTGTTATGATAGTATTTGCAATGATTTTAGAATCAATTCTTATGTATTCTCATGCTCATAATTGGAAATTCTGAAAAAGTTTTACAGAGCTTTCTTAATGCAGAACTGTGCTCTATAGCTCACCTCTTTTGATGACAAACTAGTTAGACGACAACGAAGTTTATGATCTGACATGATCATCGAGTTTTGTATTGTATTACATTGAATGTTTGCCAGATCAATTTTCTACTTGGTTTTGATTATCAATGTGCATTATGTTGTTTCTGCTGTATACTTCTTATTACCTTCTCATCCCCCATCCCCCCTCAAAACTGTATGAGCTTTTGATATTTTTTGCTTTGACAAATGTGTCTTGCACTCATAAACAGGTTCTGATATAAGAATATCTGCTGGTCCTGCTGATGGTTTTCTGGTTGGAGTGGAGCAGCTCACGGCGATGACAAGAGACCATGTTTTTTCCACTCTACAAGAATATGGAGGGGCAAGTACTTCTGAGACTGCAAATGTATTTAAGTATATGCACTTTATTAAATGTTATTGACAATTCCGTTATGCTATAGGCTAAAGGACTAGCAAAACAATTAAAGACTGATACTGATAGGGGAATTAGTGGAGATGACACAGAACTGTTGCATAGAAAAAATGCATTTGGGGCTAACACGTACCCGCAGAAGAAAGGAAGATCATTTTTGGTAAAGTTTGTCTTGAATGCAAGTCCACGAAATTGCTATTTCCATGGGACCAAGTTATAATATTGCATGTGAAATGCTTTAGGTTTTCTTATGGGAAGCTTGCCAAGATCTAACACTTGTTATCCTGATGGTAGCCGCTGTTATCTCCTTGGTATTGGGCATAAAGACAGAGGTAAATTGCCATATTATGCTCTACCCTCTATGCATTGCCTAATCTGTAACATCCATGTGTTATTTCTAATTAATTTGGTTAGATTCGTTCAAACTGATCTTATCTCTTTGTGACATGGACAATGGTTTATCTAGTCAGAGCCTGATAGTCTTATACCTTCCTTTTGATATGCAATTAAAGATTGGGATTACAAAGTAGTAGGTGGAGACTGGGTATTAACTTTGAAGTACAGACTTAGTCTTGTCTTAACATATTTCCCCAATATAATTTTTTAGCTCTGCAAAAGTTTAATTAAACTGCTGTTATTCTTTGTGTTATCGTTCTTAGGAATTTGCATGAATAGTTATATTGTCAAGCATATTGAATGTTCTAACAGATCCAATTTATTATCACCATTGTATAGATAGATTTATGTATGCATACATTAAATTTTCTGTAGGTTTCATGTGAGTTTATTTGTTCAATTAGGGTTTGAAGGAGGGATGGTATGATGGTGGGAGCATTGCTTTCGCTGTTTTCCTTGTTATCACGGTTACAGGTAAGTGAACTAAGACGCGTTTCTTAGTGCATGTTATATTATTCTTCAGCATTCCCTTTCTCAAGACATCATATTGCTCCCAAACTAAATTCATGTTGCGACCTTTTCGTTGGTTTCTCATGAGAATGATGGATGACATGTTATTAGTTATCAATCCAGTATAATGCTCCAGAAAGCATTTGCCCCACATGTTTCACTGGGGTCATCGAAGCTCCTTGACTCCTTTCAAGTGCTTCGTCTTTGCACATTGTTTTTGGATTTTACTTATGCAGTTATGCTTCACTTGAGCTCTCTGGGTTTATTATACATTTGTGCTCTTTTTTCTGGGTGTTCGCTAGAATTGATCTGATAAGCACAAGTGTTCAGTACATTTCCTGGTAACTCTATAAAAAGGCACTATCGAGTTCCTTGGTAATGTATGCTATTTGGCTCCATGGATTTTTAGTGTGCCTTAGAGTTAGATATGACTGCCGTACTTAACCTTATCTTTTTCCTTCTAGACTCTTTTTAAGGTTTGCAGGCTACAGAATCTTAAACCATATAATTCACTATGTAGTCGAGCCCCCTAATAATATTCAACTTATCATCAAGGTTTGTGCAGGCCCCTATATGATTAGTACTTTTGTTGCTTAGGAATTTGTCATCAATTTAGATCATTGTTGTAATACTTTGCCAGCCTTGTTAGAGAGTCAATTTAGGGCGATTCCATCAAGTTGAGGTTGTAATATACCGTGCTTGAGAGAGAGAATGAGGAATGGACAGCCCAGTCCTAAATTTTGCTCCATCTTTCACGGCACGTTCTTATGCGATTTCATCAAAACCTTGACATTATGCATCTACATGCAGTAAGCTCTGCAACTATTTTATGGATAATGACCTTTAATTCTGCCAGTATATCGGCAGTGATGAGCATTTTTTTATGGAGATTGCATTTAGTAAATATTAAGTGATGATGAGCCATTTATAAACTTATATAACCTAAGGTTCTTAGTTTTTGCCTTTTGTTTTATTACGATAATTTTAGTACTCTTTAAATAGCGATGTACATTTTCCCCATTTTATACTTTTCTGTGAATTTGAATGCATTTATTTCTTATATTAGTTTATTAGCTATATGCAGCATGCACTCACGCTGATTTTGATTCTTTTCCTGTATTTCCTTGTTTTTATAGCTATTAGTGATTACAAGCAATCACTTCAATTTCAAAACCTGAATGAGGAGAAACGCAATATAAAAGTGGAGGCATGTGCTACCTAACACAAGTTTTTCATTGATTTGGATAAACTTTAATTTCAGCTGTTCAATCCTTTGGAAACTGCTAAAAAGACCGATTTGCATGTGTGCTATTCAGGTGATCCGAGGCGGTAGAAGGATCGAGGTTTCAATATTTGATCTTGTAGTTGGTGATGTTGTTCCTCTTAAAATTGGTGATCAGGTAGGCATACAAAATTTTTTCTTGTTTAATCTATTAGTATTTACATTGCTTGTAGGACTAATAATATAATTGATTTACTATTTCATTAGGTTCCTGCTGATGGCATTCTAATTTCTGGCCATTCTCTTTCCATTGATGAATCCAGCATGACTGGGGAAAGCAAGCATGTGAGGGTTCTCTACCTTAAAGAATTTGTCAATATTTCATGGATGTTAAGAACATTTCTAAAAGTAGTTATGTTTGTATCAGGTTCATAAGGATCAGAAGGCACCATTTTTTATATCTGGATGCAAGGTAGTTGATGGCTATGGCATCATGTTGGTAAGTTTGTTGCTCAATATCATTAGACTTGATCCCCCCCCCCCAAATAGATGAATGCTTCTAGCCTGGGAAGCCGATAATTCAGAATGTATATTTTGACTTATGCTCTAAATGTTAAACACACGCTAAAAAAATGTTTTCCAAGTTGCAGCGGGAATATTTAACTTTGTTATAATGGTGTGTTGCGGTATTTCCATTGACAATCAACGGACGCCCTAGGAGAGACAACTTAAAATGCTTCGAGCATGATATATGCAATCTAGCTTTTGCATACCATTTGAAAACTTTACAGGCTAAAGCTTTTTGCTCAGATAGATGCTCCACTAGATGATTTAGTTTGTGCTATCTGCAGAGTTTTTATAATTTTGAAGAGTTTCATATCATGTCTTGCTTTAATGCCTCCTATGAAGATTTTTAATAAACCGTCTTTCTCATCAAGATAATTGCTGTTTACTTAATTTTAGATATACACCTGAAAGACATATGTGATTGTTTTACCATTTTATACTACTGATAGATGTGCAAGGGATTTGGTAAATCCTAGGGATGCAAACGCATCGGATACGGATTATAAATAGATGTACCATATCTATATACGGCGATCCTAGAAGGATTCGAATAGTGATAAATATAGTTATCGGAAATGAATATTACTATCCGTATTTGGTAAAAGTTGGATACATATATTAAATGAATATTGGAACCAATAATACCCAATTAAGCCAAACATTACTATACATGGTATCGGATACGGGATGGATATAGGTGTTCGTTACCTTATCCATATCCGGTGGCTATTGGTGGATGTTGATACAGATTTGGATAGTCATCGGAAATGAAAATAACTATCCGTATTTGAAAAAAATCGGATACTGATTTGGAGTCGGCTCGGATTATCCGTATCCATTTAATTCTCACCAATAAAACAATGATGGACCACCAATACCCAGAAGTAGAATTGTCTCAGGGAATGATAAAGAGCGAAGAATGTCGAGTGCACATGGCGCAAATAATTTTTTTTTGGGGGGGTAGGGGGGTAGGTAGGTATTAAAGCTTTAGAGTTGGTCACCTTATAACGACCATTCTACAAGGAAA